>OY998139.1:4063510-4739350 GCA_963921915.1 Hyposoter dolosus
ATCAATGTTAGTGGAGTGGGTGAGAAGTTGTAGGTGTGCCTGTTTGCTAGGATGTAGTACACACGATATCGGGCTACAGCTGTATCGTGGATCTCAGCTTGGCTCACATTGAGCGGGGCTTCCGTCAATATGTTGGCATAACGCTTGATCATCGGGGGGCTGGTGCTCATGTGTCATTAGAACGATTCTGTCAGGCCAAGCAAGGAAAGCTGCTAATTTATTAACAGCATCAAAACTACATTTGAATGTCATGGAGCTTTTTAATTGAACGATCACTGAACCTTTACATTTTCTCGAGGACTTGGCTGCCACAATCGGCTCAGCTTGTTGCACACAACAAAGTGCAAGTTTGCGATGAGTATATTTATCGATGAGCGGTAGTAATTGCGTTCGAACGTTAATTAGGCCCTCTGGAAATTGAACACAGAAGAGACATAGATTACCAGTGCATTTAATTCGACATTGTCAAATGAATAATAATTAGATACAGGAGTTTCACGAGCCACAGAGAGCCAGAAACTCGTATCCACGCTAACAATGTCAGTGACACAGTGAATTTATTATGAAACGTTGTTTCGAACTTGGCTGTTGTGAATTCTCCTATTAACGGAAGTGCTCTCCCTCACTGATACATGTTTTCATCGCAATATGTCACTCATATTCATTTAATCGAAGCAGGCTAATTGAATTAGCGTCAGGGGGGGACTAAGCACAGAGAGGAACAAAGCGTTATAAGTGGCGCGAGGTAGAGGCTGACGAAATCGAATATTCACTCATTTTAGGATTGAATTAATGCTTCAAAGGATCTGACCAATTGTGTGGTAGATTTGATGCTATTCTCAAGGCTCTCCTGATCACTGTACCACCTTGGTGCAAAGCCTTTATCGCCTCGCTCCCTCTCTCTCTCTCTCTCTCTCTCTCTCTCTCTTGATTGCACTTCTGTTTGGCTCTCAGTCCTCATTCCAACTGCCTGGGATTCCCTTCCTGAGTGCATTCGAGCTTCAAAAGCCATTTTGTCCAGTTATGTTATTCAATAACACATTCACCACTGCTTTCGGATCAAAGGATGACCTCGAAGTTCGCTGCCAATTCTGAGACTCCAGCCAATAGCTCGAACCTTCGTTCTTGACCTTGGACCATTTCCTGAGAATTACATTTTCGACAAAAATTCGAATATTTTTGCGAAAAAAAATCGCACGGTATTTTTTCAAAAACGAAAATAAAGCTTTTGATATCCACCTCAAAACTATCATGAATAAAATTGTGAAAAAAATTTTCTACTAGACGGACCGCCCATTTCCAAAGGCCAAAAAATCGTCGAAAAACTGCCTTGTTGAAAAGAGCGTGTCGGCTAAGAAAAAAATCGCAAAAAATTATCCCGGGTGGCAAAGTAAAGCTAAAACTGTCCCCTTCAAAACGGCGTTTATTAAATTTGATTACGACCATTTCCCACTGGGGTATCAAACTTTTACCGAAGCTGGAAATTTTGTAGGGTGAATCTATACTTCTGGCGAGAGTGGGATATTAATCAGCAATGGCCATCTAGCGGCAGTTTTACAAAGTGCAAAAAAATCGTTCAATTCTAAACAAGTTGTAACGAAATTGTGTGTGTTTCGGTAGCCGCTTTACGCTTTTGTAATTGTTCCTTTGCGGTGCTTTTGGCTTATTCATAGAAAGAGCTTCAAGTACCAAAGGATCGTTTAGCAGAATCCAATCAGAGAGCTCAACTTGCACGCATCCTCTAGAAACGATTCGTAAATTACAAAATAAAAAAATAAATAACATCAAAGAGCTCCGGGCACTTTGTCACTGTGATATCAGGAGAAAGAGCTCTGAATAACTGACGCGTGGGCCAGAAATGCTCATGGACAAAAATAAACTGCGGATGGAACACGCGTACTGGCCGATCTTTCCAGCTGAATGTCCGGAGCTCGTCCTTGCGGCGATAAAATTACAACAGCCAACAAAATGGAGAGATGATTCGATCAAATTTCGAACTTGGCTGCCGAAGAATCAACACCCGATTTTTTGGAACCAACTGTTTATGTTTTTTTCATTGTCAATCTTCTCTATGGATTATCGTGCTGCATGCAATCAGTGATACTTTTTCATTAACATCAAGATTCATTAGCGGATCTAATATGAGCTTGAAATGTCGGAAGCTCGACAAAATTCACACCCAAAGTTCAAGGATAACGAAATTACTACGCTTCTAATTGAAATATTCGGTAGGAACGGGCTCTCTCTTCAGTATCTCTTGGTGGGGCAATATGGACCCCTGGAAATTTTGTTAGTGTGCACATGTCCATGTGTCCTATCAAGTGTATCCTGTTGTACACTGCGTCCTACTCTCGAAACAGAGAGGCTCTAGTTAGCAGCTATTCATCAACCCTCTGGTGCCCCATATCCTGCTCTCTCCCTCTCTCTCTCCCTCCCTCTCTCTGTCTCTCTCTCTCTCTCTCTCTCCCTCTTTCTGCCTTTTACTCTCTCGTTGGACCGAGATTGCGAGCCCCATTCGCCACACTCGTTTCACGCGCTCGGTCCAAAACCCTCACGATCCACCCCATTCATTACTACGTAAACAAAAGTATACCTGCCGCGTATCTGCTCCCTCGTGGAACACTGACAGCAACATGGATGCGCTGGGTTCGTACCAAAGAGGATTTTAATCGCGTTTTTTCCGTTCTAAACGAAATATCTTACCCCTAAATGTTGAGCTTGTTTTATCACATTTTTTAAGAACATTTTATTAATGGTATTTTAATAATTTACTAATTCACCAAGTGTCGTTGAGTGAATTAGAATCTCCTCGAGGTTGGGGTGGAAATCGACAAAAATTGATGATTGTCGATGTAATTAATCATCATTACTGTTATCGAGCGGAATGGGTCAAGTTTTTGTTTTCGTGCTTTCAGCTCGTGTCAGCCTAATGAAAAAAAAGGTTTTAGAAAAAATTTCACGTGGCCAGCATCGATGAATCTTCCAGGCAATAAAATATCCCGATGCTTTCTTTTTTCCTTCTTTCCAATACAGTTTTTTTTATCACCCTATGGACACTCCCTTGGTCATGGCTAGAAAGGCTTATAGAGAAATGTCAGAGGGCTGAAAAGCAGCAGAATGGAGAAAAGAGTATATATATCGAGCTTTTGAAAAATTCCACGTACAGCTCCGCGAGGATGTTTCCGTTTTCAATAAATTAAAAACCTCCCTCGCCATCCACCAGTTTCTCTTTCATTCGCTTGGAGCACATTTAACGAGTCATAAATTCTTCATTTCTCAAAATGTTTCTCACCTTTCCACACGAGCTATGGAGAAAATCGATTCGAAGGATCTTCGCATTCGGGTCGATTGGAAAGAGAAAAAGAAAACAAATGGATCCAAGTCGAACTTGGAAACGAAGCTCGTTTCTTTCATCCTATCGTTCTTCTTCTTTTTGTTCGGTCCAGAGTGACGAAGTATCGAAGCAACTGCAATTCTCCAGTGACACAAATATTCTCTTCGGTTCATAGAAATGTCGAAAAATTGATCGAACCAATTCCGAAAAGTTGATGGGTCTGTATTCGCCCCCGTCCATCAATCTGATAATTCGATCGATCCCTCTCGAGAATTGTTGCAACATTCAGAAATATCTATTGCCCACTCTGTCGCGAGCTTATTCCCTGAGCTTATTTCCAAGAACACCACTAGCTCGCCCATCAACCTTCAATCCATGTCAATGGATATTAAATCAATATCGATAACTCATCCATGAGCAATCCCCATCCCTTCTCCATAACGTCCAAATACGAATCTCTTTCGCATAATAAACCAGGCCCAGACATTCAATAATAAACGCAAACTGCTCCATTTATTTTTATGGCAATGACGTTCATTTTATTTAGGAAATTCATGAGCTGGGCTTTTTTAAGGGAGCCCTCGAAATTATTGATTTTTGGGAAATATTTTAAGTTCACAGTTGGTGGATTAAAAAAAAAAAAAAAACAAGAAAAATGTTGAGAAAAAATTGAGTGTGGAGTGAAAAAGATTTTTTTGTTTGTTTTAAACCATCGAACCGAACGAAATTTCGATTTGGGGTGAACACGACAACGTGGAGGAAGAAGCTGAGGAGAAAAGTTGGAAAAAATGAGGCGGAAAAGCAGGTCATTTTTCATAGGCAGTTGTCAGGCTCCTGTCATCGCGGTAAAAAACGTTTTTTGATGTCTTCGTATATACGACGATGAGAATAATGGCAATGAGGAGAAAAATAAGCGAAAGAGAAAGAAAAGTGCGTGAATGAGTCGGGAAGCATTGTCTGAAGAAACGGGAGCAGGTTCGTTATTTATCGCTCGATGACGTTAGCTCGTACATACAGAACGAGCAAAGTCAAAAAAAATAAAATTTCATTTCTTCTGGCTCTTTCGCCGGCCCAGCGATTATTTTCCAACGATATTTTCTGCTTTGTGTCGAGCCGCGTGTGTTTGAGGCCCGAAGTAACTTATAAGCTCGTGAATCATTGACAATTCGAAGAAAAGGAGGAGGACCATGAGAAATAATTGAAAAAATCTTTTAAAAATCCACAAAAATCGTAATGATGAATTTTTGAAAATTTATCACAATATTTTCTCCGTTTTTCGTTCGATCTTTCTGAATTTTTCAGGCCATTGCTGCATCGTTTCTTTTTTCCTATTGAACACACACAGAAATGAGGTTATTAAATTTTTTTTCAAATTGGAATCGTCGTGCCCAGATTTTTGTGTAAACATTTTTTTTATCACTATCGCTCGTCGTCCCTCTTTTTATCTGGCTCGATAAAACCGATACACATGCACATTGCGACCACGGTATCGCGCATTTTCGCGGCACCGTGGCTTTATCGAGGACCCAGGCGTGTTCGAGAATTTATAGCTGAATTCTGAGCTTCCTTTTCCTCTCCTTTTTTTTCTCAGTTTATTTTGTTCGCCTCGCTCGAGCCAATAATATACTTCATTCATAAGCACGAGAAAAACGGCTTCCGCAGTTTGCACGTTCATGAAAAAAGTAAAAAACCTTCATTATTTTTTAGTAGCACAAGCAATTTCTTATCTTTATTTATCCACAAACATTTTTGTTGGGAACAAGAAACCCCCAAGTCCCTTCTTGCTGAATAAAAATCTTTTCCCTTGCAAAAATCGAACTTTCTTCAAAGGTTGAAGAAAAACTGAAGAAAAACTGCCTCACTGACACACTGGGTCTCTGTGACCCAGAATTACAGTAAAAACTCTCCCGAATAAAATTTCCTACCGTTCCAAATATTATGGGATTCGTGATTTTATGGGAATCCGTGTTTGAAATTTAATCATCGATGTCTCGTGGTCGGGCATGATTAACAATCTCCTTCGTCTGGTGTTTCGAAGGCCCTGGATCATGAACAATAAATATTCAAGGCGATCAAGAGATTATTCACGTACGAATGTTTATGGCGAATTTTGTTAATTTTTATTTTCCCACGATTTATCATGAAATCTCGGTCGTATATCGAAATCCATCGAGACAAAGGAGAAATGTGTTATTAATTGCCGCATCGAGGGCTTTGTTGTTTCCGGCCAACGAGCACAAAGGGGGAAAGTGATTTTTTCGTTTTTTTTTTACTTTTTTTACTTTTTTTTTTCGTCGTTTATTCGATCCATCGATTTGAGGATACTGGGTCAATGGATTCGAAACACACATGAAAAAAAAGACCTGAAACAGAAAGCAACGATTTGACCTCCAACGCCGAGTGTGGCCCTTGCCTAAATTTTCGTGACTCAGCCAAACGATGAAACAAAAATTTATCCCTATTTCTTATCGACACGCTTTTTTCTTGTTAATTTTATGAACAACGTTTTTTTTTTCATTTTTTTTTGGAAACATCGAGAGCTACTGAGGGGAAAAAAACGTGTAACAGGATTTTTTATTGACCGTACGACCTCCTTAAAGACATGTGTTTAAAAACGTATATATCTCGAATAATCTATTCCTCGTAATTGTTCACACCCTTGTTCCCTCTATCCAAACAGTGATGAATTTTTATCTGGGTTAACGTTTTACGGGTGCGTTGTGTACGCGCCATTATTTATTTCTTATCAGTGATTTCGGTTCAGCCCTCCTAAATCCATCGAGCGATTGATAAATATTTCGCTTCATTAATTCCGATTCCTGATAAAAATAACATCATCAAGAATAATTTATAAATCTCGTGTATTCTCATTTTCACGTCCTCGCTCATCCACTTTTTCCTTTTCTCTCTCGCGTCATACCGCTTTTTTTTTCTTCACAGGATTTTCTGTTTTATTGATTCGCCACATTGGTATCTACGATTGCTTATTCGCGCGTGATAAAAGGATTCGCCAGAAAGGGATCGACTGTCTGGTTGATATATTTATGCGTTTCCTGCTTTCATCTCGTTCCCCTTAATTCTTCTGCGCCATATAAACAATCAGCAAGAGAATGAAAATAAGCAAAAAAGCGAGGTACATGTGCGAAACCCAAATGCCATTATTTATTAATCCGATTAATTTCGATTTTAATCAAAATTTTTGCTCTCGAAGGGAATCAAGTAGAAAAATCCACTAATGGTCAGACAAGCTCGACGTCCCTTATACGATCGAAGGAATCAATTCTTCTCGTTACAAATGTAAAGATAGGAAATTCAAATTTGTCTATAAACTCAAAACCACTGTAACAACTAATTTTATCGAAAGGAACAACAATAATTATAAAAATAATAATTAAAAAAATTATATATCGACGAAACTAGCAGAAGTTCCAGGAATATCAGCGACAACAATTACACTACAATGTCAACAAAACCGTAACAATAATAAAAAAAATAATAAAAAATATCATTTTGCAAAGGAATTGAAAAGCAAACATAAGAAAAGTTTAGAAATTCATGGAAAATTATGAATTTTCGGAGGAGAGAGTTTTCGGGAAATCGAAGAAAAAGGAAATTAAAAGATTTAGCGAGTCGACAGACAGAAGCTTGATGCTAGTCGTTTCGATGCATAATCAAGCGAGTTCTTGTTACGCGTTTTCCTCTCAGGCATGGGCTCGAGGTCAGCAACGTGTATCGGATTGGCTCTTCGAGGTTGGAATCTGATTTGCATAAAATTATGTGGATCCCAATGCCCACAGCGTTCCAGGCCACAATCCAAACCGTCCGAGAGTGAGATCGGACCCTCCCTCCCTCTGACTCCCCCGTCTCATCCCTTTCTGCACTCCAGCATCCCTGTCCTCCCTTTTCTCTTCTCCCTCTTTATACGCTTATCGAATTATCCGGCCAATTCGCACCTATCCCCCTTCCTCTAACTCGCCACGATTAACAACTATTCCTCGGGAGTTCGTTTCGCCAGAGCTGTCCCAAATTCTCTCCAAATTGCCCAAATTTCCTGGCGACTGTTTTATCTACCTTCGCGTTCCTAATGGCTGCTTCAGAAACTGAATTTACTCGAAGAAAAAATTAGCCCAAATTTTTATTCGTTTTTAAACTCTTTTTCGTACGATAATTTTTTTTTTTCTCAACGAAACTGCAATTTTTCAAATTGCAGTAGAACAAAAAGAATTCAAAATTCTCCACGATTTTGGATTTTATTTTGTAGCAACTGATGCCACATTCGTGAATAACAAGAGAAATAGTTTTTAAATGCAACATTTTCGTTATTGGAAAATCTATATTTTGAAAAGCTTTTGAAATTTTTAATTAATTTAGTTTTCATCCAGCTGCTTGAATTCCAGGAAACGTTTTAATCACTTTTTTGAACGGTTTTACGTGTAAACACACCCTCCACGCTCACCGTGGCGGTCTCATCTAATTTAATGAAATCTCGTTTTCTATTTCCCCTTTTTTTTTTTTTTTTGCTTTTATTTATTTAATTTTAGTTTTTTCGTATAAAAATTCTCACGTTCTGTTATACGACGAGACTGTCATGTTGGTCCGAAGCTTTCACGCATATACGATCCCATTCTCCTCTTGCATGTCTTGCTAGACGATACCGTCCACGCAAATTGAGACTTTAATTAAAAACGACGTTGTCCAACATTAATATGCAAGACCATTTAACGCTTCTCTTGTTAGTTCGGATTTTCCATCCCTCCCAACCTCGTCCCATCGAGCCCCTCCCATCAACCCTTTATTCCATGTTTCACGGCTTACTTAAGTGTCAGGGTACATTAGGACTAATTGTCACATGTCGCGTTATCCCACTGTTTGCCTTGAATTCTTTCGAAAACTGATGAAATCATTTTTGTTTCAATTTTTCTTTGGATTCGCGTAATTCTATTTTCTTCGAAGTGAAATAAAATAAAAAATACAATAAAATTGAATTGAAAAATGAACGGATAAATGATCCAAAACGAGAAAAAAGTTTCGAGTCTTTGGAAAAAAATGCAAGATCGAAAAATGAAAATGGAGAAAAAAAATGGACCAAGTGATTGTTGGCGAGTGGGTGAAAATGATAATTCTGATTATTTCTCATTGTAATTTAATTGATTAGAGATTACGATACGTTTGGTGTAATTAGCACGAACGATAAACTGAATAAAATTTCATTTTCATTTCATTCCCTGACGGATATCGATAATACGAAAATGCAAGATTTATACAATTCTGCGTTAATAATTATGCGATGAACTGAAGCTTCCGATATTTGCGGTATTTCGTTCGTCCGTTGATTCACGCGCACAGATTATATTTGCTTTTCGAAATATATTGCTTAATCCCAATCCACAAATTACGTTGTTGTATGGAGCATTGATCAAAACGATATTACTTTCGTATTCCGATGTAGCTTCGTGCAAAATTGATATTTTTTTTTTTTTCAATGGGGTCGAGAGGCAGGAAAGCAAAGCAGCAATTTTCAAAGAGACCAACAAAAAACATTGAAACCCAACAATTTCCAATAAAAATTACGAACATCATCACGAAAAATGCGAACCAAAAATAATAAACAAAATTGTGAAAAATAAAAGATTAAAATTTAAAAAAATTGGAAAATTCAAACAGAAAAATAGAGAAATGTTTTCATGTTTATCAAGAACTCACAAATAATCAAACGGGCACATGAAATGAGGGAAGCCAGTCAATAAGCCAGAGGAAATAATTCACAAATATAATTTGGTGAAAAGCCATTTCTATTATAATTGCCATATTCGAATTTGTGTATTTAGTAAATAGTGTGAAAATCTATTTCCAAGTCAAATGTTGAAGCTGCGACGAATTTATATTTGGAATACCGTCCAGACCGAGAAATTGTTTACCGATTCGCATATGCACCGTGGTGCATACAAATTCCTCGCTGCTGAGCATGGATGATATTTCTTTTTCTTTATTTTATTAAATTGACCGATGTAGCTTAAGGACGTTGAATGAAAAATTTTCTATCGATAGAATTCCTTTAAATTTGCACCACACACGAAGAGAATAGTGGTATCTAAATAGCTCGTGCCATTTTAAGAGGTTCCACCACGTAGAAGTCGAGATATTTATTTATAAAAATCACAATTTTCAAAAGTTTCTCATAAGAGCGTGTGTTAAAAGTTGCAATTTTCAACATTAAATATTTCGATTTCTAAATGGTGAAGCCTCTTAAAACTTTGCATACGCTTTTATGTAACATCGAAGAAGCTTTATTTAGTTTTTCAAAAAAATCGGTCGTAAATTTTTTTCGAAATTTTGTTTATTACATAACAAATACAGATGACCTCGGAAAATTTTGGATTTAGAGTACGTTGTTCTTTAGTCAATTTGTAACAACATTTTTTAATGAACTTAGGCTCGCAAATAATTTTGTATGTAAAAAAAAACTGAAAACAAACATTTAGATTTGAGCGTCGCCATAGAAAGTCCTTAAATATCTAAGCAATACATATGAGCGTCAAACAATGACTAATCCAAAAGGAATGAATAAAAATGCACTCGGTGGTGCATCGGGAACTCGCAGCCCTAAGCCCTACCGATCTCGACCTTAAGTACTTTTCCCATTAGCCAAACTTTTCATTCTCTTTTCTTTTCCACATGCATATTTGCATGCAATCTTCCGATAGAGCCCATCGATTAGTTGGTGTCCAGAATAATTAAAAGAAAATTTTTGCGTTGCGAACAAAGTATAGGGAAAGGGGCAGGGGGTCTAGGAAGCTCGTGGATTAAAAGTGGATGAAGGAAAAATCGATTAAGCAACCTCCGGAGCTTGCAACATACAATTATTTCTACAGGGTGAGTCTGGAGTAGAAAAAATGAAATATTTTTGTGTTGCGATGATTTGGAGGCCAACATTTTAGTCCGGAATGTTTCGTTTTGAAATCGAAAGGAAAAATTGATTTTTCAATTAATTTTAATCGAAACAAATTAATATAAAATGAAAATTAATTAATTTTTTAAAAATTCAATTCAACTCGTTCGAATGGCACGCTGTAGAGGAATTTATAAATCAATCTCTAGATATATGTATTTTTTTCCATGTGTATATAAAGCTCGCTGGAGTAATGCTCCAATTTTTTTCTCCCTTAAGCCATAGCATTTTTATCCGATCTCGTTCTTGTCCCCGAACTATATCATCCTGGTGATATTTTCTCGCGACAAATGCAAGAAAAACTGATAACTCAACCGCGTTCACCACGGAGTCTCCACAATGGAGCTTTAATTGTGTTTTTCGCTGATCGTTTTTTTTTTTCCAACCCTTCCGGTTGGTCTTGGAGGAATCGTTGTATAAAAATCGTTCTCTGTTTTTTTCGTGCAGCTCGCGTTACTGTGGAATCCCAGAGTCCACGGTTTTGCTTGGCAATTAATTAATTCCATTCGCTCTTCCATTTATTTTAATTTTATTTCAATAATTAATTAATTATCAATCATCTCGATGGTAAAATCAATTTTTTGCTCCTCTCGATATCCCTTTTTCGTTTCAGTCTACTTCGTGAAAATTCCACGTTTCTCAAAGAATTTAACGACATGAAATCCACAGAGACTTCGAACATGATGCTCGCGACTCTCGTTACCTTCAAGAACGAACATGCAACGAGCATTAAACTAATTACGATTTATTACTCGACTGCGTGAGTCTTGGCTGTGTCTCGATGTATACGTTTATGTAGTTTGTTAAGCTTGCAGACAAAATTGTGGTGAAGTGTTAAAAAGCACCGTGATATTGAAAAAAAAAACACACACACATTTATTTGAGTCGATGATTGAATACTTAATTCTTTATTTTGGGACAGACTAATGAGAAAATTTTTTATTTTTTTTTGTTTATTTAAATAAAAACAATTTTATTAACCAACAATCTGCCAATATCTTAACAAACTTTCCCCAGAATTCAACTAATTAATGTCTCAGTAATTATCTCCAGAAAGGACAAAAATTATTAGGTACTTAATTATTTAATTATTCAAAAATTATAATTACATGGCAAATTCCCTTTACGGGAAAAAATTGGGGCGTTCGTTTGTCGGTTACAAATGACATAATTACAACGTTTATCGAATGTTTGTTGATGAGAAAGCTGAAAAATAAAAATGTCAGTGTAAAGTTGGCCGTTTTGATTTTTTTTTTATTGGCCATTTAAAAATTGTTTATTGGCTCGATAATTAATTGTCACGTTTTATTCGCACTGATGATAGAGGCAATGGAAAGTCGACGCGGCTTTGGATTTTCGTTGGAAACAAAGGCGAGAAAAATCGAAGAAATCAAACGTCCCTTCGTCGTCGTGCTTGATCGAGTTTTCCCATTTTCAAGCGACAGAGAAAACGAATTATCATTGTTATAGCGCCGTCGGAAAAATCCTCAGTGAAGAATTACCAGGCCGGAAAAGAGAAAAAAAAAAAACACAAAAATCTTTCATATTTTACGTTCTTTCTTCTCTGGTCCTTGCTCCCGGAGATCGCTGCCGTGGTGAACGACTCAATTTCGCATCTTCCACGGTTAACCTCGTGATTCTTTTTCCACTGTACAAAATTTATTCTGCACGTACGCGCATTATCTCCTCGTAGGCAAGATTTTCTACAGGACAGGAGAATAAACTTTCAAACTCAATTTTCTTCTCGTTAAAACTCACTCTGCACCGAAACTCGAATCGATCTCGAGCTCGCAGCTCGGAGTGTCGATAAGGAAGTAGGAAGCAGCTTTTTTTTCCTGCAACATTCAATTTATTCAAACATTTTGAAAAATTATAACCAGGCGAAAAAAATGTGGAAAAAAAACTCGAGGAATCGTTGATAAATAATAAATCTTTCAATAAAAAAATAAAAATAAATAAATAAATAAATTTAAAAAAAAAACGAGGAAGGATACGCAGGAAGAAGAACGTGAATTTGCTTTATCGTACAGCTTCGAGGCAAAAGTTATACGGACCCGTGCACACATTCAGGTCATAGTCACATATTACATTGTTCGGCGTACATTGTGTTCCTGCGTTTGCAGTTTTACACTGCGCCATATATTCCGTTACAAACAGAAAAGAAAAGAAGGCAAAAAATGGAATAAGCCTGAACACAAAGCTGCATTGAGATAATGGCGAGAATATTCCGAAATAGATTCCTCGTATTATGAATCCATACGCACCTCGTGAATACGTACCATCGCCCACGCACATATGAAAATGGAATAATAATTATTCTATCACGAGCGCTCAACATTGAAAATATTTTAATTCTCGTATTTAATATTTATAATATATATTTTGAATTTGCAATAATAATGGCATTGTTCATTATTCGTTAATAAACAAATATCAATTTTGAACGATTCATCAAATATTCAGCGATAAACATTTTTCCATCACGAATGTTTATAACATTGAAAATGTTGTTAGAATTTATTGAATAATCGGATTCAATGTTTTTGATTAATATTTGGAGTTTGCAATAATAATGGCATTGTTCATTATTCGATATTAACAAATATCAGATTTGAACGATTCATCAGGTATTTAGCAATAAACATTTTTCCATCTCGAATGTTTATAACATTAAAAATGTTGTTAGAATTTATTAAATAATCGGATTCAATGTTTTCGATTAATATTTGGAGTTTGCAATAATAATGGCATTGTTGATTATTCGATATTAACAAATATCAGATTTGAACGATTCATCAAGTATTTAGCAATAAACATTTTTCCATCTCGAATGTTTATAACATTAAAAATGTTGTTAGAATTTATTAAATAATCGGATTCAATGTTTTCGATTAATATTTGGAGTTTGCAATAATAATGGCATTGTTGATTATTCGATATTAACAAATATCAGATTTAAAACGATTCATCAAATATTTGGTCTTTGCTAAGAAAAATTATAATAGAGAAAAAAAATGTTGTGGCGGCGCCAACTTTAAAAAATTTGAGCCATGGTTTTCACTAAGAAAAAGTGGAGGTTCGAATTCTTTTTTTTTGCGCATTTCAACAGCTCTTAATAAATTAAATAATCGGATTTGATATTTACGATAAACATTTGGAGTTTGCAATAACAATCGTTAATTATTCGACATTAACGAATATCAATATTGCATGGTGCATTAAATATTTGGACGGAACATTTGATACGAATCGGTAGGACGATTCGTATATATACGAATTTTGCTTCATTTGGTTTCATTTTATAAAAAAAAAAAATTCTTACGTTGTTCGAAGCAGCGAAAGTCGATCGAGAACGACGTAAAACTTACCTTATATTTTATTCATAGGCAAACTTATGTCGTAAAAGTGATCTTTCGCCCATATCCACGTTTTCCTTATTTCGCGATCTTTCTTTATTCTTAACTTTTCTTTTCGTTTGCTGATCGCACGAGTGAGCGTTCTCGCTTACTTCTTGATTGCCTCCCGCTTTTCTTGGAGTATTTTTATCTTCCCAGACTCAATAATAAAATGGGAAAGATAATGCAGCCTGCACCTTTGAAAAGTGGATATTTTTCATATCCGTTTGAGGTTATGTGCGTTTGTACACGTAAATTTCAATGGAAAAATATATAAAATTTCTACTGCGATTTGCAGCCACGGCGAGAGGCCAAAAATGAAACGAAACGAAATTTTCAATGAGGAAATACACGATGGTACGTGAAAGGTATAAATTAATGTTGTAACAAACAAAAAAGAACGGTTTCGAACGAAGAAAATGCTCAAAATGCATGAAAAACGTCAAAACCCGCAACTCGTAGTTGAGGACGCTTCCACCAGATGGCGCTCGAGGCGCTGCTGCATTGGCTACGGCCAACTCGCGCTTGTGCGAGGAATTTTAGCCAGATCGTTTCAACTACCAGGGGAATTTAAACGGTCTCGACGAACTGCTGTATAAATATAAACATAGGAAAATGGCGTTTACAAAAACGACGTCCATATTCAATATTATATCGGGTATTTGTGGGTATATGTATTTTATATTCGCTGACTGCTGTACGTCCAACTTCGAAAGCATCTGCCACTGACGTTTGATTGAGAATATGTCAACTTCACGTTACCGCCGTAGAACGAGAGAAACCGAGATGGAACGTGAACGAGAAATGCGATAATGCCTTGAGCCACCACCGAACCACAAGGCGTACAAATCACGTCTACGTCACTCCTTCCGTTAAATCGTTTACGGAAATCACCATTGTTCCAAATTATAGATATTAGATCTGGAAGCACATGATCGACTTTTATCAACTCGTGTCCATTGTTTATTGATATTTTTTCATTAACATCGACATCGCGAATTTAAAAAATAACCAAATGATAAATAAATAAATAAATAAATAAATAAAATAAATAAAATAAATAAAATAAATAAAATAAATAAATTGATGATAAATACTAGAATGAATAAAATAATTAATAATTAAATAATACAATAATGATATTAAAATAAATTTTCAAAAAATAGCGCATTAAGGTTGAGATTCTGCTGTAAATGGCATTTGGTGGGAAAAAAAGTTCCGACGCGGTTCCTCGGAAATATTCCATCGTCGATACGACTTTAACGCTATTTTGTCGGTTTTTACGAATTTTTTTTTGTTTTTTGGCTCGAAAACTCCGGTGCACGCCAAAGTTGAGCCGTGCATTATCTCCACCAGGAGATCAGTTAGACGGCAAAGAAACGGATACGTGAATGAGATAGAACGAGAGAGAAAAGGAAAAAGCCACGATCGGTGGCAACTGGAAAAGTTCTCTGTAACTTATCTGGATAATGGGATCTAGCACGCGCACCAATTGTTCGCTGGAGTCCAGTTCTATGCTTGCACAACTTTACTTCAATGCAACCTCCCCCCCCCCCCCCCCCACCATTATGGGTACTTTGTCGATTGCACAGAGAGAGAGAGAGAGAGAGAGAGAGAGAGAGAGATTCGATTCGGCGAATCTTGATTTCGTTTAATAGCCGATCGAGCAACCCCGAAGAATCGTCCGTGCTTCTCATACTCGTGACTACCTTACACGTTGTGCACGAAACCATTTTTTTACCTCATCCCCTCACCCTGACGCTCAATTCGACGAACTCGCAAGACTCAATTATGCTGCTTCTTTTTTTTTTTTATTATTCTTCTGTGTAAATTATTCTTCCAATGTCTTTCGTCGAATTTTCAACTGTTGGAATCCTTCAAGTTGAATTTCTTCAAAATTTGGAAAAACTCACCAATTTTTTCATTTCTTTTTTCTCATTTCCGGATTTTCATACGTTTTTCAAAAAAACTTTCACAACTTTTGAGTTTTTTAAAATATTCGAAAATTTTGTCGTTTTGGGACGTTCTCCAGACGCCCTTCATTAAGTTTCGAACTAATTACTTCATCATTTTTGCACAATTTCCGTGACTCGTAGCCTCAAAAATCGTCCCTCTATGCCCTTGACCTTCCTCCCTGCCCAAACGTGCCCTTTACCTTTTCTCAGGTGTCCCATCATGCCCCAGGACCTCATTTTGCCATCGTTTCCATCGAACGTATGCATGCCATCGCTTCACTGTTGAAAGTCCATCAGAAACGAGCTGCTGGGATTCGCCATTTTGCTAGCCCATTGTTCATCCATCAACTTTCACCCTCCAACCCTTCCTTTTCCTCTCATGCTTTAAAACTGGTCGTTCTTTAATTAAACACTTCGTTAACTTGGCAAAATTCTATAGGAACGTTGGCAAACTGCTTCTGTCGAACTCGAGCCGATAATTATTCGCCAGGAACAGTGACAAGCCACGAAAGTGTACGAAGTGGAAGAGAGGAGGAAAAAATAGGAAAGAAAAAAGGGAGGTGAGAGGTTTCTGATAACAATGAAGCAAATATTTCCCTCTGTGAGGAACTTCAGGAATGTCAATATGAGTTTTGATCATAATTTCTGAACCATCTGCCATCGAATCTTCTAGTTGATTGATAAAAAAAAAAAAAAAAAAAAAAAAAAAAAACATTCGAACCTTTTTGGTTCGTACGAATAAGGAAATGAATTGTTTAAACAATGTTCCTCATTTCTGGAGTGCAGTGAATTGAGTTTTAATGAAGGATCCTTCGAGAGAAACGATTCTATTAATTTTTATTTTTTTTAAATTCATTTTTCAAGCGTTGAGTTTCCACAATTTGGTTTTCATTTCAAGACGCTCCATTATTGCAGCGACGAATGCATAAATGAATTTTTTCTCGTGGAGTATATTTAATTTTTTTCAATAATCCCGGATCCAATGGCGTATTTATCTGCCACTTTCTTTCTCGTTTCTTATCAGTCTTCGAAATACAGATATATGTGAGTGAAGTGAGCTTATGGATTATGCTAACGAGGACGCCAGTTTTGCCACTAAATTATTCAATTTCTCTCATCTCATTAATTCCTCGGTCTCTCCGGGCGTTGGACACTCTGCAGTCTTGCGGATTATATTCAAGTAACTGCAAGATCTGCCAAGCTCAAAAAAGAAACAACAAAAAATTATCCAAACGAATTTGCATTCGAGTTCTGAAACTTACCCCCCCACTCCATTTTTTCCTCCTCAAGAATTATTCCAACTGTAAATATTTTCTTTGCCTCGAAATTTAATATGCGTTGCTTCAGTCATGGTTGTCCTTCACTTCGATCCAAATATTTTTATGAAGTTCGTTCCAACGAGGATAAATTTACCGACACGCCATTGTCATAATTATTTTAAAATAAATAAAATAAATAAAATAAATAAAATAAATAAAATAAATAAAATAAATAAAATAAATAAAATAAATAAAATAAATAAAATAAATAAAATAAATAAAATAAATAAAATAAATAAAATAAATAAAATAAATAAAATAAATAAAATAAATAATATAAATAAAATTAATGATTATATAATTAATGATAAATTTAATTCACTACGAAACTTCTAACGATTATTTTTCCATGAAAAGTGTAAACTGCTTCATTTTACAAAAAAAATAACCAAATGCACAAATAATTTCAGTTTTTATCCTCGTTCGATGAAAAGCTGACAGAGCAACGTATACAAAAGCTGATCCCGTTGGAAGCTCGGGATAAAAACATGATGAAAACGTATCAAACGATTGTTTCGTTACAGGAAAAAGTTTGGACCGTGACGAAGTTGCATACATTACAGAAGTCTCGAAAAAAAAAAAAAAACAAAAAAACGAACTCCTATTAAAATTAACGTCCCTGTCGGCGGCACCGTTTCTCGCTCAATTCCGGAGCTCGAGCTTCGGAGTAAATTTCACGTGAGGTCTTTATAATCCGCTCCGGCCGAAGCTTTTTATGCTCTCGTACGTTCGCAACCCCCTGTTGGAATATTCTTTTACGTACAGAGATTTTTAATAAAAAAACTACAATTCATTTAGTCTCTACATACATTTGCACACATATATTTATATAAATGTGACGTATATACTGATTAATACATATATATTAACCATAGAGATACCTACGGAGCTTTTATTCGGTGGAAAAGCTCGTGGAGCGCGATATAAGTAAAGCCAGTACGTGAGAGTTTGGCCGGAGTAAATGTCGACCATCCCTTTTGGTTTTGTAAGGGTGCAAAGGAGCTTTCCAGCTTCCCTCTCCCTCCCTCCCTGCCCCTACTACTTCCACGTCCAATTGCTGCCGCTTTGGACTCCGAACACCAAGGCTGTTGCCTCCACAGACGTGGCGAACGATTACCCTCCTAAATTACTCGCGATATTGCGGTTACTCTCCCGGATAACCTCGACCGCCCCACTCTTCGCTTTCTCCCCTTTCCCCCAACCGTGCAGCCACTTTTTCCATACAGAGAGGCTGCACCTCATAAAACAGCTTTTTCATCTCCCTTTCCAGAGACTTGTATGAGAACCAGGAGAATTGTATAACGTACTTAGACCGATTAATGGATCGAGGTCCTGCGCACCAGAAAGCCTCGTCTTAAGGGCTTTTCACCCTTGTCCCTTCGCCCTTCTCTCATTGCTTTATATACTTCTTCGACTTGTTTTTGCTGGCACTAAGTGCTGGTGACAACCTCCAGATAAAGACGAGTCGATGGAATAAAACCTCCCCTATTGCTTGACCCAATTCTCTTTCGTATCTGCTTCTTCATTTATTTATCGTCTTATAGAAACATTTAATTAATTCTTCTTTTGTTATAGGATATTCTGCTTATTTAAGGATTCAAAGTTTCACCGAAAAATCAGGGGAAATCGTGTCAGTTTTCAGTTTCTAAGTATCTCAGCGATTTTTCGTAAAACTACCCTTAGATTTCTTCCATTTTGCTTCATCATAGAGAAAGCCTGCTTGTGACGATGACATTTTTTTTTTTTAATCCAGTTTTCAATGTATATGTACTTGAAATTTCCCAAGCCATCGAAAAATCGTATCTAGAAAAAATGTCCGAATGTGTGTGTGTGTGTGTGTATGTTCTGGAACTGTAAAATTCAAACGTTCATAACTCGAGAACGGTTTGAGCTACAGGGCTCCCGTTTTGCACAAATATTGATCTAGACCAGCTCTTCGTTCTCTGAGAATTTTGTCGGAATTGCTAGAAAATTCTACGGCAGATTGAAATTTTCAAAATTTTCAAATTCCGCAAATTTCAAGATTTATTATTAATTTTTTTTTTATAAATAGTGTATCATAATGGGAAGGTTGGTATTGAATTTGGAAAATATCGGTTGAACGGTTTAAATTTTATGATTTTTTGAATTTTACGAAAATCTTAGTTTTTCGAAAAATCATCAAGCCGCTTTTATTTTTGAAAATTTCGTAAGATATTGTGTATAAGTCTGTACTTTCTCTTTACTTTCTAGAAAAGTTGTCGACATTATATACTTTTAATGCAAATACAAAAAAAAAGCTGCAAATTGAACAAATTGCTCCCTCAAGGTGCTCAAGATGCACGATGCTCAAAGTTTCCTCTATGAGGAAGCCAAAAAAAAAATGTAGTTCCCCATAGAGGAAGATTTGAGCATCATGGTTTCCATTGCTTCAAAAATTGGAGCGTTTACTCAATTCAGAGGCAGAAGGTTTGAGTGGAAAAAAAACGAACTTGGCTGAAAACGAGTATTTTGGTTATTTAGAAATCGATAAAATTTTGGAAACTTCGTATTTTTTGAATTTGTCGAAAAAAGACGATTTTTTTCCACTCGTTTTGACCTCTACTGTAAAAGTTTCTTAAGGAGACACGAGGGATGTGCATTCTATGAAATATTGGGGAAAAGACGATGCATCGATTCTTTGCATTCGACCCTCTCCTTGCCAAGTTAGTATGGAATGCTCGAAGGAACTCAAGCGCATCCGACGTTTGCGACATTATGGTCCATCACGTAATGCAACATCTGGTTAGGTCTGGGCTCGGATCTACGAGCTCCGGATTGTAATTTCCTGGTAACTGGCACAAATGCACACAGACACATAGCCATAGATGGACAAATATATTGACAGGAGATGTAGAAATCAATGGGACGTGGCCCAGGACACTTTGACCTTCGAATCTTGTGGGTCAAGTCCTTTTGTTTTGTCTGATTGATTCGCACGTAGGGCTCGATCAATAATTGGATTCAATTATATTGTGGCCATTAATAACCCTGAGCCCTGAGTCGCGTCTGCATTCTATTTCCGGACCCACAATGCTCTGGATTTAAAAAATTGAAAATTATTAAATTTCGTCATCGAATAGACACACTGGGTCAATTTGACCCAAACTGTAGTGGCGTGTGGATTGAAAAAATAGGGAAAAACAAATCTTTCACTAATTCACCAATCCTCAAACATTTTCCTCTTCGTAAATACAATTAATTAACAACAATTCGTACCAAAAATGAAAATAACTGAAAACTCGTTATTTTCATGCACGAATTAAATTCCACTGGAAACAAAGAGACTCCTTAACATCAGAATTATTCATAAATGAATATTCCACCTCGAGCCTCGTTTCAATGAGGAAAACTGTTGAATTACATTTCTCAATGGCTTTTTGTGCTGTTTTTGAAAATATTCATAAAGTTGGACAGTCCGATGACAGCGAGTGAAAAGGCTTACGATTTTAACGAAGGATTATAAGTTACAAACGAAAAGATGGGGGGCTGGTTTACAGGCTCCAAAAGGATTTGGCTACGAGGATCCGACGAGGACTTTGTTCCGAGTGTGTGGCCTGACCAGCTGTCATGTGTTATTTGACTGGAAAGCTTTTGTAGACGCTTCTCTGACTTTAACATTAATTATTCGCTTGACGAGAAGTGGAGCAATGTGCACGGAGGCACGTGGTCAAGCCGCAGATCTAAATTATACATGTCCGTGTAAATGTGTGGGAATAACAACGTGTGTGCTGTCTTGCGATCACCACGAAATCGGTTGATCCCTCTCGCCCTCGCCAATTCATTCAATTTTCGTCATACAAACCGCACACGTGATTCGTCTCTGATTAAACATTCGGGACACTCTATAACCGCATCCTCTGAAACTTGCTTTCCATATTTTCTATCCACGAGGCGCTATTCGTGTTGACACTATTTTTTCAAACGCTCTTTCGAGCTTCGTTATCCTCAGCTTTTGTTAGCACGTCATTTATTCTGTTTATTTAGACTCTGCGCTCGACGGCATTAGCAAAATTCATTCGATCGACGTTGACTCGATATTTCAAGGAAATTTCATCGAGTAAACCTGCCAAAGGAATCACAATTAATTGGACACGAAAATTTTGGCGTAGGAAGGAATTTAGGGGTTGCTCGATTTTTTATTGAGAATTTGATGCGTTTTAGAATTCTGATGCATCGTGAAATTCAACTTGAGAGTTGAAACGGTCAGAGCCCCCAGAAAACTTGAAACCAACCTCCGAAACACTGATAAAAAAAACAAATTAAAAATAAAAATTAAAAAAACAACAAAATAAAATTTAAAAAAATGAAAAACAAAAAAAAACTTCGATAAAATGATCGAGTCAGTGGTCGTAAGACTGGCTTACTAAAAATTTCATTGCAAAATGTTAAGTGGATCGAGAAGAGCTGACCCCGAAAGTCAATTATTTCCATCATCGAGATGCATGAGCCCGAGGTCAGCAAAGGTTCAGGGACCAAAAGTGATTGATCTTGACGTCAGATTCCCCTTGGTTCCGAAGGAACGAACTTTGAGCTTGAAAAGGTGGTAAAATCGATAGGTTGTCGATTGGCTCTGTGGAAAAAGTTGAATCATCTTAATTCCGAAATGGGATAAAATGCTGGGACGAAGCTCGAGTGGGGGAACTATGTCGAGATGAGTATCAAAGTCGCAGATTCGAGCAGATGTGTTTTTGTCTGGAATCTGTGCTCCAGGGAGATCGTTGGTAGTTTCGTAAATGAGAGAGAATTCGAAGAAGCAAGAAGATGGTGAGAAGGAGAGAAAAAAGTGAAAGTTTAAAAGTGGAAGAAGAAGCGACGGGGGTTTAGAAGTGAAAGTTGTTGTCGAGCTTTTGGCTGCCAGAGTCGCAAGCTGTCGCCAATACATTTTTTCCCTTCGACTCTCGGAGACGTCTCCGGGATGACCTTGACACTCGGGAAAGAGTAGTAAAGGACTTATCGATGTTACGAGTCAGACACACACACACAAACACACAAACCCATGCACAAAGTCGTACTGTGCGAGTGTGTGTATGTATATTTGTTACCAAGTGGTTTACTCTCTCTCGCGAGCTTTACAAAGTTCCAAATTATTGTGGAAAGAGAGGAAGAGCTTTTCCGAGAGTATACGAGCCGGAGTCTGCTCGCCTGGATCTCGAAAAGTTCTGCTACGTCAGGAAACTCGAGAGAGAAGCCACCGGACGGAGGGAGAGGAGCAAGGAGTAAAAGATTTTGGAGCGTAGCGCTATTTCGGTGGAGATTCACGAGTGGTCCTCGAGCAGCCACCAGCTCGAGTCTTCCTTGGTATATCTTGTTGAAAAGTTCAGGGTTTCTACCACCAGCTCCCTCGCAAAACTCAGACCCGATGAGCAATTAATAATAGGCTCATTAGCTCGTAATTCAACTTACGGTGACAGCGCCCTTGCTGCGGTGCATCGATGGCTCTGTATGCTGTTTGGAAGAGATAGCAACCTTGGGAATCGATTTACCGAAGCAAATGAATGCCCAGAGCCAGCAATCATCATCAGTTTCCTTCGAAAAGCTGGTCCAGCAAATTCTTTTTATTTTACACTTTACGATCCTACAAAGTTTGGCTTCCCTTTTGGGTTTCGTCGAGAGATTCATAGATCCTTTATTTATTCAGCACACTCGCTGCTTTGGCACATTCATCCACATCGACTAAATCACCATTTTTTATTTCTTTCTATTTTCCACACACGTAATTAAAATCTACTAAGACTCAAATTAATATTAAAAACTAAAAAAAAAAAGAAAAATACTAAAAAATACTAAAAATTAAAAAATAAAAAATGAAAAAAAAAATACTGAGTACTTCCAAGAACTTATTCCATAGATGCATTATTACAGTAACATCCCTCCAGCATCTCTATGCCACCATTGTTCTCACACGTGTCGCCATCAGTCTTTTAAATTATTTAATGTTGACTGAGAACAAAATTTGAAGATTCAACAAAGCCATGTTGTTTGCTTCTTTAGTTTCAGTTGGTAGTTGGTAATTTAGTTAGAGAGGCAGAGTTATGCAATAACAGGACACTAAGGAAAGGCAGAATCGGTGCTATCCTATGATCAGGGCCCAGCTGAATTGCCCAGGGTGTTTGTAACCCCCTCCCCTCTCTTCTTCTTGCCTCCTTGTCTGACCCCTTTTGTCCTTCACTCCTTTATCGAGCAATAACTAGTAACACGGCCGGATACGTGCTGTGGGAAACGAACCTTAGCCAGCCCATTCAAGTTGCTCTCTCAGTTCTCGTTTTGTCTATCTCTGCACATGAACGATATCTGTCCAAATGGCTGCCAGTTTCTGCTCCAAATGGAACACACACCTCTACTCTCCTGACCAGAAAACCACAGCCTCACCGCATCCTGACATCCCACCACGTTTTAGGCTCGACATATATATTATAAATGCGTGTTTGTCCATTTGACATTATCTCCCACGTATGATCATGACAATCAAGCCCCAATGACAATTATCCTAGTGACAATCTAATTCCACTCGTCAATTCCGACTCTCGATCGTTTTGCTGAATCGTTCGAGTTCCCTCTCGTTATTATTACGAGTTTACATTCGCTCAAATGTTGTTTCACGTTGTGACGCAATTGTGGCAAATCATTCTGGCTCAGGCTGATTTAACGAAAGGGACGAAGCTGCCAAAAATTATGAAAAATTATCCACGATCTCTTTCAATCATTTTTTTTCCTCGATTGGAGCAAAAAATTCTAAAAACGACAATTGGCCAAAAAAATTATTAAAATATATAAATTAATATTTGTGGAATTATTAATACGGAAATTTTATATTATAATAAAGTAATTATTATTTTGATTAAAATAATAATAAATGTAATTTGAAAAAAATTATTTTGAAAGAAATATTATTTAAAATAATTGGATAATTAATTCATCGAAATGGACATCATCGTGCTTTGGAAATTCATGAGTTTTTAATGACTCCAATTATTCCTTAAGGCCACTCTGACATTTGGCCAGCGTGCCAAGAACCAACGAAATGAAAATCGATCGAACGAATGAAAACGATAATTGGCAAGTGTTCCGAATGCTACAGCAGAGTTTCCTGGATCATTGAATTCGATGCTACCAACCAGTCCACCTAGAAACATTTTGATAACTCACGAACAAGCCGGGTTATACGAGTTAGCCAATAACAAGGGCTGCACACCCTTATTATTAGGGTCGCTCTTATTAAAATTACGATCATCGCTCGAATATCAGGCTTTTCCTCTAAATTCTCTTTTCCAACGAGGTTTACAGTATTATTCCAGCCTGGGGACATACTCTGAGCACTAGCCACTAATTACTCGACGCATTTGTGCCACCACTCTTCCAGAATGCTTCGTTACCTTTTCCACGTGTGCTTAACGCACGCTGCGGTACTCTACATCAAGCTTTATTCGACTACACAACGTCCGAAACTAGCAAGCCTAGAAAAGCCACGTTGTTATTCTACTTTTGCGTCGTTAATGTTGAACCCAAAGCTCGAAGCAAAACCTTCATTCTGCGAACCAGTGTTGGAGCATTTCTCTACAAAAATGTCTCATATTTCTTCGATTATTTACGAACAGAATTTCTCATATTTTTAAATTACGATCCAAATTGAATTTCAATAAAAATTTCTCATGAATTTCTCGTTGGATTGAAATTTCATCTTTCATTTAAAAAGAACAAAAGTAAAGTTTGTTTCGAGATTCTTTGCGAAAAGCGTTTTCTTCTTCAATCCCTTTGCTTCTCGAGATTCTCAAATATCGTTTCTTCGATCATTAGGGACAGAACTTGAGAAAAAAAATGACTCTGTCTCGCTCGTTCTTTCTCTTACACATTCGTTTCGTTTCACTTCGGCGTCTTCAAAAGAACTTCGGGACTATATAACAGACGATCGGGAACAGCTAGGTCATTCCATCAGATCGTCAGAGACCGGTAAAACCGGTAATAGGATGAAGGATCAAAAGAGTGGGGAGCGAGGGCGACAGAGAGAGAAAGAGAGAGAGAGAGAGAGAGCGAGAACACAGAGGGTGGCTTCAATTTCCTGCTACTCCTGGGATTTTCTTGCCCCTGGGCATCGTAAAGGACTAAGCCACTATCACCGGTGAGAAAGATTATATATTGAGAGTCTATATATGTATACATATCACGAACCATGAGCAGGACTTCATCTCGAGTTGCGATCGCAGCAAATCAACCCTTGTTCCTTCATATTTAAAAGCCTCATTCACGTTAGAATTCATTCTTTGAAATTCGTTCTAGGAATCTCTATTAAACAAATACCGAAATGGTAAAAAAAGCATTTAATCAGGATCTTGCGATTTAAAAACGAAAAAGCACCATTCGAGCTTTTTTTATGTTTCTAAAATATTTAAAACCCTTCTTCAAAGTTCAACTTTATTCTTCGGAATCCGTTCAAGGATTCTCCTTCAACGAATATCGAAATGGTAAAAAAAGTACGAAACGTTTAATCAGGAGCTTGCGATTTAAAATCGAAAAAGAACCATTCGAGCTTTTTTTATGTTTCTAAAATATTCAAAGTTCGACTTTATTCTTCGGAATTCGTTCTAGAAATCTCTTTTAACAAATAACGGAATGGAAAAAAAAAAAATACGAAACATTTAATCAGGAACTTGCGATTTTAAATCGTTAATTATTCATTTAAACTTATTTTTTTTTTTTTTTTGCGTTTACTCGAATCAAAGTTTAGTACTCGAAAGTTTTTGGCTTTGTTTGAGTTAAGAAGCCAACATTTTGTCTCTCGGCACTAAACGGATTTGTAATATTTCTCTGAACAGTAAATCTCGATGTGATAAAAGTTAATGAACTGAGTAATTATTTAATATTTATAAGAATAATAATGTTAATGTTAATTGTTAAGTGGCTTATTGAATCTGTAGGAGACTAACTGTACCTCAAGGGAAATAGCAAGAGCAAGTCGAGCTTCGCTTTTGGCCAGTGAGGGCCCTCGTATAATCGTCCCCTCGACCTGCACATGAATCCTTACCCAATAACCCAAAATGCACAGAATACCAGTGACTACCCCAACGTATCTGTATACCAATCTAGACCACGACCGCTCGTCCCCGCAGCCCTCTCTCTCTCACACCCTTGTTTCTATATGCTTCTCCCCATTCCAGCTCGGAGAGGCTCCTTCCCTCTCGCACCTTCCTCGTTAATTATAAGGGAATTAATTAACTCCGGTAGCCGGCATTTCCGAGAGTTGAGACTCCTCGTACCGGTTGGACGTCTCGGCCGCAATCTCACGAGGTTTGAATCGAGAAGCTGAGCAGCAAGACTGACTTTAGAGCGCGCCTTTCATAGTCAGGCTAACGAAAACCAGTTGATGCTTAATTAAACAAAGAATAAATTAGTTTTTCATAACTTTCCGATGCGGTGGATACTCTCGCTCCCTTTTTTCTGACGGTTTGATAGTTATTAATTAGCGGAACATTATACAGAGCTTCTTTAAGTAATTGTTAATTAGCTTTTCCTAATTAAAAGAAAACCTGAACTTTAGAAACATTTTTTTTCGATTCTGCCAGCAAAAAAAATTTTACAACACTCTCCCACACACTTCTGACACATTTTGATACTGCTACTTGTTTGTTTCCCAATAATTCACATTCAGACATTGAACTTGTTCAGAATTCCTCGAGCTCACCGAGAAATTCATTTCTAACTTTGTCCAATGATCGTCCTAGGAATATGGACTCGTCTGACAACTCACAGACTTTTTCTACTTAAATGCATTATAAGGAGAAATTTCGTCAGAAAATAAAAAAAAAAAAATTGTGAATTTTTCAGCCACAGTTTCTCGCCTCCAAATACAGTTCTCACGTAAGTGAACGCAGGAAAATGATTTTTATGTGTCTATCTCCTCGCGAGATTCATTTCCCAGTTGGCTTTGTCGGTTTATCGAAATAGTCGAATTTGTCTGACTATTCACTGGCTTTTCCACTAGATTTACTTGGAATATTGTTTTTTGAAGGAAAATTCGAGTTATTTGTAGCATGAAACAATATCGTACGAATCTCTTGGTCTTGCTTGAGTCCAGTTGGTCGTGAAGAGGTGGTTTTCCAACGAGAATGCGTTTATACTTTGATGCGCGAAAGCCCGCCAGGTTTGGCTGTTTCAGGAGAGATAGTGGATCCTGGAGTTTCGTCTCGAACACAAAACGAGAGAGAAAGCAAATGGCGTTAGATATACAGCTGTGACTGGTCTCACAACGTCACTGTGGTGAATTCGTGAGGCAAGATTTCGTCCTCTCGCTCTAACTCACTCACTCCAGCACGTGCAGCCACGCTCTGACCGTTCTAGTGGTTACAGTCAGCGTGACAGTCAGCCTCAGCTGGCGTCTCTCTCGCCCTCTGTCCTCGACGTCACACGGTTGTTACTTCTACAGACTGTAGACGAGAATTGCCTCGGACTCAAGTCCAACCTCCCTAACATAAGAATACTCCAGAGTGAATTATATCCTGGACGAAAGTTGTACAGTAATTCTCGAAGAAATTAGTCTGACCATTGGAATCGATGTTGACAGAAGAAATAGTGCACGAGTTCTTTGACTTTTCATTCCTCGGAAAAATCTACTCACTGCATTAAGAAAATTGCTGTCGTCTCGTCAATAAAATGGCTGGAACAATAAATTGTAAAAAAATTTCAGGCAAATTCGTTCCAATTCACTTGAAAAATGTTCTTTCAAGTTGAAAATTTTTTCTTGCTCAATTTTCTTTGCTGTGCAGTACCATCAGACGTTCCAATCGTTTCATCGATATCCTATGGTGTTCTGGTGTAAATAAATATTTACTAGCAGTGCTGAGCCAAGAAAAAAAACGAATATGGACTTGGAATTGACTCGACAAATTGGAAAACGTTGTCTCGATTGCTACGCCAATTTAATAGAATCGTTTCGCTACGCATTATCCTGTCACGTATGAATCAGTTTATTCGATTCCAATCCTGGCAGAGACACATTGATATTTCTCTCCGAATTAAAAATACCTGGGATGGAGATCCCAACAGAAGGATCGAGAGACGCTTTGTAACTGAGAGCTCGGAATTCAAATTTGTCGACGAAAAATTCCAGGGATGTTTCACGTCCCTGCTTCCAATTGGATCGTCTTTAATGTCAAGTCTTTCAAAAATTCAATTTCCTTTAAAATTTTCATTAATCTTTCATGTTTAATAACAACTTGAATTTATTAGTGGTTGTCAGGTGTATTCGTGACTTGCACGAGTGTTCCAAGTGTGCAGAAGGTAAATTCTACGTGTTCCAGAATCCTTTCAGTTTGGCGGTACTCGTGTTTTGTTTTGCCTTAGTTTCTGACATTTAGAATACATGAAAGGACCTTCGTTGGCGTTATCAGGTAAAACGAAGGTATGACGTGAACGTATTAGCGTCAAGAAATTCTCAGGTGTTCCTTTACGTGGATTCTCTCTCTGTTGGCAACCGAACGAGAACAGGGTTGTTTCAAATTCCCCAGGGGGTTAATATAATATTTCAGTCATGCGTGTTTAACTGTGTCATTTTCTCTGCTCGCTCGACCCCCTCCCCATCTTGACTCGTCTCTCTTCTCGTCTCGTTCTTGTGTGTCAAATATTCTACGTAAGCCACAATTTTCACGACTGCATATTGAACTTCCTGCACCTGAAAGAGCCACCAAAATGGTAGCAACCACGAGCATGGCTGAAGTGGCAAATTCTATTACCAAAGGATTCCTGGTTGCTGAATTAACGTTTAAATCGTTAGTGAATCTAATAATTGATAAAAATTAAATTTCGTTCGATGCGAGTCTGCCAAAGTGGACGTCAGAATTAATTCCATGGTAACAAAAATGTAATAAACTGTCTTATGGTTTCCACGGTCTCTGGAACATTTACTCCAAAGAAAAAAAATTAACGAAATTTCGCAGAAAACAGGTTGCTCGAAAAAGAAGCTTCGAGGAAGAAACAGTTTTAGAAGGTAATGGAAAATAATACAAAGCCAAATTAATCCATTGAGGCTGGACTATCGACGTTTGTTTATCCTCCTCGAAGCTAAACACGTTTTGCTGGCTCTAGTATTAGCTGTACGTTTTTTTCATAATCCTCTGGTTCGACGCGAAACAACACGACCGAAGTGCATTTCCAAGACCACATTGCTTTGAGCGTTAATAGCATATGGAAATTTATTTCTCTCTGTCTCTCCCTCTCTCTCTCTCTCTCTCTCGCATCAAAGTCTCGAGATTCTCTATCAGCCAAGACCCTATAGTTTCCCTACATAATTCTCATTTTAGTTATTATATACATATGTTGTCATATCGCCTTAAGTGTAGTTCTAATGGATCAGGGTTGATACGATGAAAGCTTCAGTGGAGGGATGATATTCAGAGACGTTAATTTAAGGATAACATGGTCATGTATCCTGAATGTTCCTCAATCTAATAAAATAACAAATCTTCATTTTATTAAAACACGAAATGATTCTTCTCTTTTATTTGATCAAAGTTTAATTAATTAAAACAGCAAGAAAATGAAAGTCACTTCGATAAAAAAAACGATTTGATGGTTTTTTCGAGCTTGTTTTCGACCTGGACGACAGTTCGTGCAACCAAGAATCAAATAATTTATCCGAGCACTCGAAATAACAAGTTTGTGAATAATAATAAACATCTCAATCCATCTGAATCTTTTTACGAAATGTTTTCTTGTTTCCAGAGTTTATCAAAATGGGGATTTGTGCGTTTTCTTTTATTGTTATTGTTTGTTTGTTTGATTTAATTTTTTTTTCAAACGTGACTACGTAGCTCCTGGAAAATGTATTATTAATTGACAGTGGCCAGAACTCTCAAGAGACTTTGTTGGACTCGCTCGAAATGTACATGCGCTCTCCGCAGCGCCAGGACAAACAGGCAAACGCAGTTAGAAGAGGCTGCGAGTCTCGCTTTCCCCCTGAGCTTTATCCGCAATGTGCGTACTTTTTTTTTCGCCCCTTTTTCATCTTCTTTTCAGTGTTTTTGACTTGTCAAAGTAGGAAAATGTAAGAGAGGAGCAAACGGCAGCAAAAGTTTTGGTCGAATTAGTTTCGCTTGCCTGGTTTCTTGCCGAAATGTTTTTTGCCCGTGCTTTTTGCCTGCACCAAAAAGACGCAACCTTCCCCTGCGCCTGCACTTCCCACCGCATTGCGCAAAGATAGAATACGCTGGTAGACCATCTTCTTTTTTCATTGAGGAAAAAAGATTTTTTTAAATCTGCTCATCAAAGAGCTAATTTGTGTGATTACTGATTCATACAATTTTACTTTTAATTAAGCTTTGCTAATTATTTTGAGCATTAATTACTTTTTGTTTTTTTTTTTTGACTAAAATTCAATTTTCAGATCGATGAGAATTTTGATTTCTAATTTATTTCATAATTTCGTGAGGCGAAGCATTCTTCTCGCTATCGTCATCGAATGCTCAACAGCTTAGAGTCTGAATTGTTTGAATTTTACTCAAGCACGCAATGAGCAGTAAAAAATGTTTTTTCCTTGGTCCTGTTTGGAGTTTATTGGATCAGAATCATTGGAGAATCAACAATGTCGAAAGGAGGAATTCTGATTCGCTAGAAAAGCTGGCCAAATGCATTTTTAAATCTGCTCATCAAAGAGCTAATTTGTGTGATTACTGATTCATACAATTTCACTTTTAATTAAGCTTTGCTAATTATTTTGAGTGCTAATTAGTTTTTTTTTGACTAAAATTCAATTTTCAGATCGATGAGAATTTTGTTTCCTAGTTTATTTCATAATTTCGTGAGGTACAGAGTGGCGAAGCATTTTTCTCGAGATCGTCATCGAATGCTCAACAGCTTAGAGTCTGAATTGTTTGAATTTTACTCAAGCACGCAATGAGCAGTAAAAAATGTTTTTTCCTTGGTCCTGTTTGGAGTTTATTGAATCAGAATCATTGGAGAATCGACAATGTCGAAAGGGGGAACTCTGATTCGCTAGAAAAGCTGGACAAACGCATTTGGCAATCTGCCAGAAAGTTTGACGCTCTCTCCTCGTCATATTACGATTATTTCTTTTTGTTTTTAAGCGAGTTTAAGGCAAGAGCTTTTTCGCCTCACTTCTGAAGCCGTCAAGTACAAATCTCTTTGGCCCTCGGCTCGAGTCTCGCCGGAATAAAATGCAGTAGGAAGCGATCGTTTTTCTCAGAGTAGACAAGGATCGTCCCTGGGGCTGAGGGTAGAAAAATAACGTGCCCTGGAAAGGATTGACGAGGCGAGTCGTGAACGTGCTCAACAACTTAACAAATGTGAGAAAAAGCTCACGCTATTTTTATCTTCGATGCTCTCGATCGATTTACAAGATAAAGAGGATCCTTTTTGTAAAAACGACCCTAACTATTTGTCGATTCCATAGTGCTTTGTCCTAACGAATGAGCAAAAAAAAAACATGAAAAATAGATTTTGGCGGATGCAGCGTTCTCGGAAGATCCAATGAACATTAATACAAAAAAAAATAGTCAAATGTTGAAGAATTTCTTGTTTGGACAACTTGTTAATAATTTCGAAGCAACCCTTATCTTTCTCGTTTCTTTTTTTAATTGTTTTATCCTTTGGTTAGAAACTTTCAACTTTCAAGAAGAGAAACGTAAAAAAAAAAAGCAGAATTTTTCAAGCCCCAAGGGAAAAAGCGACCCTTTGGTTTTTTGTTTTTTTACCAGCGCTTAATTAATGCTGAGCGTTGCGGTTTTTTGTGCGGACAAGTATAAAAATAGCAAGCCCCATAATAATTTAACGAGGAACGTCGAGGAATAAGATTTTATAGTATGGATATATTTTTAGTAGTTTGTTTAAATAAAAAATAGGTTTTATGAAAAAAATGATAGGGGCGAATTTTTGGGAGCCTCGTGGCTGGTCAATCGTCCCTCGTCCTTGTTACCAGGTTCCTTTTTTTTTCTTTCTGGTTCGGGGTTCATCTTACTGTTGTGGTGGAGCCTGACAATTTTTTCAACGTCTCTACCACTTTTTCCCTGTCTGGAAACATGTCCAATAAAATTTCCACAGAGTTACCTTTTTCTGTGTATTTCATCGTCAGTTTTCACGGCTTTCTCTGCGGAGGATCCGTCGGCGTGGATTTCGAGTCGAGCAGTCATTGAAAAGCAATTTCGCCGGACGGTTCGTTTCATCATGGTCCTTTCCGCTCGAGGAAACTGACCCCTCAACCGATCGTGTGGACACACGAGACACCGGAGAGGCAGAAGATAAGTTTCTTATTCTTGGCCTTTATTTTTCTCGAGGCAAATAAAAACACGAGGTTGAAAATGTTTGGCTGGTGTGGCTCGGTAATGGTCGGGCCCGACAACGCACCACTTTCGACACAAGTATCTGATTTCTCTGGCCTTGAAACTTCGTGTGAACACCGATGAGATTTATCGGTGAAATTTCATCGTAAAATAGAGACACTCCACGGAAAAATCCAAGCCAGACTGTCGCTGCTAAATTTTAGTAGCCTCCATTGTTGTTTTAGTTGAAATAAGAAACTTTCTCATTAAATTTTTCTTTCTGTTATCGATCGATTTCGACACTGAGTCCTATAGCCTGTAAAATGAGCCCTTAATTGAATTTTGTATCGATGAAACTTGTCATGGCCAATGTGTCATTGCAGATCGATAATAAAATCTTCTATTAAATTAGCACTGCATGATAACGCAGTGTGAAAACTTGTTAATTGTTAAAGTGACTGAATTATCAATTAAGACGAAAATAATGAAATAAATTTTAAGTTCTCGTGAGCTCTCGAGTGCATTGAAGATTGACAAGAACTCTAAGCAACGCGTGGTACTTAATATTTTTGGATTTTAACTACAGAAAAGGTCACTTGCTGAAAATCAAGTAGAAAAGTTAATAAATGGTCAGACAAGTTCAACAGCCCAGGCGTAATCAAAAATTAGGGAGGAACGACCTTAAAGGTGCGTCTCATTTCATGAACCCCATAGGGAGCAAGTCCATCTTCAGCGAAGTAAGCACAATGTAAACTTTCATCGATAAAATAGCACTTTGGGAATATCAAGTAGTAACGGTAAGTGAATAGTCAGACAAGTATGAAATTCCATGGACCATCAACCTGACAAAGTTTTCAACTGTGCTCGCGTTACAACGACGATGAAAATGTAATTTCTTCTTTATATTAATGAACATTGCTCTGAAATGGACGATAAAATACTTGGAGATGTTCGAGAAATCCCGAAATTCAAGTACGAAAAAAAAATTACGATAAAAATAGCTTTTCTTTACATTTGAGATTCCACTATCGATTGACTTCGACTTCTAACTCCATTAACTATAAAATGAACTCTTCTCTAGTCCTTGCATGCACGAGCATAATTTTTTATGTAAAAAAAGGAACATTAAGTGACCTCATTGAATGAGGATTTATCGAGTGGTTCAAGCTCGTATCGTCCGATAGACGTTCTTCTCTTCGATAAGAAGAGCATACTCGTGGGAAATGGAGGAAGTAAGGAGGTACGAAAATATTATGTTCTTGATAGCGTATATTCCCTGGAGCAGTTCATTCTCTCTCGTATGGAAAATCGTGAAATCTCAAGGAAACTACCTGTCTTAACCATCCCGAATAGGAAATAGACAATGGGACAAAGGAGGATCGAAACGCATGGAGAAAATTGACGCGAGATCCCATCCTCTGCTCCTGGAATCGAATTCTCTTCCATTTTCCAAATAAGATTTCACCTTCAAGGTCATTCGATTAAGGAATCGAGCTGCTCGCGTAGTTAAATTGTGAAAATGAGGAGCTGATGAGAATACGAAGAGACCGAGGAAGAGCGACTTCTAATAAAACCTCAAGATCGTTTAAGGAGGTTCGATCCATTCGTTTCTCTAGACGAATATTTAAAATTCTATCAAATTCCTCGAATCTTCAAAATTATAAATCCCCAGTCTTTCTTCTCACTTTCTAAAAATAAAAACAAATCTTTGAAAAAAAAAAAACAATTTTTAACTAAATTTAGTCAAAAAATAAACGACAAAGTTTTTTGAGAAAAATTTCACCAAAGGATTCAAAAACTACCAAAAAAATCGTCACTTTTCCACTTTGAATAAAACCAGCCCTTCCTTTACGAGCTCGGAATGAACGTCGAGTGATTTACCAGCCAAAAGTTTCCAGCCTCTCCTGTTAGTGCTATGGTGTTCAACATCAGATGCTTTGCAGTTGGTAATATTCGTGACTAAACTTTGAGAAAGATTGAACTTTATAGACGACAAATATTGTTGCATAATAGAGAAAATACACTTAATAACAACCTGTATATATATATCAAAGGAAATGGAAGAAAATGAGGAAAGCTTTTGAGGGATTGGCAACCTTGTGAATTGACAAATACACTCTGAACTTGAATGCTTCAAACAACAAGTTTTCTCATTGTTGTTGGTCATCTGGTCTATTCTCCATTTGGTAATCAGTTTTGTGGACATATTTATTTGTATTTGCAAGAAAATGTCTTGAGACTTGTTGAGCTAGTGTTGATCAGTGCCAAGGCAGGGTTAAGAGTAACGTCGACGACAACAACACCAGAACATAAACCATGTGACGTTGTACTAATTAGCTCACGAGACTGTAACGTTAAGGTACGAGTTTATAAGGTTGAATAGTATTTATGTATACATGCCATCAGCCTCTGGCGACTTTGGCACAAGTTTTCAACTGCTCTGTGCAAGCCGAGTGACACAAAGGTATAATAAAGAGAATGGAAAGATTCAAAAAGCGAGTAAGCTTGAGCGAGAGGCAAGAGAATTTACCACAATTCGTTGGAGTCTCAAATAGTCTTGCGGTATTAAACCTGCGACCATTTCCCTTCAAACATTATTTTAATCTTAACCTCTAGATTCAAAAACCACTTGTTAATACGAAATGTAATCCAAAAGTTAGTTCCTTCTTGTTGATTCTCCACATTTAAATCATCATGAAAGATTGACTATTCGTTTTGAAATTTTCTCGATTTTCATCGATGGAGAAAAATCATGAAAATGAAAAAATGAAGGAAAGTTAATTAACGCGATTTTTGGTCAGTTGAATAATTTATTCGAGCACAGCTGGACGAACAAAATGGTTGGCTTTCTTTCTAGAATATATTCTCGTCACAAATCGTCGAGTCGTGTCGAGTTAGAACGAGGTGAATTTTTCTGAAGCAACCCTCTTAAGAATTGAACGAAATACGATTGGAAAACAAAATTGACACTCATAATATATCAGGAAAGATTTTACCATAGGAATCCCCATAACTCTTGGTCCCTTTGACCATCCTTCCCTGAGTGTCGTTTCTTTTTCCTTCTCGACGATGAGTATTTTCCTTTGACCTAGCGTCTTCGATTATTCACGAAGGCAATTTCCTATCTTACTTCCTTCGTGTATTACTGACATGTAGAGGGTGTCCCATTCCCCATAGACTTGGTTACAGCATCGAATTCAAAAAGTGCAATTGCAAAAGTGGAAAATGGTTTTTTTTTCCCCCATAAAAATAAATACTTTCAAATACCATAATTTTTATGGAATAGAAAAGTCCTTAAAAAAAAAAAACAGCAGCTCGACCTTTTCAGTTCGCCATATTTTTTCTCCTTAGAAAATATTTCTTTTCCATGTCTTCGAAGGTTTCCTCCCTTTCTGCTTCGTGTTACTGGCCATTTTCCCTTGACAGTATTGTTAAACAAACGATCGGTAGGTTTTTCCTTCCCCTTAGTGCTTAACTCTTCCCTTTAGTGTTTTACCTGCAGGAAACTAGTGCCAGGTGCTGGCAAGAAGCAAGTGCATCTCTCGCGTGTAGCTCGTGTTCACATACAAACTCGTAGCGTACGTGACCAATGATATAAACATCGAGTCCACTTGGGGAATAAAGTCACGTAATTCCTTTCACCATCGACGCCATCGTTCGTACTTTTTTTCTGCTTTTTTTTTCGACTATTTTCAACGACCACTATGGGAAAACTAGCAAAAACGAATTGCACATAAATACGAGTAGAAATGTCGCCATCGAAGAATCATACGTTCAAATTCCCGTTTTCTCACCCCTTGCAACTTGCGACAGAAAAATTTATTCTCGTTGACATATTTTTATTTCACTCGAAAAATTTACAGACTCGAAAGTTCTCCTGTATTTTTAAAATCACGAAATCTTTGCGTTGTTGAATTTTGAAAGAAGAAAAAAACCCCCGAAGACGTTGGAAGAAAAATTAAAAACGACATACCTGAATTTTGACCTTGGCAATTTTTTCAAGGTCATCACAACAAAGTAGAAAAAGAAGAGACTATCAAAATAATTCGCAAAAAAAAAATTCGCAGGCTGTTTTTTGACTCATTTTGAGGTTCTCTGAAAAAAAATTTGATGGAAAAAAATGGTGAGCTTGTTTAGGATCTTATCGACACACGTTATGGGATAAATTAATTTTTCTTTGTACCCCGGAGCTCGAAAATGGAGGAAGTGAAGAGAATCAAAGGAGCAGGAGAGAGGCCAAAAGGTTGGGCCATCAGGTCCGCAGGCTGGACACGTACGTATTTCCCATGGGGCAGAAAAGCAACCCTTATGGGCTTCCTGCTTTTTCTTACTCTTCGATATTCCTCCTTACCTCCCCCCACCCCTCTCTCTCTCTCTCTTTCTCTTTCTCTCTCTTTCTCAGCCTCCAGCTGGTCCATTTGGTGATAGCTGGTGTGCACCAAAGAGTAACCTCGTTCTCTTTCTCGCAACTACAACAATATGGTTCTAATAAGATATCGAGGCTTTTCGACTCGCTTCTTCCTCTCAAGCTTCGCATTTAAGACTCGCAATAATAGGCCAGCGCTCAACTATTGTCCCATTCACGAGAGATTTAACATAATATTTGCCATTGAAGCCCCACGTCGTTCTATTATCCTTATTCCTTCGGAAATTGTGGCTCTTACTTACCCCCACCCTTCTCCACTGTTAAGATTCCTACCCCATCGTTGCTCGTTTTCCGATCGACGAAAATTCGCAGATTCCATTTTACTCTTCTCGCCTTTTTCACCCTTTCCCAGCAGCCTCGAGCATATTATCATTTTTCAAGCCAATTTTGTTTTATTCGGGGTACGGAGCCAATTCTATAAATTGAGGTTATCAATAGCTTGGCAATCGAGTCGTGTTTGTAGTCAAAATTTTTCAAGCTTGCACGCACTCTCCGAGTCCACATTGGGTCAATCTGACCCAAGGCATTTTTTAGATCGATGTATTCCGGTAAATATAAATTTTTATAATAAATTGTTGATATTTAAATGCCAAAGACGTTCGATGCCATTAAATGCCAGACAAAATCGGTGACGGAAAATCGTTGGGGTCAAAAAGACCCAGTGTGCATTGGAAGGGTTAAAAGGAATCGATGGAACGAGTGCATGATCCAAAAATCTCGACCGTTTATCGGATTCTTTTGATTTTGTATATTTTTCGAAAAAGATCTTCTCCTTAAAATCTGTCGGAGTCAATGATTTTTTTCTTAATCAGCAACATTTGCCTAAGCTCGGATTTCCAAATGGGTTTGCGAACTCGATAACTTGGTTCAATAATTCAAAGCCCAACGGTTCAAGTGATAAACAAAAACAATAATTTGGTAGCTCGCAATAAAAAACAAGAAACAAGTTGGAAAGAGTCTAGGAAGAGAGAAGAGAAATAAGAAACGAGGAGTCGGACGAGACGAGCTTTCTATTTCTTATTATCATTACAGTTTTGCTGGCCACGTAAAAGTCCTGCAAGAACCATCGTCCTTGCCATTCGCCTGGTTCCTAATGGGCAAAAGTTAGAGAAAGATGCTTCGGGTTAAAATATCCCTTCGTCCAAGTTCTTGACAAAACCCTGTACGAATTAACTTGCCCACGCCCTCTCTCTCTCTCTCTCTTCGCCCTCCACCCTTTATTCCCTTCTCTCAGTATTTCAACAATAACAATAACAATAATATGAAAAAAGTTATGAGAAAGACACTTCGATGACTCGTTTGTGTGCCATTATTGTTTTTACGTTTTGAGACATTTTGCACTATTCCTCAGAGAACTCATTTCTGTTGCTCTTCACATTTCCTCCTTCCTCGGAACTGCATTACTTGCAAAAGCTTTTTAACACCCGGCTCTCTTCTCTTTCTTCTCTCTTGCCCTCGTTCTCATAAACTTTTCTTCCACTTTCTTGCTCACGAAATGGCAAAAACTGTCGGGAAGAGACCGACGAGTGAGTTAACAGTGGCAAGTGGCAGGTCGCCTTGATAATTGCAGTAATTGAGACAAGTGGATGCTGTGCAATTATATTCTCTCGCTCAGTCGAAATCTTTCATAAGCTCGTGAGCCCTCCCTCTCGTTTTATTATTTCTCATGATTTTTTAATCATGATTATTGTCCAATTAAGGCATTTTTAAATTATTTTCATCGAAAAATGTTAATAATAATGTTAATAATAATGCAAATTTCGAAGTTTGGAATTACAGTTTACCGAACGTATTTTTTTTCCACAACAAAGATCTTACTTGATTGAATTTTCAAGCTTTTTCATTTTTTGCAATAAAATTAATGGCAATTTGTTTCAAATTTATTGTTTCGTTTGTTTAGTTATTTTCTCTCTGTTTCTCTGTCTCTCATGATTTTCCTCTTGCTCATGGTATTAAGGAGCTTTACGATTCTTGAGTAAAGTACAAGAAAGTTAGCCTCGGGAATGCTTGTACGAAACTGAGAACAAGTCTCGTCCGGGAGTGTCTGCAGAGATGTATATCGTTGCTGGTCTCTTAGTCAGCCAGAGATATCCATCAGAGTCATGCAAACTCGTACACACTGACGTCGTGCCTCGTTGAATATTCAATGTCTCGAGGAAGCAACGACTTTACGCTGCTTCACAATATCGACTGGCGAGAAACTTTGTTAGATTGTTGGTACACAATTGCAGCGAAGAATTTATCGCAAATTTCGTGTCTGCAAAATACTCTGAAATTAATTATCGTACACCGCAGGTCAGGGGAGTTGAACCTTTCGATTCTGTCTCACTGTCCCAGTTGAAAAACTCACTAATTATTGTCAAAATTAATTAATTAGTCTTCTTTTATTTATTTTATTTATTTTATTTGTTTTATTTATTTTATTTATTTTATTTATTTTATTTATTTTATTTATTTTATTTATTTTATTTATTTTATTTATTTTATTTATTTTATTTATTTCATTCGTCCAAATTCTGATAATTTGTCGTGCGTTGTGGATACGATCGCTGATAGCCAATCATTTCTGTAGAGCTTTTGCGGATTTGTCGAGAATCTCGAAGTTCCTAAATCCCAAGCATTCATGAGAACGATTATTTATGATTAAGTGTATACCTCCTTTTTTCCTCTTTAAAAGTCCATGAGAATCTGTCTGGGGCTTGGACAAATTACTATCTATAGAGATAAAGAAAAGTATCGTACAAATCTGTTGGAAGATTTCCAAGTGTAGGGGTAACGTCGAAGGGCGGAAGTTTGGAGCAGACAGTGAGTAGAGGGCGCGGTAGCCCAGTCTCGTAAACCACACGTCGATATTATATCCCTCAAGCTGATCGAATTTGTCCGCGCTCGGGAGAGAGCGGTTTAGTTCCATGAAACTTTCCTCCTCCTCCTCCTTCTCCAGCTCCCTCTCTCTTTCTATAGAACTGTAGGGAGGATCGAGAGTCCTGACCAACCGATAATCAAGCCTGTCAGTGGAGCTATCTCGTTATGAGCCTCCACTGGCCGATGAAACCTCATCTCAATGTTACATTTTTCTTTTCATCCCCCAAACCTTAAAAACCCTTTTGGTCTATTGTCTTGATCCTGCGGTGTCCTCGTTGCTTACTCGTGCATTTTTACTGCCTTTGAGACGATGGACTACGTCATGGACAAAGATTTATCGACCAAAGGACAATGCCAAAGGACCTTCTTTTTTTTCGTTCCCTTTTATCGCCAGGACATCGACGTTTCCATGTCCTTTGTGTGCTCCTCCCTCTCGCAAAGCATTTTCTCTTTGTCAGTACTTCCGGTTAATCATCAATTATACAAATCGTCTATTAATCCACGCGAATGGGAGAAAGTAACAAATCTACTATCGCCTAGCTGCTGACCCGTGTCCTCTTATTTATCCTACTCCTCCTCCTTCTCCTCTGTTCTCAATGTTCCTCATGACCGATCGCTATCCGATATTGGGCCTCGTAAAATTTATGATGCAAATTTCCTCGGCCTTCGCTCGCCACGGACACGCCAACAAGAGCTTTCGACACGATATTGCTTCATTGTCCTTGATATTGTGTCTACGAGTTGGAGGTCATTGAAGGACATTCATATTTACTGAATTACCAATATTCTACGATTGGCTGACACTTTTTTTTCAATCACATATGAATTTTTGTTTTTTTAGCTTCCACATTCGGATTTATGCCAAGTACCCCGACGAGCTTTTTTCGTACTCGAGAAAACTTGATTTTTGAGCTTTTTCTCCGATTATATCGATTTTAATTTAAAAACACGATCGAGGGGGCCAGGAACTTCAAAATTTTCGATTCAGAGATATTTTAAAATGTTTATATTTAATTTTTATTTGTTTTTTCAAAATTTTGGGAAATCGTTCGACTTTCTGTTATTTTTTCGAAAAATAAACTGCTCGGAAAAGCTCGAAAGAAAAAATGGATCGACAGAGTCTTTAACTGAAAGATCTTGCCTCCATTTACTTCTCGTGAAAGTTTTTCAGTTTATATTTAGTCTGTATCGTGGATAGCGATAATTGGAGCGTCAAATTTTCGGAGAGAGTCTCCGTCGTGCAGTTCACTCGATGTGAAAAGCGTGTGCCTCCCTAATGAAGCTCTAATGTAAAACGATGAGGTCACCTCTCGGTGGTCTCTCTGCCTCTCGTGTTCTCGCGTATTATTCGCCATAGTTCTCGCTACCTTCCATCTACGATATAAATTATCAATTCCAATTTACAGGGTGGGCTAATAATTTTTACGACTCTAAGCAACAATTTTATCGTGATGTATTTTTTAAGGGAGTATATTGTGATCTCAAAATCCTATGTCCAGAGCTGATTTTTCGGAGACAATAATTTTTCATATTTTTCGGATTTTTTTTTTTTCCAAAAAATGAGACAAACAAATTAAAATTCACAAAGTGGAAGCATTTTGAGTTTCGATAATCGATCCTCCATAATTTTCTCATGATTTGCAGTAGATTTGGAAAAAGCTCTAGAAAAAACGACGATTCAATTAATTTCGAGGTGGCTATATTTTTTCGACACACCCTGTATGTTGATATTTATGGAAAACTACGTTCATACGCAATATGTGCCAGCCCTGTGTGCATAGACGCACACAAGGGCAAATGGAAACTGCGGAAGCTCTCTCGTCGAGTCGCGAAGGGGATGAACGCACGTACGAAAAGCTGGAGAAAGAGAGAGAAGCATTATGGCTATAGAGTTAGAAGAGAAGGTTGAGATCCGAGGTCGGGAATAATCTGAGTTTCCGCCATGAAATTGTAAGCGCAGATTAATGCTTCCGCTTATCCCACGAGCCGCAGGATAGAAGTGACTCCTCCCACCCCCTCTCTCTCTCTCTCTCTTTCTGGTTCCTCTATGTGTGTCGCTAACGGAATGCTAGAAAGAAAAGTAGATACGAGTATACCGGAACGACCAGAATTGTGAAAGAGAAACGTAGATTCTGTAGGATGAAAAGAGAGACCGAGAAAAGATTTGCTTTCCGTCAATGGATATGTACAGGGTGTCACAAAACTCGTGATTAATGCAGCAAACTTGGCTTCGATACTAACTTCATAGTGTAGAAGTTAAAATTTCAATCAGACTCTGTTGGCGATGGGATTTTTACTTTCGGAGACAACGGAGTTCTACTAGTTCGGTGGACGTACTTTCAAAACTGTTGGAGATAGAGAAAAAATGCATAGAACCAATTTGGTAGCTTACAAAATTTCCGACAAAAAAGTTCTTTACAGTATTGCTGTATTTCTAGTAGTTCAGTCTGGAGAAGAGCTCAAAAACTTGATTCTGAAGAGGCATTAATTATTGAGAGGAACTGCGTCATCTCTTTCGATTCAATCTCCAGACTAAACTATCAAAGATAGAGGAAAATTGTCAAGGACTTTTTCGTAGGAAATTTCACGCTCTCCAACATTGGTTCTATACATTTTTACGCTACCTCTAACGGTTTTGATGCTGCGTGCGACTTACCGTTACCACAGTTCATCAGATCACAATCTGATGATAAAAAACTCTTAAAATTTATCCTGGGACCTCCCTAGCATGGGACACCCTGTATACCCTTGTATACGTCTGGCATGGCTGTACGAAATATTCGCTTTTCAGGAATTGGGATATGCTAGTCACATAACCCAAATCCATCCCAACCGAAGTATAGAATTACTCTTTCTGGCAGCGTCACTTTTGGTTCACCAGCACGAGCACCAGATGCTCCCATAAAATGAGCAATCACCCTTACTCTTATCTCACACACTTCCTCCTTTTCTTACTATCCTCTCGCTGGCTCTTTCCATCTTTTTCTTCCTCGAGCCCACCACCTGAGCTACTCCCCAAGGAAGAATCTTACTGAACAAATATATATATATATACATATATATTTATATTTATATATTTATATATTTATATTTATATATTTATATCAATTTACGTCAACTCTACATTTCCAAGGATTTACGACAAAAAGTTTGATGCCTGACATTGACACATTTTCGAGAGCGTAGTGGGAATCATCCTGCGGGCTCTCACGAGCGATTGATGTCGAGTTGGTTTTTCCAGTCATAAGAAACGACAAGTTGAGTCAAGAATTTACAAAACGAGCTTCAGACGTGCTGACTCTCAATATTTCATTCGTTTATGCAACAAACTAAGAATGTTGTATCGTCTCGAATTTTCAAGTTTTAGGGACACTGTAAAAAAATGACGAGTCGAAGATTCCCATTTCGATGAATGAGGTATGAATTGATTATGGTTTAAATTCTCCAGAGAGTGGACGAAACTTGTCACCCAAATTTGTAGAGAGCTTCGTGCTTCTGGCAACCTCCCCCCCCTTGCTGGTTTCCTGCTTTTTCTTTTCTCCCTTTTCCACTTAATTTCCTGGAACAGGTGCATTAGGTGGATTTTGTACATCGTGGAAAAAAGATGCTCCAGGGATGTTGGCTGCTTGTTCTTCTCATTTTTTTTCTCCTCCACAAGGAAGCACCCTCTCGGTGTCCATTCTCCACCCTCGAGAATTTTACTCGTGGGGCTTCGATCCTGCAATGAAAAAACACCACGCCATGTGCTCGGAGATGGCAAAATAAAAAAAATAAAAAAACAAGAGAATCGGAAATCATTCCTTCATTCATAATTATCCCTGAAGGGCTTTTGTTTTTTTGTTTTTTTTTTTTTTTTTTATTCACTCACGATAAAGCTCAAATAATTTTCCTCCTTAATTAATCATTGTTCAATCCCATTCCTTCAATTAAATATTTTTTGTTTGAATTTTTCTCTGTTCGATTTATTTATTAGATTATTTATCAAACACTCGTATTTTCCATAATTTAATTAACTATGAATTCGAATTCGATTGATGAGGGATTAGTTGATTATTCATGGTCGCTCATTTATTACTAATCACCATAAACCCTTCAAAGTTTATTTGGATTAATATTTCGATACGTGAATCGAATAAACTTTAGAATTCTAATGAAGTCATTAATTTCCATTGATAATCAAGCGAGTTTATTAATCAAGGAATACAAAAATAATTATTTCAAATATTCTTCGATTTAATATTCTCCAGAAAACATAAAGTTTCTTAAGCAGCTCGTTCTCAATACTAACTTTTTTATAAACTCTACTTTTTATTCTTGTTTCTTCTCAGAGCCATACATATATATTAAACTTAGTCAAATAGGGGCTCGATTACCCGGAGCAACTTTCAAACGCAATTTTCATTCTTTCAAGACTTTTTTACCTTGTTTCCTTCTTTTTTTATTTCTTTTATTTTTATAAGCTTTCGGACGTTCTTGACGTTGTTCGTGTTTCTTTCTTATTGGGAAAGCGATTATGGCAGCACGTTCGTTCGTAACTATTGCGATTCTTTTAATGGGCACGTACACTCAAAACTGTCATCGGCAATTAATCGACCAGAGTCATTTTTTATTCTCCCTCGTCTTCTTTTCATTCTCACAGAAAATATGCCAAAAACCATTTTTTTCGTACGTGACTGATAAATAATGTGAAATATTAATGAGACATTTTTTATTGTTTTTAATAAATGCGATGATTGAATCAAAAACAGTAATTTCATCACCAGTTGGACGAGAACGTTTGTACGACGTTATCAATTAATTATAAACAGGATGAGTTTCCAAAATCAATAAAAAACAATTTTCATTTTGTTGAATAATCAAAAGTTCGCTGAAAAAACTTCAATCCATGAAATTTATTTGCAACTGTTTCGGGGAACAATTTTTTGCACAAAAGTCGAATTGCAATTCTTCGAAAAATGTATTTGGTTGTTAATTAAAAAAATAAATGGCACCTGAATTGAATTTGGCTCATTCGCAGTTCGAAACTTTGTAGGAAGCGGTTTTTATTTACTGAATATTAAAGTCTCGTCACGTGGAATGTCGTAGTTTGAATTAAAAGTCTAGAAAGCTCGGAGAACGAAATGGTCCTTTTACAACTTTGCACAGTTCCATGTACAGGACGTCCCATGTAAAATCGACGTCTTCATAGATTTCGATATTTTTCAATGAATTATTTTTGTTTCCAGGGCTCACGAACCTTGGACCTCTGGTTCGGGTCAATTTGACCCAAGTTGAAATCGATCTCAAATTTGCTGAATAATTTTATTTCAGATCCATCAAGGAAAATCATTTAAAATTTTCATATTCCGCCATTTTTCGTATGTATTTGAGCCACGGGTCTTTTTGACCCATTGTTGAAATTCGTCCCTTTAAAAAAAATGAGGATTTCTTAATTTTTTATTCACACGAAATGCTCCATGTGATTCAACATGGATACAAAAATCCGAGAGCACAGAAAGTGAAAATAAGGAAATGCAAAAAACTCATTTAGATATTGCAAAAAGATTAGGAGCCAGTAACCGAGCACAATAACCATTAAAAACGTCACTTTTCCAGTGGCACTTTCCAGCCCTGAGATCTCTCGATGTAGGATTATAACTCCGCCAGGTTCACAACGGTATTGAATTACATCTTGTGGATGACCTTTCACAGAAATGTAAGAGTTACTTCTCAAGAAATTCAGGAAGAGGGCTCAGCAAAGTTAATGAAAAAATTTCTCTGTAATCTCATACCGTTTCTAATTAATCATTCGAGCCGGAACGAGCCTCGCCCATTTTTTTCTTCTTTTTTTTCAATAAAAAACGTTTTTAACAAAAAATTCCAGATTTTTAATTTTACACGTTCGATAGATCGTTGAGAGAAATGAAAAAAAAACCCGAAGTTATTATTTGTCGATTGTAAAAGAAAGACAAATAAAAAAATTGTCGTATTTTGTTTTTTATTATTTTTTTGTGTAATTATCATTTTTAAATTATTTTTTTAGAAAGAAATGTGCTTTTTGAAATTTTACAAATTCGATCCTTGAGCTTTGTCCTTTGGATATTAATGTAAAAAAAATTACAGGAGCAAAAATAAAACACGAATAATTCTGGCACGACAATTTCTTTCTTGCTCTTGAAGAAATCGAGGCCTTTTAATGCATTATTTTCTACTGGACAAGGCCTTGAGTCACGATTCAGTGGAGGTAAGGAATATAAAAAGAAAAGAAAAAAAAAAAAAACAATAACATCGAGTAACGAGAATTTCATCGTACGAGCCATTACGACAAACTGCAATCACGCGACCAGAGTATCCTCGAATTTTTATCCTCGAATTTTGATGCGCCAAGTGTGCAAATTTTATTTTTGTGGTTCCCCATTATTTCGATCCTTCGAAACGATTGTTCGTTTCATGCGAATAATAAAAAAGCCAAAAAACAAAGTAATGAAAAAAGAAAATGAAAATATTTGCTGGAAAATGGAAAATTATATAAAACAAAAAAAAAGAAACTTTTTTTTTTACTAAACTTTTTTTCCAAGGCGTTTGTTTTCATGCTGAAACCAATCAACGTCGAAAAACGAGCGGGACCTACTTTCGTCCGAATAAAACAAAGTCTCTGGTGGTTGAAAAAAAAAATAGTAACCGTTACGAAGACTGATTTTTGTTTAAGGAACGACTACGTGACGTTTATTCAGGTAGGTTGGCATTTCCTCGTCATTTGAGGGTGTCTCTACATTCGACTGAATCAGCGGATCCAAGCTCGTACATGAGATTTATGTTGGAATTGCACTCGGAAGAGTTTGGACCTGGTGCATAGGAGAAAGAGAAAGAAAACAAGGGAAAGAGAGAAAAGCGTGAGAGAGAGAGAGAGGGAGAGAAAGTCTGTCAGAAAAGCTGCATTTTGCCATTGCGATCATTCTCCAAGCCGAAGAAAGAGGGAGAGAGAGAGAAGAAAAGCTCGGGAAGCTATACATAGCACCGGAGAAAATTACTTACCGGAATCCCGATGGGAGTAGACGAGAAATTTGTTCCCGAACGGTAAAAGCTCCAGGCTTGCTCGCAGAGAAAAGCTTTTTTTTCTCTCTCTCTCTCTCTCTCTCTCTCTCTCTCTCTCTCTTCTTCGCAATGGTCCATTCTGTAACTCATTCTAGTAGAAATGAACCATTGCTGACGTAAATGTTCTGATCGAAGTCTATTCACCGGGGTCCTAAAAATATCTGTCAAATGATTTTAACCAGGAGGAATAAAAAATCGATTATCTCAATTTTTTGACCAATCGCCTGAGACCAAAAAATTTTCTGCAGTGTAAAAATCATAAGACGAGACATCGATAATTATTTCTTAATTACACAATGACCACGTGCAATGAAAAAATTTTAATTTTGGATTTCTTCTTGAAAAAAAATTATTTTCGTTGTTTTTTTTTTTGTTATAATTTTTTTTTTTTTCATAAACCGAAGATGTTTTTTCATTTTTTTTTGTTTGTTCTTCCATATGGGAATCTCGGGCACACGTGAATGAATAATTCGTCGATGTATGCCGATGGGAACATTTACCTAAATAATGGGGTAGAAAGAATGGAAGTTGAGGGAAATCGATTGTGGGAATTCGACGCAGCATCGGGCTGTCTATGGTCGTCCTGGTCCATTCTGCTGTCTGTGCAAGTAAAAATGGTCCAGTAGGGAAACGAGGTTTTTTCTTCTTCGTGGAGCTCGTCCCAAGGCCCTCTTCTATCTCGCTCCCTTTGCCTCTCTTCAACTTGGCGATTCCCTCGAATTTACGATCATGGAGAGTAAAACAGAAAGAAAAAAAAACCTTTGCTCGGATTATTTTATTCGTGGCTATAAAAAAACGAGAAATCGGGGAAAGGGGCCTGTGGAAGTTTTCCATTTCTTACTCTGCTTCCACTTTGATATACTCTTATCGAGAAACCAAAATGGCGGAACGAATTGAAGCCATTAAAAAAAAAAATAAAAATAAATAAATTGAAAAACCAGAAAATTCCTCTCCGAGATTCTTTTTCTTTATTCTCTTCATCAAGACGTCAGTTTGGGTGAAAGGACGACAGGATAACAAGGACCAAAAAAAGAAAAACAAAATATTGAGAGTCCTTGTAAATTTTCTCGAACCACGAACTTTCCTTTTCCATTTATTTTTCTTGGCTCTGACGTTTTCCTTATGTTTTCAATTATTATCACGATATTCCTCGCAGATTTTATCCGATTCCTTTTTTTCTCATTCGGCTCGACGATCGTCCAAGGGATATTGACGATTCGCAGTAGCCGAAGAGATTCAAAATTTCCGATAAGAGGAACAGGATTTCCTGTTTTTGTCGATCCCTTGGCACGATCCTGATTTCCCCCTCCCTCTTTCCTTTTATTTTTTATTTTTTGCTCTTCGTCTTCTTGGCCAACTCTTGCGATAACCACTGTCTGTTTCCGGCAGCAGGAACATTTACCCCCGAGAAGAAACCTCCTCTCGATTCCGAGCCCCCATAAGTGGTGCAAAAAGGGGGTGGGTAAGGGGAATAAGGGTTGAAAGTTAGGGGTACAAGTAAAGTCTCGTTCTTGCGATATTTTTCTAACGGAGATTCGATATCTTGCCTTCGCAGACACGATAAAACCATCGAGAGATCCTTACGAGAAGTTCGATTCTTCCGCACTGAGTGTCAACTCCGATAAGCACCATAGCCGCCTCTCCCATCCGACTTTTTCGCACTGCGGATTTCCTGGTGCAGCTCCAGACAGAATAAAGCAAAAAAAAAAAGACAAGCTGTTCGGACTGCAATAAGATTTGTCCAGGAAGTCGAGCAATTAACGTGAAAATGATGGGAAAAGCCCATGGCGTTTGTAACAGGGCTTGGGAATGGGGCTTCGCTTTCCTATTTAAACTTGCCTGGAAAATCCCATTTGGCAGCCATTTTTATGGTATTTTCATTTGTAATTTAAAAAAAAAAAAAGAAAAAAAAAGTTATTCGATATTTTTATTCGAGCCAATTAATCGCTGTCAATTAACGACAAAACAAACAAATTTTAATTAACATTTATCAATAAATTGCTAAACAACTGTTTGGCGAAATTTAATTATTTTTATTTTTCTAAAAACTCAAAAGTACACCGGAGTACGTTTTGAAATAATTTTCGCCCATGCATGCATTCACAAATATTGACTAATTCCTGCCTAGAATCAACACAAAAGCCATCGTTATGGTTTTCATCATGAGGGCCATAATTAATTAACACTTTGCTATTGTGAGCTGCTTAATTATTGTGTTATGCCAAAGTTCACGTCGAACAATGAATTCTCTATTTGGTGGATCGACAGTAGAATGTGGCAGACACATAACTTGTTAGTTTTTTTTTTTTTAAATATAATTTATCATGCAAATATTAGAGGGTTGGAAAAAAAATTGGTAACTAGAAAAAAATGGGATTGTGTCACATTCGTTTCCATCGATACTCGAGAGGATGAAAATATTTTCTCATATTTCTTCTCAGCATAAAACTAACGAGAGCATTATTTAAAATAGTATCGACGTAAATATCAAAAGTTTATATTTCATCCCCTATTTTTTGGAGCCCACAAAAATCATGGTTACGAGTACGGAGGAAAGAAAATAACAGTGAAATATACGAGCACCTATGCACATGCATGAACTCGTGAGAGCGTGGTCCAGACTCTGGAGAATCGTCGGAAAGAAACTGAACGACACAGAAAAAAGCTGGATTTTTCCTTCTTCCTTCTCGACTGAATAATTACACTCTTGCTATTTTACGGTTCCATGCTACCTGAGCTTAATTACCTTTTCATGATAATTACGAATTTGCTCGCCAGTTTTCAACGAGGTTGGCCCTTAAACTGCATTTTTTTTTATCCATGAAATAAAAATATTTTCCAACTATAAAAGTTATGAAAAAAAAATTTCAAATGATTCTATTTTCGAGTGCTGGAAAAATCGAAAAAGAAAATTTTTGTTTTTGAATCGTTGCCGAGACAGTAATTTTGTTTTTTTTTCTGTACGAACAAATGGAAATAACAAAATAAAATGGCGATGGAGAAAATATTACTATGTCTGTACTATAATTACACGATGCTAGAGTTAAAAAGTTCTCAGTTCCCGAGACGATCGTTCCGATGAGAACGAGGCCAAGCGATCCTCTATCTTAGCGATCTAATGAAATTACTTTCGCAATTAGAAGCTCAGGGGCCTTTATCGATAGCCTCGGCCCACTATCTGCCAGAATAAAATAAAGACGCGGAAAAAGAGGAACAAGTAGAAAAAGTCCAACTGGTATTAAGGGGGTGTGTGGCGAATAAAAAATAAACGACACAAACAATATTTTCACGTGTATTTTTGATGTTTTCTTAAGGAGCAAGCGTGTGTTGCGCCACGTGTAGTTCGAGAAAAAATTGGCTTGAATTTCGTTTCGAATTTTCGAGTTGCTGAAAAAATCGGCAAAAATCGATGGTCAACTTTGAAAATTCGCCAAAAATCGAAAAATTAAGATAGGTCCCCAAACCAAGCGTCATTTTCAAGAGAATTCAAATACGAAGAGAATGAGCGGTGGCTCAGGTTTCAACTCCAATTAGAAACGAAATGACAGCTCTTTTAGTTAATATATTATTTTTCTGACCTCATTCGATCTAACAATCTCCAAATTAATAGAAATTTCGAAAAAACTTTTTTTTTATACATAACAACGTACTTCTCTATTAAAGTGGGAATAAATCTCATCAAATCCACGAAACGACGATGTATATAGGACATAATTGTGTAGGAGGATATAAAAAAAAAACAAGCATTGACAATAAATTTTCGTACTTGAGAATTTACGACGAGAAAACGAGATAACGTCAAGGGGAGTTTCAGAGTATTACAAGCAGACGTTTTATTTCTCAATGATCATCTCGTCCATGAATTTCTGGTAGTTTTGCGACGCTTGTAAAGTCTTGCTTCATTTTTTTGTTTTATGTCGTTGCTATAGAAGTTTTCAGGCATTTGAATGGGAGTCTCGTATTTAAATAGAGTCCCTTGGTCCCTTAAGGGTGAAGAAATATGAAGATAAATAATTCGATGCTGATTCGAAAGGTAGTGAAATGAAATTTTTTCAAATTAATTTCAAATCGAATAAAAGCTCGTTTTTAAGGGGGGCCGTGAGTTCATTATTAAGCAATGCAGGAATAAACTTTATTGACATTTTTTGTAGGACCTTTTTCACCCTCTTTTCAATCATTTTTTCGTTAAGATCGTTCATCATATTATCAAAAATAAAAAGACGAAAAAAAAACTAATAATGCAACGAGGTCATATTCTTTGTTTACTTTTTTTATTCATCTCTCCAGTTTTCCTCAATATCCTCAACAATTTCTATACATTAGGCGGATGCTATATAACAATTTATGTCCAAGGTGAATGTGCTTAGGGAAAGAAACGCGAAGGCAACGTTATGTGCAGGACATTCCGGGTCAGAAAGACCCTCAGGCTTTTTTGTGTCATTTTTTTTCATTTACACAAAATAAATTATTGTATTTTTTTTTTATCAAACGAAAATTTGAAGGAAACAAAAGGACAAACTATTCCATGTCGATGTCCGCATTTTTTGAAAAGCTGTAAGCTTTAAAAATAATTTTTGGGTAATTTTGCAAAATTTTGAATTTTTTAAAAGTTTAGATCGAAATTGTGACTCGAAAAATGTTGCGGAAATTTTTTTTCGTCGCTGTTACCGACTGATCAGTCTCACGAGGAATGCCCTGTACATAGATGAACTTGGATATGTATATAAAACACATTCGCATTTCGAAACAAGAGAAATCTGCACACCCAGCCAATAAATTTCCCATTTCGCCGGCGTAGCAATAAGCAGAAAACTCACCGCGAGAAAAAAGAAAGAAAGTGTTCGTGATGGGGTGAGAGAGAGGGGGGGGGGGATGCAAAACGGGTTTTTCCTTCGCTGCTTTGTCTACCGGAGCTTTTGTACTGGTGCAGTCTTCGACACGCTCTATTTCGAAATATTCGCACGCTTTTTGTTTCTATTATATATGTACGAGCAAGCACGTCTGATGGGGTTCGTTGGATGGAATAAATAAGATGGAAAGTGCCAGGAGAGACAGGAGAACGTCAGAGAGAGAGAGAGAGAGAGAGAGAGAGAACTTTTGCCACTCGTTCACGAGGTACAAACAACAGAGAAATAAACATCGAGAAACTGGATCGATTTTTTTTTTGAATTCATTTCTATATCGCCTACTACATTACACACTCTGTCTTACTCTTGCTCTCTTTCTCATTTTCTATTCCACCTTTTATGATAACGTCGAATTCTTTTCATTCGCGTCCCCTATATTGATTTATATGCCAATCGATCGCTGGATATATTCTCTCTTCTGTATGCACCTCTCTTCAAACTCAATTTTTTCCCCCAACCCTTTCCCCTTGAGCTGTTTTTTCCAACGTTTTTTCCTCTCACGCATTTGGTACGAGACTGGAAAATAAAAAATCCCTTTTGCTTCGAAGCAACGTGCACAGCCCTGATTTTCACTGAGGATTCTATTTGCATCGGAGGTTTACGGTTTATATTGAAAACCTCCATGTGTATATTGCGATGTAAACTGAGAAGATTTACGTGATATCGATGTACCCTATTTACGAAACGTGACTACGCGCTCTCTACAACCGTTAAATTGAGCTACACGATCGTACGAGTTGTTCCTTTCTCTTGCTCGCTCTCTGTTCTCGTGTTTGTACCTTCGGCGAGGAAGGCTTGTTTGCCAAACGACTGTACACTCTCCTGGATTAGGATTTGTTTCTAATATCGGATCGAAAAGATCATCCTAAGGCTTTTCAAAGAGATTTACTGTCTCCGTGTTCAACTATTGAAATTTTTCATAGTCGAAAACAGCCCAACTCACTCTCGAATGATATTACGCGATTTTTCAATTTTTTTTATCGATAATCCAAGGATTTGCCGGGACAGATTTGTAAATATCGTGTTCAATCCTTGACGAATCGATGCATTGCGTAATTCTGAAGAGAAAAGTCCTGAGCCATTTTTTTCTCCGTTACTCCGTTGCTTCGATATCGATCGATTCGTCGGAGCCAATCCAGTCGCACGCGGAACAGAGTGGGAGAGACAGGCTCCGCCCCTGCTCTCCGTCATTCGCCGCCGTCCGGCGCACGCGCACCGCTCGCTCTCCGCCTCGTTCGTCTCAACGGTGACGCCGATTGGTTCTCATTGATCAAATAATTTCTAAGGAACAGTACGTCACAGAGAAAAGTTTTCAGAAACTTTTTTCTTCAGAATTTCGAGGTCTACACGCTCGGGAGATTTTCAAACTGAATTAGAAGCCACTGGCAATGTTATCACACATATTCTCACATTTTGTGAGCCGGCTCGATAGCTCAGACTTTATCGATTTTCTACAATTTTAACCGTGATTCAGTCGATTGTGCCCCCTTAACTGGATAGCACAATCAGCCGGTTAAGCTGTTTCTATCAAGCGCAAAGTCCATCCGCATAGAAACGGATAATCTCTGTGTCTTGTGCCAAGAAACAGCACTGATTGACTTTCCTAGCAGTGTCTGACGATTCATTCGTTCCGTTGTGTAGCCCATGAGAAAAGGATCGTAAAGGAAGAGGTAAGGTTTCCTACCACATTAAGGGGTCGTACGTGCCAGGATTTTCTCTTCAACTTCTCTACAGTCGAATCTCGTAAATCTCTTCCAAATATCATAAATAAAAAATTCTTCCGGATCAAATTTATCCACAGAATTGTCTCGATTTCGAATCTTTTCAAATCGAATTTGAATTCTAGAAATTTCCTAACGTTTCTCGCATTTTTTGTGTCTGACGTTGCGAGGCAAATTTTTTATCATAATTTTCTTTCAAAAAAACATTTTCCAGATCAATTTATCATGAAATGTATTTTCCAAAATTGTGTTCCTTTTTTTCCTAATTTTGAATCAAAATTTCGACAACTTTTTGGTTCTAAAGCCAAGTGACTTTGTTCATAATATTTGTAAATGCAGGCTTTGGGAGATTCGACTGTTCGGAGACATTTCCAACGGAATGATGACGAAGCATTGAAAGTTCTGAGTATGAGCATTGAGAGGAGAATGAGAGAAAAAAAAAAGCAAGAGTGCGATTGATAACATTTTGCAGCACTCCACGTTTAATTTCCCAATAAACTCGACGGAGTCTGCAATGGAAAATAAAAATAAAACTAAATCTGAAAACCCAGAAGGAAAAATAAAATCGATATTTCAAAATTCTTTAAATTTTCTCACAATTTTTTTTTTTTTATAATTCTAACATTCCAAACATTTTAATCGGTGAAACACATTTCCACAACATTCTTAACACGAAATAACTGGATGACCAAAAGATTGCCTCAGTTTTGTGGACAATTTCGTGATGTTCGTTTCCAGTTTTTTTTTCATCCTTTTTGTTTATAGCTTCATATGAATTGCGAGGATGTTTTTATTGGGAAAATGAAGATAGCAATCGTGAAATATCGTTGGAAAGTAGAGACAAGTATGAAAAGATTGTAACGACGTCGTTTCAGAGTCATAATTCATGCAACAACTAAAGAAGTGACAACGCGAGTTTCCTCTTTGTGAACGAACAAAAACTAGGACAGCAGGACGAGTGAGGAGAAAAAGTGATGAGACAACGAGATATGCGAATAAAAAAAAAAAAGAAAAAAAAAAAAAAGATAAAGAAAAACCAAGTTTCATGCTCACCAGGAGAGTTTTCATCGGTAGTCAACGGTAGCTCCCTGTGACGAGGTGACAAGGATCCTTTTTTCGAGTGTCGAAAGGATAAGACTCGGGCGAGAGCTCGAGTTGACATGACAGTGTGTATGCAATCCCAAAGGGAATCTGCCAGGACATTTGCCTATGAGGGTTTTCGTATCAAGCCAAGGATCCTGAACTTTTTGAGATTAAGGAGGAGAGTTTCCGAGTGTTTACTAATTATTGATTAATTATTAAGCTCCCTGAAAATTTGTCAAGTTAATTAAATATGAACAGAAATTTCTACTTTGCCAATACGAAAAATTGTTATTCGAGTTTTTGGTACTGGCTTGAGGGAAATTAAGGAGGTTGGTTACACAAGACAATATGATAAGAATTTAATAAAATTTGGTGATAACATTCTTTAGCATCAAATACGATGACACAATTTTTTTCAAACTTTTCGTCTACATAGTTGTCGAATAATTGGAGTTTGCAATATGCAAAAGGTACACCTATATATATCTGAATCCTATGCTTATGCATGTAAACTCTAGTGTTCAATTTCTCGAAAACTATGTAGAAGAAAAATCTCAAAAAATTTATATATTCATATTTAATGCTAAAGAATATACTCACCAAATTTCATTAAATTTTAATCATTTCGAATTTTCCTATGCTTTTAACATGGCAACATGTGTGTAGCCAACCTCCTTAATTGCCTCATTATCTGAAATGTTTAATTATTAAAATGATGAAATTTGGTATATTTTTTTTGCTATTAATTTTGTGGCTGGATTCTAAAAATAGAAATGTATTTCGAGGGACATGGAAAAATTGAAAATTAAAATGAAAATTGACTAACGATTAAAATGATGAAATTCACTATAAATTTTGAAATGAATTTTGTGACTGGATTCCAAAAATAGAAATGTATTTTCGGGGACATGAGAAAATTTAAAATTTTCCATTTGAAGGATTGTGTATTCATTTTTAATACTAAAGAATATACTCATTAAATTTCATTAAATTCTAATCATTTCGAATTTTCCTATGCTTTTAACATGACAACATTGTTGTGTGTAGCCAACCTTCTTAAAAAAGTAAAAGGCTTCGAAATAAATTGGTTTTAAAAGAATCGAAGTTGGTGATAATTCATAAAACTGAGGCAAGCCTCATGGAGCTTAGCAAAAGTGGGTCAAAGTGACTTAAAGTTGACGAGGTTGGTAAGAAATTTTGGAGATTTGGAAAAACTCGGTTTCGAGCACAGAAGATATTTGAATCTGTACGAATAGGTAATCCAACATGAAAGGTCTCGTATACAAAGGAGAAAGAAAGGCTCGCACGATTTCACCTTAAAGTCGTATAATTTTTCGATTTTTCATCGCGACAAGCCTCTCAGTGTCGCACACTCGGAACCTTGAGAATCGAAGGGATTCACGAGGATTCGTGACGTTTTCGAAAGTTCACGAAGGGGCGAGAGGCTCGAGGGGGAAAGGGGACACGATATGGGGCTGTATATATGCATGTGGATACTTCCCTAGGCATCAGCTTACCTCGAAGGAGGCTATACATCCCATATTTCCTTTCCTCACTCTTTATATCCTTCTCCATATCTTTAGCTACAAAAAGAATTTTATATTCCAGCGTTTTGCATTATCTCAGCGATGCTTTTTATAGTCGTTAAGCAAAGGGATAAAAAAAAAATATTTTCCGAGTTTCGCAAAAGAGTTTCAAATTTTTTTTTCGATAGTAACAACTGTCTTATGTTTCGAAACTTTGCAGAATATTTTGTCGACCCTTAGAGGCTTCGAACGAAACGGAAAAAAAAAAATTGTGAATAAATCAACGGAGTGCAAAATTTATTGACGAAAAGCTTCTCGTTTGTTTGCCTAAACGAACGGAGCAGCGTTGAATAAAAATGCAGAAAAATTCGTAGCAGCATCTGTCGAAAAGCTGGTTCCATTTGACGTTACGAAAAGAGAGGTTTATCGTTATTCCAAGATCGTACGAGGGGAATATCGAAGACGAAACATTTTCGAACTGTCAATCTCCTTGATACAGGGCCTGGACATAAATTTTCTTGTTGTTGACGTGACGAAGCAGAACGATGAAAGAAAATGCGTTTGGTGGCATTTCTTGGGTTTCGGAGACCATGATCTTTTCCGGATTCGGCAGATTGTCTCAATTTCTTGTTTTTTCTTTTTTTTTTTCTTCCAAACCTCACGTCTGAAACGGCTGAATGACCGTGGGTCATTTTTTCGTCCCCTTCGTACAAAGCAGCTTGAAAAGCAGTGTGGACTACGTCCGATCGATCGCCCCACAAAAATCCGTCGAAAACGTAATATTTATTTAGTCATTTCAGAATAAAAATACGTTCAAAAAACCACTGAGCCATTTGGGTCTTCCGAAGAGTTTTGACACGTTGGGTGACCACGAAAGATTGCCCAGTGAGCAGAAATCCTTCTGGAATATTTTTTAAGCAACAAAAAAATGAAGAAAAAGTTTATAATTTATGGTTCCCAGGGTCACAAAGGTCACGAGGTACGAAGGTTGGCAAATCCAAAAGTCTAAAAAGGGTAATAACCATAAGGGAGATTTAAAGTTCGTACTACGTTATGGGGGTTAACAAAGGTCAAGGTTTGAAGGTCAAAGGTTAAACTAACGAAAGCGACGTGACAATGATGCAAATTTTGTCTTTCGAATAATCGAATAAAACCATTTTTATTTTCTATGATCCCCATGATCCCATGACCTTCCAGACCCACTGTGTATTCTGCAGGGTTAACTATCCCGTTTCATCGATGCCTGTGCGTTTTATTTTTTCTTCAAATTACCGTTGAAAATGTTCATATTCACTTGACCTTGGGAACGATTTGTGATCCGGCGCCCAAAGGAAACGTGCATCCGTGGAAAAATGACGAAAAAGATTACACAGGTCGTAAAAAGCGAGGAAATTGAATACATTATGCTGGTGAAGGGTTGTGAAGAGGTTTGCTCACTGGCAGCTCCGTTCTCCACTGGCCCGTTAGCCAAACCCTCATTGGCTTCCTCCCAACCCTGAACGTACGTTTCACCCTTTCCATAACCACTCGTACACTAAATTGCAGGTACGTACGTGAAATTACCCTAATTACGAGCCACTGGCTGGAATGGTAGTGGCGGAAAGGGCCGATGAACCTACCCCATACGTGCCCTTTTTAAATCTCGCTGGACTCTGACCTGCCCATTTTCAACCCTCGACAATTGGACTAAGCGTTAAATAAACACTGCTCCTTCAACATTTCGTTGTGTTCTTTATTTACAATTACTTCCGCTTCGCGTGAGCCTAAATAACTGTGATTAGACACGCAGGAAAAAGAGGCTTGACTCTCCGAAGCTCTAAGAAGATCCGAGCTTCGATAGTCACCTTCTCGCCTTCATTTTGCCACCACACGAAAGATTAATCACTCAGATTTCTCCCGGCATCGAACATCGAAATTCCACCCAGAACCTTTCGTTGTGTCTCTGGAATATTCCATTTTTTTTATTTTCAAGGTCATGGACATTGTCCCTTAATTACAACTTCTGGCTCAGACCTTTTCATCCTTCCTGGACTTTGGGCTCTGCAGATTATTTTTTATTGCACTCCAGATTGGACGAAGTGTGCTGTGTCGAGGTTAGGAATGAACTAATTTTCTCGGGCTCCAGGTCGAAGGGAGGCTTCGGGGAATCCTTAGTAGGCATTTTCTTGATCCTTGGCAGCATGGGTTCGTAATATTTTTCTTATTATTCAAATGACAGCGTCAGAAATATGAAGAAAAAAATGAAAATTGAAAAATTGACGAATTTGGTCGAAATAGCCGGGAAAATAATTAATACTCATTGCTCATTATCATTTTCTAATTGGTGCAGGCTTAATGAAGAATTTCTGTTAATTACTGTGAAGGAATTTAACGTTCTGGGACCTTTTTCGTAGGCATGGGGTTGGCTAAAGATTTGGCAACGAATCCACCAGTCGAGGGAAGAAAAGGTATCGAATTGACGGTCAAGTAGATAAAGCCTTCGAGACGGATGTGATCAGACAAGAAATTTTGTACTTATTTGGATCAGGATCGCATCGTATTTTGGCTAGTCAGGAAATAAGTTTCTCATGGAGTGTGAAATTTTTGATATCTCTCAAATGATAAGCTCAATTTTGAGAAGGGATAATTTGCCGATGACGAAGAATAACATATAGCGATGAAAAGCCGCGAAGCTAACCCAATAAGCAGAGCGAAGGGGGAACGAAGACTACTGCCAAGGCCGATTATAATATCGTGTAGCCGAGCGGTTGGTGTAATATCGTCGATCCGTATCGGAAGCGACGCGAGAGAAAACTTGCTCGTGCAGCATCAAGCCCATGAATTTCCGCGAGGCTAGCAATATCCCGCAGCCTTCCAATCTCACTTTCTCCCTACTCCAATTTCGCTCTCTCCTTTCTCTCTCTCTCTCTCTCTCTCTCGGTCTCACTTTCGTCTCATTGCTCTCGAAGCATCCACCGCTTAAACCCGTCGACTCGTTCGATATCCTCTCTCCATATCTCGCACACAGAACGCGTTCAGGGTCTCGAGTGATCTCTGGATCGGCGCCAAGTGTGGCTGGAGCTTGTGTCGGCCCTTCTACTTGTTCGAGGCGCGACAAGAAGAGGGCTTGGTAGGGACAACCGAAGGGAATACTACTCGACGACTCGTGGCTTGTCCTGACCAAGTATCATGAGAATCATAACGGGTAGCCAGTTGCTGCGGACGAGAATAAGGACTCTTGAATCATAGAACAGACGTCGGTGCTATTAGTGGATATTTGGGTCTCTCGGTTACCTCTACAACCTTCGGAAGGCTCTCTCCCTTCTATAACGTTTCTATCGCCCTCTGTCGCCTTTATCTCCTTAACGCTCTCTCTCTCTCTCTCTCTGTGACTAGCCCGGGAACAACGTCATGTTCCATCGAGACTCCAATCCTTAGGACAAACACAACTGGCGAACCAAATCTAATCCAATGAACCATCGTAAGAGCCACGTGAAATCCAGTCCATCGTTCTCTCTCTCTCTCTCTGTCTCTCTTGCTCTAGCTTCTGGTCCCGAGTTTCATTTCGACCGACATTCGTGTACATGGCACTCCGAAAGTTGGCTGAAACCTGTGAGGGACAGTAAAATTCGTGAATTACGAAAAGAGAGGTCCTTGTCCATTTTTGGGTTATTAATATTGCTTCGATGGAAAATTATCGACTTCTTGGGTGAAGTAGAGAAAGAATGTAGGCGTCGCTGGGAGCAGGACATTCGTGTAGATGGCATTCCGAAAGTTGGCTCAAACCTGTGAGGGACAGTAAAATTCGTGAATTACGAAAAGAGAGGTCCTTGTCCATTTTTGGGTTATTAATATTGCTTCGATGGAAAATTATCGACTTCTTGGGTGAAGTAGAGAAAGAATGTAGGCATCGCTGGGAGCAGGACACTCTAAGAATCCGGTAGAAAAGCTCCGCAGCTCCAAACTGAAGAAAAATCGTGATTTTTCTCGAGTGAGTGGGCGTGGCCAGTATCGAGCTGTTCCAAAAGATTGTCGAACGCGTAGCTGAGGATTCTATTTCTAGAAATTACACGTCGATACGGCAAACGGAACGGAGTCAATCATCGATGCTGAATCCAGAGAAGATCTTTGTAGGCGTGGCCAGAGTGTCGCCACTCCCAATGAATTTATTGAGGCGTGGTTGGCCTCGAAGCTTCCCCAAAAATTAGCGAAAGATGTGGATGGCGTGGAGCAACGACCAAGAAAAAAAATGGATTTTGTAACCTCTACAAGCCACGCGCAATTATTCTTTAAAAGGATTCGCAGTCCTTTGCTGGTTCACGTTAAATCGTCACTACACAATCAACCGAGCATCCTCCAGCAAAATGGCTAAGGACTTTTCGTCTCTAATTGTCACGATCTTCTTGGACTCACGATCTCGAATTTGACTTTTTGGACACCCTGTATATTTGGATTTCCGTATGGACCGTAGATGCTCCGTGTTATCCAGTTTGGATTCGGAGTGTTGCTACCAACTGCACATGGAAGAACACGTTTCTCCGAAGCAACTACGTGTCGCACCTTCTTGTCCTAAGCTCCTTCCAACGAATTACTCGAATTTCGTCTTATACCACATAGATCTCCTTACAGATCTTGACTTGCCGTTGCTCCACTGTTCCATCCACTTTGAAACTCGACCCAGGATTAGGCCGTTCTTGAAACGCATTCATGTTGATGCTTCTATGAAGGAGAAAGCAATCCTTTAACTCGAGGCTATCGCTCTCTCGGATTATAATCGAGAGAATTCCTTTAAGGAGGATGTATGGCGAGAGTAAAATCTAAATTTATGTTTTTTCAGTTTTTCTCACATACAAAACGATTTGCGAGCCTAAGTTGATTATAAAAAGTTTTTACAAATTGACTAAAGAACAACATACTCTAAATCGAAGATTGTCCGAGGTAATCTGTATTTGTTGTACAATAAACAAAATTTCGATAAAATTTTACGACCGATTTTTTGGAAAAACTAAATAAACGTTTAACGTTGAAAATTGCAACTTTTAACACACACTCTTATGAGAAACTACTGAAAATTGTGATCTTTATAAATAAATATCTCGACTTCTAAATGGTGAAAGCTCTTAACGAGGTTGGCTACATACGACAATATGGATAAGAATTTAATAAAATTTGGTGATAATATTCATCAAATACGATGACACAATTTTTTTTCACATTTTTCGTCTACATAGTTGTCGAATAATTGGAGTTTACAATATGCAAAAGATATACCTATATATATCTGAATCCTCTGCTTATGCGTGTAAACTCTAGTATTCAATTTACTCGAAAACTACGTAGAAGAATATTCTTAAAAAATTTGTATATTCATATTTGATACTGATAAAGAACATACTCACCAAATTTCATTAAATTCTAATTATTTCGAATTTTCCTATGCTTATAACATGGCAACATGGTTGTGTGTAGCCACCCTCCTTAAAATAGCGTGAGCTGTTAGATATCACTATTCTCTTTGTGTGGTGCAAATTGAACGGAATTCTATCGATAGAAAATTTTGCATATAACGTCCTTAAGGGTTTCTCCCCGCGTTTTCGACGGCAAAATGTATTTCCTTGGAGTGTCGGTGCTCAGAAATTCAAAAATTGATCATTTGAGCAAAGAATTATTTAACAAACAATTCCAACGATTACGAACGCTGGAAAAATTCTGAATTTATTGAGTTCATCATTTTTTTTTTCTTCAATGCAAATAAAAAAATTGATGTGGCATAATTCTTTAATGAAATTCACTGGAAATTTTTATTGGATTCTTTTGTCATCACTGCTCTTTCAGAATGCTGTGAACGCAGGCATTATTTTCTTTTTAAGGAGCCACAAAAACTGCTCGCAGCTTCAGTCATTAAGCGGAGCAATTAAAAAAAAGTAATTAGGATAATTAGACTCCTTGGTTGCCGCAGTCTCTTCTATTCTTTCTTTCCCTCCAGTCATTTTTGCAGACACAAAAAAAAAAGCATCCCTCATTTTGCAGGATCTTAGGCCCCTCGATTGATGGCTCATAATTATTTCATTGAATAATAAAAATCCATATTCGTTCCCTCGTCGTTTATCGAGACTCCGGGGCGAAAAAGTGCAGCGGTGCAAGTTCGACAATGGGCAACTCTGGGAACAGTGCAAAACCCAAAGCTCGCTCAGCCTGTGGGATAACTTTCACGAGTAACGGGGAGACACGTATCCCTCGGGAAATTTCCTTCGAAAACGTGTTTCCTTCATGCAAACTCGCCGAGGGTTACGATATCGATTCCTAGCCAGTTCCTTTACCAAATCCTGATGCATATACAGCCAGGAAACCAAGCTTCCTTGCACCTGCTACAGCAATGCAAAAATAAGAAGCTCTTTTCACATTCGTAGTTAAAATTTAAATGTTCGTGACAATTTTTCTGTCAAGATTTAAATTTTCACTTTTACTTTTTCCCAATTTCATAAAAATCAATATTTTCCAAATCGCCTGTGTCTATTTCTTCAGAATCCTTTTTCGAAGATGTCCTCAAAATTTAGATAGAAAACAATGAAAATTATCGGAGCTGTAAAATTTAAACACGATGCTCAAATCTTCCTGTGTGAGGAACTATATTTTTAATTTTCACTTCTTCATAGAGGAAGCTTTGAACATCATGAGAAACCAATTTGCAAATTTCAATTTGCAGTGTTTTTCGAATTTGCATTTAAATTATATAATTTCGACAAACTTTCTAAAAAGTAAAGAGGAAATACAGACTTATACACAATATCTTACGGAATTTGCAGAAATTAGAGCGGTTGGACGATTTTTCAAAAAACTCAGATTTTCGTAAAATTCGAAAAATCATAAAACTTGAACCGTTCAACCGAAATTTTTCAAATTCAATACCAACCTTCCTATTACGATACTCTATTTATAAAAAAAAAAAATAGTAATAAATCTTAAAATTTGCGAAAGTTAGAGCGTCGACACCCTTTTATTGAAAATTTCAAAATGTCGTAAAATTCGTAATTTTCTAACAATTCCAACAAAATTATCAGAGAATGAAGAGCTTGTATAGATTAACATCTGTGCAAAACGGGAACCTTGTAGCTCAAACCGTTCTCGAGTTATGAACGTTTGAATTTTGCAGTGCCTAAACATACACACACACACACACACACATCCGGAATTTTTTTCTAGATACGATTTTTCGATGTTTTGGGACATTTTAAGGAAATTGAAATTGAAAAGTGTAAGAAAAGAATTTTCATCGTCGCATGGCTTCCTCTATGAGGAAGCAAAATTGCATTTATTGAATTTTTTCAAAAAAAAATAAATCTTCGTTGACTGGTCGATGTGCAGACTGGTAACATCCTCGATTATGATTATCCCAAAGTTCGTGCTTTCAGCAACAACAAAATCACGACAAATCGTTTAGTTTTTGACATTTACAGTGTCGTAACCCCTTAACACGAATTTCCATTCGAAACTAATGGCCCTTAAAAGTTTCGTGACGCTAGCAAGTGTTAGAATTAATGTAAGATCGTTAAGGTAAATGTAAATACATACAGAGTAATAAATTTGAGTATGTTAACAGAAAAGGGAGGTTCGCTGTTAGGGTTGGATGATTAATGACTCGGTGTCATCGATGTTTAGGGAGGATCCTCGTAGATCTTTTGTACGTTGACTCTACAAAAATTTCAAAGCTCCAGAGAGGGAGAAAATGCTCGAGGAAGCTCTTGGGGGCTCGTACGTATTATAAATTATAAGATGCAGCACAGTACGTGCTTCTGCCTCAGTCTCGTCTTTTTCGTCCCTCTTTCCTCCCTTTTCTATTTTTCTGTTTACTTTATTTCTCTCTCGCTCCTTATTTCTCTCTCTTTTCTTCTTCTTTTGTTTTAATTTCGATTTATTTCTCTCCCTTTATGAAGCAACCCTTATTTTCCAGTCCTGATCAGTTTCGTTCGTTCTCCATCCCCCTGGCTTATAACTGCACTTCCTTTTAATCCCTTATTTGGTCTTCGTTTTTCTCTTCATTTGACAGCCTCTTGATTCTTCCCTTTGGTGGACTTTTCCTTCATCCCTCGTTTTATCTCGCCATCGTTTTCCTCGATACAAGTCTCTCTTGCTTGGTTCTCTTTCCCTCTTGCTCTTGGCGTTCAGTAACGATGGAATTAACGTGCCTTGCCAAGACCGTGTCCCACAGCTAGAGAGCGAACAGAGTGACAGGACGATGTGCTCTTCTGTCTATCTCTCGTGAAAACGTGCCTGGCGCGTCACTGTACGAGCTAATTTTCTCGCTAATTAGTTTCAAGCGTTTGTAGGGTCGTGCGTCAACGTAAAGCTCGCTCTCTCTCTCTCTCTCCCTCCCTCCCTCTTTCTCCTTTTCCCTCTGCCACCTCCATTAGCGTTTGCTCAATGCAATTGGACCTCGTCCTCGAAAAGGTTCGCATAAAATAGTGCCTCGGCACCAATGTCATTCTAATTACTGAAACATTGAGTCTCTCGTCGATACGTTCGCCTACAAATTTCGAAAAAAAAGTTTTCTATCAAATAAGCCATTTGCTTCGGCTGAATCAATATTTTTATCGATTGTTCATCAGCCCCTCGTCGTTCTAGCAGCTTTGTTCGATCGCTGAAAAGTATTTTTTAAATCCGATCGAAAGAGCACTTAAAAAATAAAATTTGATGAAAAAACTGCGTTTCGTTTATTTCATCGAAATAGAAATTCTTTGAAGGAAAAAAAAATTCCGAGTCATCGTGCGGTAGGATTTTTCCTGACAATTGGAAACTTGCATAAAAGCTTTCTCGAATATCTTCAGGAGGAGAGCTGATAAAAAAGGGGGAAAAAATGAGAAGCTACGATGTGCTTGTTGGCTACGACTGAGATCGATGTTACTTCGAATCCTCCTTTTTCCATGGCACACTTTTCTCTCACTCTCTCTCCCTTTTTATTTCGTCCCAAGTCCTCGATAGTGCTTCCGGCTATATAGCAATGGTCACACAGCCCATGTGTATATATATTCGACTCTCTCCCTCTCTCCTTTTCGCTTGTAAAGTGGATACAGAGCACTCAAAGATTGCAGGCTGTTTCTTTTTTGTGTTTTTTTATTTTTTCAATTTTTTTTTTTTCGTGAGTCTGGGCTCCATGCGATAGCTGAGACCATGGGAAAGCTCCGGGAGCTTTTACCTCGTGTCCAAATCTGTCGTCTTAAAAACGTTGACGAAAAAAGTGAAAAAAATTTTCTTTCGGAAAAGGCGAAAATCATCGATCGACTTGAAAAATATTTTGAGAATTTTCAGTCAAGTTTCTTCACCTCATTTCTAATCCCGAATACACTTTTTTCGCAGTACGTCATTTTGTTTATTTTCAATGTAAAACTTACAGATTGCCTCTTGCGGAACTTTGAACAACCGATTAATTAAGTCGGTCCTATAAATTTGGGTAACTTTTATGGCCCTATTAGAATTTTGGTACTTTGCCCATATTTCTCGACTATAAATAAGGTCAACCGGTGAAATATTATATGAGCCTTAATTGCCCTGGTAACCGGACCTAATGTCAGTCATCATTTTTAGTACAAAACAGAGCAGCATCAGCTAATTAAACACGTCGTTACGGTGCGAGGTTATTATTCATCAGCGTTTTATCTTGATGTATTCTCTTCGCCACACAGAACGATTACAAAATACTTTTTTCGTTTTCACTTCGAAGGAGATGTAGAGTATTTCAATTTTTCATGGAAATGAGTTAGCTCGAGATTCCCTGGAGTTTTGAAGGTGCGTTTGAGCCCTTAAGGGTCTCTGATCCCCGTCCTCAGTCCTCAGCAAGTTTTTAAAATTGTCGAGATTATCCACGATTGAGCTTTTATCATGTTTTATTTATTTTGCTTCCTTGTAGAGAAAGCTATGTGACTGTGAAATTCTTTTTTTCCTGTTTTCAATGTCAATGTACTTAAGGACGTTGTATGCAAAATTTTCTATCGATAAAATTCCTTTAAATTTGCAACTACTTGCTCGCACAATTTTAAGAGGTTTCATCATTCAGAAGTCGAGATATTTATTTATAAAAATCACTATTTTCAGTAGTTTCTCATAAGAGGGTGTGTTAAAAGTTGCAATTTTCAACATTAAATATCTCGATTTCTATATGGTGAAGCCTCTTAAAACTTTGCATAAACTTTTATGTAACATCGAAGAAGCTTTATTTATTTTTTCAAAAGAATCGGTCGTAAAATTTTCACTGAACACGAGTTTGTGACGATGAGAGCCTCGACGAAAGTTCGAAATAATTGGCTCCATTACGTTCGTTCTGGCCAATGTACTTGCTTGTCCACGAATATTTTATAATGCCTCGCAGCTGAATTCGGAATACAAAATCGATGTAGCCACGCAGGACACAAAGTCGAGGTGTGGAACAGTTGAAAATATAGAAAAACAGAGAGAGAGAGGAACAGAAAAAAGGAGAAAGAAATATAGAGGGAGATAAAGATATGAAACACGTTGAGGGCAATGGTTTTAAGCTTCGGATGGATTCCCATGAACATTCGTAAGCAAGGCACGAGCTTTTCGAATAAATCAAGACTCTTTCCTTCGCTAAGCTTTCCTCTGTCCAAGCTGCTCGGAAAGATCTAGCTGGAACCTCCGATAAGCTCGATCTTTGTGTCTGTGAAAGAAAGCAAATGAGAGAAGGTGAGAAAGGAAGTGCAGAGAAGCAAAAAAAAAAAAAAAAACAGTTGCAAACCACATTTTTTCCACAAACCTCAAAGTTCTCGAAGCTTCTGCATTTTTCGGACTCGTGCGAGAATTAAATTAAACGCGATTCTTATTCATAGTTTCTCTATTTATTTTTTCATTCATATTATTTTCCAACGACGATGAAATTCGATATAAAAAAAAATTAATCAACCAAATTTTTATTCACGTTTCGAACAGTTTTCACTTCTTTTCCCAATGAATAGCAATTTTTGAAAAAAAAAATTCTTACTCATTTGGAAAAAAATTGAGCATGACGTCGATACGAAATTTTCTCGTTCAAATTTTTCAAGGACGTGAAAAAAAAATCGTAGTCACCTCATTATTGTGCTTACGTCACTCTGTACATTTTACTTTGTCCGCTTCGAACGATCACAAACTTTGACCATCCATCCCATTCTAAAGTTAATTCTAAAATTTAGAATTAAATTTGAATTCTAAATTTTAGTTTCAAATTTAAGAATTAAATTTTAATTTTAAATTATAAAATTTGTTTCGACAATTTTGCATTATAAATTGTTCAATCAATGATTCTGTGTGATTTTTTATCCAGAGGTTAATAAAAAAATTTAACTCAACGTTACGTAAAATAATAGTTAATTATAAAAAATTTATTTGAGGTCATGTAGCGTCGTCAAATGTAAGTAGTGGGTCGTGTAAGAACCCAATACTCAGACGTCGATGGAGCAATCGATTGTCGAGCAAAGTCAAAGATTTTAATTTGGAGTATTCGGTGACTTGTTATTTTTAAAAAATTTTTTGGCACGTCCATGATGTTTATGGTGATTGGAACATTTAAATTTCGGTCAGGCAATATTTAATCGTAAAAAGCACACGTTCGGGCCTTGAATATCGATCCAACTAGAATATTTCTAACGTCATGACTGGATTAATTAACTTTAATAATTATTTATTGTTAAAAATATTCGACAATGTGTTTTAGTATTTTTTGGCTTTATCTCGAACGTTTTTGCGGTGGATTTAAAAAAGATAGACTTCTCTGTAATAATGAGGCCCGTGACCAGTCGAGCTTGAACAATAATCGAACTACCCTTTATCGAAAAACTCACCCCATTGGTAAATCATTCGTTCTTCTTGTCTCGTTTCAGGTGAATGGGTCTTGGAGCCTGCCGGGCTTTGTCTGTGACTTCTACATCGCGATGGACGTGACTTGCAGCACAAGCTCGATCTTTAATCTCGTCGCAATATCGATAGACAGGTGAGAGAAGCTTTTTTATGAGTAAAGCACTTGAGGGATTATAAAATGGAGTCATTAATCGCACTGATTAACAGCTTTTTTATTTTTTCATGTTTTTTTGCAGAACGTTTAATAATTTGAGTAAAAGCAACCGTTGGCTATTGTTTTATAGACTTTTTTGGAATCAACCCCCATTTCGCAACCCTTTTTCTCTTTTTCTACGGACTTGTGTTCGTTTTTTTGTCTATTCGTGTAAATGTTGGTTGAAAAAAAAAAGAAAACTTTTGTTTTAACAAAGTAGCCACGAGCCAATGAGCTACCGACGATTAAACTCTCGCTTCAACCCCCATTTTCCACCCCTTGCACATTTTTCCAACTTTTCCACCGACGACTTATATTTTCTTGTTCTATTTTGTTGAAATTCTTCCTGATTGAGCTTTTTTGCTCAAAACATGGAAAAACCCACGAGACTTTTCAGCCCTGCATTGTGAGGGTACTTTGCCCAGATAGGGGTGGTTTTATCGGCGTCAAACGGACGACCAGGGCGAAGAAGAGAAGGATCGAGGAACAGAAGGAAAAAAAAGGGGATGAGGGAATAAAAGAAAGAGGGAAATAAAGGAGTAGTCAATTTGGGGGAGTGGTGGGGCGTCGAAGGGGGTGAAGTTGAATAAAAGGAGTTAAAAGAGTGGCGAGGCAGAGCGGAGTGTCCACCACTGATTTTTCGTCGTCCTCGAGGTTTACGTGCCACGAATAAGGCTCGAGGCTGGAAATTCCCCGGGGAATAAAACAAAAAAAAATAAAAAAAATATAAAAAAAAAAAACACGAAGAAAATAACAAACGTTCTATATATTCTCTGCGTTCTTCTTTGTTTCCTTCTTCCAACCAACTCTTCTTTGCACACTTGTCATTCCTATATCACTCTTTACTGCTTTCGCGTAAATAAGATTTATGGAGCCTGCGGTGTACAGTGATAATGGCCCATTCCCTTATCAACCCTTTTCATTTTTTTATCTCCCCTCTCATTTTATTACTTTTTCCATCTAATAAAAACGTCACAGCTTATGTTTCACGTAATTATTATAAATTTCAAATTACGAGCTCAATTAGTTATTCTACAATTCTTTGACCCTTCTGAGGATGATTTAAGAGACAAATTAAATTTGCTCACTCGCTCGTTAATTCATCGATTAATCGTTTAAATAATCCATGAACAATAATTGTTGAATGGAAATTTATCAGGCTACGTTGTGACGTTGAAAAAATGTTCGTCTTTTTTTTTTTTTTGGAGATCGATGTAAAGATTTGCGTCAACTGTGTGGAAAGAACGGGCAGTTGAGAAAAAACGATCGTAAGGAATGCAGCATCCCTTTTTAGCTTTTATCTCTTCTCCTCTTTTCCTCCTCGTACTGCCATTTTTTATTCCTCCTTCTTCCGGTCTTTTCCTTTATTTTCTTTTTATTTGCACATGCCTGATGCCTCTAGTGGTGACAGCTAATACAAAATTTCGTCCCAATTTCTCGTTTAAGGGGTAGTTCGAGGCAGAGGGTTGATCGTACACGCTTAGCATACTACATCCAACCTCGTCTTATCCTACTAGGCGTAAAAATGCCTCCGGCGAAACGTGCAGAATATTTCAACACAAAGACAACAACCCTCATAATAAAATACAAATAGCTTTCCATTCAATAATACATTTACGTATTTTACGGTAAAAAAAGCATTTATACTATCGCGAAAATTCATAGATTTTCGGAAATCTCACAAAAACAATCCTTGTAATTGAAAAACGGAACAATTTATTGGTAAATAGTGCATAAAAACATTAGGGGATGAAAAATCTTCAATATCGATTCCATGAAACTACCCTTAGGATGGCTAATCGAATTTCTTCCGATTCAGTAACGATTTCGATTGTTCAAGAGTAGGAAAATAATTTTTGTTCATGGGAATAGAAACAACCCCTGGAAAAATCGATTTTTTAATCCATCGATGGATTAAGCCATTGAGGGATGAAAAAAATGTTTACAAAACCTCGGAGGGTATATAATCGTTGGCATTATCTCACCGAAACAAACCTTACGATAGAAATGAGAGTTTTTTTAAATGTTTTTTAAAGCAGAACAATTTCTCGGGGTGGAAAAATTCATAATTCAGTTGAATGCGAATTAAATCATCCACGGAGTGTGTATTAATTCTTCCCACGCCTTCCTTCATTCCACGGCAAGCCTAATTTATTTTTTAACTCGCAGATGTTGAGTTCGTGAGCTGCAAGGGCTCAGAAGGATTTCTTTTATATCCCCAAAAAAAAAGTGAGAATTTTAACGAAATTAGTGAACCTTGAGAGCCATCAAAAGGGTGGTTTCAATTTTTCATTTCATCCCTTGTTTTTTGTGCTCCAAAAAAATCCTTCAATCTTCTCAGCAGCTAATTTTGATTGCAGGAAATGAAAAGTAATATTTGTCCATGGGATTTGATGAAATATTCCAAAAAGCCTATAAATATTTACCATCGTTATTAATAATAAAACGAGACAAATTATTCTTCGTAATAATTCACAATAACTTTTTATCATCGCGAATAATCATTTCATTAGTAAATCGTTTTTTATTACATGCAAAAATAATTTTATTTACAATAACAATTTGTTTATTTTTTAACTAACATTCAAATAACGAAGCGCCAATCTTTTAATTCGGAGCATAGGGGATGGAAAATAAAGTTTAAAAAATTTGCATTGCAGATACATCGCTGTGACCCAACCGATAAAATACGCGAAGCACAAGAACAACAGACGAGTATGGCTGACGATATTACTCGTTTGGGCTATATCCGCAGCCATCGGTAGCCCCATCGTCCTCGGTCTTAACAACACACCTGATCGGATACCCGATCTTTGCCTCTTCTACAATACCGATTTTATTATATACTCGAGCTTATCCAGCTTTTATATTCCATGCATCATCATGGTTTTTCTCTACTGGAGCATATTCAAGGTAAATTCTTCATATATTTATTGCATTGAAAAAAAATCACGATAACATTTTTTTTTTTTTCTATAAATTGAATCCTCGTTGACACACTATCGAGAATCACATTTCCATCAATCTTACACTTTTTTTATGAACTTGAGGAGGCTGGCTACACGCAACAATCTTGCCATGTTAAAAGCATTGGAAAATTCGAAATGATTAGAATTTAATGAAATTTGGTGAGTATATTCTTTAGCATTAAATATGAATATACAAATTTTTGAAAAATTTTTCTTCTTCATAGTTTTCGAGTAAATTGAACACTAGAGTTTACATGCATGAGCATAGGATTCAGATATATATATATATATAGATATATCTTTTGCATATTGTAAACTCCAATTATTCGACAACTATGTAGACGAAAAATTTGAAAAAAATTGTGTCATTGTATTTGATGCTAAAGAATGTTATCAGCAAATTTTATTAAATTTTTATTATATTTTCGTATGTAGCGAGGCTTCTTAATCCAAGAATAAATTAATTGAACAGAAAGTTTCGAACGTATCACGAATTTTTCGAAAGCATGATCAAAATCCTTTGGAAAAAATCATCTCGAAGAATAAATGGAAATAAATTTCTTTCTTTTCTATTTTGTAAATTGGGTTGAAAAGACAATTACTCAATTATTATTGTGTAGCTCACATTCGTTTCGTAAATAAACAAAAAAAAAAAAGACACCGAGAAATAGTAAAAAAAAAAAAATTGCCAAATAATGAAGATAAGAAGGACAGGGTTGGAGACTTTTTAGCAGCTTTCTTGTTCATGGATTACACTTCAAAGTTGCTTCAATGTCTCTTCCAGGCTTTGCGTAACCGGGCGAGGAAACAACGAGCAAGCCGAAAGCCAAATCTTGGTGACATTAAGCCTGGCAGTATTATCGAAAATATTGCTCACACTCGTAGGTAAGTCGAAATCAAAAATTTCTTGAATTTGTTAACATTGAACGAAAAAAATGAAATTTTTTTTTTTTTCGCATTTTCCTGCATCGAACTTTTTGCGTTTCCTTTTCTGGAAACACTTTTTCAAGTCCTGCTACTTTGTATAGTTGTTTTTTTTCAATTTTTGTTTGGATAAATAATTCGAAATGCTTTATATCATTTTTTTTTTTTGGCTTTTATTCATGATTTTGTCCATTAGCATTATTACTGGTGCAGAAGCTCGTAGACAACATTTTCTTGCCCGTTTTATTGCACATTTTTCGTGAGTTTTACGATCTGGGTTGGGATTTTATTTGTTACGTGATTTTATGGCCAGACGCGTCGACACATCCGCCAGAAACTTGCCAGACTTCTTCGTTTTCTTTCCTTTTATTTTCCCATAAGGTGGCTAGGCGAGGAATGTCGAAATTTTCAATTTCGAATAATTGCAGAGTGAAAAAAGTTCGATGGGAAGAAAAAGGGGTTGGAAATTTTGATTTGAAGAGTTACAAGACGATCCAAAAGGATTTTATTCAATTTTCCAAATATTTCGTGAGCATAAATATTGGATTGGCAATTATTTGGAAAAGTTTAGTTCCGGACGAATTTCCCTCGGAATTTCGTCCTTGCTGCAAGGAAATTTAGTTGTAAATTTCGAAGGAAGACGTTAGGAATCGATGGGCTGGAAAAATATTTTCTAAATATACAGTAAAAAAGAGATCCATGGGGTTTGCTCGTTTCGCACTTGATAGATTTCTAAATGGATATGAAGGACCTGAGGAGGGCATCACCCAAGGCTTACATCTTGGTTGGTTGGTAGTCGTCGAGCTTTTTGGTTGGATCCTCCGTAGGAGAGCTAAGAGGAAGTTGCTTCGTGTTTCGTTGAGGTAATTTGTTTATGGCAATTTATCGAGGCGAGTCGTTCCTTCTTCTCGTTCCATTTTCCACCCCCAGAGGTTCGAGGGTGTGCCAGGAAAATAAGGACACTACCACCCCTCAAAATTATCCTCTCCTGGTGATGCTTCGTGGAGGAACAAATACGAAAACGAAAACGAGAGAGGAAGAGGAAGTGCAATGCACACTTCTGAAAGTTTCATCCCTTCCTGATGGAAGATCTTCTTGCATCCAGCCCCTAAAGCGACGATGGCAGAAGGAAAGATACACAGAATAATATTGAGAGAGCGAGAGAGAGAGAGATGAATGTCGAGCACACGTGAAAATCGATAAGTCGTTTGGTTCGGATACGACATTGCCAAAGAGACATTTTAAGGGCACGTTCCAACTGAGCGTCATACAATTTTGTTTTCTCGATATACCTCCATTCGTATATTTACATAAATAAGAAATTTATATATTGCGATTGATATGAAGGATTATTTACATGGGGTACGGATCGTTACCGAATGCGATGGAACTGGATGCGGTGAGAAAAAAAATTAGTAGATTCAACAAAGCCAGGGCGAACGAAATCCATTTTTTAAATTTGACAAAACATTTTCTTTATTTGGCAAAATTGCCACATTGACAAAAAAAGGTAATGAGGCGGTGAATGCCAATTTTTTGAATCTACAAATTTTTTTCAGTGTCGAAGACGATTTTTTTTTTTTTTAGAATATTAACTTCAGATCTACGAGTCTTTCGAGCTTCAGCCTCCAGAAATTCGCACCCTTTTCGACTTTCTTTTTAGCCCTGGAACTTGGATCTAATTTTTTCTTTATCTTCCAACGCATAGCTCGGGTCTTTTTGACCCGATCGTATTTTTTTACGTCAACGTCAGATTTGCCAACATTACAAGACCCTGTGAGACTCATGGTGGAGAAAAACTCACCTGGAATCAGAAAAACTTTGAAATTCTATACAGAAACATCATTTTTTTGACATTTGGGTCAAATTGACCCCGAATTCGTAGCGAATAAAAATTCATTCATTCTTCTCGATCTTCTTGTCGATTTCTCCTGGAATTCCTTGCTCCAGTCTCGTTCCTTAAACGCGAATACACACCTGTTCGATCCATATGCTTTGTGCACACTCGCGAGCTCCAGTATTTCATGGACATTGTGTACACATTTCTCTCTCTCCTTTCTCTTTACTTTTGCACATCATTTATATCCACAAGAGATAAAAATACAGAGCCTCACAAAACCAATGGACCAAAGTGACATTTTCTCGATGAAAATTCGACTGATTTCGATGAATAAAGGAAAAAAGTTTGAAGCTTGTTTCCTGAGCTTTTGAACGAGACTGGTTGCCTTGAAAATGACTGATCGGTTCATCTTTTACAGCAGCTCGAACGAATTATTTCTCTCTACTGATTTTGGAGCTCACTGTACAAATTCGCGTATCTCTGTGTGTGTGTTTGTTGACGGTTTATTTACTTCCTTACACCAGATGAAACTTTTACGATCTGTATTTCACCGAGAGCCTGTCATTCATCGCCAGCAAACAGGAATTTTTATTTGCATACTTTTCCCTTCTCGTATTTGCTCGTGCTTAGCGAAGTATGCTTTGTTTATTCAGAGGAAAGTTGTATTTTTCAGTAACATTTTTTTAAATCTCAGCCAATATGGTCTTAGAATTCATTCCTTCACTCAGATGATTTTTTTTTTTTTCGTTTTAATATCTTTTCTGTTTGTGTGATTACGTTCGAGTGAACTCTTTGAAATTTGACTCGATTCCCCCAAGGGAAGACGTACGAGCAGCATTTTCAAGAAACTAGCAATTTGGAGAATTTTATTTGGACGAGAAATGTATGGATTAAAAGTGACTTTTGAATTATTTGGAAAGATGAAATGTTTTCAATGAATTTAATAAACTTTTTCCAAGTGAAAACGTCTCTATCGAAATTGATTTTGTTTTTAATGATTTTTGTAAAACTGGCGGATGTTTGAATGGCAAATTGAATTTGCAATTCAATTGTTTATTCATTATTGAATGACAAAATGAAAATTTGACGTTTACTCGATGACGTGGATGATTTTTTTTAGTGCTATTTGAAAATTCGTAAGATTTAATTTTTGGCTTTAATGCACATGTGATTTTTCATGGTCGATCTGTCTTGTTCGTAGAAGTAGTGCAAAGTAGAATTGTGACTAAGATCAAGCAGTGGTTATTCTGTGGCAAGGTTTGCGGAAACCGCTCTCGGGGCGGCGGCCTTGGTGGCCTCTGGAGTCGAGGAACCGACTAACACAGCATCCGGTAGCAACGAGGACGAGGACGAAACGCCCATGGATCCTGTTGTCGTAATATCGAACGACAAGAGTACCGAATTCTTCCTCGCTACGGTCGTCGAAGAAGCGGCGTAAGAATTCAATTTACATGGTTCAATCATGTTTTACACTTTACTTTCTGAAAGCATACATTCATACGTTCATCCATTCATTCATTCATTCATTCATTCATGCATTCATTCATTCATTCATTCATTCATTCATTCGTTCATTCGTTCATTCATTCATTCATTCATTCATTCATTCATTCGTTTATTTATTCATTACATCGTTTATTCATTCATTCATTCGTTTATTAAATTGTTTATTCATTCATTCATTTATGTATTCATTCATTCGTTTATTTATTCATTAAATCGTTTATTCATTCATTCATTCGTTTATTGGATTATTTATTCATTCATTCATTTATGTATTCATTCGTTCGTTCATTAGATCGTTTATTCATTCATTAATTCATCTCTTTATTTATTAATTAATCGAATGATCCATTGGTTCATTAAAATTCATCCAATTAGCAATCAGTTCATTTGTTAAATTGTGCATTCATTTTCGGAAGAAAATCTGTGTGAATTGAGAAAAAAAAATGCTGACACGCTGAATTTTCGTTCATTGAAAGCTTTATTGATTTTTTTAATCGTCATACGTAGCGTGATAATGAATGATTTGCTAACCGGTCTGATTCCCAATTAATCACCATTGTTGCATCGCCGAGCCCATTTTCTCTTTTCCATCGCATTAATTTTAACACTGTTTTTGTCCGGGTCCATTTTGCCCGGATAGTTACGAATAATTGGAGTTTGTTCGTTCACACGTGGGGGAAAAAAAACGAGACCTGGATTCTGTTTTTTTTTTTTCATCGTCATTTTTTTTTTTTTTTTATTCGTCGTGCTACTTTTTACGTTTTTTCTCTTCGGTTTCTGTATTTTTCCATTCGCTTCCAGCTCCCTCATAATTCTTCAGCCCACGGGGCAGTTATTCCCTTTTTTTTTTCTCTCTCGCTTCTGCCTCCGGCCGGACTCTGGACCACTTGCTTCCCTCGGGGGAGGGAGAGTGTGGCCAGGGCGAAAGGGGTGAGAAAAGTGGACTCCCGCGCAGTAAAACCGGAATTAAATACAGTACGAGCGAACTCTCAAGCTCACTGGCTTTCTTTCCCTCTTTGCTCCACTTTTATTTTCCTCTGTTTTCCTCCTGCTTTTGTGTGTTCCTTTCCTCTACAGCTTCCTCCCTTCAATTTTGACCAGCAACTCTTTTCCTTCGCTCAATTCACATTGCTCATCCCAAGTGGTCCGTTGTACAAAACAGAAACAAACAAAAAAAAAAAAAAAGGAAAAAAACAATAACAACAAAGAAAATACCACAATTCTCCGGTTCTCTTGGTCTCGGCGAGAACAAACACACGATGAAACAGCCACGACCCAATATTCGAGACGTAAAACTCCAGGGGCTGCTTTTTCTACCCGCTACACGTTTTTTCCTCGGTCGCACTATCACGCAGCCAGCTTTGTTTCTTCCTATTCCCTTTTTTCCTCTTCGGCTTTTTCCGCTTCGAGCGTTACGGAACGTTACCAAAGAAAAGAGACTAAAAATTTCGATTTTTTTCCTTCAACCTTTTTCCCAAGGGAACAGTGACCTCAATGTTTTTTCTTCAATCTCATTCAATTGTCATGTGTATTTTTTAAAGCTGCTGTTGAAAAAAAAAAAAAAAAAACAAGTTTATTTTTCTAAAATAATTTTCTGCTTATTTATTTTATTTTATTTATTTATTTATTCATTTATTTATTTATTTCTAAAATAAATTAACAAATTTCGGAGCCAAAAAGCTGCGAGTTTCAAATTTTAAGGGAGCAGACTAATTTTTTGTAAAAAAAATCCTTTTTGAAAAAATGGCGATGATTCAGCAGCATAAATGGAACATTTTGAATGATAATCTTTTACGTTTCCCTCGAAAAACAAAAAATTCAGGCCGGGTCAATATGACCCAGTGTGTATGCGAAGGGTCAAAAATCTTTTTACCGATGTTTCAAGGCGATATTAACACAAATTCGACACAATTAAGGGAGCTTTTTTTTTTTGTCGGTCCACTTTGGATTGTTGACACGCGCAATTATTACAGGGCAGTCGCTCAAGCTCAAATGGGCAGTCCTAACCCACGTAAAGATTCCGGTTACGACGGTGCAGCAAGCAGCACGTTATTGCACGAGACAATGGAGAGAAACTCGAGTCCAAATCCCCGGGTTATCTCCGCAGCATCTTCCTCGACTTCTTCGTCGCCACCGCCATCCGGTTGCCGAGGAGCCCCTGGCATAAGTTGCCAGATTACGACGAAGAAGAATGGTAATGGTCCGAGTAAGCAAGAGCTCAAAAGGCTCAAAAGCGCAACCGCACTTTTGCCACTTCAGTTAGCTCGCAGTCCTAGCGTTCTTACTGTCACCGGTTCTTGCAAAAACAAGGACAAAAAGAACGCCACCGCGGGCTCAAGATTCACGATATACAAGGCGAACAAAGCCAGCAAAAAAAAGAGGGAAAAAAGCTCCGCGAAAAAGGAAAGAAAAGCGACCAAGACGCTCGCTATAGTTTTGGGTGAGTCGAGTTCATATTTTTTCATCAATTTTCCAACAAATTTCTCTTGCTAATTATTTGCCTCGTTCCAGTTAAGGGCGTTGTATGGCGACGCTCAAATTTTTCTTTTCAGTTTTTCTTACATACAAAATGCTTTCCGAGCCCAAGTTCATTAATAAAAATTGTTATAAATTGACCAAAGAACAACATGCTCTAAATCCAAAATTTTCCGAAATAATCTGTATTTGTTATACAATAAACAAAATTTCGAAAAAATTTAACGACCCATTTTTTGGAAAAACTAAATGAAACTTTTTCGATGTTACACAATAGTGTATGCAAAGTTTTAAGAGGCTTCACCATTTAGAAATCGAAATATTTGATGTTGAAAATTACAACTTTTAACACACGCTCTTATGAGAAACTACTGAAAATTGTGATTTTTATAAATAAATATCTCGACTTCTACATGGTGAAAGGTCTTAAAATTTCACGAGCTATTAGACATCACTGTTCTCTTTGTATGGTGCAAATTTAGAGGAGTTCTATCGATAGAAAATTTAGCATACAACGTTCTTAAATGGCTGTAACGTTTTTCACATTCGAAGTCGAGACTTTTTCCGGTAGTTGTTCGATTCGTATGAAAATCTTCTTTCAGATGACGTTCGATTTATCGTTTTCTTTCCATTTGTCAATTTTTACTGATTTTTTTAATTCGCCATGTTTTCAGGTGTTTTTCTTATCTGTTGGGTGCCATTTTTTACGTGCAACGTTATGGACGCTCTGTGCGTAAAGCTCGAGAGCGATTGTCAACCAGGAGTGACAGCGTTCATCGTAACGTCCTGGCTGGGCTACATGAACAGTTTCGTCAATCCTGTAATTTACACGGTCTTCAATCCAGAGTTCCGGAAAGCTTTTCGCAAGCTCATCAGCGTTTGAACCGAAAGAGATTGATGGAAAAAGTACCACGAGGTTTTTCCACCTGTTTTCAATTTTCATTCCTTTATCCATTAGTTTTTCAAATAATTAAAATACGAAATAATTTTTTGGGTAGTAGCAACTCGCCGTGGCAGTATTAAGCATTTTTTTTGCTCAATAAGAATAGATAGATAGAGAGAAATTAGGAAATATATTTGTTGAATCCACGGAAGCTAAGGACGAAAAATGAAGAAGTGTACGTTGAGTATTTTTTCCAAACGTTAATGTTTTTTTTTTTTTTTTTTCAGTCTGAATCTGTGATTCACTTGCCCAAAAGTCTGCAATAAATTTTTTCACTCTTTTTCTTTCTCATTGGAGAAAATCGAAAGCCATTGCGTTTGGAAAAAAATATTTACTACATGGCTGAACATTAAATACGATAAAAATTTAAAAATGATTTATGAATAACAGGAAATAATATCCTAGTCGACGACACCGACGATCTGGAAATTCCCCTCGTCAAAAAGTCATAATCATAAAAATTCATCCCTCCAAACTTGCCCTCAACTTTCCAGGTGAATTATCCCCGGAATCGCCCCGAAAATCTAGCATTCAGAAGGCTCATAAAAATTCATTATTATTTGGCAATATTTCGAAACGAATGTTTGATCGAATCGTAAAACATCAAAAAACATATCATCGTTGCGAGAGTTTAACGAAGGTCTTTTGCGCGATCCATGGCTGACGATCTTCGACGAGTCTTCGTGTTCCTTCAGACTTGTAAAAAAAATGTAACGCTAAATAAACAAAAGGAAAAAAAATTTTTTTTTAAATTCTGAACGCGACGAGAGCCCAAAAATACGAACAATCAAATCGCGCGAGCTTGTTTTTTAATAAACATAAGAAAGCTCTCCAGTTTCGATAAAACGGAAACTGAAAGAAAAAAAAAAAAAAAACAATATTTCGCTCAAAATCGTTGTGAACTGGGGGTCGAAAATAAAAATGTATAAATTCACATTTTTTATTTAAATTTAATTTATCGATCCCACACGACCCTCGGCATGCTTTCATGAGGAAAACGAATATCGAAATTTGGGGAAAATGAAACAAAAAAGTCAGCAGGAAAAAAAAAGCAAAAAAAAACACTGAAAAGCGTAGCCAAAATGAGCTTCTCAAAAAAAAACGTATAACGATATAAACAATAATAAATAATGAACGAAGCATTAGCGCAAAATACTGAAAATAAAAACTGTCTAGCTTCCTCAGTGCTGATAGTGGAATAATAAAAATTAAAAACAAAAAGATTGACTAAAGGATTTTCATGAAAAGTAACATTTGGAGAAAAGGGCAAGTTGCAAAAAAAATTAATAAACAAATGAATAAAAGTACCGACTTAATAGGATATTTCTTACTAACCTCGCGTAAGGATCGCTGTATTTTTCTAACCTGATACGTTTCCTTCTGTACATACTTATAAATACGTGAAAAAAAAAGGAAAATCACAAGTATATAGAGAAAAAGAGAGGAGAAAAAAAATTATACAATAACGAAAAAAAAAAAATAGTTTGGAGAAGCGAAAATTTCGAGTCGTTAAAAATACAAAGTTGTGCAAATAATTGAATAAATAAACTATCTGTAAATACGAAAATACGTTCAAGAACGATGAACGATTAGAGAACGTGTTGTTTTCTTTCTCTTTCCTCTTTTTTCCATTTTTCATTGTGACTGCAAAAACGAGACGAAAAATCGATGGAAATTTTCTGTAATTTTCACGAGAGGCCCCTGAATGTTGCAAATTTTCTCGACCGTTGGGCGTGACCGGAAAAAACAAGTGCGAGGAAAAACCTTCATTAAAAAATCTCGAAAAAAAACATTCTCAATAAAAAAAAAAGAATTGTTCGTTTTCAGTGTCGAAAAAATTGGGTTGTCAAAAAAGTGTTTCTCCTCGTACGTTGTACATACTTTAGTGTGAAAGTCTCGAAAGAATGACGCAAAAAAAGGTTGTAAAAATAGTTTATGGGTGACGAGAGTGAATGGGCTGAATAAAAATGACGAAAAAAAACGACAATTTTCTTATGAATTTTTCTGTATTATTATTAACGATGGTCTATACAGGGCATAGAGTTTAAGTGACTTTTTTGATTTGCTAATCGATGAATGTTAGCGTGAAGTGGAAAAATCGCAAAATAATTAAATCAAATGCAAATTGTGCAAAGAAACAATGACGAAACACTCACTTGTATTATAGAAACGAAGAATAAAAAATCAAAGAGAAATAATGCTAAATATTAAAAAAAAAAAAAAAAAAAAAAAAAAACCCAAAGTTGGAAAAGGAAAAAAAATTGTTGCGTGTAGAAAGGCAGGCTCGAATAACCTGACGTAATACTCACACAGAAGCGATTCGACATTAGGTTCTTTGACGAATTAATTATCGCAGAGTTCTGTTTGGCTCTCCAATCAACGGATCGACACAATTGTTGATATAAATTACAACTCAATCCGGAAAAGAAACGTCAAAGAAACAAAAAATATTGCGAATTAAAAGGAGGCAGAAAAATATGAAAGACGAGTTGTATTTTCATTCAACCCTCTCAACCCTCATTCCTACAGGTGTCGTGGATATCGATTAGTCAAAATTTCCACGCAAACTCCGTGACGAATTCCACGATCTACACAAATTCCAGTCTCGCGGACTCGCAGGTAAGGAATTTAGAAAATCAACATTATCCTTGATTCCCAAAATGTCTCATTTTTCCTGTTTTATTTCCACCCGAAAAACAATTTTATTGCGATAAAACAAATTTCAATATTTCCAGAGCGTATTTTCGAAAAATTCAGTATTTTTAAAAATAAATAAAATTGCAATCGCTGGCCTCGTACGAAAATGTACGAATTTTTCGAAAATAGTTTAAAAAAAAATTTTCACCATTTATTCCTGATCCGTATAAATTTTGAAAGTTTGAAAATAAAGCGAAGAATTTCGAGAATCCGGAATGTTTTTTTAAAATCGTAAATATTAATGAACCGCGTTCCTGATCGTTTTTGTCATTTTATTAGAGAAACAGAACACTCGAATATGGAAATGTTGAGTCCGTCTGGAGGCGATAAAATATAGTATTTATGAGAAACGTCAGTTCGATGTGTTTGAGTACAATAAGGTGAAGAATGAAGGAGGAAATACCATAAGGCTTTTAAAGGGGAAAGCAATTTAGCGCAGGCATTGAATACGTTGTTGTGTGCCAAGAGGCATCTTCGACAATATATTTGTGTATATATAGGTAAATTGAGATTCAATATCGTAGAGGAGGTTCTGATAAGCGAATTCATATCACTAAAGGATTGGGGATGGGGAAGGTAAGTTGAAGATCTCATCACAAGGCTCTATCCACCGTGAACCATGGTGGTTGGTCATGTCTGTGCGTTTTCCGCTTCGGTGCGTTCCTTTTCTTCATCTCTTGGTCTTGGTCTATCCCCTTAAGGTTTTCCTCTTTTGTGCCGAATACCGAAGCAGGATCCAAATGATTACGATTCGCGTCCGAGAGGTTGCTTTAGAATTAATCGGTTTGTACGAGCATAGAAAACCTCATGGACGTTAAAGACCATGAAGCAAAACGAGAAGCGATAGCATTTCTTGCTGCGGAAGCTTTCATCAGAAGCGCACAAGGTTTCATCCCTTTCCAACGCAGAAGCAACGCTTGCTTTGTTCCGAAATACATAATGCAATAACAATTATTATTTTTCCGGCAGACTCTAATTTCTCGAAGTAGATTTTCAGTCAAAAGTTTCAACTTCGATGATTACTTAAGTAAATTAATGTTAACTCGACTCTTTGTCCCTCCAGAGGCGGAGGGATCAATCTAAAAGTATACACAGTGGTGCAGTCTTGTTGGTTTTCTTCTTTGGGACATCCTACAATCGCCACATGGATTCGCCAAAAGATAACTGCAAAATAAAAATTGATAAAAAACGATTAAACAAAAAATCTGCAAAGAAAAGACAACCCTCTCTGTTTCCTGGAATTTTCAGTGACGCTTCGTGTCTTTTTTGGCCTGAATGCTCTTGGAACCGTGAAACAGCCGACACAGTCATAATTCCGAGAGCCCAAGGTCTTTTGCCTAAAAAATCTGCGATGCTGACGCAGAAAGAAATAGAAAAACTCCCGAGACTCTTTTATTAAGCCGGTGACGGAAGAAGCGCGGAAATGGGATGGGACACTGGTTTATCAAGAGATGTGGTTTGATCCCAATTTTCCTCTTTTCCTCTGAGCCACAACGCCACTTGGCCCCAATGATCATCAATCATATTCGCAACTCTCCCACAGACTGGGGGATTCAACACTTTTGCCTTTGGGCCCTCAGCACTCTTCTCTGAGCGTTTACTCAGCACTTAATTCCTTCTCTGCTATGTTAGCCAACAGATGATCCAAAATGTCGGACATAGAGCATTGTATTTACCTTGCCAAATGTTGATCCAGCCGAGGCGGAAGTGTCTGTTAATTCTAGATTGACGGGGGACGATCCTCTTGGGGCTCCGGAGTTGCCAGTCAGACCGTTGTAATCGATTCCACTGAAGCCTCCGAGTTGCAATTGCAAACCTCCTGGACACCATTCCACGTTTAGAAAAATGAGGTAAACGTGAAAAGTTTATCAACGTTACAAGTGGAAACTTACCTTGGGTGAATGGTGAGCTAGTGGATTGGCCCAGATTCCCATACTGACCCAACTGCGTCAGATATTGACTGGGGTTCATCTGGCCCAGCTGGGAATATTGGCTCGATTGGACACCAGTCATGTGGTCGGTTTGTCCCAGAGAAGCAAACTGGCTTCCCCGATCAAGCTGGATCAGATTTCCGGGGAAGTTGACCGACGGTAAGTTACCAGCTGGTTGGATAGTCAATGGATCAGAATTGGAGCTCATTGGACTTCTAAGATGCTCGTTAATGTCTAGCTAGTAGGGAAATGGATTGGTCAACTTACACGTGTATCCAGCGCTGATTCCGAGAGCCTGAGAGTTTGGGGACAGATAAGAAACCTTTGGAACTCCGGAGTTGGGGACGTAGTTGACTGTTTGCCCGGGCTGCATCGCTGGGAGACCAGCAGAAATCTTCAACTCTGGTAGAACTGTGTATTTGGCCGTTTGATGATGATGTTGATGGATCAATGGGACACCCTGAATCTGGTTGAAACTTTCGGGTTGAAGAGAGTTCCGAAAGGTGTATCTCACCTTGGCATCCTCGGGCAACCGATACTTGAAGACGTAGTTTAAAACTGCCTCGGGCACTTCCGGCCTTGTTTCGCCTGGGAAATAGGAACTTGGTGAAGCTCCGCCATTCATTTCTTGTCTGGAAAGACGAGGAACAATGTGATCAAAGAATTCTTCGATCTCCGTTTCCTAACCCACTTTCTCAATTTCCAACAAAACGCGTTTACTCCTCGTTAAATCGTTGATGGAGTGTGTCTTCAGTTCGAATGTTGCGACATGGCACAGCACCTTCGAGGTTAAATGTCTGATGACTTGTATTGTCTGACGTTGGTAATTTCCCAACAACAAACGAGTTGGCAGCAACGCTCCCATATCTTTGTATGAATCTTGGATAGAGAGCTTTGTGCAATTTGCCTGGTGTGAACTCGACCAAGTTAACGAGAACGAGGGTGAAAGGAATCGATATAGAAGTAGAAACGCGATCTAATTCAAGCGAGAAAAAGAAAGGAAAAGGTCTAACGTACTTGGAAGCGTGAAGAGAATTGGACGATGCTCCATGAGCTTGTTGCGCGCTCATGTCACTATCCACCCCGTTGATTCCCATCGAGGGATTCGACATTGCAGGCCCTCCAGAGGCGAAAAGCATTTTGGGTGTGACGCTCGTACCTACGGATGTTGGAATAGTGACCCCACTCGATGTTGGATTTGTCGCTCCACCATCGACCAGCTAAAAGCATTTGGAAATTAATGTCACAGCTCAACATGCATCACCTTCCCACGAGGGACAACGCTGCACATCCTACCCTCCACTTGGAATTTGAAGATACGTCAATTTCCATCTTTCAGGTGAATTAGAACTTGGATGAATATTTGTGAGTGCCATAAAACAGTCGTGACCAGGAGGTCACGACAAAGTTCACACATCGGTAATGATTACTAACGTCGCTTGATGTGAACAAAGCATCAATGTCAATTCTATCGCCTTGTTCAATCATGTTTCATCAGCCACGCACCACCAAAATGACCAAATTAAAAATTTACTACAGCTTGTTCCTTTGATTAGGTTTGTGAGTCACTACCATCGTTTAAGCGCAGGTGAAATGTGTTAGCTTTTTAACGTTCTGCCAAATATGGCTGAACTGGGGGTCGAATCGCCTGGTGACCTGTTCTACAATAGAAGAACCTACGTTTTCATTTGCTCGATGTTGGCTGGTGCTATGCCTTATGGTATTCTCGGTATGGGACTGGCTAGGTGTAGATCCAATTTCCGGAGGTCGGGTAACAGCGATGTGGCTGGCGGTGTTGGCAGGTGGACTAAAATTTGGTGCCTGTGTTGACGCCGTTGTAGACAAGTCCGGGACTATCATTGAAGACGAAATTCTAGCAGACGAATGGTCCTCTAGTGGTAAAACGGCTGCTGGTATGGAGGCAAAGCCTAAGCCATGGTTTCCTGCATCATAGAGATTGCTTGAGTGCGAGGAGAAAAAGAAAAAGTTCTCTGAAGAGAGTCGAAAAAGTTGGTTTGTGAAACTTACCGTACTTCAAATAATTCGAGTGTCCACCAAAGGACAGAGGCTGCCGATTCTGCTGCTCTTTGTTGAAGCGATGCTGAGCTTCGGCAAGGCCTTGACTCTCCTGTGTAAAAAGTATTTCGTCCTTGAACGGTGTGGATTCTTCGCGGAATGGTCTAGGTTCGTTTCTCAATGGTCCAGATTCCTCCCGAAATGGCCTTTCTTCTCGGAATCCTGTCGACTCTTCCCTGAAGGGCCTAACATCGTTTCTAAAGGGTCTGGCTTCTTCGCGGTAGTGTCTGGGCCCTTCGTACAGGCGAATTTCTTCTCTGAAGGGCCTGGGCTCATCCCTGAAAGATCCTTCTCTGAAATTCCTTATCTCCTCCCTGAAGGGTCTTGATTCTTCCCTGTATGGTCTATCATCCCTGAAGGGCCTAGGACCTTCACGCATTCCTCGAGCATCATCACGGAATAGTCTTTCATCCCTTAATGGTCTCAATTCTTCTCTAAATCCACGGCTTTCGTCCTTAAACATTCTTGTCTCATCCCTAAAGGGTCTTGCTTCATCGCTGTATGGTCTCAGCTCTTCTTTAAAACCTGCTCGAGCATCATCTTTAAATCCTCCACGTCCATCATCACGGAATATTCTCCCTTCGTCGCGGCTACTAAATAGAGGACGATAGTCACGAAATGATTCTGGTCGATACGTATGATGTTGCCCAGGTGGTGGTCCTGTCTCTCGGAAAGACCTTGATTGCTCGCGATATGGCAAATCTTGATAAAGCCTCGATCCTCCGAAATTACGGAAATCAACAGCGAAGCCTGGACTCGCTTCTCGATGGCCGCTGACAACTGCGGTTGTCGCGACAAGGATGATCTGGTACAATCAACATTAGAAAAATTCATTTGATCAACACTTCCAATTAATATGTATCCAAGGTCATCTGTAAACTCTACACTACTACCATCAAATTTTTACCACTGTTCACTACGGCCTCGGGTCATTTAGACCCATACGACTTATCCATAGCTCTGACAGAATTTCTTTTTTTTTGGTTGCTACGTTTTTTTTTCAAAATAATGAAACAACTCCCGGCTTAGCCAGTGTCGAAGACTCCAATAAATCGCATGTTTCACTGCGACCAAAGTCCGAAACAAGAGCACCTCAATTAACTCGAAAATGGACAGTTAGGTCATATCCAATGATTCCCCTTCAAATTTTTCCAACTTACCAGACACTTCATTTAGTAAGTATCCTCAACTATCCACTGGGTAGAAAATGTGAACTAAAATCCTTCAGACCAAAGCCGAACCCGTACGTTTTCCCAACAAGCTTTAAAACTTTCTGTGGTCGGTCAATCGACCGTTGCATGCTTTTATAGCCGTTCCGTCATCCGAAATACTCTCGATTTCTTCTGTATCGTTTCTGTTTTCTTCATCAACTCCCCCAACCAATGATCCATGTCATTCATCTCACTTGCTCTTGTTCCATTCCGATGCATCAGTTGCTTTCAAAACAAGAGGCTCGTTCTCCCGCCAGAGAGTGTGGTAGGCCGAAGGGGAAATGTGGCCACGCCCGGGAAATCTTTTATCTTTCCGTTCCCTTCCAATTTCTTCATTGCTGTTTCACTTCAACTCTTCAGGCTTCTATTGCCCCTCATAGATGCTCGCGATCTGGACGAGTTCCACTCTGGGAAACTGGATATCCACGCACGTTCCTCTTCCGTTATTGTGTACGAGTCACGTACGCATGTGCCAAACAGAGAACAAAAATGAAATCGGATGTAGCATGTGCAAGCCACTGTGTCAGCCACGCTGCAGATACAATCTGGTGGGACATTGACGTTGATCGGATTTCCAAACGGACTCGACATATTGCCAGCCCAGCTCCACTAGTTCACAGTTCCCCTTCCCTTTGTTGAATAAAACCATAAATGTTCGAATGTCCAAGTCTTCAGGATCATTTCGGATGTCCACCAACCACCATTCCTCCGTTATTCAATTTCTTTTCATTACTTTTCCTCTCGAATCCACAGGCTAAAATAAAATGCTAACTCTCCGGACTAGACTGCTGGGAATGTCTTTGCACCAAAGATAGTAACTTGCTCGCCTCGTAAAAGCCTGTTTTTCTGCTGACTGCCGCTCAAGTTCAAGATTCGCTTAACAAGCCTATGCTCTCCATGCACACACCCATTACCAGTCGAACTCGATTCCGTTATATTGCTCTATCCAATGCGTGCCTCTTATACAGGCAACTTGATTGCCTGGTTCTGATTTAGAACTCTCATGGAATTGGACAATAAATGATTCCAAAGAGAATGATAAATGTAGGTATGCAGTCTGGAGTGACTCGCTAATAAATACCAGAACCAATTTGCTGACATTCCTGAGGCTAGAGCAACTTTAATCCATCATGAAAGAGGTCACTTCAAATTAGGTCGTTTGTGGAGGCCTAAATGTGAAAGGGTCAGAAATGAACAATACAAGCTACTACAGAATTCACTTCCGGTAATACATATTGCCGAAATATGCTGAGATAAGAAAAAGTAGCAGGATGCCAAAATTACGTAGAAGTTGAGATTGAATCTTCGGAATCAATTTCCGCCCCAGAGGAAAACGATGCAAAGAGCATGCTGGGTCACCATACGTCGTAGTTTAATAGTCCCGGTGAGTTTACGAGTAGAACGGGTAATATCACGTTCGTGAGCTGTTACGGTAGAGACTATGGATGAGGTTCGTAAAGCTCGTCTGCAAAAGCAACTGGATTGGAGGGAAGGGTACACACGGTTGAAGGAAGGGATGGGGTAGAGGCGAGTGTGGCTTAGGCACGAACCGCGAGGGTTCTGATAGTTTGTCCACTGGGTAAACTTCTGATGTTTGCCTTTTAGGGGTGTAGGAGAGCATCAGCGGTGGCTCTTATCACGATGAAATATGGGAAGGTTGTAGAATCGGTGAAGCTGCTCGTCTCTTACTCATCCAAGTGAGCCGGTCGAACAAGCTCTTTTCAGGCGAACATTTCGTTAGTGAGGGACCGGTAAAGGGGGTTATTCGTGTCATGTGAGTACAGCATCATTTGTACATTCATACAGGGCGTCCCAGATGTCCGGCCGGATGTTTACAATGCTGCTCCATCATAAAATCTTCGAAAGGTTCACCGTCGGATAAGTGCAGAAAGGAAGTACCCTTTGGAGTGGACGGCTCACCTAATGGCTTCCCATTAACGTTAATTAATATTTGAACAATGGTGCCAGGGTTAAATTCATGAAGTCTGAAAGGTCTGCCAGGTTACATGGTTGGAATTTAACAGATGAGCTGCATCGGTGATTCAGTTGGTCCAATTGGTACCATTGAATTTTCTAGATTGATTGGTGGCTCTAACTGGATTCAATGGCCTCATGAATCACTCTAAACTTCTGAAGCATCCTGTAAACTTGTCGGAATGTGATAACAAAGAGTATAAACCTAAAAGCACGTGGAGCCAGAAGAGCGATCATCCAAGACGGGGTATGTAGGAGCCATCAAATCATACGGAGTTGGGTACCAGGTAGCCGGAGCTTGTACAAACCCTTACAGAGGGCCAACACCGTAAAATATCGTGAACATGGGCTCTTTGTAGGACAGTTACTAGTTCCTCCAACACTGGTCCACTTTAGGGTTATTACTGTGGCTTCAATGAGCTTCGCGCTTGATTTCACCCTCATCTTTCGATCCGTCTTTTGTCAAGCTACTCATCCGGTACTTTACGATGACCTGGTCGTTTGCTGAGTCTGATACCGTCTAGCATCGATGGAAGTGTTGTCAGTCTCGTGAAACATGTTTTCATGGTCAGTGCCTTGATTATGGTGGATCCGAAGCATCGATCGGTCTCATGCTCCTCCATAAATGTGTTTTTTTTTTTTTTTTCTTGAGGCAGTAAGTTTCAAGTGTTTCAACTTTCTCATCATCGTTTCGATTATTTATCGATTCGGTAACAAAGATCATCATGTTTTTTTTCCTGCCTTCATCAGATCTTGAAGCAGATCGCTCGTTGCCTATGCCTGCTGGTTTATTTATTTCGAAGCAGCTTATCTCCAGCGTCTTTATCTTCCAGCCAAACTCACACTTTCGTTTTCAAACCTGCTAGCATCGTCAATTTTCTCACTTGCCGCATTCTCGTAATTCTCCCTGCTCCGTAGCCCCAAGAGAAAACTTGAAAACAGGAGGGTGGCAGGAATTAAAAGATAGATGTCTGTAGCTCTCAACAAACACGATAAGCTTTCGTCCAATCGAAACGTTCGCCGGTGGCTCTCATTCAGAATTTCTTCTTCAATGTTCCTTGAGAAAATTTAGTAAAACGAAACAGGTGGCTGAGGATTTAAGGGCTGCGTCCCGTAAGCTTACCAGGCCCAGAGTCTTTTCTGGATTAGGCATAGCCCTTAACGTAATCCAAGTTTCAGCTGAGAGATTTTCATGCGCAATCCATTCCGAAGCCTTCGCGGAGCAAACTTTTTATTCAGACAGCGAAATACATTCTCAAGATATTATTGTCCAGTCCAACTTTTCTCTTTATCCTGCTCTCGCCCTTCCAACTGAATAACTTTCGAAAGGGTCGAACTTTAAAGGGAGACGAACGAACCATTAAGAAATGTCCTTTTTTTTCTTTTACTTTCGCACCAACTTACCCCGATTTGTTTTCAAACGCTGTCCCAAATTCTTTACAATGGTTCACTTCGAGTTTTCTCCGGACAAATCGAACCCTCGGATAACCGCTTCACCTTGTCCAATCTCCTACCGCGGTCGAATTGAACCATTTACTTCGGACCGAAACAAACTCTCCTTTGAACTCACACGTCCACGATTCATACACGGAAAAACTTGTTCAGGGTGCATTATTGTCATAGCCAGAAGGCTTCTCGAGCTTACGCCGTTTCTATTTTTTTTCTCCTTCTCATCCTTTGGCTGCTCATGAGAAAAATAACGCGCCGTTCCATTCGTTCCTTTATCTTTTTTACATCAAACGAAAAATTTGACTGAGGTATACGGGGAAATAATTCTTATTGATAAAAAAAAATGGCATACCATAAATTTTTATATTTATTCAAATCTCGAAGTGGCTCAACCGGAGGTAATAAAAAATTTTTAAATTTGTATGAATAACTTCAACAGGATGTTCGTCCAATCGTTATCGTTCTCACAATTCTATTTTCCTCTCATTTTGTCTTGATTCGCAAACTTCTACGATTCACGACAAAGCTTCTGCGAAAAAAAAGAATCGAGTTATTCCACAGGCACAATTTCTCCGAGACGCGAAGAAAGAAACGAAGAGACATGCAGTGATTCACTCGTTTCCACCCTTTTTTTGTTATTCATAGTGTTCTTTCTCCGCTGGGAGGATGCATGGCAGAAATTTTCCAAGGAATTCTTTGCCCATATACCATGCCGTGCCATCTGGCATTCAGCAAGCTTTTTTCTTCTCAATATCTCTCTCTCTCTCTCTTCCTGAAGTTCCTGAAGGAATAAATAATCCGCGATGTTTTACGCAGAAAGGAAAAAAAACGAATGACAAGAATGTCAGAATTAATATTGCAGCAATGCTGACTCTAATTACGCCGATTACTTGTATTTATTCTGAAATTGAATATTCTCAATTATTTATGAAAAAAAAATTCTTTTTTTTAAATTTAAAACAAAATAAAAATAACAGAACATTCATTTTGTTGCAGAATGTTTAAAAGGTCTAGACCGTATCGTGATTCCTGCTGGTGTGTGCATCAGCAAAAAATCCTCGAACTGGAGCGACGAGCTGGAAAAATCCGGTCGTAGCAGAATCGAGATACTTTCACGCCTAATGAGTTTTGTCGAAGAAGGAGAAGTGGATGCAGTCGCGTTAACTCGATCACTGAACTCGACCATTTTGTCCCCAGTTTTTCTTAATCTCTCTCCCTCTTTCTCTCTCACTTCGGCCTCTCTCTAATTGCTCTCGTCCAGGAATAGGAAAATCAATACTGCGATTATGGTAACACTGATAGAACAGACAGAAGAATCACTTCAATCTCTTCAAATGACAGCAGTAACCATTACAATTTAATGACACAATAAAAAACCAAGAGTTAGATAAGATTCCATCGTTTTTTCCATTTTCTTATCGCACGTGAATATGGATAACGTTTTTTTTTTTTTTTATAGAAAAAAAATTAAAAAAATTTTGCATAATGTTATTATTTCGCTAAAGGATGCAAATATTGCGAGATGAGCTCGTTGAAATTATTGACAATGAAATTTTCGCGTGGTGACAAAATTTCTCGTTTTTTCTTCCTCCAACAGAGTAATCCGGAAATTCCTTTTTAATCCTTTTTCAGAATTTCACAATTAAATGTTTGAAACTCCGTCACGAGTTATACGTTCGATCCCCAATCGTAACTATAGTCGCGATGGAAAATTTTTTGTTAAGTTTCACGTATTGGTGCATCGTCTCGTTAGAGAAACTTTTGTGCAATGATTCCAACTGTTGATCGTTATAAAAAGCTTATGAGCGTGGATCGGCTTCGAGTGGAATTAATTGGATGTCATGGACGAGTATTATAGCGGAGCAAAAAGTAGGAATAGATTTACCCTCGAAAAACTATCAAATAATTCCCAAAATATTTGACAATTTTCGAAAAAAAAATCGAAATTCCTTTTTTTCATTCCTGATTTCGACTTTTCAATTATTTTCGTTATAACTTTTTGAGATATTTTTTCGCAGTATTCACAAAACGTTCCTTTGGTCCCATGACGAAACTGATTGCTAAAAAAAAACGTTCGGAATGTTTCAAATGTTCGCAAAAAAAAAAGGCAAAAAAAACTCATCAAGGGATTTTTTATTTTTGCAGCAAAATAGAAGCAGCAGAGGCCAATCATTCATTAAACAAAAAAAATCGTGAGATTTTGAATATTAAAGGACCTCCGGAATGATTTTTCCAGTTCCGGAAAAATGACAACGAGAATTATCCCAAGTCAGTATTTACAGAATCCCCAAAAGGCTCAATAAGCCCTGCAATTTTCTATCGACCATCGCATAACCTAACAATTTAATGCAAAATTGAAAAACTGCCATGCAGAATTCTAAAAAATGGTGAATATTCGATACGTTTTTTTCTCGTCGATTTATCGAAGATCGGGAAGAATAGCACGAACAACATTAACCCCGCAATGTATTTATTAAATCGGTGATGACAAGGCGATTTTACCCGCTCGTTGAAACTAAACGTCAAAATACTGGCTTTTCAGTGAAGCCAGTCACGCGCTCAAATGGTGACCTATATCTTTCGAAAGCGTATATGCGAAGCATAGCTCGATCCGGAATAAGCTTACCATCGAATTGTGACGCAGAGCTTGCCTCTTTTTGTCCCATTTACCGATCAGAATCATTCGACCATTTTGTCCCACACATTCGATGCTTTTGAATATTTTTACAATAACCGGAATCCCCGGTTGGAGGGTAGCCATTATTATAGTAAATTTGAATTTCTCCATTTATCAACAATTTACCAAATTTCATCTTTTGTGTGAAAATTTTCAATTGAATTTATTATTAAAATTTGAATAAAAAAAAAAAAACATTTGTGAGAGTTCCTAGCCTTTGGCACACTGGGTCATTTGATTTGTCTAGTTGATTATTAAATAATTTATTTATGCAGCAAAAATACGTTGAAACTGACAAAATTATAATTCCCCATGAAAAACACCATAAAGCCGACCATTGACCGTTTTTAATAAAAATGACAAAAAAAAACAAACAATTTTCTGCACCCTAGACTTCGAGGTTCGGTTTTTTTTATGTTTTTGCACTATTTCCACGTTTTTGCGTAGCTGGGACGCAGCGTGGATGCAGGGAGACGAATAAAAGGTGGAAGAGATGAATCCTTGTGTCGTCATGGTACACGACACGACGTTGAATGTAACAGGCAGGTTTCTGAACATATGAAGAGATGCGAATTGAAATAATATGGAAACAGCTGAGGAAGAGTCGTGCATGTTATCGAATGTGGAGTAACTGAAGCATCTTTTACATTCGTCTCGTCGCATCGTTGTCTGTGTCGTTTGAAAAGAGCCCAAGGCATGCAAAGGGATGTTAGCATGTGAAGTTTCCTCGGAAATGGCAAGGAAATGCTTCCTCTCCTTTCTCTGGCGCTGGCCCGCTCCTTGTACTATATACGTTTGAATAAACGAGTGTGCGTGGCTCTTAAGCACATGTATACAAAGTTTTAAGCATATTGAGTATTTGCAGGATATGTCTGCACATCCTGTTCCCCACGTCCTTGAAGCTCATCCTCTCCTCTCAAATTTTCTTTCAAATTTATTTTTTCTTCATCTCGTAATTTTCATATCCGCAGAATTGGCAAAATAATTCTTTCCCTGGCTTATTATTCCATGCGATAAAAAATGCTCTCGATTCCTCTCTTTTGTCTCTCCCTTTGCCCTTTCCATTCTGCCAGCACTCTCTGGCTTTCCGCTCGGCAGAAAGACTGCCATTGACCCACACACATACACATGCTCAATGCGAAATATCCTGCGCAGGAGCAGGTCCTTAAATGAAAAAGGACGTAATATCCTTCCTGGTGCTGAGGCCATGGAAATGTGAAACACGTTTTTTCAACGATTCCATTTTATTTTTCTTCAACTCTCAACAACCATTTCCCTTATTCTACCTTCGATCTTTCGTCAATAAAAAATTACGTCATAAAAAAAAAACGGAATAAATTGAAAAAAAATGCAGCAATTTATTTTTTCATAATTTTGGTTACTTTGACTTGGATGCACAAGGAGTGCTGAGAATTTTTTTGGCCTAATTTCTTACAGTTTGGAAACGAGGACAAAGGCCAGAGAAATTCGCTGCCAAAAATGTCCCTTATTCTTGGCATCCGAGCATACATTCCATCACACATACAACAAAACACACACACACACGTGTATGTGTGTAATGTATATTTTACACATATATAGATAAAAGGAGATCCTTGGAAACATTACGACGGATAACGCCGTAGGTTCGCCTGTTAATCCTGTTATTTCACATTGCCATTCACGTGCTAACTCTCACCTAGCTCTATAACGGTGTTTCAAGCTCGTGCCAATTCGTAAATTGCATCGTTTGTCTGACGGTGCGGGGCAAATATAACGCTTACCTTGCAAAGATAACACGGGACAATCGTGATGAACCAGTGTCTCAAGTAAATCAACAATCATCCTCCACCTCATCCCCAATTTAATAGTTCAAACATAATTCACCAATTAGTACGCGATGCTTAATTGCCCAGCAATTTCAATTAACTGCGTATTGGGTTTTGGATCATGAAAATTTAATCTCATTTATTTTACGGCGATTAATAAAGCCATTCTAACAGCGAATACGAAACTTCGACACCTTAACATTCTGTCTTTAACTTTTACAGTTCATAATTGAAAAAAAATAATAATAATAATTATTTACTATACTTGGACTCGGTTTAAAAATCTGAAAAAATTCAGGAAGGCAGTTTTGGATCTGTAAAAAGAAAGCCCGCACTGGGTGATGTATGAAGATTTTTTAAATTATTGTTATTTAGCGGTAATCGATAGGAAAAACGAGAAACTCATGTCATGCCCTAAACGTGATGAAATTTAGACTGTGAAAATTTTGGAAAATGGTTCATAAGCAAAAGAAACGTCTGTAGTTATTTCAGTCTTTTTATTAACGAAATCCGTCCGAGCAACGATTCCAAAAGCCTCTCGCTTCTTTTAAAACTTTTTGAAATGATGAAATTAAAAAAAGCAGCTTTCTAGGATTAAAAAAAAAAAAAAGGAGCACTCTGGAAGTGCCCAAGGATATGAAAAGCCCCTTAAGACGAGATAGAGTATTTAAAAAGTATTTAAATTCCACGAACGTGTAGAATTTTTCATCGAGAAGAGCGAAAAAATAGGGGTTGTTGAAGAGTAACGCGGAATGTCCTCGTAGAGAGAAGGCAAAGGGTGCTTTCGTGTCCAACATCAAAGCTAGGACAGTGATGGGAGAAAGAAGAGGTTGAGAGGGTTGGACTAGCTCGAGGCGAGTTAATTCTCCCGGAGGGAGAAAAGTGGAGGATGGAGGGGGTTGTGTGGACGGGTTATAGTTGGGGTAGTCTTGCAGGGGTCGTGGGACTCGACCTGTACGGATTAACCGTGTGTGATGTGACAGTACGGTACAAGCAAGGCCACGGACGAAAGAACCAGCTGGTTCTATCCTCGTGCAGCTTGTGTGCGAAAGGGAGAGAAATAAAAAAAAAAAGGTTAACCATCACATGCATATTCAAAACCCTGGGGTTTACATTTTTACGCCATTGCCCATGACCGTTCGCACATGTTAGTCAAAAAGAAAAGTAGAGAAAAAAAAGAGGAGGGCAGAGAGAGGCAAAAAAAAAAAAAAGAGGAAATCTTGGGGGTGAAAGGACGTGAGAAAATGAAGGAAAATTCGTTCGCCATCCCTTATACACGTCATTTTTTTTCTCACCCTCGTTGTATCTTTCTGGCAATCCTTACCATTTTTTTTTTCTTGTTTTTTTTTTTTTCTTCATAAACTTCTCCCCAACTTCCTGGCCAAGTCTCTCGGACCGATGTAAGTTATACAGCGTCCTTTGCCGTCGTTTCAGGAATAGGAATAGTAACCACTGACATCGTAAAATCCGAAAATAAAAGCAAAGATCGAAAAATTGAGTTCGGGGCTGATTTCCGGTTCGATTTCTCGTATAAAATAAACCCTCGTTTCTTCTTTTACATTTTTAAGACTCGATCGATTCACGTAGAAATTTCCTTCTTCCTTGAAACTTGAAAATATTACAATTTTCTTTATTGTTGTTCGGTAGCTCAATGGAAATCCATGAAAATATTGAATTTTTTGTGACAGTTTGAGGAAATCGTTCCATTCCCATTTATTTTTTTCTAGTCGGCCAAAAAATGGAGTACAAATATGTCAATGGGGAATAAAGTTTAACACTCGAATCGTTCTTGCCAGGCCCTTAATGGACAAACTCTTTCGGGTATTTGGTCATATCAAAATCTCAACTCCATGCTGTGGAATCCCCTTGAGGTTGGATCTCTCGTTCGTGCAGCTGCTGGCAAAGAGCTCAGGGATTTTTCTGCCCAGCTCAAACGAAGGAGAGCATGCGAAAGAGAGAGAGAGAGAGAGAGAGAGAGAGAGAGAAAGCACGAAAGCTTCGATCGTGAGTCCTCGAGGATTCACTCGTTATGCAGAGGCAGAAAATACGAGGTTGGTAGAGATAACGACGACAAGAAAAAGGACAAAGACTTAAGGAACGTTCTGGTATCCTTAATTTTTTTATTCTACAACTTTTACGTTCAAATGTTGGAAAAAGAATATTTTTCACAGCCTGGCGACATATTTCACTTCACCATTGGAAACCACTACTTGCTGCACCGAGTGCCTCACTTCGAGGCTTTTGTAATCCAACAGTTGACACAACTGTCACTCGTGCTTCTTCCTCCTCGTTTTTTTCTTCCGCCATTGTGTTATTTTTCTTAGCTGGCACTCTTTCATCCCGAAACTAACTTCCAAGTGGAGTTATCTCTAAAAAGATAGAAACATGTGCCACTTACCAGAGTCACTGTGCGACCATTAGTCGCAAAGCTCACTGAGACGAGCCCAACTTGCTGTTTTGTTTTTTCTCAACATTTAAACTGAACAACTTTTAGGCTCTGCTGAGAAATGTCAAGGGAAATTAAAGTTTCTTGTAACGAGGCTCACGGACTTTAGTCCTTGAATTTATCGTCCGCGCTCCTGCAGCACTGAACTGTAGAATGAACGAGAAAATAAGACACGAAGTAGTACAAGTACGTATATGGTCAGACATGCTCAAGGGTTAATTAAATTTTGATGTTTTAATGTTCCGCATTTGTTTTCATCGTTTTCACTGTGATTGCAATAAGAATGATTTGAAAATTGGTCGAAATATTGACTTGAGTTGATTTTCGACTGAGACTCATTCGGTTCTGCAAATGTGTATTCAGGGAACTTTGGAAAGTGTAGTAACGTCCATGCTTTCTTTCCGAGGTATCGAAAGATCTTGTCAAAGAGATAAAACTTTGAAAATGTTGACACACGATGCATTGGAAAGGACTTGAGAAAAATGGGATTGATGAATGGTTTTTTGGTGTGTTAGAAAAAATCATAAAAGTTAGAAATTTTAATGGCGAGAAAATTTTTTAAACGACCGACAGTAAGTTAAGTTTTCTCTTGACTTTCGTGTGATAAAAAAAACTGTTCGACTTACTGACATGCGATAAGATCAGCCTCGTTGAAAACAGTATCATCCGTCGATAAAAAAAATGCCAAGGTTACCAAAGGTCGAGCGTGAGCAGTCGGTAAAGAATTTTTTTAAATCGATCGCTCCACGATGTTTTACCAGGGAGGAAGTTCCGGGAACTCGGAGCTTATCTAATTGATGACAAGTTCGAGAAGGCATCGCAGTCGCAGATTCTTGCACTCGCGGGGAATATTCGGTGGCTGCTAGGCGGTGGGTCACAGCGAGAAGGGCAAGAGGCAGGAGGGGGCTCGCGATTATTCAGGAACGAGAGGGAAAGAGAGGGCAAGAGGCAGTTGGTTGTTAGGGACATGCGCGAAGGAGATCTTGCCAGTATCGAGCCAGGCACCTGGCAGCTGGCTCGCCCGTCCGTCGTGAGTAAGTCCGGAGGCTCTTACGCTTTTTCCAAGCTATCCACTGTTCAGTATCGCGAGTCGACCACTCGCTAAACACGCTTTATATACTACGTACACATTTCTAACGAAAAATAAATTTAAAAAAAAATAAATAAAAATACACAGACACACGTAAATATAAATATTTCTATATGAACATATTTATATGTGTATGTACACAAAATCTCTGGCTGTCTCGTTCTGCATCTCGAACTTTGAATCGCGAGTAAAAACGTTTGGAAATTATCGAGCAATTGAGAGTTTATTCTCGAATAATGAATAATTTTTAAATCGCATCTCCGTTTGGATGTGATCGAGCGTTAATCTCCGTGACACCTTCGTACTTTGGGAGCGAAGCAAGGTGAGGAGCAAGTTTTCTACGCGCGATATATAAAACGTTGCCGACGAGGTCGCCTTTTTGCCTGGCCCCTGTCGTCGTCGACTGCGAGAGCCACGCGATTCACACGTATGAAAAAGAGTGAGACAGACAGAGAAAAAAACAACAGACACAGAGAGAATAAAAGAAGAAAAAATAATAATTTATGTGCAAGAACAAAATGTTGCGGAATCGGTTTGTTTTTTTTATCGGAATTGAGAGAGTAGAACAAAAACAACGGGAATAACATTCTAAATCATCTCTCCGCTCTACCGTTTTACTGATAGCGCTTCCGTGCGGGAATAAAAACATTCGGTGTGCGTTACCGCAGTCCCGGCATTCCACGGGATACTCGCCATCTACACCACCAACCGATATACTTACATTTATACATTTTTATACATATTTACAAATACATTGATTTATAAATGTTGATACATTTATATGTTTGGCGTTTTCTTACATATGTATATTATGTGTATAGATATATTAACGAAGGTACGAGATGATGATAATCCAAATAGTGCTGTACTCGTGCCGCCGGTAATTCCGCAGTGGCCGGTAAGAATATATTTATTTTTAAAGCAAACATAACATTTTTTGAGTATATTCAGGAATTTACGAAATAAATTCCTAATTTATTAAAATTTTAACCCGTCGTTGACACACTGGGTCATTTTGACCCATAGGGATTTTTGAAATCGATCATTTCTACGTGATGCAAATATTCAACAAAATTATTTCACAGGGTTAAGTACACTCTGGGTCTCTTTGACCCAGTGTGCAAATGACGAGTCTACATCAAAGTGTGTCAACCACCGGCTTCGTACACAATGCCTTATTCGATCTTGGTTCTTCATCATCTTCATTTAAATTAAAGAATAATAAGAAAGTTTTCTTTTTGCTCATTTTCACTTTCATGGGAATTTTCATTCTGTTCATGTTTTTTCGTTGGCTCCATTATTTGAGAATAAAAATACTCGGGCATCTGGTCTGGTTGGTCAATCGAGTTTTTTTGACGAAAAATATGAATCAATGAAATTTTTCCTAGAAACTCATTAACGTTTCAATTTTTTGGGTTCGACTTGGTTTTTTTTTTTTTTTTTTATTATTGATGACAAGAGTTTGTTACTGTTATAAAAATGACGATGTTTCTATAAAGAGATGATGCTGGAAAAATATTATTCAGAAATGACCTTGATGTGTGTCACTGAATTGCATGAATATAGGTTGAAAGTATTTACAAAAATAGAATCGAAAAAAAGGGTCCTCCCAGCTTCAGGCTGGCAAGGATGCGGGAGGAGAATCAATTTCATGAACGAGGCTTGAAAAAATATATTCGGAAAAGCATTGCCGTGGATACTTTTTGAATGATAAAAATGTATAGCAACTTATGAAACTTTCAGCAGCCCGGAAAAGCATTAATTATTAAGTTATAGTCACTTCATTATATTCTGAAAAGAAAATTTTCTTTATTACTTTATAATTTTATTTTATTTTAATAATTTTTATAACTTTAAAGTAATAAAAATTATTTTTATTCATTTCCATTGACCAACTGGAACTTTATAAGAAAAAAAGACATTTTTTTCTTTATCAAGGGGAAAGTTATTCACGTCCCCAACACTTTTGTTTATTTATAAAGAAAATTTAAGAGAGAAATGCAAAAAAAAATGAAATTATTATTTGCATAAATTTTTCTTTTGATGCAAGTAAACTTTAAAATTGAAGGAAACGTTTACAAACTTCTCGCAATGTTCGAGGGAATCGTTATCGTAAATTTTCGTGTCATGTTGACATTAAAATTCTGTCAATATGAGAATCTACTAAATGTATCAATGTCAATGCTCTCGAGTCTTGAATCAGTTTTCTGGGCTTCGTTTCGTGCCAGGAAATAAGAACAACATGGTTCAATCCCCGAGTTCGTGTTTGTGAATCGTTTCATCAAGGCTTAAGCCTGACGATGCTCGTTTCACAGCCGAAAAGCATATTGGCGAGTAAAACGAATAGGAATTGTTATCATTTCTGTCTGTCACGATTTCTTTTATTTGGTTTCGAGTTTCTCCATCGAGGCGACTGCGATATGGGAGTTTAAAGTTGGCAGATCATTGGGCCAGAATTTCGTTGTAAACTTTCGACAGACGTTGAGTTTCCACATTTATCTTGATGAATAATTATTCGAGCAAACTGACGAATTTCATTTTTTCAGTTTTTCACTTTTTTAACCCCTCTTTTCGACCTTGAGTCTTGAGCTTTTTTTTTTATATAATGGCGTCAGCTGTTAGAATTTGCCGCAAGAAAATGGTCTTCGTTATTTTTTCATTCAGTTTTTCTTCGTTGCCATCGTTTTCGTCACTTAATGACAAAATAGGTTGCTGTCGATGCGCTGAGTTGAAAGAAGAAAAAACAATATTCTTCGGTTAAATATTCACTGGGCTAAAAGCACTTCAAGTGGAAGAGCCCTCAAAGTTTGATCGACCATTTGTTTGCGGTAGTGCCGTTGTTCCGGAGATCGTACACTCGCCCTTGTCATTAAATATGACTTTGCGCGCTCCCTAGAGTTGTCTTGAGTATGATTTTTCCGAGCCTTTTCCATTTTTTCCACCCTTGTTATTTGTGTGAACGATTTTTTCCTTCTAAGCCTATTTTTGCGCTTAAAATTTGACAAGTTTGTAGAAAATACCACGCCATCGTTTATCGAAGCCCTTAATAAATATTGCTCGTCACTAATCTTTCAATAATTTTGCTGATCTTTGTATGGCGACGTAAAATTATTATTTTTTTTTTCGTGACGTAAAAAAAACGATTTTTGATTCGTAATAAAATTTGTCACGAATTTTAAATTCCTTATCGTTCAATCGGACATTTTTATTCATCACTAAAACTACAATTTTAATGTTTTTTTCTATTTTTCGAAATAGTCTCCATGCTCGAACTTTATTGTTTCATATAAATTTGCAGGCGAGCATTTTATACGTTTTTCATGCAATGTTCCTCCAGGCTGCACGTATTATCATAAATTTTTCATTCTTCCGGCAACTTCTTACTCGAGCTCTACGAAGAGGATGTAATAAAAAATTTCCAAGCAGAATTTTCTTCATCCCCTTTGCTCTCTTTTCTGTTTTTCTCTCCAGTTGTTTTTTCTCGTAGGGATAATTTTCATTTTTTCAATAGTCAGACTGGTTCTTGACTCCGGAGACTTATCGTCATGGTGCAAGGGATGTTTTCCCTTGCCCTCCTGGTTTATGCACTTTGATTTGTCTCTTCCCCACTGTTTTATTTTTCCTCACGTATTTTTCCAAAATTAGTTTTTTTTTCTCAAGGGTGTAATTTTTATTCTTATTCGACCGTTAAGGTTCCGAAGCCTCGTACAAAAATCTGTCCTACAATCTTCTCCACTTTTCCCTCTGGAGCCTCATTATTTCCTCATTTTTCTCAACGATTTCAACCCTCCATTTAAAACGTTGGTCTCCACAGCGAAAAGAAAATCCTCCGTGACATTTTCCACCCTCAGTTTAAAATTTTTTCTCTCTCGTATAATCTCACATATTACTTTGACTTTTGAAACTTCGTCATTGTCGTTGATTCACGAGTGATACTTGCCTCGAAGAATCACGAACTCATACTCGCTCGTCGCATCGTTTAACCACAGAGCCCGAGGTGGGGGACATGGCGCGCAAAGTGCTGGCCATTTAGGCCGAGCGATTTACTAATTAGTGCATCAATGAGGGACTATGAATATATATATATATATATGTAAATGTTTACATTCATAAATGACTCGTCCTCACATGCTTGACGGTCAGGCTAGCAATTGTCATCAAAGTTATGAAAAGGTGAACGTACCAAACATTGGAAGCCCCTTAAAGAAGCGTTTGGTAAATATTTCCAAGTGGTCCAAACCAACACCCACACACAGAAAACAAACGTTAACAAGTTTCCAAACTGCATAATTGCCCAAAATTGAAAAAAAAAAATGTTTGTTGAAATTTTTGACCTTCCCCCTTCTCAATATTTATCGTAATATAATTTCTTATCAATATCAAGCATCGTGAAAAATTTTGAGACCATTTTTCGCAAAAGGACCACTTGTAAATATTTACCAACTGTTTTTTAAAACAACCAAAGGATTTGGATCTATTTAATCTTGGGTCAAATTGACCCAGAGTGGGAAGTACAGAAATCCTCATATTTATAATCCCTTTGATCTTTTCATAGAAGAATCTTCTAATGAGCAATTATCATTGCAACGAAATTACTTGTGAAGAAGGAAACTTGAAACGAATACGAAACGAAACGATTAATTATTATCGATATGGAAATAAATTATCAAGCTGACACGAGCAGGCAAGGAACAAAAAATCAATCAGCTCATCCCATCTGTGATTCCAAGTGCCAATAAATCGATAAATATTCGGTCTGCACATTCAAGCCCGTTATCACTTAATCAAAGAATTTATCAATTCAGGGGCAGAGAGGCGAAGAGGATTCGGTTCGGAGAGACAGATTTCTCCTAATTATCATTGATCTTGTGATAAAGCTCTGCTGCATATTGCTGGTCAAGCTTCGTGTCACAGTCACTGGATATCTCAGTGTGCGCCACAGTTCATTAGGCTCAATGTAAACAGAACAGGTACAGAGGTCTCTTTGAAGTGCACTGTAGAACGGAATTCATATGATGTAACTGGAGAGAGCATCCACGAATCATAAAAACGTATGAGGCATTCGTAGTTAAATTTAAAAAAAAAAAAAAAAACAAAAAAAAAAAAACAAAAAACAGCAAAATAATCATTTTCGAAAATCTAACAAAATAGGCATTTTTTTTCTCATTTGATCAACTGGGATAATTGGAACTTTAATTATTTCGTACTGGATAAGTTTTTTTTTGTTTCTAAATATTGCAGGCTACCTACTTATTGCTACACGTAATAAATTATTCATAACTTGTCAGACGTTGAGCTTTTTTATTGCAAACAAACGAACGAAGTATTGAAAAAACGATATTTCTATATTTTTCCTTAGTACTTGGTTCTTTCGTCATAAAATTTGTCTAAAGATAATAATTTTTGAAAATAAACGAACAAAATACTGAAAAAACGATATTCGTAATGTTTTTTTTTTTGCGCAAATTTAAATATCGTGATAACTCGTGGAAGGCTCGTTGACCCATAGTCGCAGTGAGCACGAACTCACAATCGGGTGACGAAGCTCTTTTGAGACTGCCCACTTCATGAACGTAACGAGGCAACTGAGTCAGAAGAGAAATGAAAAAAAAAAACAAACAGAGAATGACGTAGTGCGAAGCCCTTAAAAGATAGACACAGGGAAAAAGAGATCCTTGTGAATCCTGATTATGTATTACCTCAAGGTCGTACGAGATAAGTGTCTCAACAATCACACTAAGTAGAAAGCACGAAGAGAGAGGGAGGGAGAGAGAGAGAGAGAGAGAGAGAGAGAGAGTTTTAATGCCTGAGGCAGACACTCTATTACATTTTCAAGCTTTCTCCCTTATTCCGCTGGCGCGTCACAATTATCAATTCATTGTGCACCTCGTGCCCTAAATCCTTCCAACAATACGAAAAATTCAAGGACTCTATGACAGAAACTTAAGGACGAAGTAATTGTTGATTCATTCAAGAAATTTAATATTCAAGCAAAAATTCAACATGAAAACTGAAAAATCTTCATCAACTAATTCTTCGTTGTAACATGGAGCAACATTTTAATTTTTTTAACGATAAATTATTAACTTGTGCTCCAGTTCTGTCAACACTGCCATTTCCATTTTGTCGATTCGAGTGAAAATATTTTCTTTTCCAAATGTGTGTGTGTGTGTGTGCCAATGATTCGTTCTTGCCTAATAAACGTTTGTTTCCTGGCTCTGAATCCTTGTTTGGATTCGATTAAATGAACAAGTGTGTTTTAATCAGTGAAAGCGATGCAAAAAAAAGAGTCTCGAATTTTTACTAAAAACTAGTCGAAAAAAGAGCACGTGAAAAGAGAAAATGAAAAATATTTCGAGGTAAAGAAAAGTTGGATGGAAAACAGAGGAAATTGAAGCCTCCGGAGGATCGCAACGAAAAGCTTGAGCAAGTAACAACTCTGAGTATATCTCGCGAGCGTCATGAGGTCACGGATAGTTGCAAGTACGAAGGGAAGATACGAAAGCTATAGAACTGAAGGAAAAGGGTGAGGCGGTAGGGTTTCTGAGGTGCGGAGGAGGAAAAGGGTGAGCAGAGCGAAAGGAAACGTTTCTGAGGCTTGGCAAGTAGATACGGAATGTACTGGACGGACGAGGGATAAATAAAAATGGACCGAGATAAAAAAAAACATGGAGAAAGTCAGAGAACGAGAAAGGAAGAAAAATACGAAGCGAAGGACAGGGAGAAAGTAAAAAAAAAGGGGGAAGAAGGCGAATGAGAAAAATCGCAGCAAAAAGGACCAAAAACATCGATAGTTCGAATAAAAGTGAAAAAAAAAAACGAGGGAAAATAGTAAGACAGAAAACGAAGACCTGGAATAAAAATAGTGAAATGGAAGCATGAAAAACAAGTGGATAGAGCAAAAGTAAAAAAAAATACAGAGACAGAACAACAAACACACACACACACACAAGGAACGTGAGAAAGTTTAGAAACTAGAGAAAATTCAGGACAAGCAGAAATGGCAAGGGAGGATAAAAACACGAGAGAGTAGAAAACGAACAGAAAAATATCGAAAATTCAAGATATAGGAATGAAGTTCGAGGCACGAGGGGTTGGCGGTGGGAGATTTCGTGTCCTGGCTGTGAGCCTTTGCTTCACTCTGACCTCCTTCGTTACTTGGCGCATCGATATATTGCTCAGTCTCCCTCCTTAATTAATTTCATCATTGGAAACCCGGAGAGCTTTCCTCCTTGTTCTCCTCCAATTTTTTTCCATTTTTTTTCTTCCTTTTCCATCACTCACGACTCTGATGCAACCCGAACGGAAAATTTACATTTTCCATTCGTTAATATATCGAGGAAATATATGTCATCTCCGGAAATGTCACGTGGACAAAAAAACTCATTTTATTACTCGTATTTGCAATTTAAATTTCTTTCACCTCCAATTTTCAATCCAACTAACAATTTCCTTGATCATCAACATTTCACAATAAATAATCAAATTTTACGTCAAATTAGTAGTAAAATAATTTCCTCAGGAAACAGTAACTGTGTGAATTTTTTTTTTTTCGATTTTTAAAATGAAAATTCTTCGAGGCACTCGAAATGGCGCACGCTACGCCGAATCACCATTTATGCATGGCGATCTTTCAAATTCGTCGTTACTTTTCCAAAAAAGTGAAAATGTGATTTTTTAATGAAAAAAAAAAAATAAAAAAATAGTAAAATTTTTTTACGAAACTGACTCCAACAGAATCGAGAAGACTTTAAGGGTGTGGCCTCGAGTATTCGGATTCTTTGGGTAAACGTTTCATGTAAAAGATTCAACGATGCGAATCGATTTAAATTTCCAATAATAATTTACCATTTTTTTAGTAGAACCTTCCGGAAACTGAAAATAGCCAAAAACTTTTTTCAACAATTAACAGTGCAGAGTGAAGAATCGAAAAAAAAAAAAAAAAACAAAAATTATTGTAGAGCTGCATGAATTTTGGTTTATTTTGAAAAATAGCAATTTTCAATCACGAAATTCGTGATGCACTCGTTACGAACTCGTGAATCTTTGACGTCGCGACGAGATGGAGACGAAAAAATATTCTAGGACGATAGGAAACAACTTGATCTCCCTTCTTTTTCCACTTGACCGCCCAGTGTGCGACGAGGTTGTGTCACTCGTTACGATTAATTATCTCGCTCTCGTGCGGAGATCACGTTATTGGCTCGATTCTCACCCCTCGAGTGATCCAGTCGCAGGGAGAAACGCACGAGAGCACGCTATCCGGCTCATTGCTCTTTCCTCGCCTAGAGGGTGCTTTTTTTTTTATGGTTCACGAGAGAATGATTGGAGCCTGATCTTCTACTACATTTTTTCATTTTTTTTTTTTTTTCATCATTTCTATGAGAATCGGGAACAATGTTTTTATTTTTTAAATAAAAAATCTAAACAAAAAATAATTTAAAAAAAAAAATTGAGACAGCTCATAAGTTTTGAAAATTCATTCGTCTCGATCGGTTTTGATTTCACAATTTTCTGTGTTTCTTCAATTGTGGAAATATTTCGTTGGAGAAATTATGATGTCAGTGTTAGAAAAATTAAAATAAAAACATTTTATTAAAAAATCGAAAATTCATTATTTTCGATAATGAAAGTTTTTATTACTGAAGGATTTTTCTGTTGCCAATAACAATGTCCTAAAAGTTTTCTATCAAATGGTAATTTTCCATTATTAACAACAATTATAAATTGGTTTTAATTTTCTTAACATTATATTTTTTGTTATTAAATCATCTGAATAATAGTGAATTATATTTCTCCATTTAATGAGATCGTAAAAACTGTATAATTGTGCTTTTTATTGGATCAATGATAGCGTCATATAATTTGAATGTTAAGCACATAAGATAATGCTCGAGTAATTCACGTTTGGAAATGCGACGGGAATGAGGAAACTTGGTAATCGCAGAACAAAGTATTTGAATGTATATATTTGCGTAATAATCGGTCAAACTGGATGAATCGATAATCGATTTGACGTCGAGTACAGAGACGTCGTCGTCGTCGTCGTCGTCGTTGAGCAGCGCGGAGTGAGTCAGGAAAATCCACCGTCATATCCTTCGAATATAATAGTAGAAACGAGAGGAAATTGCCGGAGAAAGAGGAAAGAGTGAATGTTCTCCAGTCTCGTATTATTTTCACAGCAACTCGAGCCTGTAAACTGTCGTTCGACTAAATCTCTATTTGTTTGTCCCTTCCTTTTTTAATAATTTGCTGTCCTCATTCCTTTTCCATGCTAGACGATGCGGTGATTATTGTTGTCGTTGGTGAGAAATCAAAAATTGTCTCGCATTTGAAAAAAAAAAAAAAAAAAATGGGTTTTTATTTAAATGTGAGGATAATTTTTAATTGATAAAATATTCAAACAACTGATTGGATCGTTGGCAGAATAAATTGGTTAGAAAAGGATGGATGGTCCTCGAGAATAATTTGCGATCGTCCTGGGTCAAATTGACCCGGTGTATCGAAAGAAAATCGAAAAAATGTTTTTCGTTTGATGATTTTTTTTTTTTTTTTTTCTTTTGTCGTGTGGACAGACTTTTCGGAAGTATGGCGCCAAGTGTGGCGAATAATAATCGAAGGCTCCCGAATAAGAAAGGGAGAAAATGACGAAGAATAGATGAACGAGCAACAAAAAGACGTTTTTGTGTGTCAAGTGAAATAAAAGTTCGAGTTGTTGAGTAATCGCATATGCGGTGTTGGCACAAGCAAGTTGAAATTTTTTTTATCAGTTACGCAGCACACATGCTTCACGAGCATCAACCCACATGCGTTTGGAATCGTTTTTTTTTTTTTTTATCATGACAAATGCTTCGGATAAAAAATGCTGAGAAATTTATTTAAAAAAATAAAAAGAAAAAAATTACCGAATCGTTTTTCGTGAAATCCACAAGAACGAAGGGCCTGGATGGCCAAAATAATTCTACAATTTTTTTAAATTTATTTGTTGTTTCAAATGGCCTCCGAATTTCTGAGAAACTATCATTTTTCACCTCTCTCTGACATGACGTTTGATAAAATTCTCCTTTCTCCTATGTACGCTTTCGATAAGGGAATTCTTCTTGGGGATTCGCGCAAAAGAAAATTGGAAGAATATTTCGCTTTTTTTCAATCGTCTGATATTTCTCTTGACAAATTTTATCACACAAACTCCTTGGCCTGAAGAATCTTGACGACGAGCACACACTTCTCATTATTATTATTATTATTATTAATATTATTGTTTTTGTTGATGAAAAATTCTAGATTTGTCGTCTTGACAGTGCTCAAAGGTTTGGCATGTCCACACGCGATACAAATGTTCATAAAAAATGCAAGATCGATCAACAAAGTGTCTACGACAGTCTGGAGATTGGCTTTTGACAATTCGTGAACTTTTTGTATTAAATTTTTTGAAATTTGTTTAATTATTAATTATGAAATGTTAATTATGAATTAATTATGAAATGTTAAATTATGAATATTAATATGTAAATTGTTTTGCGAGATGTTTAATATTCGTTTGAAAAATTCTCAGTTGAACAATTTTTTTAGAATTGTTTTTTTTCTCTTAAATTGATTTAGCTCACTACTGAATATGCTAATTGGTCACGTAATTTGAAAAAAAAGTGTAGTTCTTTGTCTGAGAATTAATGCGCGTTCACGAAGCTAGTTTTTCTCATAGACATCGTAAAAGTCAGGATTATCATTATTTTGTTAATTGAATTCTGCAACTTGATTAGTGAAACTTTGATTTTTGCAGGTGCAGCTGAGAATTAAGATGATATATTCGACCCGGGAGAGAAACTCTTAACGGCGTAAGTATGTTTCGAACTTTTTACTTCAGAACGTAGAATTTATCTTGCCAACGAGAAATCATCAAATTTTAGTCTGATTTAACAAATTTTGAAAACTCGATTTTGAGAAATTCGTCTCGCAGTGCCTCGTAATACAAAGATTACAATTTTCCAAAGATAAAAGTCCTTATCAATTTTTTGATCCGACCCAGCATCACTGAGCAATCGACTAATTTGTCAGAGCCAATCAAGTGCGCGTGGCTGAGGGCGTAACCTTTCCCCCACTCCACGCTATTCCCATAGGATTGGCTGGAGGATGAAACTCTCGATATCTGACGAACGGTGGGTCGTAGAGAAAAATGACCAACGACTTTTCTCTTTAGAATTTGACAAACTATCGACCCTCCGAATCTTAAGACATTCAGTACAGTTTGAGAATAGTCCCAGTGGAAAATGGACAAGAATCGAGATGAGAAAGAGTCCAGAGGCTTGCGGAACGTCAAATGTTTGCTCAACTCCTCGTCTCTTGACGCTCGTGATGACGCATTGTAATCGACAAAAGCTACCACGTGTTTATCGTGATCATACATCGACCCCCTCAACCTGAACACATATATTTCATAAATATACAGATACACAGCCTGCAATCCATTTTCCCGATTGATCGGTAGTCTCCAGCGAACAAACGTTGTAACCCGAGCACATTCAGGAGTCTCTACGTCATTTCCTTCTCCTACACACTCGAGCTATATAAAAACCAGCCCAGAAATCCCCGAAGCTACACTGCTAATATAATTTCATCACCAAAGTCTGAAAGCTTCGAGGAATGATCGAGTGCTATAGCTTTCAAGATCGTACGCCTCTCTGGGCAAGTGGTAATGGCCGTTGACAGTCGACTGTCATCGGCTGGGTCATGCCTCGTTCCTCGATCTTTCAACCACTGAATTCCTGGAATACAAAACATCATTGACAACTCATTCGTTCCATCGGCTTTACAAAAAAAACTTGTTCAGCCAGAATTACGTGAAGCCCTGTCTTTTTTCCTATTACTTTTTCCTTTTCTTATTTGTTAATAATCTCCGAAGCCAGATTAACGAAGTGAGGCACGAAATGAGATTAGAAGCCCCAAATCTTTATTCCCTCCGAAATCTGTCAATAAATAAATAAATCTCAGATATTTGAACTCTGACCTTGATAAATATCCATGAGCTTTAAAAAGTTTGTAGAAAAATTCTAAAAATCGAGCTCCTTGGACAAGCTCCTTGCACAATCGAGATTTAAAAATTTTCTCACGAGCTTCAACCAATCGTTACGTCCAAAATTTCACAATTTATTCGAAAAATGTTCACCACGACTTTAAGGACACCCTCTATAGATAAATTAGGTTAGCGAGATTACAGGCTCGGGTCCCCGGATTTCTAGGTAGTGAAGCCTCTCATCCAGCTGTTTGCAAGTTAACGTTTTATGGGGGAGGGTTAACGGCCGATCAGAGGCGAGGACGAGGCAAAGGATGACCGGACTAGATGGTATCCACCCTCCCACGCTCCCCCCTTAATCTCAAACACGATGTGCTTAAAGCACATGTGATCCTCTGTCCTTTATAGAGCAATGTATCACTTGCACACATATGGTCCATTCGACGTCAACTTATCCAGTCCTTAATTGGATTATTCTTTTTTTTATTGGAAAACCTTAGCTACTGTCAGCCATGCTCGAGAATTAATTTGGATATTTTCGATTCGTGCTTCCTGTTGGAAAAACAAAATTGCTGACCGTTCGACGAGGCGACAAAACAGTCAGAAGAAACTTTGCTCTCAGGGGTAGTTTTTTCCTTATTTTGAAAAATTAAGTAATCAAAAAACTTTCACTCCAAAATCGAGTCTTCGGAATCGTGCTGGATTAAAAAAGAAAAGAATTTTACTGCAAATTATTGAAAAGTCACTTTTCAAGGGTAGTTTTTACCCTTGTTACGTAATTTTTTTTTTTTTTTAACAGTTGAAGACCCACCTCGTGTGTCGTGTTGGAAGATTGATAAAAATGTTGAGGTTTCATTGAAAATCAAACTGTTGACAATCGCAACCGAAAGCAACCCTCGGGAGTGACTTTTTGGAGGGTGGCTTTCAGGGTGAATATTCCATTTTGTTTGTTATTGAGATCGCTGTACATCGTCAGGAACAATACCGAGCAATCGATTCAGACATTGCAGACTCCCCTTCACGACAAAAAAAAACAAAACTGCTGACTCTTTAACGCGTAGCAAAAAACCACCCTATCCGAGTCGTTTGTTTACTCCATAAATCAGATTTTTAGCACCGGATAACTTGCATCGTCACCTTTGGGAATTAATGCAGCTTTGTTGAGCTTGGGCTTCACGAAAGAATCGTTGATTATTATTCTGACCAATGAACAAAAATTCATCCCTCCTTTCGGGGTGGTTTTATACGAGCAGTATCTGGTATAAAATTTTTTATTGGAACATCCCCGATGCCAGAAACATTAAAGAATCGATTAATCTTTTCCTGGCTCGTAATTAATTAACGAAAAAATAATTTCTTCCTTAATGATTCTCGAAAATAAAAAACTACCCCTCTAGGGGTAGTTTTTTAGAACTTTTTCACGATAAATACAAGCTCGGTAATAGGATCCAATTGGTAGGGATTCTTGGGGAGCTTTCCATTGCTGTAATAGACGAAAAAAAAATGAATTCCTACTTGGAGCTGGATGTGGAAGTAATGGACCAAATATCGAGTGTCCAATTTGTATCGAGGTCAACGAAATCGATCGTGGTTTAACGCGATGGAAATTGGTAGAGTCGAGTGACCAGATAGCTCGGATAAATCGACGACACCTCGGACGATCCGTCAAGGCACTAAACTCCCATACATACTCCATAAACGTTCTCTTTCTACTACCCCCATGCTCTTCGCTCCATTGCGAATTTTGGTCGTCGCGTCTAGTTTCCCTGGCATATATATTTATTCATTGATCATTCGTGCGTGCTTGGATTCTTTCGCTACGTCTATTTTTACGCTTACTTCCAGCCTCTGATAGACGAACCCTGACATTTTTTCTCTTCTCGCTCGTTTTTATTATTTTTTCTCTTCGTAAATACAATAGAACGATATCGAGATATTCGCCATTGTATTTCGCTCGGTACGAACCGATTCGGTCGACGTTCCTTTTCAGTTGTCGTTCTAAATTCTTCAAACTCGTTTTTTCTCATTGTAAACAAATTTTCTCCCAATTAAAATCAACTCTTCGTGTCAGACAATTTCAAAATATCGTTCCTCCCATTGATCGTTTGTTTTTTTTTGGCACTTAAGAATTTTGACACTCTGGGTCAATTTGACCCCGAGCATGAGATAAAAATCGAGGTTTTTCGATAAATTTGATGGTTTCGTTGAAAAAAATTTAAAAAAAAAATGACAAAACCAAGGTTTCAAGTTTTCTGTTCTTTTCGCAATAAACAGCAGCCGAAGATCCCACGAGAGAGCTCTTCCCTGGTTGGAATCTGAATATAGTCGTAACAAAGGAAAACCCCAACAAGAAAAAAAAAAACACACACACACACACACAGTCCCTCGTCGCTTCTCGAGAAAGTCTGTGAAAAATGACGAAGAGATTCGAGTTCAATTGGCAGATCGAAGTGCCGGAGCCACTGCGAATTGGCTGCGTTTTCGATCGGTGGACCGAGGAAAAGGACAACATTGATCTCGAGCTCAATTGCATGTTCAAAGTCGACGAATATGGTTTCTTCATATACTGGCAGAGCGAGGGCAAGGTAAGAGCTCCGGATAAACCTCGTCGGGGTCAATTTGACCCGAGTATTTGTTCAATTACCAGAAATTCAAAAAATCGTTTTGTTTTTCTTCCAATTTCCTTCGAATGGAAATTGCGGGAAAAAATGTGAATTCAAAAATTCGGAATAATCTTCAAAAAATTTTCTTGCACATGGTTTTTCACTTTTTTGTACTTTTAAGGACGGTGACGTCATCGAGCTGTGTCAAGTCAGTGACATACGAGCCGGCGGTGTTCCGAAGGTACGAAAATTGATCGTTAAAAAAAAATAATTTAACAAAAACTCGTCGAAATTCGAGAGAAGATTGAAAAAATTTGAAAATTGACAAAATTTTGAAAATAAAAAATAAAACTATGCTCAATGTTTTTCTCAGGATCCAAAACTTTACGACAAACTGATTGGCAAGCATGGCGAACAGCTCGAAGAAAAGAGTCTGACCATATGCTCGGGTGTCGACTATACCAACATAAATTATCAGCACGTCGTTTGTCCGGACATCGCAACCGCCAAGGTACGAGTTAAAACTCATTCAGAACGTGCATAAAGCGTATTACGGGCGATTTATATTTTCGTTTGATACCGAAACGATCAGTCGTAGATTTAAACTTGAAAGAGAAATAAAAAAAGTTTGAGGCGAACAAAAAAAGGCGAGAAACGAAAATGGATTCGAAGGGACTTTTGAGTCACTGTGTAAATCTTCTCGCTCGTAACATTCACAGCTGCTTCTTCCGAAAAAGAACAAACATTTGCGAACGAATGAAAAAAAGTTTCGGGTCAAATTGACCCAGAATAGGAAACTGCTGTTCAGTAATCAGCAAGAAATTTTCTCTTGGTCAGAAAATTTTTGGGAAATATGTTTTTTCAGCAGTTCACAACATTTAATCACTCGATCATTAAAAACTTTGTTTTCCACGAACGTAAAAGTTTTTCTGGAGGAAACAAACAAAACATCCCTTTTATCCCCTTTTCTCTTACAAGTCGTTTTCTAAATTTAGTTCAACACGAATGATTTGTCGTTTCGCGCCATATCTCCGAGCTGTACGCTTGCTTGGTGTGTATACCGAGTGATATATATGCGTTGAATCGCGTGGGTGTTAAAACGCGTGATTTACGATGCTAGTGAGCAAGAGATGGTTGCTCAATCGATGCCTGGTCGATTTGAAATTTCGTTTAGGTTGAAATTCGGAGGGGAAAACTGGCGAAAGGGAAACGAGGAAGAAAAAGATCGAGTACCAAAGCATTTGAGACTTTTTTTTGGGCTGATCATTTAATTGGAAATTAGAAAAAAAAAATGGTGATTCATTAAGGAGGCTGTATGGCGAGAGTAAAATCTAAATTTTTGTTTTTTCAGTTTTTCTCACATACAAAACGGTTTGCGAGCCTAAGTTGATTAAAAAAAGTTTTTACAAATTGACTAAAGAACAACGTACTCTAAATCCAAGATTCTCCGAAGTAATCTGTGTTTGTTGTGTAATAAACAAAATTTCGAAAAAATTTGACGATCGATTTTTTTGCAAAATTAAATAAAGCTTCTTCGATGTTACACAAAAGTGTATGCAAAGTTTTAAGAGGCTTCGCCATTTAGAAATCGAAATATTTAATGTTGAAAATTGCAACTTTTGACACACGCTTTTATGAAAAACTTCTGAAAATTGTGATTTTTATAAATAAATATCTCGACTTCTACATGGTGAAACCTCTTAAAATTGCGCGAGCAATATTCTCTTTGTATGGTGTGGAAATTTAGAGGAATTCTATCGATAGAAAATTTTGCATACAACGTCCTTAAAATTGATTGAAAGTCTCGAAAAATTTTGAGGCAAATGACTAAATATTGAATCTCGTCGAGATTTATAAAAAAAAAAAATATTTTCGAACGTTTGGACAGCGGTTTATACTTCCGAATAGTATTGAACGTGTTCGATGACGCAAGCTTAGATTTCTCGCGTATTTACGAGCCAAGGCAGAGCTTTAATCCCTGTAACGATCGAGCTGGACGCGATTTCCGGTGATTCGGTTTCATTTTCTCTCTCACTTCGTTTCCTTCTCTCCCACTCCGAAGTTTATCGCAGAGAACTACGATCTTGGATTTTTTTCCAAAACGAAAATTCCTCCGAATTCGACCTTCGAGTCAGAATAATCAATTATTCGAGGCTCAGTTACGATTTTCCTTCGTTTACTCAATTCCAGCCAATTCAGCCAATAAATTTCTCCCAATCGCGGAAAAAGACGTTTCGTTGTTTTTCTCCTATTATTTTGCCACGAGCATCCACCTGACCTCCAACTAAACTTTCCTTCGCTTATGCAACCCACTCAATCTTCCCCAATCAATCGATCTTACCAACCTCCTTAATGAAGATGCTCCTTTGCTAATTGCTAATCGAGTCTCGAGTCCTCACCTTAAGAGCAATATCGCATCGTCGCTTGAGAGAGAAACGGATCAATTGAGAGAACCTTTTACTCTCGATATGTTTTCCTCTCGAAAGTCCTAGAGACTCGTTCGGTTACGTTTCTAGATCAAGAATTACATGAAAATCGTTTACGTCTACGAGATTCCTCATCGATTCAACTAGAAAGTAAAAAACTTTGTAAATTAACATTTTTTTTTTGTTGAAAACAAAAAAAAATTAATGAGCATGAAATTTATTTTATTCCGAATTCATGGGGGAGAGTCAAAAAGTATTTTTGCAACCATGAACCGAAAGAATCTCTGAAGAGTAGAAATTCAAATTGGAATTGAAGAAAAAAAAAAAAATGAAATATTTTCTCGTCATTTCTTTATCGACAGACTTGGCTGGCTGGTATCCGGAAAATCACTCACAACGTAAAAGCCAACAATGTTTGCCCTCTGACATGTCTGAAAAAGCAGTGAGTGCAATTTTTTAGTTTTTCTAAATTTTAAGCAAATTTTCGGTTTTTGAATTAGCGATCAGGCGCCAAAGTTTATCTCATTCATTTTACTTGGCAGCTGGATGAGGTTAAGGATGCTGGTCGACCCAAATGGCAAAGTACCTGTGAAGGTCGTCGCAAGGACCTTCGCATCTGGCAAGACCGAAAAACTCGTATACCAGTGTCTGTCGGACCTCGGCCTACCGAAAGAAAAGGTAAAAATGAAATAACTTTGAAAAACTTCATATCAATGAAAATGCAAAAAAAAAAACACAAAAAAAAAACTAAAATTTTCAATCAAACTTGACGAAACTCCTAATCGGGAATTAATAACGCCGAGTAAAAACAAAAATCACGATTGAACGACAAACTAAATTGAATTTATAATTTGATTAAATTGAATTTTCAAGTTTGAAGTTGAAATGTTTAATCAAAGTATTTCGATAACCAACGAAACAAAATTGATAATTAAATTCGAGTTAAACAGGATATTGATTAAAACTGAGTGAATGTGGAAACGAAATTTCCAATCAAAACTGAACGACAAGTGTAAAAAAAAGTTATTCAGTGAACAGAAAATCGTAACGAGATATTAATTTCCATTCGATGCGGAAGGACACGAAGCGACGAACTAAAATCAACAGAAAGGAAACAATTTCGCAAAACGAAATGACGAACGATGCAAAATAATAATTAAACATTTTCATTCGTACGCGAACAAAATCGTCATAGAGAAAATATGGCGAGAGAAACATAAATAAAGTAAAAAGACTCTTCATTTTCTTGACGTACGCGACACTAACAATCATTTGCATTTTTCTATTTTTAGAACGATGTTATCGAGCCTGAGGATTTCACTTTTGACGCGTTTTACGATCTCTACCACAAGATCTGTCCGAGAAACGACATAGAAGAGCTCTTCCAATCGATGTTCGTATAACAATCAATTTTTATAAATAAATAATATTCCCCGAGTCAGCCCGCAAAGATTCAATAAAAAATTTGGAAATAATCATGTCAAAACAAGAATTTTCACGATTTTTATCAATGTTAATTAATTAAACAACATTTATTGATTAAAAATTAACAAATGTTTATTTTATGTCATTAAATAAAATCGTTAATTCGAAGACTCAATTTTTTTCTCACTATATCAATTAATTAGTGGATATTAATTAATAGTTAATTAATTATTGAAAAATAGAATTTAATTATTTCTAGTCGTATGAAAACGTTGAGTTCATTGTCGTATGCTCTCTCCCTTTCTCTCGCGTGACAGAACGCAGGGCAAAGCTGACACGATAAACCTGGAGCAGCTGATAACATTTTTGAACGAAAAGCAACGAGACCCGACCCTGAACGAGATCCTTTATCCGCTGTACGACAAGAAAAGGGCGTCGGAGATAATAAACGATTACGAGAAGAACGAGACAGCAAGAAATCAAAGTAGTTGTCACGTCGATAATTCATTAATTTATTTATCAGCCCTCCGTCGTAATCGAAGGGTAAAAATTGGATTATCTTTACAGAAACAATGACCAAAGACGGTTTCATAAGGTACCTGATGTCTGACGAAAATGCACCAGTCTTTCTCGATAGACTCGATGTTTATATGGACATGGATCAACCCCTCGCCCATTATTACATCAATTCCAGTCACAATACTTATTTGAGTGGTCGTCAGTTTGGTGGTAAGAGCAGTGTCGAGATGTACAGACAAGTTTTACTGGCTGGATGCAGGTAAAAAAAAAAAATCACCTAATAAACATTAATTATGAACATTATTAAAAAAAATTAGTTAATTATGTAAATTAAGTCAAAAACGAAGAGTTTGATCAGTGAAAAGATCATTGCGAGAGTTGAGCAATTTTGGAATTGATGGGATTAATTGGATTTGTTGGATTAATTAAATTCAATTGTAGCATAATTAGTGTTGGGTGAAAAATGATTAAAAGTTTTTTCGTACGAACGAACCGAAAGGTGCGTCGAGCTAGATTGTTGGGACGGAAAAGGCGAGGATGAGGAGCCGATCATAACTCATGGCAAAGCAATGTGCACCGATATTCTCTTCAAAGATGTAATTTATGCTGTGAGGGATACCGCGTTCGTAACTTCCGAATATCCGGTCATACTGAGCTTCGAGAATCACTGCAGCAAGGGACAACAGTACAAACTCGCTAAATATTGTGATGAGATTCTTGGGGACCTGTTGCTTCGCGAACCTCTCAAGGAATATCCAGTAAGTGTACAGGGTGTTTTGAAAACCATTTTTAAAATGAAGCGATTGGTTAGAGGACGAAATTCTGGAACGAAAAGTCCTTGGGCTTTTTTTAGTGCGACGTTCCATTGGCGAGATATTCAATGATTAGTGAGCTGTCGTGCGCCGGGCGGCGCGCTAGCCAATCAGCGATAGCGTCGGTAGGCGGAGCGCGCTTGCTCATTGGCTAATCGACTAATCATCGAATATCTCGTGAACTATGCCTCGTAGAAAAAAATGCTCGAATACTTTTCGCTCTAGAATCTCACGATCTACTCAGACCCGATGTTTGAAAATTCTATTATCATATTTTTGAAGCAACCTGTACATGAAATTCTGTTATTCACAGCTGATTGTGTTGATCCAGGCACGTCACGCTCACACGGAGGGATATTCATGCTTCGACACGTTCCTCCGATCCCTAACCCCTTCTCCTACAGAGCCACGATGAAGAGCCTAGGAAGCCTTTATCTACCATACCCCTTGCTTCTCAATTTATCGCTCCTCATCACGGTTACTTGATTATTCGAGATTCCCTGTGCAAACTCATCAACTGCTGATCAACTACGATGATTAGAGCTTCTCGAAACATCGTTTAATCCTCTCTTTAACTTGGTTTGTCTTGCAGTTAGAACCCGGTGTACCACTTCCACCCCCCAGTATGCTGAAGCGGAAGATCCTCATAAAGAACAAGAGACTCAAATCCGAGGTTGAAAAGCGAGAGCTTGAGCTATTCAAACAAGGACAATTCGTCATTGAGGACGAGGTCAAAGAAGATCCTAGCGCACCTCCAACAGTTGCTGCAGTCGTTGAACAGCAATCGGTGGTAATTCCATTGACGAGTCTTCTGCACCCTCCAAAATTTTACTCATCTTTGAAAATTTATTTGAAAATTACAAAAAATTATTTTTTCACACTAATTTAAATTTCCTTGGGACCAGGATTCCGACGTTTTCCAGGAGGAAGTCGTATCCGTCGACGTGGTGGTTGCTTCGACACAAAAACATTCTTCCCAAAGTGGAGCTGGGCCTGCGGGTCTCGGGGACAGTTTGGAACTCGCTGTCGTTCAGCCTTACACCGGAAGTACGACAAATGTTCATCCCTGGTTATCATCAATGGTCAATTATGCCCAACCCATCAAATTCCAGGGCTTCGACGTTGCCGAACGTAAGTTTTTAAAAATCCTCCATTGAGCTACAACAACTTTATCACACAATTTGGACTTTTCTCATGAAAATATAAAATCAATCAATGAAAATAATTCTTTCTCGTTCTTTCTGGACGTTCTACTTTCTGCAGAGAAAAATTGTCATCACAACATGTCTTCCTTCGCCGAAACATCTGGCCTAAATCATCTCAAGACATCGGCCATCGAATTCGTTAATTACAATAAACGACAGATGAGCCGAATTTATCCGAAAGGAACTCGAGCTGATTCTTCCAATTATATGCCACAGGTAAACACAGCAGGACATTTTCATCGCATAATTATCAATAATTATTGTTTAATTACCGAAAAATCATTGATTTTCTAAATTTTCAATCTTTTTTTAAATTTTTCTGCGAATCTTCGAAATCGGTGTGTCTGTTAAAGATTCTCATTCAATGATTTATCAAATTGGCCAAAAAATTGTATCAATGTTCGAGCGATTTATTGATTTTTACAGGTTTTCTGGAACGCAGGTTGCCAAATGGTCTCTCTTAATTTCCAAACGGCCGATTTACCGATGCAATTGAATCAAGGAAAATTCGAATACAATGGATCTTCCGGTTATTTACTTAAGCCTGATTTTATGAGAAGGGCCGATCGAAGTTTCGATCCTTTTGCTGAAAGTCCTGTCGATGGAGTTATCGCGACGCAGTGCAGTGTTCAGGTGGAGTTTGAGAAATTTTATTGTTTGCCAACAAAACAATTGTCGATTTGTCGTCGTGATTTTTTTTGTTTGTTTTTTTTTTTTTTTTTAGGTTATCGCAGGGCAATTTCTCTCGGACAAAAAAGTAGGAACTTATGTGGAGGTAGAAATGTACGGATTACCGACAGACACGATACGCAAGGAATTTCGAACGAGAACGGTACAGGCGAACGGCCTAAATCCGGTGTACAACGAGGAGCCATTTCTCTTCAGAAAAGTCGTCTTGCCGGATCTCGCAGCGTTGCGTTTCGCAGTTTACGACGAATCGAATGGTCGCCTTCTTGGCCAAAGGATTGTTCCACTTGATGGTTTACAGTCGGGTTACCGCCATATTGCACTTCGCACAGATGCCAATTTTCCAATGTCCCTTCCAATGCTTTTTTGCAACATAGAAATTAAGATTTATGTGCCAGACGGTTTTCAAGGTGAGTGAGAATTTTTTTTATTTTTCATTCCTTTACTTTCACGCTTTTTTTTCGTCCGCAATTAAAAAAACTGACAATTTTTTCGAAATTTCAAAAGTTGATTCATTTTTTTCGATTTTTACAAACTGCACATTTTTTTTCTTCGAGAAATCAGGTTGACAAAAATATCATTCCGTCATTTTCACGCGTTCTTTCCTTCGCGATAAAAAAAACTGACAATTTTTTCGAAATTTCAAAAGTTGATTCATTTTTTTCGATTTTTACAAACTGCACATTTTTTTTCTTCGAGAAATCAGGTTGAAAAAAATATCATTCCGTCATTTTCACGCGTTTTTTCCTCCGCGATAAAAAAAAACTGACAATTTTTTCGAAATTTCAAAAGTTTATTAATTTTTTTCGATTTTTACAAACTGCACATTTTTTTTCTTCGAGAAATCAGGTTGAAAAAAATATCAATTTTAATCCTGCAATCCCCTTGGCTCGTTACAGATCTCATGGACGCTTTGACAGCCCCTAAAGCTGCGAGAAAAACGGAAGTTACTGCCCAAGCCAAATTGCGAGGTTTCGGTAGCGAAGATAGCGATACGAAAGGCATGGGGGACTCCTCGCAGTCTCGCCATTTACAAGAAGCTGCCAAAGCGAGAGGTGAGAGTGTTAGCGAACCTAAAAAAATGAAAAATCCATGAAAATACTGGAAAAAATACTGTGCGACAGTAAAAACAATAAAGTTTATTATTTATCGAGCAGAAATAATGGAATTCGAGCCAATAACTGGAGAGTCGCTGCGCCAAGAGAAAGGTTATCAAAAGATGGCTCGTAAGCAGCAAAAAGATCTTGACTCATTGAGGAAAAGGCATCAGAAGGAAAAGCTAGCCGTCCAGAAGCAACAGTGCGCAGCGATTGAGAAACTGATAAAAGGAAAAAAGTAAGTAACAAACTTTCCAAAATTTTTCACCCGTTCGTTCGTTTATTATCGTATTCCTTGTTTTTTTTTTTTTTTTTTTTTTTTTAATATTTTTTTTACTCGTTATTTGTTTCCAAATGTGTGAACGAGTCTTTTTTATCGCGCATGAAATTGACAAAAAAAAAGACAGCTCGATCATTCATCTGACGCAAGCACAACGACAGAGTTTGTCGGAGCTGCAAACAGCAGGTGCGTGCGAGATGGTCACAAAGTTTCAACCAAAACTAGATAACGATCCAAACATAGAAACACTTTCAACTTTTTATCATTTCAATTAAATCGAATCTCTCGACTAGCTTAATATCTTGAGATCCTCATCTCTCTTTTAAAAACTCTAGTTTATTTTCACACACTGTTGCTACACTCGATGTTGGCTTATCATAATTGAAATGATTTCTTTTTTCATGTGCTAATAAATCCTGAAAATGTGAAACAAAATTTTTTTTCTCCAGCAATTAATTAATCGATTGCTTCATACTATTGGAAATACTGAATCCGATTTTTCAGTCAAATGAAAATTATTCAATTTATCAATTCTTTGAGAACTTTTTAATCGAGAAATGTTTGTTTTTTTTTTTTTTTTTTTTTTTTTTCAATTCAAAATCATTTCATTTATAAAAGCCCTTAACTGTGTACTCTAGCTAATTGTAATAATTGTTTACACATCTATATGTACATAGCCTGTCGACTGCTTTTCCCAAACAATGTCGAGCCTAATTATTCTTCTTTGTGTATACCGATCGTTGTGCAATAATTACACAGTAGCCTTTCGATTGAGTGTGTTGACGTTTGTTCTGCTCCTCTCGTCTGTACCATTACTTGTCATTTGTTGGCTCTTTCAACTTTATTCCTTCGTGGATTGTTCTCACATACACCCAATATCCGTTTTCCTTGCTTTCTATTTCTCTCTCTCTCTCTCTGTCGATAGATTCAATGTGACAATCGATGTACAAATGTAGTTTTGTTAATTTCATCGTTTTATCGATATCGTTGAAATTGAAAAAGATTTTATTGAGAATTCAACTCTTCAGGGAATCGTCATCAAAGAAATTCAATTCCATCATTTTATTTTTTTCATTTTTTGCCAAAAAAATAGAAAAAAAAAAATGAAGAAATTTGACGTTCTTGGAGAGTTGACGATTTTTATGAAATCTACTTGTTTTTTTTTTTCATGGTTGTTGTTCGTTGATAGTAGACAAAAAGTTGCACTCGTTGTGGTTTTTGTAAAAAATATTGAATTGTGATTTGAAAAAATGTAGCTTAGTGTGTAAATTAGAAAAGTTGGGAAAAAAATAAGATTTCGTAATACTTGGAAAAATGGAAAATCTAATCGGTGTATTTGGGAAACTGCAGCAAAGCTGAACTGTCGAGGGATCCGATAGTTCGTCGTGCAGTTTCGGAACAAACAGCACAATGGTCGCATCTCGCGGAACGTCAGAGACGCGAGGAACGCGAACTCGTGCGTTCTCATCTCGAGGAACGTCGCGAACAATTACGAAAGCTTTGCACAAGCGCTCAATCGGCGCAGACGAAACAACTCGCTGCGAGACACGATCGCGAAATAAAAGAAATGAAAGCACGTCAGGCCAGGCTCTCGGTCGAATCGACCCGCGAAGTTATGAACGACAAAAGCCTCAAGACTCGGGGCATCAAGGAGGGAAGGCTGAGAGAAAAACAACAAAACAATACTAAAAAATTTATGGAAGAACGTAGAGTCGCACAAAAGATTCAAGAACGTGAAAAAGAAAAACTCAGAATGATTCACAATGAACAACTCGAGGAATTGCAAAAGGACATGAATGGGGTGAGTCCTCGAATCTCCATTCTTTTTTTTTATTTTTTATTTTTCACTCTTTTCATTTTATTATTCAATCAACTTTTTCTTTTTCCATTAAATTTCCAATTTTTATATTTCCATTTTTCTCAGCTCATGGAAACTCTTCTGCGTCCTATTAACCCCTCAATAATTTTTATTAATTCTCTCATTTCTACCATTCACTCAATTTTTATTAAATTTTAAAAATTTTCCATTTTTTCATTTTCGTATTCGTTGAGAATTAAAAAAAAAAAATAATATTCTTTGATTAATTATTGGATTAAAAATGTCGATCCAGGCAATGGAAACGTACAAGAACGAGGAGATAGAATACGAGTTGGGTCCAAAGAACGAGTTCTACGTCTGATGAGAATGTCACTCTGGTTGAGATGTTGAAAAAAAAAACATCCCGATGATTCTTAGTCTAACTAATAAAAATGAAATTAATACGGGAGAAGAAGGTTCGCTTGACGAGAGAGAGAGAGAGAGAGAGAGAGTTAAAGAAATGTTACAAACGAACACACAAACACAACCTTCTAAACCGTAGGATTAATTTATTACAATCGTTATAAAAGCGTTAAGAAACAAAACAAACAAAGAAAACTATTGGAATTGGGAACAAGTTCGAGTCTTCGCGTCAGCGCGCGGTCGTTTCTCGACCTGTCCAGACGCCAATTGCGTCGTGAAGAAAAACTAAAAAAAACACACAGAAAACAACAACAACACGATATTCTACCAAGCAAACCCTGCAGCGTAAACCTAAACGAAATCAATCTCAAATAGATACGAATATACGTGTGTACATGTTCCTATATTTGTAGATACTCTACAAATGTAAGTATACATATATATACGTATACTGAACCTCCCATGACTGATATCACAAAGGTGAACCTAAGTTTGGAATCGAAAGCAGACTAGAAAAATCGTCCTGAGTTGTAAAATATTACATTTGGAGCACAGGTGTTTCTTTCGTCGAGCCTGCTGCTTAAACGGTTGGAGATAGGGCAAAAGCTCAAGAGACCAATCTTGTAGAGAATGAAAATTCCTAAAAGAAAGCTCTCTTATTAATTTTTGTGTGTCCAGTACTTTAGTCTTGACAGTGAATTGAAAAAATACTTGGTTTCCAAGGTCATGGCAAGGACATACATTCCGGAGACATTTCTAGCCTCAAGTAACGGAGATAGAAAAAATTCCCCAGAAACATTTTTGTAGAGAATTGAATGCGCTACAAAATTGGTCTTATGATATTTTTCTCTATTCTCAACCGTTACGTCAATATATAATCATCAAAAGATATATTCAATTCCGATGATCGATAACTCGTCGGGAAAAAGTTTGATCGAGATTTTTCAACTGCGTTTTCGGTCCTGGACTTGAGTTTACAGTTTGAAGTACTGGTCATGGCGGATTCTGCATATGAGTGTCTTTATAAATGATCGTAACTAGTTCATCTACCCTCAATATTTTTTTATAAGAGTCTCATCCCACGTGGTAGCGCGAGCGAGTAGACCGAGCAGTCAATAACTAAAAAAGTGATCTAGTCAAGTCTTTATAGATTATAATTAATAAAGAGATGATTAAAATGAATAAAAATATAAGTAATCAAAGAGAATAACAACAAGATACCACGTCGTATCGTTAGCGAGGGACATCGTGCGAGAATCAGCGCTGGGAATATTTCCTACCGGAAATACATTGTCGCCAAACTCCCCACCGCACCTCCATTCTTCGCCTCGAATGTCTCTCCTCAGGTTTCCTAGTTCGAATATAATGTTATTGCCTAACGAATTCTATCGAAAGAAATCAAAAACAAAATAAGCAGAGAGTATAATACAGAGAGCAAAAATGATAATGCAGCAAAATAATAAATCGAGCATTGTTTTGCAAGCTATATAATTATTAATATTGATTCATTATTATTGAAACTGATGGAGATATTAATGAAGATGTACATGAAATTTCGACATTCTGAATTTTTAGTTTTTATTTTTCTTTACAAGCTGTCAATGTCATTCGAGTCCATTTTAATTCGAAACTCAAGGTCACGTGTGGCCAAAGTTTCATTAGCACTTGAAGTCACTCAGGCCTGAAAGTCCGAGCAACGGTAAGAAATTTGAGTTGACATTTCCAGGAATCTAACCCTCCGTTGGTACCGTCAAGGTGAGGGTCAATTTGACCCAGAACTTTATCCGCCTGTCATTAGCGAACGTTCGGTCGCTTCCGATTGAAAAAAATCAGACGTACGCTTGAAACATTCCTTGATACGCGTGCAGCGTAAAAATTGGATATTTTTGAAATTCAACTGTTCGAAAAAAACAATTGAAAACTTTGACTTTTGGAGAAGTGAGAATTTTTTTTATTTTTCGTAATAATTATCACAAGTTTTAATAATTTTTAATTAATAACGATGAATTCACTCGTGGGAAATGCTGCACAATGATTTTTGCGACAAAATTGATATTCGATAATCGACGATGAGAAATAAATCCGGGACAAAATGACGTCATACGTCGACGGAGGGTTAATTATAGAAAAATCGAAATTTCATTTGAACGAAATATCTCCTTCGTACAAGTAACGTACCTTGCTGAAGTTGATTAGAAAAAATTTTCGTCTCTATTTGAGACTCTTCGAACGTAAGCTCGTGCAAATAAATAAATAACTGACAGAGCTGTTGCACGAAAAGAAAATGTGTGTAAACTTATTAATACCAGAAATGAAAAATCCGATCGAGAAGGCGTTGTACATAAAAAAATAAAAATAAAAGAAAATACAGACACACAAAAAAAAAACTTTGGAGCACGAGAATTTAGCGTTACGACGATTTTTCGAAAATTGTCCTTTTCACTATACGATAATGTTATTTACGTAAATTATTATTTCAACCTGTATATTGAATGAAAAAAAAAATACAAGTGGAGCGAATGTGAGATGAGGAACAAAAAAAAAAGGATCTTTGGATTGAGGGGAGAAATAAAAGTGGAAAAAATAAAGGGAACCAATTGAGATTGTTACGAATTTATTTATCTCTCATTTTGCACACGTTTTCGTTGATCCTTAATTGGAACTTTGTCCTTATAGAACCCTGAGCTTTATGAGATTAATTTTTATTTCTTCCACGTGAAATAATAATTATATAAATATTTTTTAACATTTCAGTTCGCTCACATACATATACAAAAAACTAAATATGGAAAAAGCAAAACTATATTTTTGTAAGTTCGATTGTCGTCTAATTTTTGAAGATAATTTTTTATGGCAAAAGTTATAACGTTACGTCGATCCCACGTTGGCTCAATCACTCCGGAAACCTCCGAATACCGATGACAATCCTTTTTTGTTGTTGATAATCCAATCGATTGTGGGAATCCGAGACAAAAGACTTCTCGATGATTTTCAGGCTGGCCAAGCCCGAATTAATAGGGTCGAGTTTTCTTGATTGAGGAAAACTCTCGATGATCCGAAGGTGTTCGGAAAGCGATGTATTTCGGATGACGGTCCCGGAGCAAGAGAGCGATCGATTTTCGAATTGCTAACCATTCGATTTAGTAGAAGGAGAAGGGCGCTAGCTTTTCCCTCACTCCTTCTCTCGAAATAACGATCACGTGACCGCGACACGACTGATCGAGAATGAAAATTTAAGTTCGTATATAAAAAGCGACGATTTACCTCACAGCTTTGGAGATAAAAATTTTTTATTTGTTATTCTCGTCTACTTTTCGTCCCTCTCTTCTAGTGATACTCGTACATGATCTCATGAGCGTAGTTTTCGTCATTACTCGAGGGAACGTGCTCTTCCTGAGACTCTTGATTTGAACGTGCTTCATTGTCGTCGAGGTTTTTGGCATCTGATAAAAAATAAACTGTAAGTAATTTATTTGAAATAAATATTTTAAGGTGGTTGTATGCAAAATTTTTTTTTCGACAGAATTCCTTTAAATTTGCTCCACACAAAGAGGATAGTGATATTTAGGAGCTCGCGCAATTTTAAGAGGTCTCACCATGAAGAAGTCGAGATATTTATTTATGAAAAAAAAATTTATTTATAAAAATCACAATTTTCAGTAGTTCCTCATAAGAGCGTGTGTTAAAAGTTGCAATTTTCAACATTAAATATTTCGATTTCCAAACGGTGGAGCCTCTCAAAACTTTGCATACACTTTTATGTAACAACGAAGAAGCTTTATTCAGTTTTTCAAAAAAAATGGGTCGTAAAATTTTTTCGAAATTTTGTTTATTGTATAACAAATACAGATTATCTCGGACAATCTTGGATTTAGAGTATGATGTTTTTTAGTCAATTTGTAACAAGTTTTTTTAATGAACTTGAGCTCGCAAACCATTTTGTGTGGAAAAAAAAAACCGAAAACGAAAATTTAGATTCGAGCGTCGCCATACAACTTCCTCAAGTGAATTTTCCTTTCTTTTTATCTCGTTTTTCGTTCTATTTTCGACGTACCTTCTGTGGCAACAATGACGTGTTCAATATTCACATCTGTATCGACGTAATGACGTGAGTCCAACGACAAAAGACGATCATGATCTTTTTCATCGGTGTCTTCGAAATATTGATGCTCGATTTCGTACTCGCGACCATCGTCGACCTGTAAATCTTTCGGAATTGGAACAGAAAGGAAATTCTCCATATTGACGTTTTGATAGCTCGTTGCCCCGTGGCCGTGATCAACTGTTTTCAAATATGGGAAATGTGGGTAATGGGTATCACTCGGATTTGGAAAAGCTTGACAAAAAGCCACGATGAGGCAAATCTGAAAACCGAGATAATTCATTCGAATGAATTTATTAATTATGTTCACCACATTTACATCCACCATATGGAAACACCATGGATCACACTCACAATTATAAACTCGATCATTTTTAGAAAATTTTTTTTTTTTTAATTCGTCAGTACGACACGATGTGCTCTGTTTTGCTTTCACTACTTGCTCTGACGTTCGAATGTCCTGAAACATTCAGTTATATACGATTCCCAACCTCGTGCACATCAATGTGTCATGTGTGTTTTGAAATCCGCGAGAATTAATCGTCCGCACGATGGGCGGATGTTCACGATATTATAACACCGCGACGTCTTCTCTTTCGTGCTCGCTTCGAGTTTACTTTTGCTTCAATCTTTTCTGATGGTGCTGCATAAGAAGAATCGTTCATCTTTCTCTCGTTGCACGCTCACCACGTGAACCTTGCGCAATCCCTAAACTGCGAAATCTTTGCTTCATCTCCACACACGGATTTCTGTGCCTCGTGAGTTTTCTTTTTTTTTTGTTTTCTTCTCATTCCCTCAGTTCACTTTACCCGCATAATGAGCTTATTATCGTTGGTAATTTCAAGAACCCGAAGTTTCAGGTGAGACAAAATCATGGATGAATTGGAAAGCCAGTCAGAGGAGTGGAGACGAAGATTCAAAAGTCGTTGCATTTCACTGCTTCACTAAAATGGCTGCAACTTTGTTTCTATTGATAACAAAGACACCAGCCTTCGTTCATTGTCTTCGTATCTGAATTCTCTTTAAAATGACGCTTCATGAATGAATTTATCTCAATTTTTAGATTTTTAACAAATTTTTAAAGTTGCTCATGAATTTTTCAAACTTTTTGTTTATTTTACCGAATTTCGTGGTTGGAAATAATTGAGAAAATTTTTAATTGGAGGAAAAACTCTGATTTATTCCATTGCGCTGAAGAATCGTCGTGTTCATCTTTATGAACGTGTCAATGTGTTACGTGAAACTCTTCCTTTCAACGTCTCAAGACAATGGCAAACGCGTAACACACGCATTGTGAGAGTACGCGATGAAACAATAAACGAGGCACTTTCGTGAGAGAAGTGCAGCCAAAGTTACACAGAAATTGTTGGCTTTTGAATGGAAAAGGATGGCAGACTTGTTGGGGCTCAACACAGCAAGGAAGTGTTCGAGCTCGAGCGAGTTTGGCGTCGTCGATTCAGATCCTCACAGAGTCGCAGTAGGTGAATCGTAAGTGGAAACGGCAGGCATGGGTCAGACACTCTATGTTTTTTTTTAAGAAAATCTAAAAACAGGATTGTACAATATTTTTTAAAAGTGAAAATCAACGAAGATGCAATTGGTCATGAAAACTTCAAGTCCAAGTGAAAACGCAAAAAAAAAAATTAAATCATTGACCATTTTTTAATTCCTGAGTCATGGAAAGTTATCAAGCATCTGGATTGAAGGGAACAGTTAAAAAAATAGTAGCCAGAAAGTTTAATAATCAGACGTGAAACAACTTCAATAATTTATTTTAATTTAACGGTTGAAAAATTTTAGTAAATTATAAATTCGATCAAAATTTGGTTATTTTTATTTTATAATTTAATTTATCGAACAAGTCATGCCCGGGCTACATTTATATTTTTATAATTACAATTTTTTTTATAAAATTGTTTCCGGAATATGTCGAGAACATAAAATTATATAATAATTCTGATCTTTGCGGGCGCAGAAATTCTTTCGTTGGCTCTTTGTCCTATTCCAGGGTCTCGTGCGCATCGATAATTTTTCTCCTTTAGATGGATTTCTCGTGTATTCTAGGATGGTTGGTTGGTATAGATTGATCGATGCCTCAATTCGACGATGTTGCACGTTCGACGGCCGCGGAGCGAAAGAGACAGAGAAGGGAAAGTGAAAAGAAAGAAAAAGAAAATTTATCAATTAGTATTTTTTTTACGATACAAATTTCTGTTACTCGATACAAAAGTATCGCCTACCGAAAAATTTTGCGATACTCTCGGTACAAAAGTATCGCGTAGCAAAAAATTTTGCGATACTCGATACAAAAGTATCGCGCAGGGAGACGTTGTCCATCACCCAGAATCGCTAGATCTACGAAAACGCGTCATACGGCTTCGGCATCACGGGGTTGAAATTTTTTATTTATTTTTTTCCGAAAATGGTGAGCCAAAATTTTTCCAGAAACGCAAACGACTAGAACTCTTCACAAGAGCACGCAGGGAGACTTTCTCCATCACTCAGAATTGCTAAATCTAAAAACGCTCGTCATGAAGCCTCAGCATTAGGGTTGAAATGTATGAATTTTTTTTTTTCAAAAATGTTCGATCAAAATTAATCCGGCAGCGGTATTGACTAAAACTCTTCACGAGGACACGCAGGGAGACTTTCTCCATCACTCAGAATCGCTAGATCTACGAAAACTCGTCATGAAAACACGGCATCACGGAGTAGAAATTTTTTTTTTCATATAATGGGATTTTTCGATGTATCATCGAGTATTTCAAAGGTTACATGAACAATAACGAAGAAAAAATATTTATTGTCGTCCACAGGAGTCTTATAAGAAAATGATAAAAGATGTTGACAAAATTGAAACAAAATTTTCCACGACAAGTTCCATTCTTGCCGACGTTCGAGAGAGAAATGTTGATTTTTTTAACAAGGCTTAACAATGGTTGGTTGAACCGGAGCTGGTAAATAAGTTTTGGCTGGTTCCATGTGATGAACAGCAGGTTGGATGACCTTCAAATAAGCCAGAGAAGGTTGAGAGTGTTGAGGCGGTGGCTGAGGGGCTGGACAAGGTGCACACTTGGGTGGGTCAGGTTTGTAAACGATAGCAGGTTGATGGTAAGCCACTTGAGGGGGTGAATAGTCCCATTTTTTCACTGGAGTTGCAGGCCATATCATCGGAGTTGGTTTGTGATAAGCCGGAGCGTAAGAAAACATAGGTTTGGGATACATTTTCGGTTGGAATATTGGCTGCTGATAATGATGGTAATAATTGGGCTGTTCGTGTTTGACGATCGCTTGGACAGGCTTCGCATGAACAACCGATGAACTCGTTACTGGCACATGATAAATTGGGTTCTGATAAATCGGAGCCTTGTATTCCGGTTTGACATATTGAATCGTTTGTTTTGGCACGTAAGATGGATAACTCGGTTGGTGAAGATATTGGAGTTCCTTGGGTGGCTGGTACATCACCTGCTGATGGATGTCATTCTTCGGATATGCTGGTGGTCCATAGGGCCTCATGGCATACATTTTCATGTGCATCGCTAAATTCGGATAAAAAGGTGGACACGCTGAACCGTGTTGATGCGACAGAAATCTCTTTGATTTCATCCCCATGATTTCTGTCAAGGGAGGTGTGTTCGTCTCTACACTCGACATCATTCCCATTGACATCTTCTCCGTTCCTTCACCCATTGGCATATTTTTCATCGAATCCGATCGCACGAACGTGAGCCATATCAGGCCCACTATCTGCAAATTTTTCAAACAAATCCAACTTTATTTAACAGCTCGCCACGCTACCTCCAAGCATTCTGCTATAATTAGATTTATTTATTGGTCCTTTATTGACCTTCTGGAAGGGTCTCGTAGAAGCGGAAACAGCAAAGTGTTGGAAAAAGTTTATATAACAATCGAAAGTGCCACGGGAAAGATGCTCAACAGGTAATCACGAGATTATCATGAAAATATCAATCAGCAACGATCAGCTATTTACTTTTTTCTATCCCGAAATATATTTTTGTAAAATCTGGACCAGACACCATGCTGAGACGGTGGCAAAAGTTGGCGAAGGCTTTTTTTTAAATTTTTCAAAAAAATATTAACGAATGACTGGATTGGTTTGACTGTGACGCCTTTTCGATTGAAATATTTTTTCAATGACGTTTCGTTGTCAGCTGAAAATACATTTTCGACAATTTCAACGAGACTGACGCGTGAAATAATTTTTTTAACGAATGAATTTGTGCCGATTGAATTATCAGTTTAAACAAGCATCGCACAGTGGATTTAAAATGCCAGAACACACTTACCAATCGTCCGACCATGTCTTGGAACGTCTTACGAGCAGCGATCTTCCGGTTTTTGTTGATAATCTCGGGAAAGGTAAATGCGAACGTAGCCCGTACGAAACTAGGCGCGTATCGTGTGAATCGTCCGGTTTTATAAACTTTTTTCCCCTCTTAAGAGTGCGCATGGTGCGAGGAAGAAAAAAACATTGGGGATTGAGTTAGTCTTTCGATAAATCGGTTTAGCCGATTGCGATATAAAACACACTGAAATAAATGTTAAATTCCCTTAAGAGGAGTAAAAAGTTGTTTCAGGATTGCATTCGCTGATGCAATTTCCAGCATCGTCGTCCGCTGCCAAGCGCGAGAACGTCGTTGCTCACTGCTGGGCCCGTTTTGCCCCAGTATTTCCTGAATAAATTCTCCACACCCGTAAATAACCACCCCGAGGCTAAAACGGATTACACACGTTTTTTCGTCGCTTCGGTAGTTGTCTTGCCGGCGACTGTGCCATTTTTTCTTCTCCCGTTTAAATAGCAGTGCGAACAGAGTGTGCAATCGATACGAGTGCGTTTCACCAACTCGCCGAACATACGTGCCTCGTAGACTAAATGAGAAACACCCTGAACAACGATACGCGATCGTTGTAGAAAAAAAAAAAACAAAAAAAAACGTTCACCTTATTCGATTTATTAACTTCTGCAGGTGTTCGTTATCATTAAAAACTCTATTTTTCAATGTGTACTTTTTCGATTGCATCCACATTTTTAATTATACCCTTAACGACCGTCTACCTCAATAATAAAAAAAAAAAAGTGAAAAATTATTTTCCCATCGAGACTTTGAATCAAAAATTTAAATGCTGGCCGATAAATGGCAAAAAAAAAATAATTATTGTAAAATATCGTCGCGACCAAGGCACTGAAACGGCACACGATAAAAAAAAACACACACACACACACACAATAAAAAGAAAAACTTTCATTTAAAAGGCTTCTAAATGAAATGGCGTTCCGAAAATTAGTGTTCAGTTGAAAATTTCGTTGAAAACTGTTCTTGTTTGTTGGCAATTCGTTGTTTTGACAACATGTTATCATGACGCAGATTATTCGAGTGGCATATTTTATTTTGACAGCCTTTATTTTGACAGTACAAACAAAAAATTCTGCTGGACGTTAAAAAAAAAATCATTTTTGCAGTTGTTTTCTGCGTTAAGTGTGAAGATGGGTGCTGGGAATTCGCTGCCCACCATCAACAATATCGATTTGTTTGGGTAATTGCAAGAAAATATTTTGGTCATGATTGCTCTTGTTGTTGTCGTGACGATCACGCGAATTAACGCTCCACCTTCAATTTCACAGGCTCTCTCATCCAAGTGGAACGTACCACAAGATCTGTTGGTCGTCTGCAAGCCTGAAATATCATTTAAGGGGTTAGACTATTGTGAAAATGTTGAAAAATCGATTTATTTTAAGAGGCTACACCCCTGTCAATTATTTTCAAAAGGAATGTCTTTAAAATTTCATCATTCCGCAGAGAAATATGTACGGAATTTTTCATCGGGTGAGTCTCCACCTTTTTTTTATTTGTAAACAAATTTATTCTCAATTATCTTCGTTCACGAAGATAATTAAGAATAGAGATAATTTAGCATTGTGATTTTTAAAGACGTTATATGGCGACGATCGAATCTAAATTTTTCTTTTTAGTTTTTCTTTCGTACAAAATGGTTTGCGAGCCTAAGTTCATTGAAAAAAGTTGTTACAAATTGACTAAAGAACAACGTACTCTAAATCCAAGATTGTCCGAGGCAATCTGTATTTGTTATATAATAAACAAAATTTCGAAAAAAATTTACGACCGATTTTTTTGAAAAACTAAATAAAGCTTCTTCGATGTAACATAAAAGTGTATGCAAAGTTTTAAGAGGCTTCACCATTTAGAAATCGAAATATTTAATGTTGAAAATTGCAACTTTTAACACACGCTCTTATGAGAAACTATTGAAAATTGTGATTTTTATAAATAAATATCTCGACTTCTACATGGTGAAACCTCTTTAAATTGCACGAGCTATTAGATGTCACTATTCTCTTTGTTCGGTGCAAATTTAAAGGAATTCTATCGATAGAAAATTTTGCATACAACGCCCTTAAGAATTAAATAACTAACGAAGAGAGTTCATTACACACAGAGTTATTCCTTCCGTTACACACAGAGTTATATGCTTAAATCGAGTATTTTCTTCGTCCAAGCATGATGCAACAATTCTTGAAGCTCGAGCTCGTCACTGGGGCTTGGGAGTGAAGGATACGAGCAAGTATTTAAGAGTGTATTAATAGGTCGCCATCTCTGCTATGACGTCGAGGAACTTTTTCGTCATTGGGATCGATAAACGAGACTCGATCACCATGAGCAACAAAAGATGAAGTTTGAAATGTTGCTCGAAATTGATCCACATCGTTGATACATTCTGCATGACCTTGAGCATCAATTCTTCGCTCACTCGATTCCAGAGAGTCTCGTTGTCGTTGAGTCTAGTTAATATATTAATTTGTTTGAATTTTGAAGTTTCGGCAACGAATCTCGTCAGATTGTCCATCCAGACGCTGCACTTGACGGAATCGAAAGAAAACCCGAGCAGGAACAACATCCCGAGTGCTCCGCAGCGAAATATTTTTTCACGATGCATTACGAGCGACTTTCTTTTCCACAGTGAAAATGCGACGTTGGAGGCTCGCGAAAAAATCAATTTTTCGTGACTCGAAACACCAGAATTGGAAAAATTCATTATTTCGATATTTTGCAATATTTGAAAAATTGAAGAATCCGACGAACTTTTCATTTCTGCGACATGAACGCACTTAGCGAGGCATTGAGCTTATTGCTATGGTAATGAAAAATGCAAATGTGTCATTTTTTGCCCACAACGTTGATGGGAAAGGGGAGACTAAGTTTTTCGTAAATATTTATTAATTTCACTCCTCGTCGTCGAATTTATTCATACAGCCTCAGTGGAAAATTCTGAATGAAACTGAAAAATAAGTCAATTTATTATGTAAGAAAATATTTATTTAAAACAACAACAAAAATAACGATCTATGTACAAAAAAGGCAAAGAGTCTCGTCCCGTTCTTTTTATCCTCTTGGATTATCGTCTCCGACGAATTCTCAATGTTTCCATCCATGACCTTTGCTATGGTAGACATGTTTGTAGACCGGCACGTGAACCGGATACGGTTTCGGTATCGGTACCTCAAAGTGTTTTTCCACCGTGACGGTATAAGGTTTTTCAACAAGGTATGGAACCTGAAAAGGCATCGATGTTATTGAGGAGCATGGGCAATGCAAGAAATTATTGACGAAACTCGTGATAAAGAAAATTTTTCATTTTTGCCGATTTTTCCTCGATTTTTCCAAAAACTGACAGATGCTCGAAAAAAGTGATGAGTAGAGAAAAAAATCGGAAGATTCAAGGCGTAAAAAGGAATAAAGCTAAAGAGGAAAAATCGGTAAAGCACTAACCTTTTTTTCAACGACGTAAGGTTCAGGTTTTTCCACTGGGATTTCGATCTGTTTGATGACTTCGACGGGTACAGGATGAGGAATGGCAACCTGGACTTGATAGGGCTGAGGGATTGGCACTTTGATGTGTTGAGGGACGGAAACAGGAACCGGATGGGGGATCGGTATGGCGTATTTCTTGTAGATCGGTACGTGAACCGGTTTCGAAGTTTCGTGATAGGTGGAATGTTCCTCCTCGTAACCGGCGAGAACACCAACGACCAAAGTTCCAAAAATCTGTTGCGAATCCCCAAGAAATAAAAACAATTATTTGGCTCAACGGATCGGTAACAACGAAGGTCGTTTCAAGGTCAATCTTTAAAGACTCACAAGAATTTTCATGGTGTCTCTTTGTACTTCGAGTTGCAAAGGCGACGAATCAATTTGCCCGATTTTTAAAAAGCTTTTCAAACCGATTTCGGATTTCGTCTCGATCTAAAACGTGCCTTTTGCCAACCCGTTCTGTCTCTCTTTTCAGTGTACGCTCGCAAAGTCACGGTCACCTGTTTATATAGCCACGCAACACTTTCTCCCTTCTCTCCTTACTCCAGCAGCTTGAACAACGATCGTCCGAGCTGGGGCAAGACTCACCATTCTCTGGCCCCTCTAAGGCTTCGGAATTCTTCTCTATTCTCGTCGAAATACCATCAATTTTTCACACAGTATTATTTACTCCGAGAATTAAATATAAAAAATTAACTCCACGATCTTATGGGAACGATGAAAATACATTGTTATTAATCGTTGCTTTCGGAAATAGATTTCGGATAATTCGGATAGATCGATTTTGCCATTTTTTTTTAGTGACGAGTGATGAATATTTTCTTTTTTTTTTACAAAAGCAAAAAAGTTGTGCACGCTTTTGTTTTGAAGACTGACATGTTTATAATTATTCGTAATTTTTCATAATTACGATTTTTGCACGATTTATTATTAATTTCAGTGGGAAATGAATTTGATCATTTTTCGAGTGCACACGCGATTGCAGTGGATTGTTGAGGCGAGATCCAACATCTGCACGCCGTTGGCTGTACCTTCACCACGAAGCAGTCTCTCCGTTTCCTTTTATGTCGTTTTTTTTAAATTTACTATATTATTTGTTTTTATTAGATCGTTCGGAATGGCAGTTTCTACGAGCGAAGCAACGTCAACGAACTGTATCCTGTCACGAAAATATTTTCGCCACGAGATTTCATCCGTTCCATTGCTCTTTATCGGCCATAAACATAAATCTCATCGTGCTTCGTTGGCAACAACGAAAGCTTTCCTTTTGGTTTCTCGTTACACGAAATTTAACCGCTAATGACCGTTCTTTACTTCAGCCTTCAAAAATGTAGTCCTTTTTATTCACAGGACGAAGAAAAAGTTGTTAAAACTAAAAAATCAAACATACCTGGAAAGGGCGTTAAGGTACTATTTTGCAAAAGAAAAAAAAATCATTTTCTCAAGTCCCTTAAAGTCTTTACTTATTAAATTACGTTTAACAAATTTTGAACAATTCCAAATAACATTTCGACAGATTTGAGGGCACGTGCACCGAGTAGAAAGGTCCTTGACTGCTCGAATGTTTGACACTAAATTTTGATGCCAAATCAACTCGAATTATACTTCAGGAACAACTAAACTCGCTTTTTCCAACAAATTTTACTTTCATATAGAAAAAAAATAAAATCTCCCAGGATCTTTGGCTTCGGGGTAAATTTTTTTCCTTCAGGATTTAAGGATCTTTCAAACGATGAAATTTTTTTTATAGTCATTCTAATCTCTGATAAAAATCAAACTACATTTAGGTCCAGATTAATTTTTTGAAAGATCGACTCGTTTTCGAAATGTCCTTGAGGTCATTGAGGAGGTTGTGAAAAAAGGCGTGGCTGTGGAAAACCGTAGAGGTACATAGTTTTCATGGGTGTCGTGGAATACTTGTTTGTTGATCTTCTAGCGAGACAGTGAAAGTGAATCTCGTGGTAAAAGTGGTTTATCACGTAGATGCACGAGGAGTGGCTGTTGGGTTGCCTCCTGAGTGCACCGATGGAGTCTGTGAGCTGATTATGGCGAATCAGGATCATTCAGGCCAGCAAGATCGAGAAGTTGTGCCCATTGAGTCGAGAGACTCGTTGGAACGACGAAAATCTATTTTACCAACTGAACAAATTCGGGGAAATCATGGGGTTTATAGGAGTCGAAGAAAAAAATGAATTTTTTCATTACTTCGTAATATTATTTATTTATTAAATAATCGCAGTACAAAAAACACAACATTGCTTGATTAACAATAAACAACAACGAACTGAAAGGATACGAAAGATTTCGCGAATGGCTGACGAATGAAAATATTAAAAAAAAAAATATTTATAATTTTTTCTGAAAAAAGTCTGAACCATTTTCAACTGTTTACAATTTTTCGAAAATCCTTTCAAACTCTTTTAATTTTCGACTAGTCACGTTGCATTGACGACAGAGTCAATTTTTCAGATCATATTGAATTCCTGATTTTTATTTTATTCTTGTTCCACTTTTGTCAATTTCGTTTTATTGGCTGGAAGAATTTTTTTTCGCATTTTCTGCAGATCGAATCATTTTTTTCGATATTTTCTTGGTCTTCATTTTTCCCTCTAATGCCATCCTTTTGAAATATGATGATACACGTGTTTGTAGACTGGCACGTGCACCGCGTAAGGTTTCGCCACCGGAAACGGAAACTTTTTGTCCACGTAAACCGGATATGGCTTCTCCACGATAAAGGGAACCTGCAAATCATTTATTTGTTAAAATGGCGTTCTCTTAGCTAACGAGTGTTCATTGGTTGCATTGATTGATTCTCAGTTTGAACTCTCGGACGAAAATAACGTCAACAAGTTCCACCGTTGCTGATTAATATTTATTTTATTTAAATTAAAACGAGACATCCGAGCTTCTTGATTATTTTGTAATTTAATTATTTTTCTTCTCAAGTCTACCAATTAATATTCTGAATAATTAAATTAATTACGACTTGAGCGAAAAAAATATTCAATACAGATTAAAATATTGTTGATCTTTTTATTTGGAAAAATTTTCAATTTCATAACATTTTCCTACTGTTTATGTTGTTTTTTTTTTTTTTGTTTTTTTTTTTAAATCTCTCGTTACCCACCTTTTTTTCGACGACGTATGGCTCAGGCTTTTCAACAGGTACTTCAATTTCTTTGATCACTTCGACCGGATATGGGTGAGGTATTTGTACCTGTACTTGATAAGGCTGAGGGATCGGTATTTTTATTTCCTGTGGTACTTTTATTGGCACTGGGTGTGGGATTGGTATCGCTGAAACGAATTTTTTCCAATAATTATTTGACCACGTGCATGTAGAAAAAAAATAACTAGGCTATTAATATGAATTAATTAATTAAATCAATTTTTTTATTTTTTATTAATATTCGAATTGCAAACATTTTTCGTCCAGTCGATCATTCCAGACTCACCATATTTTTTATAAATCGGTACTTCCACCGGTTTTGTTTTTTCCTCGTATGTAACGTGAGAATGATGTTCGTCATAGTGATGTCCGTACTCGCCAGCAATTGCTACTGAGGCAACTGCCACGAGTATCTCGATGATAATCTAAAAATTAAAAAAATGGATAAAAATTGTCAAATCTTTCCAAACTCTTAAATAAAATACTTCGATGCAATGACGAATAATTAATAATAAATTAATGACAACGGTTCTTCGATTATCCTGAAGACATTCCCAATAAAATAAATAATAACTGTCGAGCCTTTCCAACGAATCGCTGTAATTTCTCTTCGGTCGACTTTCGAGAGTCGAGCTTTTTTATCATGTTTTTTTTTTGCTCATAAATTTTCTCATTAATCAAGCTGCTCACGATTAATAGCCAACTAAACTGCACGGTGGATTATTTGTTTTTTTCAAATAAATAATTAAACAAAGTTTTAATGAAGAATGAAGAAAGTTTGGACGAAAAAAAATGTTTTCTCACGATTTTCATGTTTCGATTTTTCATGACATTCGAATAAAGTTTATATCCGTTTGGTAGTCGAATCTCGAGTGTCCATGGTGGGAAGGCATCGCCTCTCTTATATAGGAAGATCATCGATTCCGCCACCTTTCACCATAGCGAACCAAACTCGTCTAAACTTTCCCCCCTTCCATGTTTCTATTATGATGAACGGTATCACCAGATTTAAAAAGCACGAAGGATTCCAGTGTGCCACAGGAATCATAGCGATCAAGGACCTCCAGACTCCTCCTCCATTTTAATTTTTATCCCCATCAATTTATTTACCATTTGTTTTCATTTTTTTTTTATTTTTGAATGACTTGGTCGACGTGCTCGTGGTCTGAGGGAGAGTATACCGGAAATGAAGCAAATTCCCACTCCTCCACTCGGGAGAAGTCCCATCCATGGGATTCTCGAAAATTAGAAATTTCCTCATGATCCGCCCCAGAAAGTTTATGCAAAGGTCAGAATCAAATCACTTCCTTATTACTCACAAAAATAAACGATCAATCAAGCCAAAGAATAATCAAATTTTTTTTTAATTACTTTCAATCATTTGTATTCAGATTTTTTCGATTTCTTTTGTTTTTTCTTCCAAGGACGATTTTTTTTTTTTTTTAATACCATTTTTCTATGATCTTATGAAATTCTTGAAAATTTGAAGAGTCTCGAAAGTAGTAATGGCAGTTTTTGATCAGACAAAAAGTGACAGAATCAATTTTTATCGCGTTCTCTGGGGCTGGCAGTAGAAACGGTCATTATTGGTCAGACCAACTAAATTGTGTCCGATCTTCAGTCACACGGAAGTCGAATGCCATTTAATGGGCTCGAGGGCTGAAATGGGCCATCCAGAAAATTCTTAATCGTTTATTTCAATCCACGTGCAAAATTTTCCTGCTTCCTGTCAGCTCATTCCAAGCGAATCACTTTAAACGACACCGAAGGACACTTTAAGGTCAAGGATCATTTTGCTTAAGGGCGTGATCATGCTATTGTTGGTCTAATGGTCATCCTTTCGCAGCCACTTTGACTCGATTAAATTGAATTTCTATCAATCTAATTTCCTTCTCACTCGCTCGTCTTGGAAATTCAAAGCTCCGGGCTCATTTACAGACAATCAGGAAGACGTTTACTCGTTCAGCCTCAACATTCACACACTTACGTACGCCCATGATCGCTATTCACAGACTTGTCAATTTTTTTATTTCTTCATCTCGAACAAATGGAGGAAATGGTGAAAAGTGAGCGTTCAGCAAATCGTTACTTTCGCCCCGGAGGGGAGAATCTCTTGTTCTCTTTTTTCTTCCTCTTCCTCTTGATCGTGCTTCGGTTCAATGCCTCGAAATAATTTACTGCACACATAGTTTGAGAAGCCAATAGCAATTCGTCAGCAACTGAAAATCAAATCGCAGAATAAATTCAATTTAAATAACACTAGCGAAGGAGGATCGAAATAAATGAAAAATGATTTTTTGGTTCGTTGGTATTCCTAGTTTCTATCCATGACCGAATTCCCAATCGACTCGAAGGGCTCAACTGAAAATTCGTAGCATTCGATCGAGTCAGATGCCCAAACAGTGAATTTTTCAATAAATTATTGATGAAAATTGCAATCATTTTCGCAGCGGACTCCCTGAATAAAATGAAACTCGTTTGCTCACTTGGAAGTTAATCGACAAGTGACACATTAGTATTTTCATTAAAAGTAATGTGCGTCTCTCTATTTTGACCATTATTATCCATTACAAAGTGTATCCAAGCTGTTTTCTTCGAAGCAAAGTCCCATAAGGATTTTAATAGTTCTAGGAATCGTCCAGAGAGAATAATCGAAGTGTCTCGATCGCGTATTACGTTGAACTTGCAATTTCCGTGTCGAGATGTCGTTTCTGCCTTTTTTGTGAACCGGTTGGAAGGAAGTGTTTTGTATCAATTAGAAAGAGAGTGTGCACTAACGTCAGAAAGCTTGGCAACATTCTAATTTCTTCTATTTCAATCTCGAACTTGCAAAAAATTAATTGATCGATGCAGAAAATAAAAGATGAAATCTTCCCACAAAACGAGTTACTTTTATAGATTTTGTTTACAGTCCAAATGATCTAATCGATTCAACAATTTAATCGAATCATTTGAACTTTCGACTGAAGTCGATAATTCAATGAATTTATTTAATAATCTTCGTTAATTATTCGATGTTAAAATAATCTTGGAAATTACGATTAATTTTAGTGAGGCAATGAGTCGTTAGTTAATTTCTTATTTTCAACATTTAAGAAACTCACCTGCTGCAAATTACATAAAATTTTCAATCCATGGAACTTTCGATTCATTGAAAATCAGTCCCTAATTTTCATTATGAAAAAAATAATAAAAATAATCATGAAATTATAAAAATTACGAATAACAATGAGCCAAAAATTGTCATTACTATAAATTATTATTTTTGAATTATTATCATCATTTTATTATCATTAAAAAAATAATGAACACAATAATAAAATTATAAAAATAACGAGCAATAATGAAAAAATAATAATTTAAAGAAATAAACGGACATTGCCCAGAGTTTTTGGGAGTAGTGTGGCATAGAACATCATGAAAAGTATTAGCAGCTCACTGTGTAAGAGAAGTCAGGCAAAGAACGTGGTAATTGTGCCAGCAATAAAAGTTTCGAGAGGTAAAAAACGACGTAGAAGGAAACAGTGGCAAGTAATTAGTTTTATGCCTCTATCAGTAAAAGTACACAGCAAGGTAATAACAGTTCTCGAAATAATCCATTTCATCGAGCTCCACGAGGTAAATAACAATTAATACGTAGCTTTGGAATCAATGATTTAAAAAGAAATATCATAAAAAATATTGATGAACTTAGCAGAATATTGGAAGGCTAATTTACGGTCTCATAACTTTTGGGAGAATCGTTATTTTTCGAGACATTTTTTTTCAAAGTCATCGTACGATTCCCGACTGTTGAATTTTTTTTTTTTTTTTAGAAAATAACTTTTGCGAGGGAGAGCTTTTTGGTTTGGGTCAAATTGACCCCAAGTATGGTCATACGCTCGAAAATTGCATCTGCTAATCAATAATCACTTTTTTCTTTAGCTCTCATCATTAGAACTGCCATCAATTTCGTGCTATTATTTATTAATTCTGAATATTAGTCGTAACGATATATTTTTTTTTTTTTTTTTTCATTAATTTAAACATTGCAGTCATATTTTTTTAACAGACTCTACAGTCGAGCAAAACGCAGGCACGATTCTGTTTTTTTTTACAACTTGGATGATTTTCAATATTTACGAAAAAAAAAAATTGACTTTTTTTCCTCACGAAGAAACAATTCGATGAAAATTGGATTGAGGATTGAGGTCGGGAAAAAAAAGTCCAGAGTGTAGATAAAATAACGAAAAGGCGAAAGATTTATTATTGAGAATCATCAATTTAAAACAGAAGTTTATTTCCGTCCCTCATTAATTTTCTAATTACTAGTCAACAATGAAAAGATTGATTAAAAAAACAAAAGTTAATAAATCGAGAAAATAATAACAAGAAAATTGGGATTATAAAAATATAATTAATGGCGATGATGGTGATGATGATGACTGTAATGATGAATAGTCTTGTGAACAGGAATCCTGATGGGTACGTGTTTAACGACCGGATAAGGTACGCTTTTGTAAACGGTGAATGGAACCGGCTTCTCAACTTTAACCGGAATCACTTTTTCCACTGGGGTTGGTACTTTTTTTTCAACAGTCTTTACGACCGTCTTAACGACCTGAAAATCCAAAGAAAATAAATAAATCCTCACACTTTGCCACTCACGTAATGTTCTCGTGCGGAAGAAAATGAAAATACAACAATTCGAGTTAATAATCAATAATTCTCACCTCAAAAGGTTCTGGTTTCGATACCGGAACCAACACCGGATATGGTTGTGGAACAGACTTGGGCACGAGGTATGGAATTTTTACTTCAACGGCCTGGGGTACCGGAACCCCTGAAAAAAATATTTATCTAATTTTCGAAATTTTCAGCAGTAAAAAAAAAACACAAAACATCGTCTTGTCAAAAAATGGAATTTTTTTTTATTTTTATTTTTATTAATAATTGAAGCTTACCAATTTCTTTGACGACTGACTGGATCGTTCCTTTCCATTCGTGCCCGAAGGAATTATCAGAATGCCATCCACCGCCATAACTATTGAGAGATAATTGCTTCCAGCCACCTCCTCCGCTAATGACACTGCCAGGCCATCCCGACCACGTGTTCGTATGACCTAAAAATTAAGACCAAAATTTCAAACGATTTAAAAAAAATTAATATCCAGTAATGACAACGTAATAAAAATATGAAAATTGGCGAGAAAAAAAATTGCAATCAGACCAGAATGTCCGAGGGTTATGGTCGGTAATTTGAAACCTTCATTCTTGAGGGAAATTTCCCCGAGAGTTATTCCACCTGAGTCCCAACCTCCACCGTGTCCATCGCCCAAATCCCAACCATGGGACGCTCCGCACAAACCAACCCCTGCCAAGATCTTCGAAAAAACAAACAAAAACACAAATATTCTGATTTTTTTTTGAGTAATTAACAAAAAAAATTGACACACCGAAAAATCAATAAATAAATAATTGTCGTTTTCATTAACGTTTTGAATAATTGCTCATTAAGGCTCATTAATAATGAGACGAAATGGGAACGAAAAATTCACGTACTAGAAGGATTTTCGTATTCATGCTCGGACCTCGTTGACTTCTCAACAGTTGAACGATATAACGTCAACTTGGCGATTCAAAACTTGGATCATTTATATATCCTTCGATTACGTGTAAAAATACATCGACCCCACTATCTTTTCTGATACGTTTGAAACACTGCACGAACTTGCAATCCACCTTCACTGTGTATATCTTTCGTTGGTTGTTATTGACAGAGCTTCGGATCTCGAAGAGATTGCGTAAATGTGTTCTAACTGGTCGATTCCCATCACATTTCCGCCTTTCGTTCTTCTCGCACTCTTTTGGACTATGAACGAGTTCCCGCGTGACAATTGCCTCCGCCGACTCGAGTCTTTTGTCGCCGTTATGGATCGGAAGCAACAACCGATCGATAAAAAAAAAACCATCTCGATCTTTTTTTTTTTTTTTATTCCGAGGCTCTGGGATTTTCAAGTTTTTTTTTTCATCAGTCACTCACAATTACCACTCGGGAATTCTTATTATTCTCGAGCGAGCGTCTAGCACTGATAATTTTTAAAATTGTTCGGGTGAAAAAAAAAAATTGTTTTTTCAATTATTTTCCAATTAAGGACGTTGTATGCAAAATTTTCTATCGATAGAATTCCTTTAAATTTGCACCGCACAAAGAGAATCGTGACATCTAATAGCTCGTGCAATTTTAAGAGGTTCCACCACGTAGAAGTCGAGATATTTATTTATAAAAATTACAATTTTCAGTAGTTTCTCATAAGAGCGTGTGTTAAAAGTTGCAATTTTCAACATTGAATATTTCTTTTTCTAAATGGTGAAGCCTCTTAGAACTTTGCACACACTTTTATGTAACATCGAAGAAGCTTTGTTTAGTTTTTCAAAAAAATCGGTCGTAAAATTTTTTCAAAATTTTGTTTATTATATAACAAATACAGATTACCTCGGACCTTCTTGGATTTGGAGTATGTTGTTCTATGGTCAATATGTAAAAACTTTTTTCCATGAACTTAGGCTCGCAAACAATTTTGTATGTAAGAAAAAGTGAAAACAAAAATTTAGATTCGACCGTCGCCATACCACGTCCTTAAACATCGATTCCTTAATTATTTTTGGCCCAGTGAAAAATATCGGATTAGTTCGTTGAAGATGTTGGTTTGTGCGATGGGAAAAAAACTTTGGTTTGCTTTATGGCTTGCTGGGATCACCTTTCACATGGTAGAGAATGTCGAGACCGGCAGACACTCATCAGCAACATCAATTTACAAAACATCTCACTCTCTCGTAATTTCCAGTTCGGAAGTCAGTTGAGGAGTACCGCCTCGATTAATGTTGTACGATGTGAGAATGATGAAAGTGCATGCTGCAAAAACACTTTGTAGTTACCGTGAATATGTAAAAATGGACTACGGATAATATCGAACGAAGCGATTATGCAGTGATGGGAAATGTTCTCATTAGCATGGCTATTTCGCTCCGAATGCTGATTACCCTGAACAAAAAAAAACCGAAATAAAAGAATTCCACACAATTATCGAGAAAGCTCGAGTTATTTCCTTTTGGAAACGATTTGAAGATGGAAAAATTCATTGAAAGTTACAAAAAATCGAGTGCAGTAAAAAAAAAAAGGAAACAATCAAAAATGAGCGACAGAAAAACATTTGTAACTCGGACAACGTTCATTCTCAAAAATTCCAAGAAATAACAATTTATTTTTCACTCAAGAAACAAATTTTCAACGAAAATTTGAAAAATTCCACCAAAAAAGTCGTTTTAAAGATTTGTTTAAATTTTTAATTGACGACTGAATTTTTTTAATGCCCCATCGTTTGGAATTAAATTTAGGAATCCCTGCTAAAATATCGTTCAACCGGAAGAGAAATACGACAGAACGAAACATTGCATTGGCCAGCGTTGGGAACGTGAGCGAAGAATTTCTTTCAGCAGCGTTGATGCTGCTTTTATGATAGATTGCATGTGACAGAGGAGCAGCCTCTGTTTATCTAGTGTTACGATAAACAATAACGTGCGAGAAGTGCAATTTTTCTTTAGAAAGAACAATCCCACGGCCTCTCCCAATCTTTGCAACGTCACTTTCACTTAGGAAGAGCCCGAGAGTTCGACGCACTTTCGAAAATGAGTAAAACTTTTTCATCCATTTTTTTCCAACATTTCATCCATTTATTTCAACAAGAAAAACATTCTGGTGTATAAAAACTATTTTAAAAAAGTACACAGCGTTGTCAAAATATCAATAACAATAATAACAATAATTTTAATTAATAATAATAACAATAACAATAACAATATTTACAAAAATATAAGTTGACAAAACCAAAGAGAGAGATAGAGCTTCGGTGATTGATTCATCTGATTCATATGATTCATTTGGAAATACTTTTTTAGCCCTTAAAGGTATTAGCTTGGGTCTGTGAGACCCAGAAGTTCCTGCAACCGACATTTCCAAGCGAAGGTTGCAAATTTTGACAATTTTTTTCGATCCGTACGCAGAAGAAATGGAAAACAAAAGGAATTAAAATCATGACGACATTTTTGGTTATTCAGACGGAACTGAATCTGAAAATTGAAAAAGATTAATCGTCCAGTTGGAATTTCTCAACGTCGGCATTATGTTCCAAGTTTAAATATTATTATTATTTAATTAAACTATATTTGATACCGCGGTAATTAACGGCCATGGCCATGACCATGACCACCGTGGCTACGTCCATGTCCGTGGCTCTTGGAGTAATGATAAATAGTTTTGAATACTGGAATTTTAATGGGATAGGGTTTTTCTACCGCAACGGGCACGTGCCTTTCGATCGTGATTGGGACGGGTTTTTCGATGGCGACTGGAATGTGTTTTTCCACGGGATAGGGTACTTTTTTCTCCACATGAACGGCTACGGTCTTGATGACTTGTACAGGATAAGGTTTCGCGACTGGAACCGCAACTGGATAGGGCTGAGGCACTCCAACGGCGACTGGATGAGGTATGTGGATTTTGACAGGCTGAGGAACTGGAACACCTGTAACCAAATAAGCCAAAAATCAAAAGACGATCGAAACGTTTGTCAAACTTGAGTCAAAAGAAAAAAAATCGGACAATGCGTGGGGGCGTACGGTCGTTGTGAAGTTCAAGGTCAAAGAATTCTACCGTTCAATGTCATTGTAGGTCAACAATGTCAATGCCAAGGTCGTCAAAGGTCATCGGGGGTCAGAGTTACCGGATCTTACCGATTTGTTTGTAAACGGGAACAGCAACGGGCTTTGTGACCTCTACGTGTTCGGAGACAGGAATAGTATGGACGTGATTGTGTTGGCCGTCGTGTCCGGAACCATAGGCCTCATGACTTCCGCCGTATCCGCCTCCATATTCCTCTTGACTTGCTCCATCTCCTCCTCCACCGTGACCTCCGTACGACGAAAAGTCATGACCCTGTTCAGAACTATCCGAATGGTGTCCTCCGAAAGAAGGTTGAAAACCAGAAAGTCCCTCGTGTTGTGCTTCCTGCTGTTGATGACCTTGAAACTGTTGATGTCCTTGTTGGAACTGCTGATGACCTTCGTACTCGTTGGAAGCACCCGTAGCCTCTGAACTTCCGTAATGGTCATTGTAGCTGGGGCTCTCTTCGGATGCACTGAAGCCCTGCTCGTGATCCGATCGCTCGATCCGATACATTTTACCGTACAGGGGCATGTAGTATTGTCCCGTGTGTTGATCATACAGCAGATTTATGTTCGTTGGTGCCCCGAGTGCCGAAGACACCAGAAACGCCAAGAAAATCTGTAAATTAAAAATTCGGACAACTTTTTAGAACGTTGCAATGACATTCTGCAATTTCGGACAAACTTTTTTTAATTTCGGATGCGATTTCTCGAATCACGACACTCTTCCTGTCATTTGCATAACGTCTACAGAATTCGGACACGGTTTCCGAAATTCGAATACCACTTTGCAAATTCGGATTCATCTGCCGAATTTTTTTTTAATTTCGATTTCCAGCCATTTAAATGAAATTTAGTATTTATCTTACATTCCCAAATACAAATGGACCCATGTTTTTCCCTCGGGAAGAAAATGAGTGAAAGGATGCGTCTGAAGAGACTTCGCTTCTCTGACTGGTAGATCATCTGCTATTTCTCGCCTTAATATACCGGTAGGCCTTTCACCAAAGTCGCCAACTAACGCCTTCTCTCGTACCGCATTGCTTCGGATTTCGTACCTCCACTCAAACACACCCATCTCAACTGAAACAGTATCAACATTATCCAAGTTCCTTGGACAATCGCCTGCAAACCCACCCGAAGAGAATGCAACTGTTTTGACCATCTCACCACTAATTCCCTTCTCGGAACTTAACAACAATGTCCGACGTGACTAGTGACCCGGCTGTCGTAACTTTCATTCTCGTTAAGTCCATATCCTTAAGGGCATCACCGCTTCGTTGTCCGCACTTTGTTTGCCAGTTTATGCCTAAAAATAGAGGGAAATGTTTCTTTGAGTAATTGTTTATTTAAAAAATTAATTGCACGATATTTATTTTAAAAAATTGTTTTCAACTTTTTCATTTAAACAATACTTTTGGGAATCGTCGTTTTTTTGGGTTGAGCATTTTAATAATTATCCTCATATGGTAAACGCAATTCGAATTAACAAAATCCTGTCACTGCTGTTTATTATAAATAATTAAAACGTTAATTACATGGGTTCGGTCATTAATTCATTTAGATAATAAAAAATTGAATTCTGGATAAAACAAGCATCGAAGTTTATGTAGCTTTTTGTGTGGTTTAAATACACGCAGGAAATTCATGTTATGTACATTCAATGGCCAATTGAGTCCATAAATCTTACGAGGCTTAAGAATATGTAGTTCGAGCTCCTTCCGCCTTGGGAAATTTACCTTCACCGTGAATTATTCTGTTTATACTTGTTGCAGTGCTTCTGCATTCCCACTGTTGCACTAGGTCTGTTAAATATTTATATTTATTCCTCCAACATGGAACATGCAGATTACAATCGCTCGAATATATTTTTTCTTCAATCTGTGTATTCATCCATGAAAATGATAATTTCAAACTTTTACTCTTCCTATGTTGAACAAAATAAACTTCAGCATGTACAAATTTTTCCAGTTTATAGAAAAAAAAATTACATATTTCATTATTACAAGATGATTAGACAATAATTAATTAATGGGGCTGTAATTTTTTTCCTGTTTCTTAAAACGTTATGATTTCATAAATACTGTTTGAATGACTAGAATTAAGGGTGTAATACGACCAAGATATCAAAATATTCATCAACGATGCTGCGGGAGAATAAAATGGGTAATTATGGCTCCGAACTCTTGTACGATTCGAGACTCATGGTTGGTGCTGTATAACTCTTCCGAGTGTGTGTCCGTCATGTGAAGAGAGCATGACGAGAGCACCAAAGAGGATCTTGTCATCCTCGCCACACCGAGCACAGTTATCCACATGAATCACTCGAGAATCTTCGCGTACAGAGTGCAATTAATTATTTAATTAGTTACACTATGAATCGAAGCAAACCTTAAGCTTCACGAGGAAATCTTTGCAACACTTTTTTCGAACATTTCAAACACACAAATCTCACATTGCTTCCTTTTTATTTGGCTTAACAAGCAACAAACTTATTAACTTTATTTTGCATTTAATTATCTGTAACGTACAGAGGAGAAAATTGAAATATTTCTTTGTCATCGAAACACTTTTTTTCCAACCATCAATGGGCACGAAAAAATTCTCTGATAATTGGAATATTCCTCCTATAAATAAACATGGGAATTCTTTCATTTTATTCGATGAAATCAATGAAAAATAATTGGTCCTTTTGTTTTTTATTTTTATTTCTATTCTTGTGTACAAAAATCACATTTTTTCGTTATGTACATATAGACAGAGTATGGGGTTTCTATATTATTAATTCTATAACGACTCAACGACTTGACAATATTTTCTAATATTATTTCTATAACAACTTAAAATTAACAAAAGCTAAAAATTGTACAAATTCCATTCTAAATCAACGGTTTTCTTTCCATCGTGAGTTTGATCCGGCTTGATGATTACATTTCGAACCGGATCGTGTGGTTTCCGTTCGGGATTAATGAATCGACTAAAAATCTCATGAGCAATGAATTTGAAGCCACGATTGGCAGGCTCCCGAGGATCTTGGTCGACGCAATTGAAAAAATGTTGAAAATGCATGACCATTTCGTTAACAGTTGATGGTGGATTATTGAGAAATAATCATTGAAAGAATTCGTTCGAAAAAATGTCGATAATTATTTTGAAAAAGTGCTTGGGGTATAGCAAACTTTTGCAGTAGATATTTCTGGATCATTTGATTGGGACGAGACTCCTTAAGGATACTCGTAAATCCTTTGGGAAAAAAGACTTAAAAATATTTGACGTTTTTTCGATCGGTTTTCGATCCTGAATTCTATTCGTTTCTCTTTTTATCGACCCCATCCATGACCATGACTGGGTTTAGGTCGATGGAAAATGTGTTTGTAAATTGGTATGTGGATTGGGTATGGCTTTTCCACTGGAACTGGTATGTGTTTTTCGATGGTTATTGGCACTGGCTTCTCGACTGGTACAGGAATTATTTTCTCAACCGGATAAGGCACCTTCTTCTCGACTGCTACCGCAACCGTTTTTATCACTGGTATTGCAACCGGATGTGCAACTGGCACGTGGACCGGATATGGCTGTGCAACGCCTATGGCTACTGGATGTGGTACCTTGATTGCCACTGGTTGAGCGACTGGCACACCTTTGACAAGAACAAAACAATAATTATTCAGAATTGAAAAATTAATTTTCAAAATTTTTTGCTCAAAATTCTTAAAAAAAAAACAAAAAATCTATTGAAAATTCATTTAATTATGTGAGTGATGCAGAAAAATGTGTTTTTTTTTTTTCCATGGGATGCATCGGAGAAAACGACGATGAGAAGGGAAATATTTAATTGAAAAAATGAAAACGACGTTCGAAAAGATTTTTTTATACAAATAAAAAATGGATTAATGAATAAAGTAATTTTGGAAAAATCACCTATACTTTTGTAGACTGGGATCGCCACAGGTTTAGTGACCTCAACATGTTGGCTAATTGGATAAGCATGAGCATGTTGATGCTGTTCCCATCCACCGCCATGACTGAGATCATGACCCCCATAACCACCATGACCGAGATCATGACCTCCATAACCCCCATGAGCCCCGAAACCCCCATGGGACGAATCGAATAGTCCATAACTGCTGGAGCCGCGTTGTCCTACTGGATAAGGATCGTTATGTTGGAAAGATTCTTGCATAAGACTGTCCGGATGTTCACCAAAATTTTGAATTCCTCCATTCCCATAAGAATTCGTCAAGCTGTTAAAAAACAATTAATTGCCTCTCGTACCGAGTAATTAATAAATTTACTAATTAATCCTCGTTGGCTACAAGTGTTTTTTTCTCGCTCACCCTGCCCAGCTTGGTGCTCCACCAGAATCCATAAAACCTGCAAGAACTGTCTCGAAGAGTAAGCACGTTACGATCGCCTGAGAAGAGAAATGTTTCCGTCATTCAATTCTGCGTTTTGTCAATTGTTTAAAAATATTTTTATGCACTTGTTTCTTTTATTCAATGAAAACTAATCAATTCCTTTCATCAATGTATTCATTCAATCTCATCGATCGATAATCGATTATCGATTACCAATCGATTATCGATTATCGAAATAATCGATTTTTTTTTTGTGAACCACTGAATAAATAAATCTCCGAATAATTTATGCACGAAACGATGGCCTTGAGTCCGATAATCATCGAATTCTTCATCGAGCATGAAAATTCATCGCTAAATTTAATGAAATAAATTTTTCTTTTTTTTTTTCTAACTCACGATCGTAGGCATTTTGCGTCGATTGACAAGCATTGCCCTCGATGTAAAGAGCCTGCGATCAATGTTGCACTACGTGTGCTACCAATTGGACGTTCGGTTTTATACGCATAGCTTTCTCCCTCTCTCCCTCACCCTAGAAACGTCTCTGTACGAGAATTGGGATCGCTCGCTCCGGTCTTGGAAACCGGACTCACACGCATATCCGATCTGCCCAACGATCTTAGGAGAGACTGAACGACCATTCGGACGAGCTTCCTCGATGTTCACTGCCCCCGTTGGCCCGATCGTTAACGCCATCGACACTTATCAACTTTTTTTTCCATTTAAGCAATTAAGGGCCTTTCACAGCCAAACGCATCGCAATGGAAAAAAATCATCAATGTCGCCAGTAGGAATTGCACTTCGTAGGGAAAGGTGACAAGAAAATTAGAAAAGCCAAAATATCTACAGACTCATTTCTTTCACCTTTTTTCATCAATTTCCCCAGTTTTTTTTTTTTTTTTTACACTTTTCATTTCTGGCCTATAATCAGGTTTCCGAGTATCATCGATTTAAAATGTTATTTACGAGTTGATAAGATCGAACGTGACGGCTCGCGATGAATTTCCAGAGCACTCGCTTTAATTGACGTTTTGGAATGAGAAAATTATCCGACACTCAAAACAATTAAATTTAATCAGGCGAATAAATATTCGAAGTGGAAAAAACAAAGTGCCAGGATTTTTTCCGCAGCCACGAGCTCCGGAACTCCTCCTCAAGACGCTTCACTCTGAGATGAAAGCGAAGTGCAGAAAAGTTGTCGAAGATCGAGAGCGGCCAGCGTACGAAAGGAGCAATAGGCAAAAATAATATTGAAAGCAACAACAACAAAAAAAAGGGCAAAAAAACTAACCACGATGAAAGTCCTTCCCATCCGGTCTCCTCCATTCGAGCCTTCTCGTGTTCGTGTGCCTCTGTGTTGATGTGTGAAAGGTGGAGCCTTGCAGTTCCGATAAAACCGAGACGATACCTTAATGCTTTTCGTACTCGTAGCCGGTCATTTGATATGAAACGATCGTCTTTTCACTGTTGCATTTGACAACGATTTTGTTACTTTATGCCAAACGCTCAGCCACATCAGGATTTCTCGAATGCTTCGAATTTCGTCAGATTCAAATAAATTCCGATTGATCTTTTTAATGGAAGACGCTGTATGCTAAATTTTCTATCGATAGAATTTTTTTAAATTTGCACCGCACAAAGAGAACAGTGACATCTAATAGCTCGTGCAATTTTAAGAGGTTCCACCACGTAGAAGTCGAGATATTTATTTATAAAAATCACAATTTTCAGTAGTTTCTCATAAGAGCGTGTGTTAAAAGTTGCAATTTTCAACATTAAATATTTTGATTTCCAAACGGTGGAGCCTCTTAAAACTTTGCATAGACTTTTACGTAACATCGAAGAAGCTTTATTCAGTTTTTCAAAAAAATCGCTCGTAAAATTTTTTCGAATTTTTTTTTTATTATATAAGAGATACAGATTACGTCGGACGATCATGGATTTAGAGTACGTTGTTCTTTAGTCAATTCGTAACAAGTTTTTTTAATGAACTTGGGCTCGCAAACCATTTTGTATGTAAGAAAAACTGAAAACAAAAATTTAGATTCGAGCGTCGCCATACAGCGTCCTTAATGTCCAAAAAGTTTGAAAAATGTTTGAAAAAATGGAGAAATTTTCTGGTTTCGGATTTAATTGGAATTCTAATAAAACGATTGCAAAAATTTGGAGAATTCCAATTTTCCTTCTTTCTTAATTATTCAACATTAATTAGAAACTAACCAATTAGTTTCAATTAGTTGAATTTCAAAAAGAATAAAAAATGCCAATCAATTGGACGAAACTCCAGAAAATTCAAATGCTATCGAATTAATTAACAATCTCACAAAAAATGCTTAATTATCAGGAATTTGTTGCTTTTTTTTTTGGTACGAATAACAAAGTTTTTTTTTTTTTTCATAGTCCACAAGACCGACAATCGGAGAGGTACGCATTAAGTGATTATTTATAAAATTAATTTTTCCACCAAGTTCGAGCTCGTGGCATTAAACGACGATGACATTCTTTCGAGATTCTTCCGCAATGTTTTTCTTTTCGAGTCGAGAACCAGTTGAAACGATACCGGATACTTGACAACGAGAGACAAGAGCAGATCTTGATCCCGTTTTTTCGCATTTTATTTCATCGGGTTACCGCGGACACTGACCCTGCCTTTTTCGTCCTGCTCGTATAACACGATAGTGGATGAGGAAACAACGATTCACCACTTTCACTATGTCCAACGTTTTCGTGTACAGTTAAAAAACAGCAAAGTCAAATTTTCATGGCAGGAAATAACATTTTTTAATTTTTAAATTGTAATGAATTTTTTATCGGAACTAATCAAGTTCGTAATTTTTCAAGGAGCTCCAGGACCAAGCAGACAAAAATGCAGATGCAATAATGAGTAGAAAAATGGCGAGACACGTGAGGGTGCATTTTGTCGACTAAATTCAACGCAGAAAATTTAGCCTGGAAAAAAATGATTCCTCGTGCTATAAAGGTTCTGTGCAAACACTTGGCGATAGCAAAGACAAGAAATACAGTTGAGCGAAATGATAAAAGAAACATGAGGACATTTCATTTTGTAAAGAAAAACCGATGTCGTTATTGACACGTGGACAGACGATCGTATTTATTTGAGGCCATTGTCAACAGATCCCCCGAAATTCTTGAATTCTTTTCTTGATGGAATAAATATTATAAAACGATACGAATCTATCATCAAATTACTTTGTAGCGAACTACGAGACAGGAAGAAATATCGAAATGTCGAACTGTGCGAAACTTTTCGGTGCCACTGTTTTTTTCGTCTTGGTAATTACTCTCGATCGTTTTTTTTTGTTTTTTCATTCTCATTATTTTCGAACATGCCATTTATTTTAATAACGCACTTCATTCTCCTGACCTTGATTATATGAAAAAAAAAGAATCAAAATTTGAATCGATTGGATTTTGAAAAGAATCGATTTTTTTAATTATTCCAAATAAACTTTGTCACTCTCGAAATCCAGATTTTACATGGAAATTTCCATCAATAAAAAATTCATATTTATACCGATATTTCTCGCCCGAAGCTCCAGGCATAAAATGAGTGAAATATTTAATTTAATTGCGATATAAAAATTTGCACAGGCAACGGTCACCAGTTCGATACGATCTGATGATATTTCAACCTTTCGGCATATTTCCTTCGTGAATGGATGCATCGAAAAAAGGGCAAGGCTACTTGAAAGATTAATTATAAATATAAATTCGTTACCCAGTGACGTCAATTATGTCAGTGTCATTAATGAGCTCACACGAAACATGACAGAGGATGCTAACGAGGTGAGAGTATTTCTTCGGGTTGAGAGATCCCCGAATATTTCAATAATCGAATTTTTAAAATCACCTTTCCGACAAAATTTTCATAAATTTTCTTACGCAGATTCGTTTCACAATTGACGTCATAATCAACGATCCAAAAAATACCCACGCTTTTGATAAAACGGAGTGCAAACAATTTCTCGTCGATTATGAAAAAGAAACAGAAAGCATACTGGGCAGACTGAATAACAAGACGAGCGATGCATTAAAACAAACGACGGAGGCACTCCAACATGTTTTGGACGAAACCAACAAAGCGTTGGATCAGAAAATTAAACCGCTCAAATCTGCAGCCCAGACATGCGAAGGATGGTTTTGCAATTCGGTGAGTTCCGGTCTCTCCGCATTAGACAAGGGGATGAGGCATTAATTATTCGTTCGATCACTATCCATTGATTTTAATTCCTCATTAATAAATTAGCCTCGTCACTTTAAAATCGATTTTAAAAAAATGATTAAAAATAAAAAATTACAAGAAAGAAAACTTTGGATCCTGAGCGTGAATTTTCATGCGTTTTTTTCCTTTAGATGCGTAATGATGCAGATGCCACTCTACGTTACGTGTTCGGACTGACTTCAAAGTTTGTTTGCACCGACAGAAAAGAAATCAGCTACATGCGGATAATCGTTCAAATGGAAAAAGATTTTTTCGTCCAAAACGGCATCGACGTCGTTAAAAAAACTGGAGACTGTGTCTATGGGAAAAAATCTAGTGGTGATGGCTCCGTCCACATCCAAATTGACTTCTAGGACGAATATCCTTTTCCAGCGTGCTCGAAACGCTCGGAAAACACCATTTTTAATCAGACAACTTAATTTTTATTTATAAACACACAATCATTAAAAAAAACAAATGACAATTTAGTTGCGATCGAATCGGCTCGCATTTTCCATGATTTTCTCAAGCCCCGAGGCACTGCCAGACCCTGAATCGACGAAAAGTCAGAACTGATCGAAACGAAACTTGTAAAATGGAATTTAAAAAAAAAAAAAAAAAACAACAAGTTGTACGGTGTGTCTTGCCTCGAGCTGTTTTAGGCACCTCGTCAATAAGCTAACAATAAAAACCTTGTTATCAAGGCATTCGCTATCGAAACTATTTGATCGAGCAAATACAAAAATTATCTAAATGAAAAAACTGCTGTATAAACGCAAGTGGTTAGACAAGCCGGAAGTCCTAACTCGAGAATATGATGATAACGCATGATAAGAACATTTTTGGAAAAATGCTCGTACGACGAGGGAACGTTTTTATTGAAATGTACGTCGAAAGAATTTGAATACACGATTCAATATTTGGGTTGACAACGTTTCTTCCGATTTGGAATATAACTCGAGTTTACTATAAAGGTTTGAACGATCAATCGTACAGTCACTTTGTAGTGAACTACGAGAAACGAAGGAATATCGAAATGTCGAACTGTAAGAAACTTCTTGGTGCCGCTGTTTTTTTCGTCTTGGTAATTACTCTCGATCGTTTTTTTTTTTCATTCTCATTATTTTCGAGCATGCCATTTATTTTAATAACCTACTTCATACTCCTGACCTTGATTTTATGAAAAAAAAAAACAGAATAAAAATGAATACGCAATCAAAATAAAAAATGATCCAACCTCTGAAAGTGCATTCGAATGAAATTTCGTTGCATATTTTTAAATCACAGAAATATAAGCGATAAATAACTTTAATTTTAACAGATTTTTGTTTCCTCATAGAGGAAGCTATGCGACGGTGAAAATTTTTTTTTTTTTCCAGTTTCCAATGTCAATGTCCTTAAAATGTCCCAGAAAATCGAAAAATCATATCTAGAAAAAATTTCCGGATGTGTGTGTGTATATTATGGCACTGTAAAATTCAAACGTTCATAACTCGAGAACGGTTTGAGCTACAGGGCTCCCGTTTTGCCCAGATGTTAATATATACCAGCTCTTCGTTCTCTAAGAATTTTTTTGGAATTGTTAGAAAAATACGAATTCTACGGCAGATTGAAATTTTCAAAAAAAGGGTGTCGATTCTCTAACTTCGGCCAATTTCAAGATTTATTATTTATTTTTTTGTTTATAAATAGAGTATCATAATAGGAAGGTTGGTATTGAATTTGGGAAATATCGATTGAACGGTTAAAATTTTATGGGTTTTCGAATTTTACGAAAATGTCAATTTTTCGAAAAATCGTTTAACCGCTTTAATTTTTGCAAATGTTGTAAGATATTGTGTTTTCTATTTTTTTAATAAACTTTGTCACTCTCCAAATCTAGATTTAACACGAAAATTTTTATCAATAACAAATTCGTTTTTACATCGATATTTCTTGCCCGAAGCTCCGGGCATAAAATAAGTGAAAAATTAAATTTAATGCAATGTAAAAAATTGCACAGGGAATGGTTGTCAGTTCGAGAAAATTGGATTTGGATAAAATAGCCTATGAGCAAATTACCGTGGACGAAAAATGCATAGAGAGTCGGGTCGATATAATTTCTCGACTACTTGACGATATAGATGGAGAGCCCATTGGCGAAATATTCCCTCATCTGATTCAAGAGTTGAAACAAAACATGACCGCGAGTGCTGATACGGTAAGCGACGAAGAATCGGACGAATCGTCGACGCTTCGATTCCCCAACGACGATTCCGACTAGATTTTATGAAATTTTCTTCCACAGGCTCGTTTCCTGGTTGACTACGAGATGAACAGTCCACAGAATACAATCATTTTTAATCGAACCGAGTGCAAACGCTTTTTCGCTGCATATGCGAAAGAAATAGATGACGTGGAGACTAGATTGGATGAGGGATTTGGCAATGCATTGAACAAGACGATCGCAGTGCTCAGGGATGTGTTGACTAAAATCAGAAAAGAACTCAATACCGTGAAATCGATTAAATCTCAAGCTCGCTTATGCAAGGAATATTCCTGCAACCAGGTGAGAAGACAAGAATTATTTGGTCGATCGCGAGCCCCGGAGGCTGCGACGAATTGGTTTGCAGTCTGAGTGACTCGAACGCTCAAGTTTTCATGTTTTTGCTTTCTCATAGAGGAACCTCTGTGACGGTGAAAATTTTTTGTCCAGTTTTCAATGTCAATGTGCTTAAAATGTCCCAAAACATCGAAAAATCATATCTAGAAAAAATGTCCGGATGTGTGTATGTGTGTGGATGTTCTGGCACTGTAAAATTCAAACGTTCATAACTCGAGAACGGTTTGAGCTACAGGGCTCCCGTTTTGCACAGATGTTAATCTACACCAGCTCTTCGTTCTCTGAGAATTTTTTTTGGAATTGCTAGAAAAATACAAATTCTACGGCAGATTGAAATTTTCAAAAAAAGGGTGTCGATGCTCTAATTTCCGCAAATTTCAAGATTTATTATTAATTTTTTTGTTTTTGTATCATAATAGGAAGGTTGATATTGAATTTGGGAAATATCGATGGAACGGTTTAAATTTGATGGGTTTTTGAATTTTAGGAAAATCTTAGTTTTTCGAAAAATCGTTAAACTGCTTTGATTTTTGCAAAGGTCGTAAGATATTGTGTAGAATTTTGTACTTGCTCTTTACTTTCTAGAAAAATGGCGAATTTATATAATTTAAATGCAAATAGAAAAAACGCTACACATTGAAATTTGGAAATTGCTTCCGCAAGATGCTCAAGATGCACGATGTTTTTGTTTTTCCAGTTAGTAATCATTGCTAATGCCGCGCGAGAAAGGACGTTCACACTGACTACAGAATTCGTATGCCCCAAGAGGAAATACTCCTCCTACATGCGGATCCTCGTGCAAATGGAATACAACGCCTACGCCAAGAAAATCCCTGACGTCCTAGAAAATACAAAAAAATGCATACGCGGTGGCAATTTGTCTATTCGGAATAATTTCTAGGTCTTGAGATTTTCCAAAGGGAGAAAAATCATCTTCTCGAGCTTTGGCAATGAAATTTTGAATCAAAACGCTCCAATTTTTTGTTTTTTTTTTTGCTGGTTAACAATTTTATTTCCAACAAAGTTATAAAAACAGAATAACAATTACGATGAAATGTTACATGGAATGTTGCTTAGAAATAAAGAAAAAATAACCATCACCATTTGCTCTACAGGAAGCTAGTTAACAATCGTTATTTCATGTTTCTCATTATATTGATTAACTTGATTATATTCATTCGTTTCGATCATCCCCAAGGATGATGAGAAGGTTTCTGGGCAGCAGAATTTTGGACAGCATTTGCAATGGCATTTTCCTTGGCAGCCACAGCGTCTTTGTGCTGCAAAAAAAAAGAAACAATATTGATAACAAAATTTTGTTGATTCGTCTGTTTGTTAAGACAGCAATAAAAATTTTGTAAACAATTTTTTGTTTGATATTTTTGCAAGTGCATTGAATCGTAAAAATCATTAATAATGAGGAGCAAAAAAATGTTTAAAAAATACCGGAATTCATAAAAATGAAGCAATTTTGAAATAAATTTTGTGGAATTTGTTGACAAAAATGAAGATTTGGAAAAAACTTGTTCTTACCATGGCTTCTTGCTCGCTCTGACTGATCTGCTTGTCGACGTCTTGTTTCCTGAGCTCCGCAGCAGTCTCGGAAGCATTTCTCTGGATGGCAGCAGCAGCTGCTGCTTCCCTTGCAGCGGCAACCCGTTGTGCAGCTGCAACTGAATCTTTCAGAGTTGCCAAGCGTTGTTGAAGCGCGACCAACTGTTTGGCACTTGCTCTTGCCTCTGCTTGAGCCTGAGCGGATATTTCCTCGGATCTGAATCAGCACGATGAGCAATTATTATTTTCGCTTTAATTGGATTATCGAGAGGGAAGAGAAAATTTTTACCGTTGAGCTGCTTCACGCGCAGCAGCTTCTCGGGCCAGTGCAATTTTTTGTTGAATAATCGCAGCCTGTTTGGCCTCCGCGACACGATGCTGGGCAATCATTACGTTATTATTGGCTTCCTTGGCTTGGTGTACAGCGCGAATGACTTCTGGTGGATAAGCGATACTGGGAGTGCCAGGATAAGGGTCCCTGAGGGCCTGAAAAAAAAAAAAAAACCACAAAAATGATGAATTTTCCTAAAAATGTTAATTCCGATAATGGAGCAGCAAAACTCTCTGGAAATAATTACTTGAAGGGCAACATTGTGAGTGGCCTGAAGTTCAATTTGGCCAAGAGCGAGATTCCCTTGTGGGGAAGAATTCCAAGAAGGATTGCCAAAGCTGGAAGGTGCCCAGGCTGTGGGCCCAAACGCTGGAACAACCCCAAAAAAATCATAGCCAGCTGGACCGAACAGTGCAACGCCACGTTTGTCTTTTTTCTTCGTTTCTGACGTCTGCTGGTCAGCATTCGATGCAACGACGAGCAGGGCACAGCCTACGATAGCCTGAACAAAAACAAAACAAAACAAAACAAAATTCCAAGCGATGGTTAATTACTTTTAATTAATTAATATCAAATTATGTTAACCCTTACCTGCCACACCTCTGTAGAGTTACGTTCTTGCCACCATGGGGTAGATTTGTACCCCAGTGACAAAAATTGTTATAAAAAATGAACTACTGAATATTTCGACTTGAAAATTGTTGTAGAACATATTGAAAAGTTTATTTAAAAGATTGTTTACTTTATATAGCCAAAAATTAAATTTAGGTTCACTAAAAAAAATCCTAAAACCAACAGAAGTGGAAAAATTTTCCTCAATAGGCCTGGGGTAGTTTGTACCCCAAGATAGCAAGTAAGGGTTAATAAGGTCGTTGATAAGGAAATATCTCGAAAATGGTTAGAGCTTCGAAAGAAAATCCCAGCAAAAATAATATCGAAAGTGATAAGGAAAGCGAAATATTTCGATTTACCACGAAAAAAGTCTTCATCTTGCTGGAGGTTTGTTGATGGAACTGATGCTCTGAAGGTGGTTCTCTGCCCCTTATATACGAATGTGCGAGGGGCCAATTTTTCTGACCACGACTTTAAGTGTCGTCCGTGTACAATCACGACATCAATTAAAATTGTTGCAGCCAATGATGAGAGGAACAAACCCGTGTATAGCTGCTTGAGGTGCGGACAAAATTATAGGTGGCTGGATCTAATGACGATTGGCAGATGACTATCGAGGGTACCAATCATCTCGTATTACTTTGATCCTCCATGTCGTGGGATCAAGATTAGTGACTTATCTCTAGGAACACCGGAAACCATCTACGAATCAGCTCTCACTCTCTGGATCTTTGAGGCTTAACGATTAGGATTTCGTATTTTTCAAATTTTGTTTAATGAAAACGTCATTTTCTCCAGTTTCTGTTATTTTCGTATTTTTCAATTAGTTTTTCTTGGTATTTATTCAGCAGCACAACAACAACAACAATAACAATTTGTTTTGATTCGTGATGAAAACCCATCCAATCGATTTTTAATGTATTTTCTATCATAATTATTATTAATAATTAATTAGTTAATTAAGAGCTAGTGTTTAACATGAAAAAAACATTGAAACTCAACCCTCGCTTTCTATTTGTTCATAGGACGAAATTGTTCATCATACTCGTTCATTTTTTAATTGTTTACTATTTTTTGTACAATGGAAATTCAACGCATCAGGATTGACGTTAAATGCCAGAAAAGTCCCGAACGATCCGACCATTCGACAAGTAAGTTAAAGGTCCTCGATGAGCTTGGAGGGAAGGATTCGTTGCTGCGTTATCGGGATTGTAAATTGCTCGGGCTTGCTGACGCGTTGCTCCATAAGATTCTTGATTGGTCAATTTTTTCTCTGCTTTCCGGCCGTCGAATGGTGGGAATGTGTAGGTTTGGAGATCTTCTATTGACAGGAACGTAGAGGTCAAAGGTGGCTGTGTTGTGGAGAAAAAACTTGGCGTGTCCTTGAAATGACCTTGAGCATTGTAAATGGATGTTTTTGTTGATCCTGCCTCCTCGGTCGTTGCTGGATTTTCTTCTTTTTTTGCGAACCTCGCGGTTCCTCTGTCGCGTGGAGACTTGTTACCGTAAGTGCCTTTGACCTTGGGATCTTCTATTTTGCTACTTCTGTACGATGCCCTCGTTCCATGACTTTCGTTATCTCGGTAATTGCTTCTGGGTGTTTCGTAATCCTGAGTCCTCTCGGATTCGTATGTACTCGGTTTTTCATAATCAGCCTTTGTCGTGTAACGAGTCTTTTGCTTGGTACCACCACGCGAAACCTTTGACCTTGGACGCTTCGAAAATTGCTTATTTGATTCCGAACGAGATTCCTCTACTTCTGGCACTTGTTTGACGTGCACGTAATCTGAAGAGATAAAAAACAACGAGGCACTCATTTTTCCGCATTCAAGAATCGAGCTTTGTTGAAATTTAGGACTCACCATCCTTGGGCAGTTCCTGCCTGTAAGACTCTTCGAATTCCTTCTCGAAATCCTCCCCGTAAGCTTTGTATGGAGACCTCTCCTCTGCGCCATCTTCATCATCAGCATCCCTTGTCTGCTCCTTCTCATCAAAACTTCCGTGACGTTCGCTCCTTCGACTCTCCTCCTCATCATCATCCTCGTAACTGCCGCTTGTGTCTCTCCCTTCGACGTAACTCGAACGATACTCACCCGATGACTTGTCTCCACCATCAGCGCTGTCGTCGTCCTCCTCAATGCTCTGATATACAGGCTTCGATGTAACTTCAGACTTAGGGGGTGCACGTTTTTCCGTGTTGCCTTGTTCCAGCGATGCGAGCTTGGAATATTTGCCAAATGCTTCGTCGTACGAGCTGAAGAGATTCGAACTCGGTAGCTCGAAACTGTTGTTGTCACCGTCTCCATTTTTCAAGGCATCTGGATTGCCAGAGTCGCTGCCAGCTGGTGAATAACTAAAATCCGGTCCAGGTGTCTTGAAGGCTGGAAAACCACGATTGACCTTATTGAAAATGGTAACTAGCTCCATTCCTGTGCCTCAGATGACATGCAAATTGTCATGGGTGCAAATTTGCAGTCACGAAAACTTCAGACGGCAAGAACTCTTGTCGGCGTGGCCCAGCGGCTTCCCTCATAATTGTCCAGATTATTATTTTTTTCTCGAAATATGACTCGTTATCTTTAATTCGGCGCAATTTAAATGTCAGTACCTTAATTAGTATTGAAATGGCGTTAAAACAAAAAAAAACCCGTACAAATGTCGATGGAACAGAACGTTTTGAAAACTTGCAGTGCAAATTTGCGTGGTAAGTGTGTTAGCCCAGAGGTAGAGTTTAAAAAGAGTTTTGCCGTTACCTTCATCGAAGTCGTGCTCGCCACTGTCGAAAGGGCTGGGCGTAGTAGTTTTCTTCTTATTTATCAGTTCCACGTCCGTTCTGATCTGTTCGAAGGGGTTGGAATGATAGACGATCGGATGAGTATTTTCAACGGATAAGCCAGGAGCTCCGGTGGTAAAATGTAACTGTGGTTGGTTGATGAGTTGCTCGTATCCATTCAGAGGTTTGTTATGTTGATGGCTTGGGTATTCGTTGACACTGGCTGCCTGGAATTGAGGAATTTGAGGAGTGCTCCGAGGCGAGTGGATGGACGAGACTCGGGGTTTATAATTTTCGAGGTTAAACGAGTTGGTACCGGATGGCGATGGAGTTGAAAGAAATTTCGAATGATCATAGGAGAATCCTGATGAGGATGGACGAGCTTGATAGTCAGCCACGGACTTTAAAGACACTGGCTCATTTTCAAACCCTCTAACAAATCCACCAACTTCCGGACTGGTTTGCACAGACACTGGCCGAACATCAACGTTTTTGGAATCAGGATAAGAGCCCTGCTTGAGGCTGGGAGAATGAGGACGATTGGTAGAATGATGAGGATTGAAGGATGATGAAGGATTTGAACGATATTTGCCTGCAGAGCGGAAGGAATGATCGCCGGAATTAGAGCCTGAGATAGTGGAGGGTGATGAAAATTTAGAGAACGATGATGGGGTACCACTGGCAACTGGAAACAGTCCGGATCTGAGTTGAGCTAGGCTGGGCTCAGAATTCAATCTGTAGCTGCTCGGGCTCTGGAAATATTGAGATTTTCCATTGCCTTTGTTGGGAGATTTGTTTTGGAAGTGGTTGCTGGCTTGTGGCGAGTAGGAGGAAGGACTATTTCTGTAGTTGTTCTGGGGAACACGGTTTGGAAGCGTTTGAAGCTGACTGGCTTGAAAGCCACCCTGAAGATTGGATGCAGGAAAATTCTTTCGATGCCGAAGATCACTTCCGGGAGCATGGGATCCCTGACGTTGATATGGACCGTAAGTAGGTCCGGGAGTTGCATCAAGTGCTGGAATTGTGTGGATCGTCGTCCCAGCCTGGACAAGCTCAACAGGTTGTGGACTGCTGTATGGAACTGTGAGCAGTTTGCTTTCGGAGCCAGGAAGTTGCGTTGACCAAATAATGGATCCAGCAGGCGTTATCAAATCGCGCTTTGACCTTGATACAATAGAAGAAGTTTCACTTGTTGAGGCATAACTTGCTACCCCTAGAAGCAACACAGCCTCGAAGATCTGCAACAAATGATTCACGTCATCATCATCAATCCGGACTTTCGTGGCATTAAATCAAAATTTTCACTAGGTATCAATGATGATATGAGAATTTTTATATTCACCGTACCAGCATAGAAATCATTATGCCGAACCTGTCGTCGTCGAAGTTGATATTATTACTGAGAACGCGTCACTCCGTCACTTCTTTTATATTCTCAATAATCAATGATGCGAATCAATCGGAGACTGATCGTAATTTTCTAAAAGTAACAAAAAATGACTTGCCACCAAGAGATTCCTGATGGCAGTAGAGCGTTACCCATTTTCCTCAACGTCCTGCTGGCTTTTTTCCGTTATGACAATTGCTGAACTACTCGGAGCTGAACAGCTGTAATGGGACACCAGGAAGATCTTGGTCGACGATGAGCAGCGCAGGAAGACAATTGTCAAGCAGATCGTTATGGTTAAGCCTCTTAATAAGGTTCATTAACTATTGATTGACTATTGAGTGTCATTGCGTGACAACTACTGTATCCGACACTCGGATATCGAGAAAGGTGAGAAAAGGTATTTTGAGCTAATGGGATCGGGTTGCGCTTCATTGGAGAAAGCTGAGAATGTCATTAAGATTTTGTCAAGAAAAAACGCGCGCCTGTTTGCGTGTCATGCCGTGTACGACCCCCGTAAGAACCAAAACATATTTCTCCTTAATTACTTGACGTTTCATTAACTTTTGGATAATGGGATAAATTGCATTGATCCTGTCTGGATACACGTAATTTTCGACTTACAGTTATCGCGAATTACGTGACATCAATCACAGCCGAAGAGCTGCTTATCGATTGATTTCCCACGGTTGGTTCCCGGCATTATTTTATGACCATTGAACTGGATCAGCGTGTCCATCGCGAGTCGATGCTCAACAGAGTCACCTTCGGAAGAAATTCAACACTTTCTTGTGGCATGTAATAATCGCTCTAAAGCGTGAATACAAAAGTGAAAATGTCCGGTAAGGTGTCGCCTTAGTGGTTGGAACCAAATGGATTTGGAGCAGGCATTGTCGTCAGCCAAGATATCGAGACTTTCACCGTTCAATAATTTCTCATATCTTGAAGCTGGAAGCACCAGCCTGTGCCGTTGCCTTCGTTATCCTAACGATCGTCATACTTCCTAGACCCTCCGGAGCGTCAAGATTTTTTTCTTGGAATGTCCGCAGCGATTGATGCAATCAAAAGGATGAGGATTTTAAATAAACAACACCTGAACATCTTTCCATAAATTACAACAGATTTATATAATCTTATATTTATCTATTTACATTATCACTAACTTAAGCACATGTTACAAGGAGAATACGTGGATGAATAATTAAAAAGGACATGACATGTTCTTTGGCTTAAACCAATCAGTTTTTTGTTTGCTGGTCATGTGCCCTCGTGAACGGCAATCATGATCGTCGAATTTCTTTGGATATATTTTGATAATTATAAGAAAAGACTGAGAATGTTGAATTACACTATTCGAGTGGGATAGGGTCGAACTTGTGCGAGATGAGGAGGAGCTGGTGGTCCCATGTTGATTGGAACATCTGATTTCTTCTGCATGTTGATTGGACTCACATTGAAGAATTCCGTGTGAACTCGTCGTCTGTCATCCTCAAAATATTGTCTGAGTTCATCCTCGTCCCGGAAAAAACTCTGAGGACTTCCCTTTGGCAGCTGCTTGTTCTTCATCAAAAGGCCGAGGAGGTTATGCATTCTTGGATGATTGATGTCGTAATAGTCGTTCTTAGAGAATTGCTCGCTGCTGGAAGGCTTGAAGGAATCGCTGTCGGACGAAGAGGTAGTCGTGAAGCTTGGATAACTTCGATATTTCTCGTAACGATGATGCCCGTCGGCCTTGACTCCGGACTCCACATGATTACTGGCCGAGGCATCAGGATTGGATGATGGCCTTGAAACGAGAGAGCTGGGTCGAGGAAGATGTCTGTTGTTGCCATTGGGAGAGTTGAATCTTGGATGTGATCCTGGTCGTTTCTTTCCTGGTTTGGGTGAGTCAACAAACGGACTTTTTGATAAAAAGGAATTGAGCTTGGGCGGGGTCAAATAGTCTGATAAATGTTTCATATTCCTAAACTCGTTGGAATGTTCGTTGGACGTTCCTGGTCTTGATGATCCGTGACCTAGACCCGGACGGTTCTTGGAATGGGATCCACGGTGTGATGAATCTCCAGACCCCGGTAAATTCAGTTTAAAATCGGATTTGAATAGCTGCTCAATATCAGCCATCGAAAGTTCAGGCTTTTTTGCCGGTATGCTAGAAGACTCTGCTGTTCTGACATTCGTCTCGGAATGATGAGCTTCCAGGATGTCCTTTGCCCCGTATTTCGGATCCGACATAGATGCCTTGTATCGTTGCAGCTCACTCTTCAGCTTAGCCAGCTCGTTCAGCTCCGCTGCGCTATAATTACCACGCAACCTTCTGTCAGTGTTCCACTTGTGAGTGCTGTAAATCGTTTTCAATGATTCCTTGAACATTTCCTCAGCGTATTTCTCGAGATCACTGCTCAAGCGTGGCTTTTGAACGAGTTCAGTTTGCGCCCCGGGCGAATGCTTATAGAAATTGCCACCCGGAATAACAGGCACCAGGTTCAATTGATTCGGTAGAGGTTCAGTATTTTTGCTGTTGAGCATTGACTGACTCTTCATCAGATCAGAATTTGGCACGAAATTTATTGGATTGAAGACTGGACGCTGGTTTTCCTGTTGATTCGAAACTGGTCTGGCCGCTTCTGCTTTGTTCACTTGACTACCCAAGTGCGTTAATTGGTCCACATAATTCTGAAGATTTATAGGAACAGGTGTGGTACTTGCGACGATGGGTCTTGGAGCTAGAAAACTGGCTGTGGTGCTGAAGATTGGTATCGGCGTTGTCAGCACCGCTGCAGGATAATGATTGAAAGCTCCATATGGATTGATCATGGACATGTCGACCGGACTAGGTTTGATGTTGGGATTGATGATCTCTACATTTTGATTCGCCATGATTGGTAGGTGAGCATTGGCAGAATTAACGTTGACACCTGGTAGAGCGTTGATGGTATTGCCGTTGGCGTTGCTCGTGCTGCCGAGGTTGTCGTTGACCCTGTAGACATGCTGGAAGGGCACTTGTCGGGCAGCATCTTCATTGGAGCGTAACTGTTGAAGCTGCTTCCATGTATTTTCAAATATGTCATTAGCGGCATTGAGGATTTGCTGATTTTGATTTCTAGGTGCATGGACAACAACATTGGGAGTCAGTACGCTCTGCTGCTCTTGCAACTGGCCACCAAAATTTGTAAGATGCTGATTGTTCAGATTGATTGGAACAGCGTTGGCATGATGAATGAAAGTTGGAACAACTTGGGCTGCCTGGATGTAGGTCTTCACCTTGCCATTGGCATTCTGGTCACCGCGGTAAAGTTGATAAACGTTTTCTTGATGCGGAGCTCTGACAGCTGATTGTTGTTGATTCTGATTCTGATTGCCATTGTGGAAATGATTGATGTTATTATTCGTTGGTAAATAATACTTGTTTTCATTCGCGGTACTGGATGGTCCTTGATGAACATCATTGGCTACGGAAAAGCTTGCAGTCGTCAAGTATTGCCCGTTAGCATTACCCACCACGTTTTTTCTAACCTGCGTCTCTGCCGTATGATAATTGTTGTTGGAAATAGCATTCGGTTGCGGTGTTGTTGTTGACGATGGAGCATTTTGCTCTGACCCAGTCGGGCTATGGGCATTCCCATGCTGAATCACATTTTGACCATGAAGTCCATTTGGATTTACAAGGATGTTGTAGTTCGAGGGTCCGTTGTAGTGAGCATGCATAAGAGGGAAAGACTGGAGGGTTGGTTGGGGCAGCAATAACTGTGGCGTGGATGGATTAACTGTAAAATGTTGCATGTGTTGGTTTATTTGATTGGCCGGACGGGGCGAAGGGGTACTGTGGTAGCCCTGCAAAGGTATACTAGCCATTGTGGGAGCCACGTTGTGAAGATTATTATTAATGGCATGGGTTACAGTGAACATGGGTGCAACTGTGCTTGGGGAATAGTGAGGGCGTAGATTGGTCGGGAATTTATTGTTGGAATTCATCTGAGGCAGAAGGACAGCTTGCATAGGATTATGATAAGTATTTTGTCCAACTATGATATCCGGAGCTGGCGTTGATAATCCGTAATTATTGTTCCCTGAGTTTTGATTGTTCTTGGGCGGATTGGCTGGATTGCCATGACCATTGTTGATGACCGAGTGGCCCGTGCTGACGATCGGAGCTTGGCTACTGACAAGTGGTGTAGCTGTGACGAAATTCGGTACGTTGGTAAAATCAAAGCCTTGACTGTTACCGATTGCCGCTGAATGATCAAAATTTCCCAATGGTAGGAGATTCAGGTTGACTGGAACAAGCAGCTTCGGTTTGTCCATCTGATCAATCTCAAATCCGTTTGAATGTGATACTTCGATATTAGGGGCAACTTGACTCCAGCTCGGACCTCTTTTTGACTTGGAACTTTGCTTCGCTTTCTTTTCTTCTGTTCTTAAGGTTACATTTGGTTTGCTGATTACTTCTTCAGAATTTTCTTCGGAACTCTGTCCCCGATCATCTTCGATCCAGTAACTGGGCTTAGCTCTTGGTCTGTGCAACTTTGATCTCGTCGGTGAATTATTTTTTCGTGGATCTTCCGATTGCTGGTCATCGTGAGCGTGGCTGCGGTGCTCCTTGGGCAATCTTCGGGAATTTTCCGTACCGTATGGACGCCTTCTGCTCTTGTGAATCCTTCTTGGCTTTTCTGTAATTTCCATGTACTCTTCCTCTCCGGAATAGTCACCTACGTCTTCGCTTCTCTCATAACTCGGTCCGTAGCGATCTTTACGATTGACCCGAGACTCCTCGTCGTATTGACTTGTCAATTCCATTTCCGATGATGCTTTTCGATGCTTTTGACTTCTGGGATTATCGACGCTCGATGATTTCACCGAAACCTGCTGCGTTCCGTATTTCATGTCAAGTTTGTAGTCGCTCGGTTCAACCACGATCACGGGCTTGGCATAACGATTTTTCTGTGTCATCGTGGGGTAGTTTGATCTGGAACTTGTTCCACTGTTATCATGGCTGCTCGATTTCTGCTGCGACGAAGTTTTTTGACGTAGGGAAGCTGCTTCGTTGTACACATTATAATTCGAAGCAGACGAATGCTCAGTGAAACTCTGTACTTTTGCTGGCTCAAAAATGTCCTTCTGCCTGTTTACCGATCGTCCCTTCTCACTCGGATAATTGTTGTAAAACTGTTCCACAGGCTGGAAACTAGGTTGGTCCTCATTGGCCTGATAGTTGGTCAAATATTTATCGATATGTTGGATCCTGTCTTTGGTTTTCTGGTTCTGTGACGTTGTTGCCCCACCACCGGACTCATCCCCGTAGCCAACTTGAGTCCCGCCTCTGTTACGAGCCAAATTATTCCGCACGTTCTCGTAGAACTCGTGGTAATTCGCAATCGCTGGAGTTTCATTGGTAACTTTGAGGATCTCGAATTCGCTCTGTCCCTCCTGAGTATCGAATGACCTTCGATCAGCATTTGGTCCTGCGAGGTTTAAAAACATTCTGGCCTCTGTCGAGTAAGCCGGATCATCCTCGATCTTCCCTGAATAGTGGAATTCCTCTCCAACCACTTCAGACTGCTCATCCTCACTGGATGTTTTCATGTCCAACGCTTTCGTCGATGCTGCTCCATCCCCGATCGAGCTCATCGGTACAAAACCATTTGAATTTTCATAATGTATCGTCGCTTCATTTATGGGACTCAGGGTGGTTGAACTTTTCAACAATTCCGAGACTAATGCAGAATTCTTTGATTCCTCGAACGGCACTCGCTGGTTTTCTGATGCCGTCGCAACCTGGTCGATCGCATCCTCGGGTGGCGGCTTCTCGTCTTCGATGGCTCTCACACATGGCCAGCTCAGTAGCAAAAGAATGATCTGAAAAACGTTAACAAATTATTTCCTGGCTCATTTTTTTTTTTTTTTTGCCATTCTTCATGATTTCTTCGAAAAATGGTAAATTATTCGCCAGCTTTTCTGTACGATCGGTCCAAATGTTAAACTAAATATTTCCGTCGCGAACTCACAGAACTGGGCAATTCGTAATAATTGTACAAAGTGAAACTTTGAATGACGATTCTAATTGCTCTTAAAAACTTTTGGATTCTTCTTGATAGAGTTTGCATTAAAAAGATTACGAGATCAGGTAGAGATCTGGTATTGAGATATCCTGAAGTAGAGTTATGCTCACTGACGAGAATTTCAAGGGGATGACCTAGAAAAGAAAAGCAGACTGGAAAAAGTAAAAATATAAAATAGTAGAGCACGCACGCTTTACAATGCGAATAGGGATCTGGATGTGCACGGGACCAAAACTCCATTGGACTTTCTCACCGTAGGAAATCTTTCGATACACACACAAGCGAACACACACGCACGTATATACCTTGAGGGGATAATACGAATGTACTCTCTGCGCGGAACGGACGATTGAGTTGAATAAAAAAGCTGTATTAACCAAGATACGTCGATAAGAAATTTTGCTAAATCATTCGCCAACAGTGCGTCACTCTATAAGAAGAAAGCTCCCACATTTTCTGAGCTTTTTCGAAGATACATCGCGATCAGATCTTCGAGCACATTCCGGAACAAAATTAAGGGCTACAATTATCCAAATTTTTAAAAATTCCCCTCGTACTTTCTATCAATTAAAAGGAAATAAATTTCTTTAATCAACCATTAACGATTGGTACGAATTTTAATCGATAATAAATGAGCCTGAACGACTCTCTAGTTAACACACAACTTACGTGATGGATCAACATTTTTCCTTCGCCGGAGGGCCGAAGAGTCCTGAATCGTCTTTTCTTAAGGTCCTAGGTCGAAGAATTTTTCACACACCCGTAATACACATCGATCGCACGATCGATCGATTTACAACCGTTGAAAAATGACGATTTATTATAACATTTAATTAAAAAAAAAAAACGATTACACGATGGATTCGAAGAAACAATTGCGATCCTAGGAATCCTTGCACCGAAAGATGATGCTTTCCTCGTTACCTTCGAGGTGAACATCCACGCGAGAACTGAGCCACATAGTAGATACGCGATTTTCTTTATACACTCTGGTAACCAAGTGAAAAATATATATCGTTCTAAATATTATCCTATAGTCCGGTACAAACGGTTGCTTTTAAACCAGCGGATACTTTCATTCGTGACACGCGACCGCAACTGGAAAAGTCTTGTCTAAAAACCAGGGGGAAGGGGGATAAGGATACTTTAAAGTTACTACTCGAGTCTTATAACGCGAGCTTAGGATGTTCAGGGGCCCATGCCTATTATTATGAAAATCATCCACCAGAACACTTCCATCCTCTATATCTCTATATACAACGTATAATCATCTATATACGTATATGCATCGGATGGACATGGTAGTAGCTAAACGAGAGAGCATTCTCTGCACTTTACTCCCACTTGGTCTGCCTTTCAACATTTTTCCATCTTTTTTCTTTTTTTTTATAAAAGAATTTTTTGCAGTTGCGGATTTCACTCGATTCATCTTGTTGCAACTGCGTGAACCACAACTAGAACGGATGTCCCGATCGATCGGCCGGAATGGCTTGCATCCTCCATCGAACTTTACTCATTTCTATTAATATTTCATTTTCTTCCATTTAATTTTCTTTCCCTTCACTAGAAAATTGCATTTTCGTTGCACGCAGAACGATGGACGGTAAAATTTTCAAATTTTTCGATCCCCGAGCGCCCTCTGTGCACAAATTGCCAAATAATCCAAAAATATGACAAAAAAAAGTCAAAATTTCTTGATTCTGGGGGAAAAAAATAAATTGCAATGAATATTCTGTAGGGACGAATTTATTATTACAAAGTGTAGTGACAGTTTTGGTTCGATGGATAAAAATAAAATGTCAAAAGCAAAGAGCGAGGTTTGATATTTTGGAAAATTTGAATTTAATCACTTTCGATTTGATTAATCAAGGGATCGTTTAATGAAAATCAATTTGGTTTATTAACGCGGTTGTTTAATAGATACGAAGCTTAATAACGAGCTAAATGAAAACGTTTTCGAAAAGATGATCCATCAAGAGTCTCGAAGATGAAACATCAAATACACAGAAACGATAATGCCGGTCATTACTTTTACAGCGTTGGAGTCTTCTACGCGCTCTAGAACACACGCCTTACCGTTGGCTCGTGGTCTTTACTATCTTTATCCATCAGAAGGACTCGTGAATCTCAACGGAACGTGATAAAAAGAGAAAGAAAGGTGAGCGAGGTGAGCACACGTGGAAGAAGAAATTAATCAAAGTGTAAAAACTGAGTAGGAATCGTATCCCCACTCCCGCACTCGACCAACGCCTTTAAAACGCTTTTGTGATGTTAATTGCTCGAAAGCACTCGAGTCTCGCGATATAATCGTGTAAAACGAAACTAACGCGGCTTACTCTTGTGAAAATACGAAATCATAAATCCCTCAAACGTTTATTATCATTATTGCCATAATTTTTATGGTTTTTATTTTATTTTTTAATTATTTTTTCATTCCTTATTAATATTTTTATTGTTTTTGTCATTGATAATGATTTTTACAAGTTTAAATAAATTTTTACTCTTATTAATCGACTCATCGTTCGTTTTTTTTCTATAAACGCAGATCCATTTTTTTCCACGCGCTCATCGCTATTGTTATTATTGTTCATGGATCGCTTAATTTTATCCACAGACTCTTAATTCCTTAATTGAATATAATTAAAGTCCCGTATCTCTGATTAATCGATCCTCGTTCCGATGTACGAGGCATTCTTCGTCAGGTTCAGTTTTTTTTTCCCAATTTCCAAGTTCTAGAAAATCTGTTGCTCCTATTTTTCTACTTTGTGCTTGTTTTTTTTTTTTTTTTAATCCTCACTGATTAGAATCGAAGCTTTTGATTCCTTCGACTTGGATGACGACACATCGTCGCCAACATATGCGAATAGCGACTTAACAAGATGGGAATAGAAAGATTTTAATTACGATGTTTCTTTAAATAATTCCAATGCATTTGCCATCCGTAGAAAGCGATCGCGTTTGTTGGAATGAGCAATAATGGTTTTTCTAATTACAGGAACAAAAAGTATTATTAGTAGAAATGTAACAACACTTAACGACACAATTATTTGAAAACTTGGTTGTTCTGCCTTTTTTTTACCAGCAATTCATATATTTTTCAAAAAATTAAATGAAAAACCATCTTTTTCGAAATTTCAATTCATTTTTTCTCATAATTATTTCTGATGCCAAAGTGGAAAGGACAAATTCTTGGAAAAGTGAAATTAGGATCGATATCGCGTAACTAATTATTACGATGACTGTTACGACATTAATTAACAATCGTGCAAATAATATTTAAATAATATAAATATTACTTAAATAATATTTATTTATAAATAATATATATTTATAAATAATATTTATAAATAAATATTTATAAATATTATTCAGAACACATCCGAATAAAAACTGGAGGAAATTTTTTTTTTATGTTTACTAAGAATGCCTCGTGCAATAAAACGTGCATACGAGATATAATAATGAGTTCACACGTCGATGGATCGTAAGCCTCGTGTTTTCATTACAAGATTCAAACTGCCACGGTTTGATAGTATTATCGAACTTCCGTCGAGACGAGCGAGAGTTAATCGACGGTGAAGTATCGAAGCGAGAGAGTTTGTTGAACTCGTTGAACGTTTTCTCGCTTTTCAGCAGCAACATTAAGGTTTTCTAACTTTTTATGCAAATCGGCATCGTTTTAATAATGTGAAAAAGGAAAATGAATTTCAAAGACGTGGGAAAGTCGTTTTCTCGAGACTCTTCAACAGAAATCAACGTTTATTCATTTCTGTACTAAATCCTCGTGTACATGTTGTAAAAAAAAATACACTTGTTACTTTTTCCATATTTAACAATACGGTTTTAAAATACTTGGACGTTTTTCTTCATTTTCAAACGTCCCTTACAGTCTACTTTTGACAAGGTACCTTTCTGAAGTGTGAAACATTATTTGGCTATCTTGAGGATGTTTGTTACAAATGTAAAAAAATATTTAACAGCTGATCACAAAAGTTTGATCGATTTTCCAGAAAACTCAAGCACCTTCGATTATTTATTCCATTTATTTTATTTTTTATACCAACAAGTATTGAAAAACGTAATTTGAATTTTCATATCTAGATTTTTCTGTCAATTTTCCAAAAAGAATTATTGCTTCTATGTCTTCAACGATCAAATGTTGGAAAACCATGGATCATGAAAATTTATCGTTGCATAAAAAAAAAAGGTTGTTTCTAAGAACCGTGGAATGACACACTGGATCGTCCTCTAAATGCATTATTAGAAAAATGGAACTGTCGTTTATGCAACGTTTCAACATTGCTTGGAATACTACCTTAAAATCTCACGAGTTGACCATAAATGTATAGCATAAGAAAAAGGTTCTTTTAATTCTTAGGGTATTGCACATTTCCCAAAATTAAATACTATTGCTTGTTAATTATCTTTTCAATAATAAAAAAAAAACGTCGTATAAAAAAGATAATAAGAAGATGACTCTCTCGATAAAACGTCATTTCGTTATACACTTTCATGGCACTGAGAAAAAGGAGCTTTTCTCAATCGTATACTATTCGATCTCTCGTTCATTATCATCGATCTTACTTGGCAATGTAAGTTCCAGCAGAGTCGAACAAAGCGTGAAGTAATAAAAAAAAAAAAAAGTTGCAAGTTAACACATTGGAACGTTGAAGATGGTTAAACGTTGTAAAAGTCGATTGGAGTCTTAACTGTTTACTTTGTAACTAGTGAATCTTGGATCCTCGATAATCTGAACGTTTTTGACTTTTTGCTTGCTCGTTTTTCTCTCGTAAGACTCAGAGTCATGATTTTTGGAAAACTGGTGATTGAGCTCGTAGCTGGGGGTTGCTTCGTATTGATTATCGTAAGAATTTTGATTGAGACTGTCCAACTGCTTGGCTAATTGATTGGCGATCGATGGGTTTTGAGAGTATCGAGTGAGGCTTTGGGCCAGTTGAGTAAGCTCGTAAACTGGATTCTGCGCTGGTGCGTTTGATGCTGATGGGTAGTTGGAAGCTTTGCCATAATTACTGTTGTCGTAATTAGAATTTTGGGTCAAGCTTCCAGCATATTGGGTCAGGTACTGTTGGAGCAAGGCCTTGAGATTTATGTTGGGTGTTGGTTTCTGTTGAAGAGGCGAGACCCCATCAACTCGAAGGATAATCACAGGAATCAATGAGTTTCCAGCTTGGATGAAGGTCGGTTGTGCTTTGAGAATGGAGGATGGATCTCTGATGTATTGATTGATCGAAGGATTGTAATTCAACAGATTTTCGTAGTTTACCGAAGCTCTAGGATCTTCAGTGACCGGTGGTGACCTCTGTGAGCTTGATGAGCCACTGGCAAACACTTTGGTCAGATATTTCTGAGCCTCGAAGGAATATTTAGAAAGAACTTTGGGCGAAAGTTGGCCACTGGGTGTGAAGAGACTGCTGGAGCTTGATGGGCTGGTGCTTTTGAGTGTGGGCTCAGTGCTGAAAGTGTATTCGGGATCTGGACTGTTGACGGCATATTTGGAGACTGGACGATGCTCGGTGGATGTGGTGGAGCCATAAGAGTCCTTGAGGACCTTTGATTCGTCGTTGATCAAGCCTGGATAAGCTTGATTATAACGAATCAAAGTTTTCTGGCCGTATTGACCGTGGAAAGGAGGTTCATAGGATTGAGCTTGAGATTGGGCTTGTTGCTGACTGGCTAGGATTCCTTGACTAGCGAAATTGGCTTGATTGCTGAGGGAAGCGGAAGACACAAAGTGGCTAGGTCGAGCAGGTCTTGGTTGATCGTTTGGAAACTGAGCAGGACTCTTGGAATGGATGTTGGTCAGAGGATCACTGGGATAGCGATTATCCTGGGAGGTGTATCTGAGCTGCTGAGGTTGATACTGGAAGTTGAGTCCGGATGTGGCACTCTGTTGGGACGGATTGCCACCAGGGATTTGATAAGTATTCCTGATTTCATAATTCTGAGAAGATTGAGGCACTCCGGATTTCTGTTTGGTGAGGAATTCGTTGTAGGCATTGATGTAGGAAGATGGTGGAGTTTGTGAAACTTTGCCATCAGGATATTTCCAGACTATCTTGTTCTCGTATCGAACCCCATTTTCGATCGTGTATCTTGGCAGATTGGCGAATTGAGCTAGTGGAGATTCTGCATTATTGACAGAGCTTGCTGGCCTCTGGGTCGTTGATCCTTCGAAGCCTGGCCTTGGGGTCACGTTCCCGTTACCAGAGTTCGAACTGTAGATCGTTTGATAGGAAGACGCTGTCGGGGTGACGTAAGAAGGTGGTGCCTGCGTCGAGTAAACGTTGTAGGGCCTTTGCGACGTTTGTCCAACTTCGTAATATCCATTTGAGTATGGATTCGATGATTGGTAGTTTGGTTTTGGTGTGGCGTAGCTGTTCTGGCTGGAATCTTGGGAATTGGCTCGGTAATCAGGACGAGGAGTCGTGTACGTTTCCACGAGAGTCCTTGGGCTCGTACTGAACGTCTGGAAATTGTAATCGATCTGCGATGGTTTATACAACTTTGTACGTTGACCAAATACCGGTTGCGTGCCCAGAGCTCGATTCGGTGATACTCTGACAAGTTGCCCATTGGCTCGATTACCGGAAATCGATTGATAAGCGTTACTCTGGCCTTGATGTTGTGCATAATTGTTGGTGTGATCGCTGACTTGCGATTTGTCCGTAACTGGTTTGACAGACTCAATTATCGTCTTGGGTAAAAATGGACTTATCGACTCTTCGATGCTGACACTCGTGCCGGATTTTCCAGCTGGAAAATAATAATTGTATTTTCCAGTGAAGAAATTGTTACGTGCAAATCCATGACCGAGGTGACTCTCGACCGTTCGTTTTGACTTTTCTTCACTCGACAACGACGAGTTGTCGAGATCGTTTGGAAAGTCGAACAGGACTATCGGTGGCAATATCGACAGCTGCTCGCCCTTCAAGTCTCGAGGATTTCCCTCTATCAGTTTCAACGTTTCACCGTTTTCATCATTCTCCAAGATTTTTTCAATGTCCTCGATCTGTTCCACTCGCTTTTTCGGACTCAACGCTGCCTCGCTCGCTTCCTCCTTCTTTGATGAGTCCTCGCACGAGACCACGATCGCCAGGACCAAATTCAACTGGAAAATAAAATCCTTGCTTACTCGTCGCTCATTTTTCAATCGTTCCTTCTATTTTTTTTTTTTTCATCACGAGTCACGAGTAAAAATTTCGTGAAAAATCCAATTATAATTTCAAACAACAAAAAAAAATGTTTTTTCTCACTTGATCGACTCTTCCCTAATCTTTCATCGACAACTTGATTATTTTTCAAGCTCCTCGAACAAAATTCCAAATTGCACCAATAAAAATGGCGCGACCTTTGTCCCGGAATGTTAATATTTTGAAAAAATCGGCACACCTCAAAAATGGACAAATTTTTTTTTCCTTTTGGTTGTTACGAACATCATACTCGAAAAGACCAGTTTCAGGACTTGATCCGCGTCCTCCGTGAATACACTATTCGAATGGAAACGTCCTTGGACCTTTCGTTTTCAATATCTAGAGGATCGAAATGGATGGGAAAAAATTCTGGCCTGGCATCAGTCATTGGCAGATCGCCATGAATCTCAAGAGGAATAGCTTTTGCCCAAGATATTCGTATTTTTTTTTTCGCCTAGCAGAGTAAACATTTAAAAAAATATCGCATCTCATGGAGAAAAGTTATTTCGCACCAGGCGCGATTTCCCATTGAATGGTCCGCTGTGTGTGCTCGATCTTCCAACTAAAAAACAGCATCATCGCTTATGATGTTCTCTCTCTCGCTCCCTCTCTCTCTCTCTCTCTCTCTCTCTCTCTCTCTCTCTCTCTCTCTTTCTCTCTTGGCAACCGATAATGGCATTCTTACTTTCACCCACCGATATATTCCTTCCTGAGTCGAACGTCTTTACTCAGACTTGGAATAAACACCGAGCCCCCTCCCCTCTCTCTCTCTCTCTCTCGCTCTCCTCAGTGGCGATCTTTCACTCTGTGCACCTGTCTGGTACATCAGGTTCAACGATCGTGCGATTAATGATTCGCGGAAGACGAGAAGAAAAACCGGAATAAAGAGAAACCTTATTTCCAATTGGCCCACGTCAACGTCTATGACGAATCGCGATTGATTCACAAATTGTCATTCGTTAATGAAAAACTGACTTGAAATCCTGCTGCACTTGACCCCGAATGTAAAAACATTTTTCATCAAATATTTTTCAAGATTCGAGGTAAATATTTCAACACTGAAAAGAAAATTTTGTTGGATAAGTTCGACTAAACTATTTTTTGAAAAATCACAAAAATTTCGTCATTCCAGCAAGAAATATTGTAGAAAGTTTCTTCGAGAAGCAAATTTTTGTCATTCCAATCATAAATTTCGCTGACAGCTCCGTTAGAAATAAAAAATATTGTCGAAATTACGAAAAAGTTTTGAAATTATCCCAAAATATTTAGTTTACCGTGTTAAAAACAATATCGACGTTTTTTAACAAAATTTCATTTTCAGTGTAAAATATTTCTTGCTGCAATGACAAAATTTTTGGGATTTAAAAAAAAAAACGTTTGGTCGAACGTATCCAACAAAATTTTCTTTTCAGTGAATTGTTTCGATGCAAGTTTTCGAGCCTTGATATCCTTCCTCATGGTAAAAAAACGAGTTTCGTCAATCCTCTCATTTTTCCTCCGGTTTTCACCGCTTTCTTTAAGCGACACGTATTTTTTTTTTTTTTTTTTGTAACAAGCTCATGAACTTGTTCCGCAGGGAGACGCATTAATATTTCAAAAGCGCAGATCCTCCTTGTTATAAATCGCGAAATATACGAGACTGAGAAGCAATCCCGGAGTCGTCCGGAGGCCATAGAGAGAAACCGTGAAAGGTAAATGTTTGCCAAACTCGAGATTTTTTAATTTCACTGAAAATTCTTGGGCCTGGAGCAATAAAAACAAGAGCCTGCTTCGTGTATAGAAAGAAAAATGTATAAAATTTCCCAACTGACGAATGAATTTTCAGAGTTATCGAAACTTTCGAAATTTTAATACACTGGGTCATTTTGACCCGGACTCATATTTCAGCGTTAATTATTCCCACCCCAGAAATCGTTTCCAGGCCCATCACCACTTTCCCAACAGAATTAACAATTTTTTTAAACAGCACACGAGTCTTTTGAATTTTCTTGCTTTCGATCATGATTTTTGTGAAACACATCTCGCCTTACATTTCCAGACATAAAAACATTTCATGACTCCTGCCAGAACGTTTTTTCTTGCCAATAATTGACGATTACTCTTACGATTGAGTGACGTTTCGAAAAGACTGGATTTCAGGTGAAAAAAAATTGAATAACCCTAGTCGTGAATTGAAGAAACAGAAAATTCATTAATTAATGAATATTGACAAGCAAATTGTTGAATTTTTCCATATTTTAATCTCTTCGTTTTGCGAAATTGATTTAATGATCCTGGGGCAGTACGAAATTTACGCAAAATCATCCAACGGGCTCAACACACTTCGACGAACATTTCATTTCGACTTTCACTGTGTGCTCGAGAGCAGCATCTTTTCTCGTTTCTTTATAAGCAGAAAAATATAAATATATTTATTCACATATATATATATTTACAAATCTTGGTAAAAAGAAGAAACTGACACTTCGAGTACGATCATGTGTGGCTTAAAGAAAAAAAAAAAAAACGTGTATAATTGAAAAAACTTTCACCGCTATTACGATCTGTAATTTCCGGAAATCGATACGTCCGAGAATCTGCAGCCAAAACGATAGTCAGGCACGACGATCCGAATCGAAATGAATCATTAAATTTTGAAGCCAAAAACTTGAGTCCTAAATTTTCAAAAATTCGAATATTTTTCCTTTTGTTTTATCGAATTTATTCGCGACAACGAAAGTTATTGATAAGAAAGCAATGATAAGAAAATAATTTAATTCACGTCGACATCGATTAAAAAAATAAAAATAAAATAATATAAAAAAAAAAAACAACAACAAATTCAATGAAAAACGATTTTGATCGATGGGTAAACACTTGGATTTTAATTACACGTATACGCAATTAGTTGAGAGTACATTACGAGTATTGTTGAGTTGAAATTGAACGCGAATGACTGAGTGGAAAACTAACTAACGATCATTAAGTACAGGGTATTAAATTTAATGATACATTATCAACAAATATCAATGAGTCAATTATAAGAATCCAGCACCTCTGACTGTTTGGAATAAACTGTAAATAATGGTTCACGGAGTTTAGCTCGGAATTGTCAATCGATCAATCGGTTAAAAATAAAATTACTTCAATTCCCATAATTACGAATTAGAAGAACATTAATAAAAATCAAAGAAATAAATGAAGGACGAAAATTGCTTGGAGTAAATAAAAAAAAAATTAGATACAGAAATAAATAAAAATAAAACTTGCGTCAGAAAAAGGAAATAAGAAAATAATAAATTTCATCTAATTGCAGAAAGATAAAAAATAATAATCCTCACTTCCGTTTTACGATCACAAATAAATGATAAATGAAATTTAATTAGAAAGAATTTAAAAAAAAAAACAAAAAATGAATTGGCAAACTTACGTATAAACCAGCGAGTCTCATTGTCGATATCGAGGATCTTCAATGTGGCTTGCACGGTTGACGGTTCGCGTGGCTTTGGTACTGATGAAGCTGAGGCCACAGCATCCCACCTTATATGCCCTCGCTCCTCGTTTGACAAGGACACAACATTATAGTTTCACTTCGTATGGACCACACGGATATATTATGGGACTCGGACAACTCTGCTTCTTCCCTGTGTGCACTCTCGTACGAGTTTTCGAATATTAAATACAAGTTCGAAAGGAACATTACCACTTCCCATTCCTTCCAGACACGAGAAAGATCCCCATCACGAAATCGCGTCATGCGGCTGGCAACATTTTTCGCTTCCTCAACAAGAGTTTTTTTTGTTTTTTTTTTTGTTTTTTTTTTTTTTCGATAATATATCAGGCTTCACGTGGTCGTGTTACGTTTTAAAATATCGTTGTGTGCACGGATTGGTATCGAATTTTTAACCTGGCAACTGGAGAATCCTCCAAATGGCTTTTGTTTTTTTATTTTTTTTTTTATTTTTTTTTGTTTTTTATTTTTTTATTCCGAGAAGGTGAAAGTCTTAGGACCCTTTTTTTACAGGCCCCTTTTCTTGGGGCCCCTAATTTAATCGCTATTTTGAGAAGCTAGCGTGGACGTACGTTCTCTGATGCCAAATTTTCTCCTTCATCGGAATTTTGACTGCGATCGGAGAGTCCGGACCATTCGCGATAAGCCGGGCAGACTGATTTCGAGGTATTTCAAAGTTTTAGGGAATTCACAGTCCTTAGCAAATGCTTCGACGAATAATTGACTGATAAATTGTTGTTATTTTTATTATTACGAAAAATGAGGATTTAAAAATCTTGGAAAGTTTTTTATTTATTGAATCAAGGAGCCTCGAGTTTCGAACCAATAAAATTTTCACTTGTTAACTCATGCGATCAACATCGCGACTAAAACTACTGCCGAATAGTTTTATTCGTAGAGCGTGCATTTTTCGATCGTTAATCTCGTTATGCAAATTGATTGTCCTCGCAGGAAAAAAAAAAAAAAAAAAAACCATCGGATGAGGCTGCAGAAAAAAGTATTTCAGAGTTTTTTTTTTTTTGCCCAAAGTTTCGAGCGTTATGAGATTTGGAACATTTGTATTCTCGTGACTTGGAAAGGAATGCTGGACATAATTCCTCATCGATAACAAAATTGATGAAAAAAAAAAAAAAAAAAAACGTCGGATACCGAGCAATTTTTTATGGATTCGAATATTTCGCAATATTCATCGACTTGCTTTTTTTTTCTCTATTTTATAATGCAATTTCTCAATCCAATAAAATTACGATTGAAAAAGAGATTTTTATTCGGAATCATGAATATTCATTTATCAATTACACAATATATCGGAATCGTTTTTCATTTATTGCTAATAATTAATGAATTATGCAAATAAATAAATCCAACAGTAAACGAATTTCTAAATAAAATGACCGATTTCTTTGTTTTCCATTATTTTTTCATGTATTTTTTTTTTTTTTAATGAGTCTTCGAGACTCCTGATGAACTTGAACAGCCAGGGGCACATTTTCTTTGGACAGTTCGATGTCGCAGAAGCGAGCTTTCTCATGCGACCAGCCACGTTTCTCGTTTAAAGATAAATATCCACACATGCGATATTGCAAAAAGTGCATGCACGCCGCAGAATGGAAGAGACAGCAGGACAGTGTGAAGATTTAATAAATTCGATGAAAAAATTTCGATCCACAGATTTTTCTTCGTTTCTATTGTCTCTTTGAATTTGGTACAAGTTTTGCGAACGTGTTGGGATGCTGTAGAGAACGGAGCGTGTGCAGGACGAGTGTGAGCAAATTCTCTCCGAAAAGAAAGCACGAGAATTTTTTTTTTTTTTTAAGGAATCAAGAAATTTGATTGATGATTTTAAATTCGAGTCGAATCAACTTTGCGAGCTCATAACTCTCAGCAGAATCGTTACTTTTCGAGACATTTTTTTTCGAAACAGTCGTACAACTTCCGACTAATCGAATAGTGCAGAGCTTAACGTCGAGCAAGAATTAATTTAGCGATGACTGGCGTTTTAAAAAAAAATTGTGATTCAATATTTCCCAAAAGGCAGACTTGTGGCTTAATTTCGTTGGGTCAAATCGACCCCGCCAAAAAAAACTAGTATGGCAGTGCAAAACCCGTTACTCATCACCGAAAATACTTGAAAAAAAAAAACAAATAGCACCAAAAACGAAACATTTTGAAATCGATCGTCACTGGCCTTATTTTGACCTGAAACATTTTTTTTATTTTTCAACATTTTTATTTCTCATTGCAGTAAATTCAAAACTGACATTTGGTCATAGAAAAATGAGGAAAAAACTCGTCAAACGAAATAGCTAGTCGTCATGCTGTCCAGAAAGGAAAAAAAAAATTTAAGTGCTGAGTAGAGAACAAAGTTGTTAATAGAGCTTAACTAAGTGATAACTGTGGGGAAAATGTATCGCCTATCCACCGTGTCATACGCCTCAAACATCATGAATAATTGTTGATTACAGCGTGTCGCTTTTTTTCTTAACGCGCTCGATCTCAGGTGCTCTGAAATAGAGGGAGAGAGTTATAGACATCAGTTACGGTGCAGCTACGGCGTAGAAAAGTAAAAGCGTCCTCAATGGTAAAGTCGTAACTCATATTATTACGCGAAGCGTTCATTAAAGGAAAAAAAAAAAAAAAAACGTCCAACAAAAAACTATGTAACGAGAAGAAGAAAAAAACGTTAAAAAAGAAAATCAACACGAAATTCTTTCGAAGAAAAATCATTTCCGAAAATCTTCGATCCAGTTTTTTCATTTTTTTTTTTTTTTCCCAAACGTAGTATTTGAATGATTCATTTTAGTCAATTTGTTGACAACTTTTCATCATCATTTTTATTGGATATTTCAGGTGGACACAAAATCATAAAAATCATAAAATTCAACGTCGATCTTCTCAAAATTTTTATTTCGCCTCGAAATAATTCTTTCTCATTTACATTTACACACACACACACGCACACACTTACAAATTTGTCTACACAAGTGTACAGTGACGTCCAAAAGAATTAAAATCAATTTTTATTTTTGAAAGCTCCAAACACTCGATTGGTCAGTTGAATTTTTGTTGAAACCTTAGAAAATCGGCTACAGAAAACATCGATTGATTTTTTTAAATTCAATCCAGATTTTGGAGCGACGAAATTTCGAGAGAAAAAAATGATTTTTGATTTTTTTTTTTTTTTTCGAGCCTCGCTGTTTACTTTCGGGAAAAAATGGTCGAGGGTCGAGTGTTGTATCATCAACTTCATTAAACGTAACACAAAATACATACGGACAAGCTTGAAATGATAAAAATCTCGTGATATATCTTGCTTTTGTTGATCTTCCATAAAAGACTAGATAAAACTTAAATCTTTAGGCTTTCCTGTTCGATTCAAAAGAAAAGATGAGAAAAAAGCCTGTTATTTCGTTAGTTTAATTAATTAACAGAAATTAATTGATTTCTCAAGGATTTTCTTTTTTCTGCTACTTTCAATGATTGATAGAAAAGTTTTCGGAGATTGCTGGAGTCTCGAAATAGTTTAACATTGATTAACATTAAGCACCATGGATGAAAATTCATTGGCTGACTTTTGTCTGCTCCCGAAGCTTATTCGACTTTAAGTTTCTTGTACGACTGAACGTAATTTACTTTCGAAGGTAGAAATCCACGCTCGAGTTTGATCGGTCGCTCTCGATATCTGTAATTCGGTCAAATTAGAAACGAAGAAAAAAAAGAAAATCGATATTTGAATGAATGTTAAAAAAAATGCGAAAAATACCTCTCGGAATTTTGAGCCGCGAGAATATTGCTTGGAATGTACGAATCCAGCAGTGATCTTGGCTCTTCGGAATGCACAACTTGTTTCTGGCTGTAATGAGGATCCGAAGATTTGAAATCCTTAGCTGGCAATCTTGGCAAGTCGAGACCACTCTCCGGAGCTCCGGGAACCTACAAAATAAAAAATAAAATAAAAAATAAAATGAAAAATAAAATAAAGAATAAAATTAAAAAAATCAAATGGAAAATAAAATAAAAAATGAATTAAAAAATAAAATTAAGAATAAAATTAAAAAACAAAACCAAGCAAAAAAAATTAATGAATTTTTTTTTCAAAAATCGAAAATTGAGAGATTATTTTTCGAGGAAGGAACATCTTTGAAGAAAACATTGCAAAAAATAATATCGCGACGAGAAACTAACACTTTCGTATTCCTGTTGAACATTCTCGATGGCATGTTGCTGATAAATTTGATTGGTCGAATGAGGAGCATAATTTCCATGGGGTATCTCATATTTAGTAACTGACTGATGATCGTAAGGAGCATAAGTTTGTTCGTGTCTGGTCTGACTGGCGTGATTCTGGTTGTTGATCGTATTCGAGTCGAGGTGAGCGGATGATGGACGATCGTACAGACTGGAGTCGTGACTCGAAGATACCGGGACGTAAGTCAGTGCAGCTGGCTGCTGTGCATAAACAATCTCTTGGAGATAGTGCTGAAAAAAAAAAAATCAAAAAAATGAGCAAAAACGAGAAAAAAAAACGATGAAACTTTATTGAATTTGTGCGAATATGCCGAACAATTATCGCCTCATATTTGCATTATTTGTGATTTTCAGTTTTTCAATTTTCATGGCGTTTCCCATTTTTTTTATGGCGTTTGAGGTTGTCCTCCACCATAATATTACATTTTATAACTTTATCGAGTGATAAAAAGCGTTAGAAAAAAAATTCAATGCATTTTAAGCTGCAGCCCTGGATCGGCATATTTACCAATTCATAAATAATAATAATAATGATAAATAATAAGTTTATTATGGCACGAATTGATTGAATAAACATAAAGATAAAAGAATTGATGATTTTTAGAATTTATACAAATAGATAATCAATATTTGACAAATAAATTAATTTATCAGTTTAATAATTGGGATAATAGATCGATATAAATAAATTTATTGATAATTAACTCATTATCGCGAATATATAGTTTCATCACTATTTATTATTTTTTTTTATTTTGGCTCTAGTTAGTGAATTGTTTGTTATTATGTTAATTGTTATTAATTACCGTTTGTGGTTGAGGCTGACGTTGGTTGAGTGAACTTTGAGAATAAATCAATTTACTCGGTTGCCTTGTTGGCAATATTGCCTCCGTGAAAAAAGGATATCTCGACGAGTGCGAAATGTACTGTGGCTGAATTTGATACGTGAGTTTGGAATTGGAAAAAATTGGATCTCGTGACGATGGGAGCATGTAAAATGGTATCGCGACCTGTTGATTAGCTTGATTCGTGAGACGGTGGAGACCGAGGTGTCCTTGAGTCTTGGGACTGAAACTCTGAGCTCCTGCCATGTGAGGATAATAGGACAAGAGTTGGGCCATGGGAATATTGACGTACAGAGTGTCTGAAAAATCGTTTTCCCATAGATAACAAAAGAAACGTCGAAAAATGTGGAAACAAAAATTTGACAATTTTTTTTTACAGCAAATGATGGAAAAAAACGAGGAAATTTGTTGCGCTTACCTTTGTTTGAATTTTTGGCAAATTTGTGAGCAGCTGTTTTCTGCTGGATCGATTGATAATGGTTTCCCACACTGACTTCCGGTTGATAGTACAACTGTTGCTGGGGCGTCTCGTAAGTCGAGGCCTGGGAGAGAGTTTTGGCAACGGCCGTTTCTACTTGTTGCGGATATTCAAGGTATTGAATCGGTTGCGAAGATTGCTGGTAATCGCCATTGTTATTTAAATATTTAATATCTTGTTGATAATCCTCCGATCGAACCTGACAAGGGAATAATTAACGAAATTGTTATCCAAACATTTGCAATCGAGCTAAACAACAAAATTGCCGGTGAAAGTGAGCAGAGAAAAAACATTTTTTCAAATTGGGCCTCATGGTTATTTGTGACTAATGAACAAAAAAAAAGCGTTCTACAATAAAAATCACAAAGTCATCGTCGATCGTGAAACGCAATTCCGCAAGAGTTGAGAAAAAAATCGTAATAAAGTCACTCACAGCATATTTTTCGTGCACCCGTTGTGGAGTTACGTAACCGGAAGTATCATCGTCATTTTGATACGGACGAGGCCCCTGTTGATATTTCGGTTGAATTTTTTCTGCTTTTGGCGTCACGCTGTACGAAGTTTCTTGAGTATTTGTATTTTCCGTGCCCGTTTTGCTCTCCGCCCGCAAATTGTCACGCTCAATGTCTTCGAGCTCGATTTTTTTTTCAGCCGAGACGATTGCGAGAAAAAGGCCCAAAATTACCGCGATCTTCTAAAATTGTCAAGGGATAAAATTCATTGTTAGTAATGAAGACGAATTTTTCGAATTCATGAGTCCCAAAAAATGTTGGGACTTGAGGCCCAATTATTGGAATAACCGTAAGGCCCAGGAACTAATGAATCGCGAATGGCCGTTTTTTTAGTAAATCTTTCGTTAAAAAAAGGGTTTTTGGGCCCCAGGGCCCTCATACGATTAATTGATCGAAATCAAAATGATTTTTTTACCCCATAATAATCCATAATTGTTTAATCGGTTTATTTTAACATCGAGATCATGAAAAGAATGTCCGGTACGACAAGAGGCACTCGTAAGGCCCTTCTTGTGTACACTTTCACTGTCTGCGATGTTCTGGGTCATGCATCCGGTATGGACCAGTCTTATATAGTCCTCACAGTAGCTTCCCGATCTGACCACTCCCAGGGAGCGCGGGGGACCACCGAGAGTGCACACAGATTCCCGGGGCTTACTTATCCCGCGCAAGAAGTAAAAGTCTCCAACTTTTTTGCTCCTAATTGAATTTCAATGTTCACGGAAGTTTTGCAGACGCGATACAATTCACAATGAAGTAAAAGGCGAAAAAACAACGCGTAAGAAAAAACAGACAAGCCGATTTTTTTCATTCGGGGGCGAAACACGACGACCTGATACTTTTTTTAATTTCCATTCGTGTATCCATCAAAAAATATTTGAAAATTATAAATTTCGAAAAAAAAAAAAAAACAGCGCCATTATGAAATTCAGAAAATCATTTACAGAGTCCCCACTCCGGGTCAAAATGACCCACGGTGTTAATCAAGGTTAAAAAAGTTTTTTTTTGTATTAATCGATAAAAAAAACGCTTTTCGAATACCCACCATTTTGTCGAAATGGAAAATAAACCGTGGTAACGAAACCAGAGGGTGGCGATGAAAAAAAAAAAGGTTTGTGCACTCGCCACAAAGGATCTAGCTCTACTATAAAACCAAATGGTACGTCACTTGGATTATATAGCCTTTACCCCCACTCCCTGTTTGGAATATCGTGTGGTCGACGAAAGAGAAGAAAACGAAAATTGTGGCTGGTACAGCTCACACTCTCCGATTATATTGGGTGTAATAATCCAATCCCTTCCCTCTCCCCCTGCTCCTTCGGCTCTCTTGAAGATTTTTCATCCGCTGCAAAACGGAAGACGCGGTGAATTATCCCCCAGTCCGCAAAGGTACGAAAGGCACGAGGAAACATATCGCGACTTAAGGAACACGGTCACATTCACTTTTGCGGACGAACCAGAAGTCAAGCGATGGGCCAATGAGCCACTACTTCGCACCACGATCCTCCGAGACTCAAACAACGGACCAGGCAAGGCCACTTTCGTCCAGTAAGGTTGAACGTACCTTCATCCACGCCCCTTAAGGAATTTATTCTCGGCTCAAAAAGGTTTTTCGATCAGCCGTTTTTAAATATCGCAATCCAAACGAATTTAAATATTTTTAACCCTTGGCATGAGTCTCTCTCGCACACGGGGTCAATTTGACCCGATCCAAATGCGTCAACTTTTACCAAAGTTCAAATAAACTTTTCCACCTTTAATCTGCACAATGATGCACAAAATTATTGCTCATTGGATCAATGAGAATCACAAGTTTTCTTATCAACATTATTTACAATGTTAATTGTTGATTATTTATTCCATTATTATTCGACTGTTTGAAAACACAATTTGTTGAAATGAAAAAATGCCCAAATAATTACAAAAACCTTTTGCTCATAGCAGCAAATTTAATCGACCAACATTCGTGCTTACAACACACACACACACACAGAGACACACGTAATCCATACTGGAAAGACTTTTTTCTGGCAGCCATAAAATTTTGTAACGAAAAGTTACATGAATTTAATTTTTACGAGATCGCAAAAAAATAAGGACGCCCAAAAGTGGAATGAACTACATTTTTGTGAGATGAGGAAAAAAGAAGAGACACTTAAATGATAACTCGAAACGTCAGCGTGAATAAAAATGATGAGGGTTTCAGAAAAATAGCCTCAATTATATGTTCCAGTAACTGGGACATTGGAACGTTCGTGTCATCTTTAAGAAACGATCGATTAAATAAAAAGAACAGTAAAATATTTTCACTTGATGAAAAAAGTCGATTAAATCGTTTTCTTTAAGTTTTATTTGTTTTGACTTTTTTTGCCTCGATTCCGAAATTATTCTTAGAGTCTCACGTGAGAAAAATTGATGGACCGAGAACAACGAATGAAAAATGTCTGACGTACGAGCGGTAATGCACTGATTAAACGTCAAAGATTTGTGGCAAAAATACGTAGACAATAAATCGTTGAGAATTTTTCGCAAAGCCAAATTTGAGAAAGTGATTAAAACGGAATTTGTATTGTAAAGTGAAAGGAAAAAGTTTATTTAATTCACAGAGGATCGTTCAGCGATTTACGAATTTAACGAACTGAAGCATGAAAATTGGAACAAATGCAGAATTATTTATTTTGAAAAAGGGAATATACGAGTTTTGATTAATTGCCAAAAATCGGTTCATTCTGCGGCAAGCATTTTAATTAATATTTGCAATTATTTTATTTTATCTTAATTACCGTTTCCTTGTGTTGTTATTTAACAATTCAATTATTTCCTTATCGTAAGATTCTTCAAAAAACAAAACAAACAAACTGTTCAACCTAGACGGGGAAAGAATTCAAGTTCGTAAAAATGTTTGCACGTTTATGAAAAGTAATTTTCTCAATGACCTTAAAAGTGATGAAAAGAAATATGCGAAGCTGGAAAAGTCGATGTAAATTCCAATCGTTTGCGGAAACCTTTTTCTTCCTGGATTCCATAATATCGGCTGATACAGAGAAATAATTAGAACGCAAAGAAAAGGAATCGTGTACTTAATGAACGGTCCACTCTGACACGTATAACTTCGATACGTGGGAAAATTAACTCACCTGCATTCTCCTCTCCAGGTACACATCTTTCTAAACGTAAATTATCTATGTATACATATACCGGATGTCTCGAAAATTAAAGCTCAGAAATTGGCACATGGGTGGCCATGAATATGCTGAAGAGAAAAGTCCTGTGGCATTTTTTTCTCAGAGCAATCGTTGCCGAGATATCAACGAATTACTCACAGCGAATCCGGAGCTTCGTACAGGCTCGAGGGAGTGGGGGAAGCGCACTCCGCCCCCGCGTCAGCTGAGGCAGCTAGCCGCGTCTGCGCTGAAGGATCGTCACGCCCATTTCTTCGCAGCGACGCGCTCCATTGGCTCGCACTAATTACTAAATAACTCGCCAACGAATCGACGTAGAAAAAAATGCCTCAGGACTTTTCGTTCCAAAATGAGGCGATTCAGTTGTGTGGCAAATTTTTTGATTGAATTTTCGAACACGCTGTATACGAGACACTGTATGAGACGATATTTCTTCCAAATCATTATTTCCCTCTCGTCCATGAATTCTCATTTCACTTTCGCGAACTTTGCCGCCTTAGCCCAACATCGAGTCATATTCACACCATAATTAACGCTCCGGGTCTGTATACTTTCGAGATTACAAAGTTTCACGTCGACCCTGTCTCTTCAATAATACCTGCAGCACCGTAACTCTACGAAAGTAAAAAAAAAAGCACTCTGGACAAAATGAAAACTAGATTATTGTACATGCAAAAAAAAAACGTTCGAGTGGCGTTAAAATTAATAATTAGCTCGTGCACTCGATGGTAAAAAAAAAAAGGAGAAGAGCAGCCAATACTTCGATGGAAATATTAATGGTCTCTCGAGTTTCGCCTCGGGCTTGGCACTTCCCAATAATTATAATGCTCGTTACGAAGGGAACGATATTAAAAAAAAAAAACGTTACTCATACGTTCATGCGATAATAATGTTGCTCAGTAATTTTTCCCTCTAACATTTAAACACTCGTTGTTGCTAATAAAAATAAATTTTCTTCCAACAACACTAAAGTTAGACAAATAAAAACCAACAAGTAATTACGTATTCCACTGATAATAATCGCACTCGTATGAATCGCGACTAATTACAGATTTTTTTAAATTCGCAATAACTTTCTTTCACAGCAAAAAATGAGAAATAATAAATGCAGGTGGGGATGAATCGTTTAATCGAAGATCGATGGGTGATCAGAGGTCAATCGATTAATCGTCGTTACTTTTGATTACTCATTGCTAGTCTTCGGATCAGACAAAAACGAGCATTCTTCACATCGTTCCAACAACTCGAACATTCCAAATATAACGATCAATATAATTTTCTAAATTTTACTCCATTTTCGTTATTTCATTGCAAAAAGTAATAAAAAGTTTTCCCAGCATTAATTACAGTAATAATTATCCGGGGGGAGAATATTGTTGCGCATTGGAAATTTCGTTGCTCAATTTACGCCTGTAATTAATTTTGCACCGCTATAAATCATTTTCCTGCATGTCAAATTTTCTTTCAAGTCAACAGGAAATAATTGCGATAAATATTATCGAATATCCTATAATACAAAATTTGTCTGGTAGAAATAAAGTCCTAAGTGGTTTATATCATTCAATAAAATTATAATTTATCGAATCGATCAACGAATTGCATTTTTCTAAAACGTCAACGGCACCAACACACCATATGCACCTGCATTTCCATTTTTTTTTAATGTTCATAAAATATATAAATCGATAGAAAAAAGAAATGTTACAAGAACTTAATTGACGTTCGCAAAATCTTGTTTAAAATTGATATTCAGTTTTAATATTTATTAAATTAAATTAAATTAAATTAATTAAATTAAATTAAATTAATTAAATTAAATATTCATTTAATTAAATATTTAAAATATTCGACCCGAATCGGATATTCAGAAGAAAAAATAATAATCATTTTTAATTATTATTTTCATTAATTTGTTTAAATTCGACAGAAATTCGATGGAATAAAAATCTCAGAACGGTTATTTTTGATCAAAGGGTAATTAAGGTCGGTAGAGATAATGGTAAATGTAGAAAAAGTTAATTATAATTGACGAAAGGAATGGAGAAAACTTTCTATCGATATTGCAAAATGTACACGGACTGGGGTTTGTTGATAGAACAGGAGGAGAGTATAAACGATGGCGCCTAGTGTGCGGTGACCGGACGGACATGAATCTGCGATGATGGTGCGGAGACTCCAGTTGCACTTAATCTTGAGCAATGACCATTCCGTCTTTTTCCACCAGCTTCTCTAGAAGAGCCGCTACGATCTTGGTAACGCATTGGCTCCAATTAACCGTAGCAACTTTCCCGCTGCCCATTATCCCTTTTTTTCTTCGCCAAGTATCGAACGAAGAAAATATAATTCGTTACCAAAAAAAAAAGAAGGTGCTAGGCTTGGTCTGCCGGAGAAGAAAAAAAAACACACACACACATTCCTCAGTCGTCATTAATCGAAATTTATTTTCATTCCGATTTCGTGACCACGCTTCAGTAAACAAGTTCGAGTTACTATTCTCTGTCATAGCTTTCTTTTACTTTTTCGACTGCGCATGAGTTTTATAATAATAGATACAAAAATAAAAGAAGAAAATGAAACATTTGTCGTCCGAAAAACCGATCTCGTTTAAGGCAATGCCTTTGCCACTGCGTCTCGTAATTTTACAGACAAATTCATGAATTTCTGGACACATATAGACGCGTCACTCTCGCTGAGTTTCTTTGGGAATGGCCCGTTAGCCGGTGGTCTTCGCGTTGTGAAAGTATAACACACCGTACTCTTCCTTCGAACCCACATTGCCCACATTCATGCATCTCGTATCTATTTTCTTTTCTTTTTTTTTTTTATTATTTATTTTAATACATTTCATGGCGGTCGTTAAATAAAACGTGGAAAAATTTAGATCCGTTTTGCGATGAAACGAAGCACGGCATAAACTTGGAGGAGACATTCCCAAACGCCTCGATTTTTTCCTCTAAATTTTTGCTTCGAGGATCAAATTCTGAGTGAAGAAAAATTCATTGCAATTTATTTTCAAAGTCTCGTTTGTTTTTTTTTTTTTTTTTATGTTTTTATTTTTTTTTTTTTTTGCCAATAACGCCTGAGATTATGCGGCACAACATTCTCCAACGAGAAGAATTTTGCATCGGCAGAACGTTCTCTAGTGAAGGTATCGAGAAGAAAAAAATCTTGTTGGGAGATTCAAAGTTTGGTACAGATGGAAATAAGTAATGAGAAAGAAAAGTATGAGAAAAAAGGTTTGGAATAAGTTATCGTGCGAAGCTTATCTCGATTTTGTCACAATTCACATAATCACGGTGTCGTTTAATTTTAGAAGAACAAAAAAAATGATATAAAACCATAAGAGGATTGTGCAATCACCATGGATAGAGAATAATTCAAATTGATGGATTGTTCCTTGTGCACCGAAGAAAATAAAAGAGCGAGTGAATCGTTGCATGTTTAGTCCCAGTCGGTGTCGCGTCACGCGATTCCTACGGAACTTGGGTCTCCGGAACGAGACCCTGGAGGGATATACTCGCGTGTTTGACTGCACAACGAGCTCCGGACAAAACGTCGAGGGAGTGTATAGGAAACGTGACAACTCAGGAAAAAAAAAAGCATCGTAGGATAAAAAGTTGATTTGCCCGATTTATTCTCAAGGCGATCGTGAAGGAAATAAAATAAGCTCCACGAACGTATCGTACAAAATGCCTAACAAGGTGATACACTGATAGCCAAAGGCTAAGAGGTAAAAAATAAGGTAATTATGCACACACACCCCCCCCCCCCCCCTCCTCCACGAATGTAATTGTCGAAATATTCGAGTTTTTGTCGAGTATTTTAAAAAACTTGAAAACACCATAACTTATGGGTATTTATGGGAAATGCTAGCTTGCCCACATGGAATATCACTTATCGCAATGAGAGCAACAAGTTTCCGAAGAAAAAAGAAATGTTGCATCGTTTTTCGGAAAAGTAATCAAACTGCATAATTACCTAACATAATAAACGAAAGTAAAAATAGGCAAGACAACAGCGTGTTAAATAAATCAGCCTCGGACTTAGTTTACATGACTTAAAACTAAACGACTGTACATTGCCAAGCACCAGATCGTATCCTCCAGCATCTCGCGAAGAAGGATCACTCTTCCTCAACTCTGGAGCGAGAGAGAGAGACTTGGGCAAGTCATACCTTGGTGTTCCTCTTGGTACTAAAGTTGACATCATCGAGACTAGTTTTGTAATCTCTTGGCTGTTGCTGCTGACTCGATTGGGTCGATAGAAAACTGGAGTATTGATAGTTGTGTGGTTGAGGAGTTTGGACAGTGACTAAATTGGAATTGTGATAGGGAGCTCCTTGGCCAGCCTGATCGATCGAGTAGTTTTGTTCGTTCTTTTTGTAGCCGGAATTGGAATTGTCATAATTTTGTCCGGAGGTGGAATCGTAGTCGTTGTATTCGGTGGATTGTGAATTGTCGTCCTTGATGTCTTTGGCTTCCGGAGGGATGTAGATGCCGGGTGCTTGTTGAAGAGAAACGGTCGTTATTGATTTCTGAGGAAAATGTCCATCGGCGTACTTGGCAGCAGCTTTGGAGAGGATGGTAGAGCTTGGCTGGATGCCATGATTGGAATCTTCAACTTTTATGACGACTGGATTCTGTCTGTTGTAGTTGCTGACGAATTGTCCTTGGCCGTTGGGATTTTTGGGCAAATTGGCTGGATTGACGACATAAGCTAGTCCAGTCTTTGCGATGACAGACTGCGGAGACTGATTGACCAGGTTGCCATTGCTGATCAAGGCTGAATTATCGGATTGTTCGTGGGTCTGATACTGTCCAGCTTGATTGGCGTTGTTCTGAGCCAGCAGCTTGGCCAGGGTTTGGCTCATTATCTGCTCCAATTGTTGAACTTTGGCATAGGTTTGTGGCAGTGGATAATCCGGACCAACCGGTTGTCCACCAACGCTGATGACCCTGTAGGTAGTTCTGGGTAGTCCAGCAATGGGAACGCTCCTGAGATGAACATCTGACAACTGTGTTAATTGGTTGTAGGGACTGGGTGCCTTGTAGGATGTGGATTGGCCATCAAGATCCTTGGTGGCGGATGATAGGAAGTTTCCACCATCAACGAACTGTCCGTCTTGAGATTCTTTGTTGTTCTCGGAGTCATTGTCCTTGGAACGGTTCTTCTTGCTCTCAGACTTTTTCGTACCAGCGTTGGATTTGCCAGAGCTCTCAACTTCGTCAGAATCATTAGAACTGGATGATTCTGGATATTCCTGGCCCGGATGTGGTGGAGGTGGCGGTAAAGCTGGATAAGGCTGATTGTAATAGTTGGGATAGAAATAGGGAGCCTGGTAATTGTAATTCGGATATGAGCTTGGAGTGTAAGGACTTGGTGGTTGACTGTAAGGAGCGGAGTAAGAATTGTAGATACCGTAAGGAGCCGGAGAATAAGGATAAGGGTTCGAGTATCCAGCACTGTACGGTGAATAAGAAGTGCCACTGAATCCGGCAGGGTTTTGGCTCGAGTATCCAGCGTTTGGAGTGGTGAAAACACTCGGTGAAGCGAATGACGTGGAAGAGGAGGAGTAACTTCCGGTTGGAGTGAAGCCTGCGCTGGAGACTGGGTTGGAGATTGGATAACTGCTGCTTCCTGAAGTCTTCGGATATGGATTGTAGCTCGGATAATAAGGATCCCTTGGAAAATTTCCACCGAAGCTGGCAGTGTACGAGTCCCTGGCGTCGATCTTGGGAGCGTACAGTTCTGCCGTCAATGGCGCTATCAAATCACGCTCCGTTCCTCTTTTTATCAACTTTGGACTGTAGGGATAGACTGGGTAGATCGGCAAGAAGGGCTCATCGTTGGAGCTTGATGAAGATGGCAAACCCGATCTGTACCTGTGCGCTGGTATCAGGGATGGGGTCAGCAGTAAGAGAATCTGCAAATCATCCAATCAATAAATAATCAATCGAGAATAAAAATTTGATAAAATTAGTTGGAGGTCGATCGATCATTGATACCAGTCCATAATCCGTTTGTCCACTCACCAGCAACTCCATTGTTGATTTCTCCCCATCAACAATCCTATAAAAATGACTTCTATCTCCTGCTGACGATTCTTCTTTGTCGCAGTTAATTCGTCAACGTTTATTAAATCCAAACAAGATGCAGCACTATCGATTCTTCAAACAACACTATTCCTACAACCTTACGATTCAACTGTTGGACTGTTAATGACGAATAGTCCAGCATCCAATATCACATTTATACCCGGATCGCTTGAAAAATCGTTTAAACTAGTTTAACTTTTCTCTCCGTTAGCGATGCCGGTTCTTTTACGATCGACCACACCGGTCTTCCGATCTCGCAAGAAACAACCGTAAGTAAAACGTCGACCGGTATCCGCCTCGCCGATTCGCCCCTACTGAGCCATTTATGTCTTTGGCTCGGTCTCTTCCAGTGAAAACTGAGAGCGAACTCGCTCGAGACATCTCGGAAACTCGTTCGACCCTCCACGCTCCGGCGTTAAAGTCTTCGGCTATTGAGATCGACAATGAAAGCAAGTAGCAAAAATAAGTCTCCACTAATTTAAGCTCGGTCGATTCTAGTCTTTCGAAAATTGCATTCGCCCCATTCCACCATTTTAATTAACCTTCTTAACTCATACGACGAAAATTTCAGGTACATGAATCTTGATTATTAAAATATATGATGAAAATTTTTTACTTATAAAATTAAGAATAATAACTTTATTCTTAATTTTATATTTAAAAATTTTATAATTTAAAATTAATAGTTTAAATAGATTTTTTTAAATTCTCGATAAATTAAATCTTCATAATGAATTGTTATTTAATCTTGTGATATATATAAAAATTACTATTAACCCTCCAATTATAATTAATGAAATTAAAAAATTTATTCATGACCATTTAAATAAATTTATTTGCAAAGAAATAATTAAAATTAACATTAATTTTACCGGATGAAAGTTATTGAACTTTAAAAATTGATGAATCGACGTTGATTGCTCATAAGCCCTCCAATTATAATGAATAAAATAAAAGAATTTATTCATGACTTTGTGAGCAAATTTAGTTTTAAAAAAATAATTAAAAATGAAATTAATTTTTAATTTAATTTTAACTGAAAATTATTAAACGTTAACGGTATTGTTGATGAAATTAAAATTACAATATTTAAAATTTAAGGATAATTTAAGTTTAAAAAATTGACGCGTCGATGTTGATTGTTCATGAACCCTTCAATTATAATTAATAAAGTTAAAAAATGTATTCATGATTTTTAAAACAAATTTATTTTTAAAGAAATAATTGAAGTTAAAAAAATTAAAATTAAAATATCTAAAATTGAAGGGTAATTTAAGTTTAAAAAATTGATGAATCGAAGTTGATTGCTCATAAATTTTACGAGCTTAAAGTAAGAAGAGACACAGTCATTATCGTTACTGTAATTCTCATTCATTCATTGTTATGCTTAAAGTTTGTAAAAACGTCTAGCATTCCTCATGGTTTACGATGAATTATTGGCTCGAAATCGGGCTAGCATTCTGTTGCGACGACTTCCTCGTGTTCCAGGAGTTATTGCGATTGTTGAAAAAGCGATTAGGATCACTTTCCCGACTCGTCAGTTCGAGTGCCGACAAGCCTTTTGCAGTCTTTTGCTACAACATTTTTTTTTTTTTCTAATTTCATATCCCACTCGAGACTATCTTAGGAAATGGCAATGATGCAGAGCCGATGCGACGGTGGATTAGATCGAAAGTGTGTGGGCATAAATTTCACACAATCTACGGAATTTCTTTGTTTTTCTTTCCATTGTTCGACGCCTCGTCCACGATCTTACGTTTGTAAATTTTTTTCGCCCACATTCGACCATTTTCCTCTTTGTTCTTCGTTACAGTTTGCCTGTATTTTCGACATTCCGTTGCCTTTCTCACCTTCGAACGACAGGTATAGAAGCGTCTTTCTTCGGACGATCTCCTTCCCGAGAGAAGGTCGATTGCTTCACTTTCACCGTGACGATCTTGCGGATTCTCTTCGACCACGCCTCTTTCCCTCTTTCGGCAACGTCCTCAGACACGCGTTTGTATATTGGAGCAATGCAATTTTTTTTTTTTTGCAGCTAGTCTTTTTTTCATCCATTTTAGTGAAAAAATAATTCTGTTGAAAAATGAGGCTCGTCGATGGAGCTTGACAGGTGGCTACATCGATTTTTGTTGTTTGGCTGCGAGTACGGAAGCGATTGAGCATCGAACGGAGTCTCAAATTCGAATGGCAAAAGCCAGAGTTCACGAATTCGAAAATAAATGATTTACATGTAAAAAAAAAAACTCAAAATATTTTCATGTTTCATTTTTTTTGTGTGGATAACTTTTTTGAAATCATTTTTGATTCGAACCTTCTGAAGAATCGCTTTCACTCTCTATTGATCTATTTGTCTTCGTAAAATTTTATTAAATACGAATGCAACAGAAAATTGAGCCCGATCAATCTCAAGTCGAATCAAGTAGTGCGTTACGCGAGTGTGTGAAATTTATTGTTGTGACAATCGACCGGAATAATTTCGTTGCCCGCGAACTGGGTCAACGTTGTCACGGACTAATGTAAATAATTCTTTATAATTCACGTTTATTCTTTTTTATCGATTCGTATAATTAGAAATTCAACGAAAGCAATGACTTTCGTTCGAGTGGGTTGTAAACTTTCGATATTATTGGTCAAAATTAATAACGAGTTCGATCTTAATCGACTCTCGATAATCAAATGTAATAAACGTCATTTTCTGGATTAGAAACGGCGACTGATTCGAAAATTCCAAATTATCGTTATTCACGATCAATAATTATCGTAATCTAATTTGTCCCATGCATTTTTTTGTTTATTTTTCGTCCTTTATATCGTTAATGTCAATTTATTCATCCAATATTTTTCTCTCCACTCGGACGATCCGAATTTTTCAAAACCAACATTTCCGAGGCTCGTGCTAGACGAAAAAAAATGAAATTTTTTTGTTTTTCCATAACAATAGGACGAGAGAGCCGAGACACAAGATTTGATCAAGTATTCGTTTAGCCTGGTGCGTATCAAATTACACTGGAGACTAGATTCAAACCACACACACGTTTGAACGTCATACGAATCCAGATGAAAAGTGGGTCAGGTGCATAGAGCCCACACGCAGCATCAAATGTCCAACTTTCGAGAGCAGTGTCTCACGTATGAAAGAATTGAAGCTGAAGAAAGAAAATGAAACTGAGTGGAATGCAACGAGAAATGAAAAATGAATTGAAAGAAAAATGTTTTTTGTTTCTTGTGCTGTGTGTGTCTCTGTATTTGTCTAAGAAAAACGATCGGACGTTATGGCGTGTTGGGATCTCGCTGATAGGATGGTCAGTCGGTGAAAAGAGTAAACTGGTCGGTCGAGGTCGACATTCACTTATCCATGCAGCCACATACGAGCTTGATACTCCGGTCGCTCAGGCTTTACTTTCCCAAATAAAATAAACATTTAGAAAGGGGACTCTTTCGCTGACCGCCCATCCCACCAACAATGACGCACAATATATTTCTCCACATACACACCACACATAAACGGAATTCTGTACATGGCTCAGCTCTCATTGCCGGCCTTGAAGTAAAAGTGATCTCTTTTTTGCACTCATTACAATTCTCACTTTTTTCCTCAAATCTCTCTTTCCTTTCTTTTTTCCCATTTGTCTTTTTCCTCCGGAATTACTTTCCATCCTAACTTTCTTTCTCATCAAGGGATATGACGATGTGGATTAACGGATTAGTTTTCGGTTTCAATCAACCTCCGAGCCTGACAATCTAAATTTTTCAAACTGTCATTTTATTATAAACATTTGTTAACTATACAGAATAACGAGGAATCGCATCGTCAACAATATGTGGATATCCTTCGTCAACAGAAAATAGAAAATATAGTATAAAAAGACATAAATAAGCAATGGCTATACTTAGAATTAAGGGCTACAGACAAGACATAAATATATACGAGAGGGATCGTTTTCAAAACGATCAAGATTATTCCTTTTCAGGAATCTTCAGAATGTGTTTCCTGCGAGCCACGTCTTTGCACGTGGCAGTGATGGCGATAGTGTGACAATGTGATTGAGCAATGAAACTGCAATGTTTAATATTTGCCATCGGGGCTGGAGTACGAAATTGTGTCGTACTTAGGCCGCTCGACAGCCTCGATGCTGTCGAAAGATTTTGACTCTGGGAAACTTAGGAATCGTGGACTTAGGTGGGAGTAAGAAGCCTGCGGTTCGGATGGGCTGCCGTAAGAACTCGATGGACTGGAATGTCCGGATGACGAATATCCTGATGATCCGGAAGAACTGTAGCTTGGACTTGGTCCCGAATAAGATACCGATGGGCTGGAATATCCGGAACTTGGACTGGAGTAAGCTGCGCTGAGTGTCGAGTAACCGGAACTTGGGCTTGAGTAAGATGAACCGGGGCTCGAATAGGTGGAGCTTGAACTCGAGTAGCTGGGGCTCGGACTCGAGTAGCTGGAGCTTGGACTCGAGTAGCTGGAACTTGGACTCGAGTAGCTGGAGCTTGGGGCAGAATAACTGGGGCTTCCACTGGCGTAAGAGGGACTTGAGCTAGAGTGAGAATTGGGAGGTGAATAGATGACTGTGGGACCCGAGTGGCTGGTACTTGGCGCCGAGTACGTGCTGGAACTTGCGCCAGATGCGTAGGAACTTCCGTCGGAAGATGCTGGACGATAGCCCGAATAAGATGTTGAGTCACCAGCGGAATAAGATGAGGTTGAGATGGGTAGTGAGTACGATGAGCTATCGGATGATCCGCTGGACAGGCCACTATGAGACGAGGGCGTGCCGTAAGAAGCGGAAGGAATCTGAACGGAGTAACCCGCGGATGAACCTCCGGAGTTGGATGAGTAGCCTGAGGAAGAAGCGCCGCTGTGCGAGGGAGCTGAAGAAGCAGCTGGGGCACCATAGCTCGCGGATAGACCGTGGGATCCACCGGAAACGATGATACTGTTGCCCAGCGAATGGGAAGACCCGGATGAGGCTGGAATCGCATATCCATGACCAGAACCTTGGGAGGCTGATAGTACAATAGGCAGACTGTATCCATTGGAAGATCCGGAAGCTCCTGATCCATAAGCGGATAGTCCTTGAACCGATGGTGCGGAATAAACAGGCATGGAGTAACTAGCCGATGTTGATCCACCGGATGAACCACCATAACCACCGAATGTCACGGGGCCCGTTTTGGATGATGTCGCCTGGATTAGTCCTGGTGATCCGTACGAGACGCTAGGCATGGAATAGGAAGATTGTCCTCCGCTCTGACCTCCGAGAGAATACGAACCCAGAGTCAAACCATGACCTCCGCTGGAGCCGCCCCATGACAAGCCATGTCCGGACAATGATCCAAGCGCCAATCCTCCTGAAGATCCCAACGACAAACCGTGACTTCCGGATGATTGCAACGAGGTAGCATGCCCTCCTGAGGATCCCAGCGTTAAACCATGGCCTCCTGAGGATCCTAACGACAAGCCATGACCCGCTGATGAGCCAAGGCTTACCGAGTGACCACCGGGTGATCCAATGGAGTAGCCATGACTTCCAGATGATCCACCAAATCCTCCAAAACCATAACCCATACTAAGCCCATGCCCCAGATTCAATGATTGAAGTCCTTGGATGCCTGCATGGCCCAATGTCAATCCTCCGGCACCACCACCCAACGAATAACCACCTGGCACGGCAGGGGCATTAACTGGGGTGAAAAATGTGGATCCACCACCTCCGTGACTGGAGTAATCGCCAACACCTCGTTTATCCTTACTGGGACCATATCTTCGTATCCTCTTGTCACTACCCCGTACATCCCGGCCAGACACCGTTGAGAATACGAGGGCTGTCAGGCCCAAAAGCACCTTGAAGCAAATCAACATTTAATTCATTAGCATCCAATACAATTAAAATCTAAATAACTGAACCACCTAAAGACTCACGAGCATTCGCATCCTGTTTTCCTTGACTCAGTTCCAACGTCTATTAAACTTGGTTCCTCAATATTTCTTTGCGGACCTTCTGCTTGATTCCAAATTTTCAAAATATTATAAGGGACGAATTTTAATGATAAATTTCAAAACTAGCCACTGTGATGGTTAAGCCAAGCTTTGTGTCGGTATCTGATGGCACTGCCATCGTTGTGGACACCTTTTATACATCCAGATCCCCTCTCGCGCACGCCGCCGGGAGAGAGGTCTAGGTGAAGGTAAAGGCAGCTCGTCAACAACTGCATACACCTCCAGATTCACACATACCATCTTATGGAAAACGCCTTCACCAGCAGCCACCTCGTTAATGGAATTTTCGTGCCCCCTGACACCATCACATCCACACGATTGTCCATGGCCTTCCTTCATCATTAACTGCCTCTATTGAATTCCCTTAAGATATTTCAATCACTGTATCAGACAGGACACCATAAAACACCCTAAATATTAACATCGAGCTACATGGGCTACTGGGGATTATCCTTTCTCTCTGTATCTTTTGTGAACGTCTTTCAACAGTGCTCGACACTCGATTCGACACTTAAAACGTCATTCAGACCTTTTTTTTATTACAGGCACACTTTCGATTCAAAATATCCGACTCTGAACAGTTTTTTTTTGGGTCTCTCATAGACTTTTCAAACTTTTAGCATTTTGTAAGTTTGTCCATACGTTTGTACAGTACAGGGTCATAAACCACGTTGATTTCATAATATCGACGAGGTGCCCCGGTATGCAGACATAACCCATGAACCCCATAACGTTTATAACACCATAAAAAACCCCATAGACTATTCCGAGTGTTATAATTCGATGAAAATTTTTGTTTTTTTTTTTTTTCCTGGGAAACTTGAGAAATTATTAGAAGCCAATAGTTTATGGGAACTGTAGGGAAATTTTGATATAAAAAATATGGTCAGCCATGACGAAAAGTGACGGTAAGGAAATCGATCCAATCGTGAAGGTGAAAACGTCGCTCAGTTTTCTCAGACAATGAACTCTAGTTCTACAATTGCATTTTTAACTTTTCTTTTCATGGTAATCCGCCTTTGCATATCTCGAATCTCTCATCGACATAAAAATCGTGCGAAACGTTTGTCACGTTCGTTATTCACCCAGTTCCTATTGCCATTGTGCTCCTTTTACTAGCGTCTTTCAAACGTGTTGGAAAAAATTACTTTTCCCTTTCCCAATCGCTCTGAACGGAGAAGCCTCGGTGCGTGAGATATTTCGTTTATAAAACAACTAAACGGTCTATCGAATAACAAACGTTTGATGGTAACGGTGATCCCGAAATCTTGAGATTTATTCTTCATTATTCATTTTTGTAGCAGTGTTAAAATTCTCACGAGGCCGTTGACTCAATGCCATTGGCAACTCGAAAGGCGAAAGGGCAACATTAAATTTTCATCAATTACGATTCCTTGATTGTTTTAATCTCTTCATCGTTTAATTTTTTGCAAACCACGTTTGGCCAGCATTTTAAAGGAAATCTGGTTGAAAATATTTCAAGCGAAAAAAAAAATTGTTTCTCTTTAAGGAAAGCAATTGTTTCGATATTACAATTAACAATAATTATCTCTACAACGATGAGCTAAAATCGAGGAAAAAAATTAATAAGCTTGCGGAAAGACAACTTTCAAACTGTTGGGCTCGGTTTAGTACAAAATTTATGCAATTTAAAAAGTCCTTTCACTCTCATTCTTCGAGGATTGAGAAGCAAAACTATTCGACGCGCTCTTTCCTTCCGGCTGTAATAAGAGAGGAGCTGTAAAAAACGTTGAACGTTCTTTTCTTATCTGCTTCACCGATAAATCTCGATACATTTTGTTTTTTCGAACGTACATCCGCTCCTTCCTTCTCCCTCTCACTCGCCACTCTACATTACGATTCTCCCATTCAGATTAATCAAAAAATTGCTGAAATGTCTTTAACAATTCGTAGTGAAAAAAAAAAAAATAGAAAAATTCATCAATTTGATTAAATTTTTGATAATTTATTAAAAAATTACACTTTGCTCGTCAATTTATTAATTTTTTCAAAATGGCAATCTTAGAGGATCTCGATTTCTTTAAAATCATTATTTTATTCGTTTTTCCGGAAAAACGTGAAAATAAATTTGGCGGAAGCGAAGCAACGTGTAAAATGACGCTGGAAAACTAAAGTAAAAAAAAAATTGGTCGCACAGGATACTCGTGGAAAGTGAGACCACGTCGTACTTGATACAAATACGATTTTTAATTGCAACGCTTTGCAAGATACAGCCTCGCGTAATAACACTTTCAATCTTGATTTTTCTTCCTACAAATAAAACTCGGTCGATATTGAAGATAAAATAGCAGGAGGAGACGTGCAATGACTCGGCACGCAACAGGTAATTATTATTTTCCCCACGCTCCATCATAATCGAGAAATTCCGAGACTTGGTTCACTCCCAGCCTTTATTTGTACAGTAAATATCATGTATTTTTTACTGGAGCGAAATTTCACTGTTGTAAACGTTATTTCTTTGCAGAAAAATGAATCGAGGTGAAATTTTTTTTTTTTTTGTGATTAAAATATTTTTATAATCGACTGTTAATTAATTTCTTTCGATGTGGAGGTCCGAAGAGCGATTTTTAGTGCATAATTATCGTCGTTCCTTTTCATAAAAATCGCATGTCCTTAGGGACAAGTTTATGTGGAAAAGACAAATGGAAAAATCGTTTTTCTTTTGCTCTTTTTGTTTAAAAAATAAAGAAAATAAAAATCGAGCCCATATCAAAGCTCGAGAATGGTGTTTTTTCGTTATATTGGACAATTCTCTCGCTGGGCGAGCTCTCGTGCGACGCCCCGGTAAAACTATTGATTTCGTTCAACTTTCTCCGTCGTTTAAAATCTCCTTTATCCTGCTGTTAAAGATGGACGGTCCAGGAAGGATGTTACGGAAAAAGCCCCTCAAGACCGTCACAACTTTCGATTTCGTATCACGCCTTCCTGGCCATTTCTCACGAAGGATCCAGTGCCAAATGATCGAGGAGGCAACTCTTCCGGAAACGAATTGTTAAACTGTCCGAAAGTCGCCGTACGATCCTTTTTTTTCGAAAGGATGTTAGATCTTACCTCTCGCGAGTCCTTTGACTTTTTTCTCATCGAAAATTGCTCGGACAAATAATTATTTCTCTATTTTTTATTGGACGTGGGAAATTTAATTTTTTTTTTTTTTATTCACGCAAACCTTTTGCGTAAGGTTTCTCCTTGACCGGAAGTCGAGGACACACACACACACACACACAGGAAATCGTATAATTTTGTTAAATTGAGATCGTTGCTCCGAGCAAGCGAATAATTTGTCAAATTGGCACGATTATTCCTCGACGAATTTGTCAAAAAGGATATTTTATCGTGTGACCGGAAGTGGACGATAAAAATGGACGTTTCTTTCGGCAAATTTATCCAATCGAATATTTATTTTTATCGATTCGAAAAATTGACTTTCCATTCTTTCCAGTGATTCGTCAAAATTTTCCGAGTCAGATTTTCCCATCAAGAATTTTTCTTATTTTCATGAAAACCTCGGATCGTAATTTTCAAGTTGCTCGAAAATATTTATTCGAGCGTGGTAAGCTTTTCACTTGCATCTTTCTTTTGGTGAATCGTCGAGAATAAAACTGCTGCGGCGTAAATACAGAGAAATTACAACGACTGTCGACGTCACAGGAAATTTTAATCGTCTACGTAAATTTATTAAATCGTCCATGGGAAAAGGCTCGTTTGCAGCTGGACGATGATCATCGAGCGACGTTGTCGCCGAGCGAGAAGATTTCACGTAGACACGAAATAGAAAAAAAATGAAATGAAAAAAAAAAAAAAAAAAAATGGACTCGAGAAAAAATTCGATAAAGTACGAAAGTGCCAAGAAAGTTTGAAGGCACTTGTTGGGTCGCTCGATGCGAGTGTGTCAGTGTGTCCCGATGCGAACGGTAAAAGCTCCGACTCGGCAAACTGGTTGGAACGAAAACCAGAACTGGATTTAGGTCACTAGAGGAAAGTGAATGGCCGACAGAGAAAAAAAAAGAGAAAAACGTCTCGGCTGTTTGTTTGTCTCTGAGAGAATAAACAAACGGTGGGGAGAATCAAGACTCGACCACTTGCCAACATTATCCTGCTTCGAGGTGTGGAAAAACCTTGACTTTGGATATCATACGCCAGTCGAGATTCTTTCCCCATAACTTTTACAATCTCAACGTTATTCTGTAATTTATGCTCATCCACGATTACCGAACAAACGTTACGCCAAGTATCTCGCACTTGACCTTCAAGAAATCTTCCCTTGTTCCATGCGCAGCTTTTGTTACGACTTTTCAAATGATTACTCGATTTCCTCAATCCTTGATTTTCTGATGCATATTTTTATTGGCTCGTCACACGTTTTAATTGAATTTTTATTTTCATCGATTTACGAATTCGTTAACATTTAGAATTAAGAGAATGAATGAAAATTTTTGATTCCAATGTTGAAATTTTTAATAATTTTTCAATAATAATAAAGCAATTTTTTTTATTTTCAAAAAATCTTCTCTTGTTCCATGCAGCTTGTTACTTTTCAATTAATTACTCGATTTTCTGATGCACATTTTGAATTTTTATTTCCATCGATTCACGAATTCGTAAACTTTTAGAATTAAGAGAATGAATGAAAAATTTTGATTCCAATGTTGAAATTTTTGATAATTTTGGACTCGAAAAAAATCGCGTCAATAAAATGCACTCAATTTTTTTTTATTTTCAAAAAATCTTCTCTTGTTCCATGCAGCTTGTTACTTTTCAATTAATTACTCGATTTTCTGATGCACATTTTGAATTTTTATTTCCATCGATTCGCGAATTCGTAAACTTTTAGAATTAAGAGAATGAATGAAAAATTTTGATTCCAATGTTGAAATTTTTAATAATTTTGGACTCGAAAAAAATCGCGTCAATAAAATGGACTCAAATTTTATTATTTTTTTGACAGAAACTCGGATGAATCTGGAACTTTCGACAGATTGTTAAGTAGAGCTGCAACCAGTCCTACAAGACTATATAAAAAGGCGATCTGTATATGAAAGTATGAATGATCAAATGACGAAAATGAGTCTCGTGTTGCTCGTGTTCAGTCTCTATAAAGCCACGTTTCGATTATGTATTCTCAGGGGATCGTTCGAGTAACCCAAGTCTGGACGACCGTGGCTAGAATTATCGAACGACTTTCGAGGTCACGATCGTTTGCCTCCTCCCAATGTGGTGACTCGCGATGTTACTGAACTATTCATCGTCGCTGCTTATATATATTTTTCTAAAGCCAAAAGTGTGTAAGGTGAGAGTTTTGCCTACGACCGACGAAAAGTGAGGTGAAGAGCACGTAGAGAATTTTCTCGCTCAGCCAACTTTCCAACACGAAAAAGGAATGAATCCCCCCTCGTAAAAACGTGAATTTACGTGCATCACGTGAATCAAATAAGTTTACGAAAAATAACAAACCAAAAAAACGTGAGTGACGTTCTTTCGACGAGTGTGTCAAGTTTCGAAATAAATTCAATTTTCCAAACATTTTTCAAAAATAAATAATTGGATTAAATAAACATCGTGCAATTTGCAGCGTTTTTGCAATTTGATACCAAAGTTCCTATGATGATGCTCTATTTATGAAAAAAAAAAAAAAAATTAGTAATAAATCTTAAAATTTACGAAAGTTAGAGCGATGACGAACTTTTTTCAAAATTTCAAAATATCGGAAAATTCGTATTTTTTAAAATAATTGCGACAACGTTTCTAGAAAGTAAAGAGGAAGTACAGACTTATCACACAATATCTTACAAAATTTGCAAAAATTGAAGTGGTGAGACGATTTTTTGAAAAAATCAGATTTTCGTAAAATTCGAAAAATCATAAAATTTAAACCGTTCAACCGATATTTTCCAAATTCAATACCAACCTTCCCATTATGATACTCTATTGAAAAAAAAAAAAAAATTAGTAATAAATCTTAAAATTTGCGGAAGTTAGAGCGATGACTTTTTTGAAAATTTCAAAATGCCATAGAATTCGAATGCAAAAACAAAAATGATAAATTGATTCAAAAGTTTTGCACAGCTCTCGATAAAAGTTCAAAAATCCATAAAATAGCTGAAAGAGCTAGAAACATGAATTATAATTACTCATCCCAATTAATCGAGTTGTAATCGTCAAAGAGTAAAAAAAAAAAAAAATCGTTGCCAATGAAAAGCATCGAAAAATTGGTCTAAAATAAATTGAAAGAAAAAAGACGAAAATGATAAAAACGAATTGCAATAAAAACCGTATATTTCGCAGCCATAAAAAATAAATAATTCCTAAAGCTAAACAATCTGGAAAAAGCCACCGAATTGCGATGGTTTACAGGGACAAGCACACATTGGCACAACGATCGTAAAGACATTCAAAAAAACAAGTCAACAATTATGAGCTAAAAAAAAAAAGCAAAAATCTCATTGAAAATACCAAAAGAATAAATTGGTCGATCGATCAATGAAATTATTTCCAGGCTTGATCAGGCCTGACCTGCGAATAGGAAGGAGCATAATTCCATGGAAGAGTAGAAAGCCCAGGTTTTTGTATTTGATAAAAATTAGGATAATAATAAAGAGGATATAGAGGTTTGATGGGTTTAAGGAGTAAAGGATTAACCGGTGCTGTCTGGATGCCATAAGTGGGATGGCCCAAAGTGGTAGTGACAGGATTTTGAAGAGGTTGAATAGGAGTGACAGCAGGAACGAGAGGAAACGTGGGATTTATTGGTTGGACAGGAATGGGTTGAGGATTCTGTTGAGGATTTTGTGGCAGAGGTTGAGGTTTGAAGGTCGTAGGATGATTGGAGGTCAGAGTGGTGGTGCCCTGAGCAATAGGGAAGTTAGGGATTGGGATGCCGAATTGAGTCGGCGAGGAAGATTGGACTTGGTTGATGCTCGAAGTTCCAGAAGCAAGGAAATTGGTGGGGTAAGTTGGATAGTTGGTCAAGTAGTTGGTATTGACGAAGCTGGGCACGAAACCACCGAATTGAGGAATCTGCAAGCTCGGTGGGTTGCTAGGAGCTGGAATGGAGTTTGCTGATTGAGAAGTTTCTTCGCCGTTGATGTTGTGGCTTGGTCTTGAGGTTGAGGCAATGGTCGTTGGAGCAGCGAGGGTGGTCGATGGCGATTGGCTCGGTGGAGTGGTCGATGGTGGTCCATAGTTGTAGCCAGGGGTGCTGGAGCTTCCGAGAGGGATGAAGGATGAAGCTGAGGTTGCGTACGGTCTTTGGTTCAAGTTATTGGTGGGCCTGTCGAGCTGGGGACCTACCGATGGATTTATTTGACCTTGGAACCCGAAGAGACTCTGAGACTGTGTAAAGTCATGATTTTCATGATTCTGGGCGTACCTTGTTGTCCCGAGAGAGTTTGATTTGGCTTGATTGTCAATGAGGGCATGTTGCAATTGATTGATCAAGCGATCCTTCTCCAATGACTTTATTTTTTGCAGGGCATCGTGATCGATAAAGCCGGAGGAATAGGAAGGGATGTTGCCACGAAAGAAAGAATCATCCTGGAGTCCTCCGGCTCCGAAGTTATTGGGCTCTGGGCTGAAATTCGGAAAATTAGCATTGAACCCTTGTTCCTCGTGGAAGGGCTCTTGGTTCTGACTGCTGGCGGGTGTCTCGTACAGCTGAGATATCGCCTGGGAATTCTGCGACAGGAAAGCTGCTGCGTCTGATATTTGTGGCTTGGGAGGTTCTCGCAATAGGCTCTGCGATTGGCTGATTCTCAGCGACTGATGATTCGATTGAACTTGATTTTCATTGGGTGCTCCATTTGGTTGCGACGAAAAACCGTAGGGGCCTGCGTTACTCGGCAACTTTTGATTTTGCGGTGGCAAGTAATTAGCAGAGTTTGTATTGAATGGCACGCTGTTTTGACCTGCTATCGGACTTGGCTCTGCGAAATCAAAGTCTCTGATTGGAGTGGGAACTCTTTGACGGACTGGTCCACCGTTCTGTGGGCCTGGGAACCCGTTCAGCGTTATGTGCAACTCTTGTTGATTACGATTACCACCGGAAGGTTGACGCAAACGCGGTGGACCGTATTGACTAAAGGGCCTTCCGGTTGCTTGACCCCCAGGATTTTTCCTCACTATTCGACCGCGAACTATCAACGGTTCGAAACGTTGAGAACTTGCGTATTTGCTCGGACGAGAATACGAGTAACCGGAGTCTCGCTTTCTCTGCGCTTCCGCCACTTTTGGCTCTTCTTCCGATTCTTTTATCTCCAGCTCAATATCCGAACGATTCGCCAATGAAACATTCTTTTTTATCGACTCTCCCGAAACGCGCAACACAAAGACCAGGCACGTTAGCGATATCTGTTGGCAACCAATTTCACACTTTTTTCAACAATTTTTCAATCTTTCTCCAACAATCTTCTTAATTAATGAGTCTTCTAATAAATTAATTAAATAATTAATTAATTGATTAATTAAGGCTAGTAATTAAGAAAAATTCCATTCCGAGCCGATCATCGTAATTGTTATTTTCAATCTTTTTTCAACAATCTTCTCACTAAATTCTTCTCCTAATTAATTAATTAATTAATTAATTAATTAATTCTTCTCCTAATTAACTAACTAACTAACTAATTAACCAATTGATCGATCAATTACTTAATCACATAATTAATTAATTAATTAGAAGAAGAATTAATTTATTCGTTCATCAATTCTCTTTCTAATTAATTAATTGATTAATCAAGTCTACTAATTAATAAAAATTCCATTCTGAGCCCGTCGTCGTAATTGTTATTTTTATCGGAAACGTCGATTATTCAAAAAAATTGCATCCTCAATCTCAACTGTTTCGAATTATCAAATAATTTGTACGCGATTCCCCAAAATTCTGGTTCATCGTCGCCGCAACTTTATTTTCTTTCAATTCCCGAATTATTTCCATCATTTTCTAGTTTTCATATACGAAACATTTCGGCAAATTTGATGCTTTTCATTTCCGTACGAATTTTGTAAGACCCGAGAGAAAAAAAAAATTGAAATCTTACCAGAACAAGCTTCATTTTTTGTCCAGAGATTTATCTCCTTCCCAGGACGATTCTCGTTGAATTATCTTTCGAAAATCACAACACTCGAATCACTTTAGCGACGGTTTTTCTGGCTGGACGTACTATCCTTATTTTTCGGGTGGCAAGCAACTGATAATTTGTTGGAAGAAGGACTGGCCCCTGTCGACTAAAAGCTACGCCATAGCCGCACATCTATAAATACAGTTGGGAGGCGACAATTCACGAATTACAATTGACTTTCTTGTCGCGGCTTTCATCGATCGCTTACTTAAGCAATACTGTTACGAATCCGTGATGTTACACATATCGATCCTATCGTTATTCGGCACGATCATTTTTTTTTTTTTTTTTTTTTTTTTACGTAGAGACATAACGACCGCTTCGATCATCCTCATTTCGTTTCCTCCTTTTTTCTTTTTCGTTGCCGCACGAGCGTGGCCTTTGAATCGTTAAAATGCCCGAAATTAAGGCGGAAACATTTTTTTTCCACTGGATCGAGCAAACTCTAACAAAAACGGATTCTATCGGCGTACGAAACAGTTGGGTGCTCGAAATTTCTAATTCAAGAAAAAAAAAAAATCGGATGAAGAAAATTCCAAAAATGCATTTCGGTTTTATGTAATTTCTGAAATTTCAAAAATTACGAAATAATTTCCAATATTTCCGGGTGAAAAATCAAATAAGTCAATGACGGTTCTGAAGAATCCGGAGGTTGGTGATTGGGAGGAAAATTTTTCATGATAATTCGATCTAAATGATTACGCGTGACGATGGAAAAAAAAAATGATGGGAAAACGAACAAAAATCGCGTACGAGGTAACTTTGGTGTTACGGTAAATTCCGAAATTGCGCACCGGGCCAACGAACGTAAAAATAATAAATCCTGGAATTCGCATCACGTTCGAAATGAAGAAAATAAAAACTCTCGTCACTCTCGCGGGTCACAGTGAAAGTTCCTTAAAGAAAATAACGAAAAAAAAAAGAGGAAGGAAAAAAAACGGCGACAAATTCGATCCACGAACGCGCGTGCGAAGAACTCATCCGTGAGGAATTATTCTGCGATTGTGTAATGCCTCGATCGATAATGAATGATTGAAAAAGTCGATTGCGCAAATTCCGGAAAAACTCGTAAGAAAATTTTTTTTTTTATTTTCCGGACCGATCGTTGGGCGATAATTTATTTTTCACAAATCTTGAATAAAGTAAAAAAACAATAATTGAAAAAAATTGAAACGTTGGTAATGTGAAAAATCGAAATAAAAAAATATTCAAATGAATTTTTCGCCTCCACTGATTTTGGATTTTTCCAGATAAAGTTATTCAAATTTTAGCAGGATGGGTAGCTTTCCGAATTTTCTCGTCGGGCTCAATTTGACCCGAAAACGATCGAAAAAAAAAGAAGGTTTTACAAACATTATTTTTTTATTGGTTACAGGTGAGATATAAATTCTAAGCACATACAATTTCCTTAAACAGCGCAAAAAAAAGCGCGAGCAAAATAAAAAACGAGGAAAAAAGAAAATTTCGATATTTTTTTGTTTTTTTTTTTTCTTGTCGTTGCTCAAAATTGAATTTTTTTCTTTAGTGAAATCACTCAAAATTCAATAACCCATTGAGACTGAATTTTTTCTCGAAATTAAAAATAAAAATCTTAAGCACAAACGTCATGTTGCATCAATGTCGTTGGAACATAATTTCAAGAAAAGAGAAAAAAAAAGCCTCAACAAAAGAATTAAAAAACGAAATATTGCAAATTTGTCGTATTTTAAAAATATTTTAATCACAATTAATATCTTATCGTAATAAAACTGTACAATTGAAATATTTTCACTTATTTTCAGTCGCGAATAATGGAGACTGTAGTAAAAATGGATATTGATGATTTTTCGTTGCTGCATTTTCCATATTTTTATTTTTCTTCATTATTAAAAAACCTATTCGTCCTCGGAGCACCATTTTTCCTTCGTCACAACTCGGAGTTACGAGTGAAATAAAAAATGGAAATAAAAATGATGAAAAACGGAAAGCGACTATTTTTTTGGATTTGTTGAGAGAAAATTGGTCGATTTTCTCCGTGGAAACTTATCGCGAGTTTAAAAATCTTTGTATCACGAATAATAATACCTCGTCGGCCATCTCATTATTCTCCACGATTTCTTTTTTTACGAATATGGACGAAGAACGTCGAATCCGAAAATCGAGCGAAAACGGATTGTTGCAAGTGCCTCCGGCTCGATTTTCATTTGCTCGTAATTTCGTTGGAAAATTTGAAGAAAACGTATATCGTTACGTTTTCCTCACGTGAAATCTTTCTCGTATATAAATATACAAACCTTATTATTTATTTACAAATCTACTATTTTTATTTGTTTGTTTTTTCATCTACTCAAGGAGGGTGGCTACACACAACAATGTTGCCATATTAAAAGCATAGGAAAATTCGAAATGATTAGAATTTCATGAAATTTCTTGAGTATTCTCTTTAGCATTAAAATCCAAAAAGAAATGAAATCTCGATAAAATAAATGTGCAAAAGTAAAAAAAATAACGCCAAGTATTAAAAAAGAATTGAAATAATTTTTTTTAAGCCTTTTTTTTTGCTTATTTTCTTAACGATGCACTCCAAGTTTTCGTTGTCGCCGATTTATTTTTCTTGGCTTGGAAAAAATGATTTCAATTCTTTTTTAATACTCGGCCTTCTTTTTTTTTACTTTTGCAAAGTTCTCTTTAGCATTAAATATACGAATTGAAAAAAAAAATGTAACTTCCAAAAAGAAATGAAATCTCGATAAAATAAATGTGTAAAAGTAAAAAAAATAACGCCAAGTATTAAAAAAGAATTAAAATAATTTTTTTAAGCCTTTTTTTTTGCTTATTTTCTTAACGAAGCACCCCAAGTTTTTGTTGCCGCCGGTTTATTTTTCTTGGCTTGAAAAAAATGATTTCAATTCTTTTTTAATACTTGGCCTTCTTTTTTTTACTTTTGCAAAATTCTCTTTAGCATGAAATATGAATATACACATTTTTTAAGATTTTTCTTCTACATAGTTTTCGAGTAAATTGAACACTAGAGTTTACATGCATGAGCATAAGATTCAGAGATATATAGATATATCTTTTGCATATTGTAAACTCCAATTATTCGACAACTGTGTAGAGGAAAAGTTTGAAAAAAATTGTGTCATCGAATTTAATGCTAAAGAATGTTATCAGCAAATTTTATTAAATTCTTATCATATTGTCGTATGTAGCCAACCTCCTTAAGCCGTGACTCCGTTAAGCTCTTGAACGTAATTCCGCAAGAAGCCCATAAATTCTATGAGGACTGCAGTGAGCGATGTATCGATAACTTTGCGCGGCATCCATCCTTTCAAATTTGTATTGAGTATCCAGGTGAAACGACATTGACCGGGAATGGAACTGTCGCTTTCGAGGTTGTCGGTTGCCCAGCAAACGAGTCCATTCTCGCCTCTGCGTTAAAAAAAAAAAAATTAAAAGAAAAATAATATTTCGTTTTTTTCGTCGTTTAACCCTCGGTAGACACACATGGGTCTGGGGTGCCCATTCAGCGAATGGCGCGAATTTCTCGTTTTTTATATCGATTATCATTGAATAAAAATAATTGGAAAGAATTTTTATCCATCACCGAGTCCAGGCTCTCTTTCTATAGATCCAAAACAACTTTCTTGAATTTTTTCAGATTTTTTGAACGAGTTAAAATAAGGTAAGAAATTGTGGGACGCCCCGGACCCATGTGTGTCTAGGGAGACGTCTACGGAGGGTTTAATTCCTCTGTAAAAATGTCTCGACTCGATAAATCAATAATTCATTTATAAATTGTGCTGCACAGACCTGACGAAATTTTTTCTCAACGGTATTTCATTGCAATGGACTCCGATGCCGCTAATAATATTATAATTGTTGAATTTTCCACGATGTCTCAGAGTAACAAAGTCTCGTGGACCGATTATTCCACCACCGTGAGATTTCGTCGATTGGTAAACTATGTCAGTGTCCTCGTCGATCTGCAATCGAAACAAATAGACATTGAATTAAATTCGTTTAAAAAATAGAGAAACTTTGAAAATCAACTTTTTACAGACGAAATTAAATTCGATGAATAACTTATTTATTTATTATTCCTTTTTCAACGATTTTTAAAAGAAAATCGTTGTTTCCTGGCCGAGGAATGACTGAAGAATGAAAATCGAGACAGCGAATTTCCATTAAGTGGGATAGAGAGAAACGTGCAATTACATTGTCAATAAACTCCTGTTGGTAAAAATGTTTCTTTCTTTTTTTTGTCAAAAAATTGATTTTTTTTTTTTGAAAACTTCAAAATGCCGTGGAATTCGTAGTTTTCTAGCAATTCCAAAAAAAAAATTCAGAGAACAAAGAGCTGGTGTAGATTAACATCTGTGCAAAACGGGAGCCCTGTAGCTCAAACCGTTCTCGAGCTATGAACGTTTGAATTTTACAGTGCCAGAACATACACATACGCATACAAATCCGGACATTTTTTCTAAATATGATTTTTCGATGTTTTGGGAAATTTTAAGCACATTGACATTGAAAACTGAAAAAAAAAAACATTTCACCGTCACATAGCTTCATCTCTGAGGATGCAAAAAACGAAAGAAACGTCTTACCAATATTCTGCTACTTTCTATAACGTGTTTGTTCCACGTATGGGTCGCCTCGACGTTTTCGTAAAGGCACTCGAGCAGCTCCGAAGCTGGTGCATCGATGATGCCCTGGGAAATGGGATAGAAAGAATAACAAATTATTCGAAAAGGAGGGCTCGACCAAATTGTATTGGTAATTTCATATGCAAAGCCAGAAAACTGTCAGAAAGTTTTGCAAATTTTTTTTTCACTTCAAATGGTTTTTAAAAAATAGTTTTTTCAAAAGTTACCTCGATTTTCATGATTTTTTCACGTTTCCAGTTCATGAAATAAATTCTATCACCTTCACTCGTAGTTTTTGATTTTTGCCACTCGCTCGATGTGAGTAATTTGTAGGAACGATCTATGAGATCGATTGCCTTGTGTTTGTACTCTTCTTTCTGAAATGAAACAAAAAAAAAGCGTTTTGTTTTTTTTTCTTCACTTTTCGTTGGTTTGAACGATTTTTGAAATTTTTTCAAATCGGGAAACTTTTTTGCGTCGATTTTGGTAAAAATTGATGAAAACTGACCCAAGACTCATCCTCGAGACCGTCGGTGCAAGAGAAACCTTCGTTAACCGACCAATTCTTTTCGATACGATCGCGAACCATTTCGATTTGACGAAAGAAATAATTGCGAAGGGAATCGATGTCCTGCCGGAGCAGGACGTCTGTCACAGCCGATGGCAACATCGAACAAATTTTTTTAAAAAAACAGAGAAACTTTGAAAATGAACTTTTTACAGACGAAATGAAATTTGACAAATAACGCATTTATTTATTATTCCTTTCTCAACGATTTTTAAAAGAAAATCGTTGTTTCCTGGCCGAGGAATGACTGAAGAATGAATATCGAGACAGCGAATTTCCATTAAATTGCAAAGATTCGTTGACGCGTTCGCCACGTCATTCGAAAAAAGAAAAAAAAAGAAAAATAGAAATGGAGGGAAACAAAATAAATGGTAACAGTTGCACCGACCAATTCCACGTGTAATTGTCAATTCTTTTTATATGGAGAATAACTCTGACGTCATTTGCAAGGAATTCTGAGGCTTGAGTAAGTTTCACCAAAAAAAGAAAAATCAATGTTTTTTTTTATGGAATGTTGGATGGTGACTCGGTCCAAGGCTCAAGGACAAACGGACAAAGACGTATAGAGGAGTTTCGTGGGGCGATGACGAGGAAGGAAACTTGTGGACAGAGAGTTTTTATTGGTCCGACGATCCGTTTGGCTCGGGTCAAATTGACCCAGAGCAAGAAGATTTAAGGGTTTAGCGAGGAATAGTTCGAACCATTCTCGGCGTGAGTCTCGGCATGATCGGTAATTCGCTGCTCGATTCAATACTCCCAGCACTGATTCCGATCTCGTTAGGCTCGTCGTCGTTCTCCGAATAATTCGGTGAATCCATGGGAGTGAAAAAATTGCCTGCGTTCTCAACTCGGCCCATATGCTCATCGAGCAGGTGACGTATCAATGGAGCAGTCTCTGGGTCTAACGAATTGGCTGTAACCAACATTTATAAATATTTCACTCTTCGTAGACACATTACAATTGCCTCCCTAGACACACATGGGTCTGGGGCGTCCTACCGTTTTTTACTGTACTTGGAAGCGTTAAAAAAATCGGAAAAAATTCAGGAAAGTTGTTTTGGATCTCTAGAAAGAGAGCCCGCACTGGGTGATGGATAAAAATTCTTTCTTTATCGTTATTTAATGGTAATCGATACGAAAAACGAAAAATTCACGGCATTCGCTGAATGGGCACCCCAGACCCATGTGTATCTATTGAGGGTTAAAATTTCCATCATTTTTCCGAGTTTCCCCGACTCGGGGAGGTGAAATATTTCGGAAATTTTGTGAAGGAAATAAATATTTTTACTTATTGAAAAATGGGCGAGAGAAAAATGCACTAACCGAAGATCCAGTCCCTGGCGGCTGTTTCCTGAGGAATTACCCGAAAATCAAAGAACCAGGCTTCACCCCAGGCCAGAGTGAATGACGTTATTATTAGAAATCCTTGAAAAGCTGGCTGGCTGTTTTGCGACCACTGAGAAAAAATTTCAATCCTTTTTATATTCACAATGATTTATTTTTTTGGAGATTTTTTCAATTATCACCAATTTTCCCATAATTATCGCAATTAGGAGGAGCAACAATTTTTATCTAGAAGAAAATACTCACATCAAAGTACGAGACCTTGGCTATGAGGAAGGCACACGTTGAGGCAGTGGTGATCTGGAGAAGAATGAAAATTAAATCATATTTCAAAATCGAGAAAAAAAAGGGCATCGATAGATTTTGAGTAAATTTGGAGAATCAATATTGTGAAAAATTGTCCGAACGTATCTGGGACGATTTTCGTTTCTTAAAGAATCTAAAAATAGTGAGTAATCGATAAGGAAACAAAAATTACGACTGTAGTCAACTCACAGCAATGATAAGTCGATGATTCAGATGAAGCATGGCGTAAAAAAGTATGAGCACTGTAAATCTGCACGCAGCTGCCATCTGTATATCGAGAAAATTGAATAAATGAAAAAAATATATAATTTTTCAATATTAAAATATTGGACGTCAATCATTTGGAGCCCCACCACTTGCAAATAAATAATGGAGCTCTAAATTGTTTTTTTTTTGCAGCTCTTGAATAGCTCTCAATTCTGATTTACGAAAAATTATAATTGAGCGAAAACACCCGGTGGCAGTGCCAACTTTTGAAAAATTTGAGAACGCCATGATTTTTACTAAAAAAGAGTTCCAAATTATTTTTTTTTTGCACACTTAATTAGCTCTTAATTATTCGATATTTCTATTTCTATTTTTTTGCATTTGGCGGTTCCAACTTGATGGAAATATTGGTATAAATCGTTTGATGTTGACGAAAACTTACGACAATGTCGAAGAGAGATGTTTCGAGTTTATAATGAACAACTTGGGTCTCAAATGCAGTTTTGATACTCTCGCCAGCAATCTTGAAAAAAAAAGTGGAGAAAAAAGTGTTAAAAAATAGAAAATAATTATTTCAACAGTTCCAAGTTGTTTTATCTTGAGGAAAAGGCTTGAAAATCGTTGGAGCTTACCATAGTGCAAATAAGCCAAACGAGAGCTGTGAAAAAGAGATCGAATGTGACAAAAAGACAAAAGAATCGTCTAACGTTGGAGATTTTGTTTCCCTGTCGTGCTCCAGCGATGAGATCTTCGCTGGGCATCTCATCCGACATTCTATTGATGCTGCTTATGCTTCGTTGGGCATAAGAACTTCTGTGTGACTGGAGAGAAGCATTGAGCAGGGACTCACCGGCTGGGCCGATCCTTAATTGACGATGATCCTCCGCCATCATCCTGGCTCCTTCTGGTCTCTGTCATGCCCCAAAAAATCAACTAAAATTCACTATAATTTTTTTCCAGTTTCAATCAAATTAAATTTTTAACCAGAATCGATAAATATTTGACTTACGATATTAAAAAAAAAGGTTATTGTAATTCCGATAAAAATTGACGAAATCCAAAATTTCACGATATATAACAACAACATAAAAATAATGAAAACCTGTGCAGTTGTCCAAAACATTCATTGAGAGCATTCAAGATTTTTCGAAAAAAAATAGTGTTATCACCATTTTTTCTATAAATATGAATATATATTTTTTCATTATTTTTCATATTTATATATATAATTCATATTTATATATATAAATTCATTTCAATTCGAAATTCAAAATTCAAAAAATAATTCATATTTATATATATAAAAATATATTTATTTAATTTATTTATTTATTCATTCAATTATTTGTTTATTTATTTATTTAAATATTTATCCAAATATGAATATATATAGATATATATTTATCTGAATATAAATAAGTGAAAAATAATAAAAATAAATGAAATGAATTAAATAACGACAATAATAACAATTAATGAATAATTTTTGTAACGCTGTACTGATAATAATAATCATTATTGAACATTTCATAAAACGACGATGATAATTGACGATCGTGAAAATAATGATAATAACAATTCAATTAATTTTATGAGACGATTGGAACGTCGCGATTATATAGTGAACTTTCCAACTCTTGGATTATCTGTCAATTAGTCACAACTAATTACAGTAATTATTAATTATTATTATTGGGGGGAAAAAATGGCGTGTATAAAATATCTGAATATGCGAATATAATCGCATGCTGGTTGCCATGAACAAGCAGAGCCAATGTAATTGTGACGTACAAAGAACGCACACACGTGAATCGATCCGATGCTGAATGTTGACAAATTTGTTTTTTTTTTTTTTTGTCATCTCAAATTCAATGTGTCGAGAATGCTACAATGACGTAGAGACACACGTACAAACACAGGCTCAAAACATAAATCGCGCAGGCATTGAAGAACGTGATTAGAAAAATATTGGCCAGCCTCGAACGCTCCAAATCGAAAGTCAAAGTCAAAATAAATCTCAAACGACCGCGATAACGCACGTTTGCTTTATACCTATTCTGATTATTTCTTTACAATCTTCTTTTCTGAGAACAAGCGATATCGAGAAAAAAGGTATGGTGGCGGACCACGACATAAATTTAGGTGCAACATAACCTGAAATTTGAATAGTTTTTTCGTTCGTTATTATTCGATTCTCAGTTTGAGTTATTTTAAGATTCGATGGGAAAATAATTTTCCGTGATTTCCACGTATATTGTAAACAAAAAAAAATAGACTTGTTGATTTTTACTGCTGATTTGTTTTATCTAATTATTCAAATTGTTATTGATAGATATTTGAATATTTTTCGAAGTATTAATCAATGTATATAACTAGTGATGATAATTTCATGTATTTCTTTAGTTTGCAAATGTATTTCGTTCGAATTTTAACAGTTTTTGTGATCGTCAATAATTTTGTCTCATTTTGTTCGATTCCGAGAGGTTTTAGGATCGAGCCTAAATAATAACAAAGTTATGAGATGGTTGATAACAAATGACTTACCCTTGACAGCAGATGATTTTTGACTCGATGGACGCATCAGCGTCGAAAACAATAATTCAATTGCATCTCCACGATATTTACATTTCACTGCGTACCACTGAACACTAGCATACACGCCGCACACAGCGAGGAGAGACGGAAAGAAAAATGATTTTAAGCGATTAGTTGAATTGTTTATAACAATTCAAATTGTTAACGTGTTTCTTCTTTCCTGTCACTTTTCGCGAGTCTTTTGTGTCAAAAAAGACACACGTGCACATCTGCGACAAACACACTCACGTCTAGGTATTCGGAGCACGGAGTATCGCAAACATAGATTTGGAAACTTGCGGGGTGGAGCAATGACGAAGAATTTGGAAACGACGTTTGGAGTACAGGAATGCTCGCTGGGTCATTTTAGTCGAAACCGCAATTCAGTTCGTAATTGTGCCGCTGGCGACGTTGAGACTGGTGTACCGCTTACCGGTACGAAAAAATACGTTCAATAGTTCGGATAGTGGCCGCTGTCGAAGCGCCACCCGGCGGCTAAGCTCCAACCAATTACACTCAGCGACATTGCGACGTGATCCTCACGATAATGCCTAACTGATCGTCCCTTGCATCCAGATCTGCTCCCAAATCCCGCAGTAGCTTGATCACTCGAATTGCACGTAGACCTCGGTGGGTGTTTGCTGCAACGTGGATACTGAACTTACCATCGGAGTTAAACTGTTGCAGGATGAAGGCGCATGGCTCGTCGAGGTTGTCCCGGAATCGCTAGAGCAGCGGCAGTAATCTGTGATAGACGAGCTCGTCAAAAATGGTATTCCCGGTGAAAGGATCTTGCTGAACAATTTGTCGATTCGAAAGGTCTCCATTCTTGACAAATAATTTAAACAAGAGGAAGAGGTAGAGGATGTTGACAAGGAAACTATTTGTCTACTCATTCTTGTTACTTGTTTCATTGTCACTCTCTTCGGCAGGTCCATCATCAGCATCTACTGCCTCTAGCAAGATGTCTAGCATCCGTTGGTCTTGTATTATGTAAGCGTAATCTAATACCGTCATTGAGTCCCAGTTTCTTGCACGCCAATCGATCCCAGGCTGCTGACACAACCACTCTGCAAGTTCATGATCACCACGCCAAACACTCATGAGAAGTGCAGTACAGAGTGAGGATCCCTGTTGTGCATTGAGATCAGCTCCCAAGTACGTTCACGAGATTTATCGCACGCAGCCCCGTGTGTTTCTTCACTGCGACGTGGATACAGGTCTCACCATCGTTGTTCTCCTCTGCCAGGATAGAATAGTATGGTTCCTCCATGTTATCTTGGATGTGGTACAACAACTCCAGGGATCCATCGTTCGCAGCTTCGTGAAAGATGGTGTTGCCGGTGATGGGATTTCTACCGGAAAGTTGTAGAATTTCAGACACGAACATGCTTCACGGGTTACCGGAACAATCTGATCAGATTCTATTGATAAAACGAGGAAAATGAGCTCCTCCGTAATCTATTTATACAAACATGAACCAAAGCGTTTACACGCTTTCAATGCTGTCTTTTGTTGGCGCGTATAATCATGATATTATCATAAATTTACATACAAACAGTCAACAGGAAAACGTCGTCTTAAAATGTTTGGGGTTACGTGTGTGGCGTTTAATCTGATACGATATATGTGTATGTGAAATAGTTGGTGGCGGTCCGAACTAGTAGTCGGAATATGAAAACCTTTTGTCTTTGTGGTTGTCTCTCTTGGAGGCATGTTGCTGTAAAAATCCGACAATAAATAACATCCAAAGAATACGGACTAAGATTTATTTCATTACATGGACTAAGATTTTGATAAATAAGAGAGTTATAATACAAATTTAAATAACATTGTAAATCTTTATTTGAAAATAATTGCATAGTGTAAATTTACAACGATTCATAGATTAATAAAGCAAACACATACATAATCTGTCTACTCGTTTTTGCCACTTTTTTCACTGACACTCACTTCTGCATTTCCATCGTCAGCATCTACCGCTGCCAACAAGATGTCCAGCATCCGTTGGTCGCCATTTATGTAAGCGCAGAGAAATACCGTCATTGAGGTCTGGCTTGTTGCATACATATCGATTCCAGGCTGTTGACACAACCACTCTACAAGTTCATAATCACCACGCCAAACACTCATGAGAAGTGCAGTACGGCCCGTGAATCCATGTTTTGCATTGAGATCAGCTCCCAATTCAACTAGAACCTTCACGAGATTTATCGCACGCAGCCCCGTGTGTTTCTTCACTGCGACGTGGATACAGGTCTCACCATCGTGGTTTTTTTTTCCCAGGATAGAATAGTATGGTTCCACCATGTTGTCTCGGATGCGGTACAGAAACTCCAGGGACCCATATTTCGCAGCTTCGTGAAAGATGGTATTGCCGGTGATGGGGTTTCTACCGGAAAGTTGTGGAATTTCAGACACCGACATGGTTCAACAGTTATTCGAACAGTTAGAAATGTAATGACAGAATGAGAGTAATGAGGTCGCCGTGTGCTATTATACGAACATTTATCGAAGCGTTTTGCCTGCTATGATGTCAGCGCTCCCGTTTAGGTAAACCGCTTATCATCACATTGGTATAATTAAGTTACCAGATAAAGCTATGCCAGTTACAGAACGAGTAAGGGTAGGTACTGAAAGAATAATCGAAATTTTATAGCGGGCAAATAATTAACAGGATTCGTCATCGGTGACCAACACGAGGACAGTTTGGTTTTCCTGGGACACAAACAAACAGGAAAACGTTGTCCTACAATGGGTGGGGTTACGTGAACCTTTTTTTATAGCCTCAACATGGTGGAACATGGTGAAATGGTATCGCAGAGCATTGAAGTGCAGCAGTTGTGCCATCTTATACTACAGGAGCGCGGCAAGCATTTGTGCATGTCTTATGCGGTGATTGGGAATCAATAGACTTGAAATGCCCATTGCTGCTCTGTCTACCATGTCCCACAGAACAGATCCAGCTGACCCAACTCATAACTTGAACTCGTCATACTTGCTTGAGTTCCAAACCTTTGTTTGAAGTAGCAACGATGCATGCGATGCAACGATACCATAAGCTAGTATCGATGTGGAATATGTAGTTATTTCCAAATGCATTTCAGTTGCTTGGTGACACGTGGAGCCTGCCATATGGCTACGTTATCGCACCGAGCGATAAGCTTACCCGATGTCCGGTTCACCGTGCCGTTTACTCGAAGTTCTGCCGATGTTGCAACTGAAGGCGAAAGGTCTGCCAGCGCTTCTAACACTGCAACCATTTTTGGTATACACCACATCATCAATGAAACAAGATACTCAATGCTTGAACATTTTATTGACATTGCATAGTCAAAGTTAACACGTGTTAACAAGTATTTTAACTTTGAACTATACTTCCCGAGTTAATTTCCACGTTTAATGTGACGTTCCACTTGAAGGAGTTTTAGGCTCTAGCAGATCTTCATAGTTAGCACCGTAGGCTCGAAGAACTACCTTCATCCGTTTGTTCTGCTCCATGCACGCCATCTGATATGCCGTCACTCCATCCCAGCGTCTTGCGCCTAGATTGATATGTGGCTGCTGACACAGCCACGTTACGAGTTCGCGGTCTCTGTTCCAAACTGCATAATGGAGCACGGTTGTGCCTGAGACATTGTCCGGAGCATTGAGGTCCGCCCCCATTTTGACCAGTAGCTCTATCACTTGTATCGCATTAAGTCCTTCGTGTAGCTTTACAGCTACGTGGATACAAGTGAGACCATGAAAGTTCAATTCGTTAATGGAATCGTATGGTCCGTCGATGGTTTCCCGGATCCGGTTCAGCAGTGGCACCGATCCAGCATCCGCTAGCTCGTGGAACATGGTATCTCCCGTGATGGAATTCTTAGCAAAAAGCTTAGCTGTTTGAGAGTATTTCATTGTTCCGAAGAGGTGGAACTGACCGCGAAGGGGTCTCTCAATGAAATGAACTACTTATGTTTGAATCTGTGCCACATTGCAAATCTTATCAGCGTTGCATACGTTGGGGCTATCATTGTGTCAAAGTGTCAAGTCACAATGCTGTTATCAGTCGCTCAGAAACATGTGCACTTGAGTTGAAAGTTAACAACATTATCTTTTCGCTTTTGGACTCTGTTTTTGCAAATATATGATTGATAAGCATTTGCAGTTTGTTGGTTTTAATAACTTAGCAGCGGCACAAAGTTCCTCAGATCTGCACCATCAGCACCATCATCAAAGTTATGTTTGTCGACATTTGCTGCCGTGTTTATTCCGGCAAGTCGTCCTACACCCCGTTAGTTACTTTAACTTATGATGTGAGATAGTATATGTGACATTTAACCCTGTGCAATATATTTAACGGGAGCTCTCCTATATCTAGGCATCAATCTCAACTCTCTACCTTGTCGCAGGGTACATCGCGCCGTATACAATCTTCTTATAGTCTAGCAACTCTCTGGGTGCGGCATAAGCCATAGAGGGCATATGAGGATCTAAGTTTTATCTTCTATAAACGTTCTAGACGGAGAGCTACTCTGCTCCTCAAACCTTTAAACTAAAATCAAAAATTAATCTTACGGTTTCTAACAGCGGCACTGCTATAGCCTTAAGAATACTCTGACATTTGTTCCACCCTACAATCTGTCGTTCTGTCTGGGGTACGGCAACGTGTGACATGCCATACTTAGTACGAAGCATTGCGGTGTAACTGTAACGGCTCGCAACTCGGTGCTGTTCCAATCTTTCAGCGTTGTGTTGCTGCAATCCGTAGTATGCAACCTATTGATGAATGGATGCGTGGACGATGGGTGACGGAGCGATGTGCATACGATTTTACTTTAAGGGAACATCTATGACAATTTGTAAATGAATGAAAGACACATAATCTGTTTCCAAACTGGAAGATATTTAATTTTCAACTTCCAGCACTTTATTTCTGTTGTTTACAATTGCACTGCGCTCCGTGCATTCGCAAGATGTCCATCATCTGTTGGTCTTGATTTCCTCGAGCTAATTGATACGCCGTAAAGCCATCCGTGTCCTTTGCATTTATGTCAATTTGCAATTGTTCACACAGCCACTTTGCGAGGGTGTGATCCCGATGGTCCACGGCGATGTGGAGTACGGTAACAGCTAATTGATCGTCTCTTGCGTCCAGATCTGCTCCCAAATCCCGCAGTAGCTTGATCACTCGAATTGCATGTAGACCTCTGTGGGTGTTTGCTGCAACGTGGATGCTGAACTGACCATCGAAGTTAAACTGTTGCAGGATGAAGGTGCAGGGTTCGTTGAGATTGTCCCGGAATCGCTTGAGCAGCGTCAGTGATCCGACGTAGGCGAGCTCGTGAAAAATGGTATTCCCGGTGAAAGGATCCTTGCTGAACAATTTATTGATTTGAAAAGTCTCCATTGTTGAAAAATATCTTGAACAATCTCGGTAGAGGATGCTGACAAAAAACAATTTTTATCTTTGGAATGAGTATTTATACAATATTTTATTAAATTATCTTAAAACTATGAGTGACAGGTGACAGGTCATCGGTATATTATCTTCATTAAGTGACGCGTTATCTCTCACTCTTTGGCGGTGTGACGAATGTTTTGAAAACACAGATGTTAGTTTTTGCTACATCGCTATCCCACGATAAACGGCTGTATTGTGATAACGACTTATTTTTAGTGACATTAAAGTCCGTTTACGCCTAATTGGCCCTTGGCATTTGGCCGACGTGCTGAGAATGCCGATAAATACCAATCGTATATTGACATGAACAATAAAGCTTGCCCCCATGGCACCATATGTTAAGCTGTGAAACTCCATCATTTGTGTGCAAAACACGTGTCGCTCGTAAAGCCACAACGAAACTGCTCGGTAACAATTACAAAACATCGTTCATACCGCCGTTAAGACGAATAGCAAATATACCAAATACCTACTCATAGTTGCTGTCATTCAACATTGTAACAGTCAGAGGCGAAAATATAAATGCAAGAAGTTCATACATCACTTTATTTAGACATATATCAATGGGCAACGCGCTCTAGGTTGCTTTCACACCGAACCATATATGCGAGCATAACTCGGGTACACTCTTTACTGTCGAAGCACACTTGTATCACTGTTACATACGTATTAACTATGGCACCACATTACTATTTATAACTAAATTTATTCCTAAAGTAATTTGTAGAGCAGTGGACCACGAAGATGCATGTCTACCCCTCGCAAGAAAACTACATCGTCTAGAGAAAGAATGGCACTTTCAGCGACGTCTTTGCAAGGGAGCGTCATCCCCGTCTGATGAAGCTGAATGCAATTATTCTCGAAAATTTTCAACCAGCTTTCAACGTGTTTGCCGCAGTAGTGATGAAAATGTTCGTGTTCGCAGGCATGTATCAAAGACTTGATAAACTCTTCGCAACCCCGGCCACCGTCGTTGACCAGATGACACGGGCAGGAGGCATACCGACGGTCCGAACACATATTTACATGAACGTGCATTCTGATAAAGTTTTCCAGCTTTGATATGCTTGCAAATTTGTTCATTGTTGTAGAGACGATCGCGCCGAACACAGGTAACAGAGAATCGATGTTAATGAGGATGCGATTCTCTTCACGTCTTGTGGGATCGAAATTGTACTTGATCTCCAACTGTTTCCCATTGATAAACTTAGTTTCGCACTTGTAGGTAGAAAGTTTCCACAGCGTTTTTCGAATAATGTCACTCTCGTTGTAAGCAGTCGAAAGTGATCTAATGAACGACTTGTAGTCCAGGAAGCTCAGGAATTTCGCCATGTATACAATCACGTCTTCCGGCAAATGAATCTGATTCAACGTTATAGGCAATGGCGTGGGTGGAACCGGCGATAATTTACGTTTCCTTGAATTCGACATGGTCAACCGGAAGACTGTCCGTTCTGAATCACAGTACATAAATTATTTATCAAGCAAACCGAGACGCAACATGTGTGGTGCCCGGAGTAGAGTTTAAAAGATAGTGACTAATGGCTCGTTAGTGTTTAAATATATATATATATATATACACTCGAACCCCACGTGATTGAGGTCATGCAAGCACTTTAGCGCTCATGCCAGAGCACTAAACATGCATTTCGAGGTCACCGGCTTTTAATTGGCAGATCCGTCCTGGACCGGTTTCAACAGATAAATCATGAATCATACATCGAAAGATCGAAAGTATGAGATATCAATATAAACAACCGGAATTAACGCGTCTAGGCAACAGCGAGAAGAATAAATCGTCTATTGAAACGTGAATTTCCATACCCAAAGTGACAATATGCCGGTAATGGGGTGAGGAAAGAATAATATATGAAATGTAAATAGAAAACAATCACATGTCCCAGTGACTGCTGTCGTACAAAACAATGTCTGTCACTTCTATGTAATATACGGTTGTTCCTTAGCCTGCGCATACTTGCCGCACATAGTACAGCTTGGCAGCATTGAGCTCGATGCAACATCGAACAGTCACGTACGCCTGCTGATAAGCTGGACAGTGTAACACTGACCGCCACGCAAAACAACATAATTTTTGTTATCGTCACAGGGAAGTGTTTCAGCTGTTTCGCTTGTTGGCACGCGATCAAATATTTCAATCATGTGCTCGAACAACATGTTCGTTAGAAACTATAAAACAGTGGCCTATTAACTTTCTCTCTCTGCCTTGCTCGAATGTTAAAAGATAGAAAGATCTACCAACTAACTTTCCGTATGTTTTTATACTCATGTACGGGAATCACTGCTAACGCCTGATGGTGTCGTCGCCATTGTTTAGTACGCGACATGCTATGTAATATTGTACAGTAGCCATCCATGGATACACGTATTAACTACAAATCGCTTGACTAACCGCAATATCGACATGTCTCCACCTACGCAGCCATAAGCACATGCCAAAACGTAAGGTTCGCATTAAATCATGGGGTCAATAGCAGAAATTGTAACGCGGTTGGGACATCAATTGGTGAGCGCCGTGCCACATGACGCAGCAAGCTTCTGGCCATAAATCAAAAGTTAATTGATCGATCAATCAACCGCGTTAACGAGCAGTGTTGACATGTACATACCTCGTTGAGACCATGTCATCAAGTGAGTCAGGCAAACTGCCAATGAATGTAACCTTGCAACATTTATCAATGTTAATTCATTGTTGCTGTGTGTAATACCGACGAGTCACACATCACAATTGCTGTCATGCATGGCTCGTTGGAACTGCTCACCGCCATCACGACTACAACAATTATGTTCGTCGACATTTGAAGCCGTGGGTATTCCGGCGAGTCGTCCAACACCCCGTCAGTTACTTCAGCTTATGATGGAACAATGTACATGCAAAGACCTACCTGTTGAATATGTTAATGGGCAGCTCGGATATCGTCGCTTTTGGCAACTCGACTCGCAGGACAACGAATCATCGTCAATTCAGATGTTATTGTTGTCGCGTTTGTCACACGACAAACTACTGGCCAGCTCGCCATCTAGCGATCTTTGGTTTGTACTAGTTTCCAGACTTCCAGTACCGATGAAGGGCGTGAACTTTTTTAAATGCAATGAATTGCAAGCTTTTTTTTAATTTTTTTTTTTTGATTTGTTTTTATTATTTAAATTATTAATTAATGCGAACTTTTCACGAATGACCGACCGATCAGCTGTGGCGTGGCCGTGACAACGTAAACGCCAAACAAATTTTTACTTTTGAACCGATATTATTCCAAATAGTGTTAATTCATAGAAAATCGATTGCTAATGCTTAGTAATCTAATTAAAATATTTACAATAAATTATTACACAATATTCTTAAATATTTGTAATAAATACTCGATTGTTTATATATTACAAAATATCAATAACCAAACGTTTTAAATATGTTACCAGAGGCTACCAATCAGTTACCAAGAGATGCAAACAATTTAAAAGTTTAAAACTGAAAGTCGTACGGCTATTAGGTTTACGGTAACCTCCACCGATATGTTTGGCATACTCGTGGACTCGTGCGTAACAGCTGATCGCTTTGGCCGATCAAACTTCCCTTTTCTACGACTCCCGAGTCGCTGGGATTTTTTTTTTCGTCCTATTTTAAAAACTAATTGTTTACCGCGATTGTACAGCTTTACAAACTATGACATCATTAAATAAACGTGACTGCATAACTCGAGTGACATTGCAAACAATAAAATAAGGTACTTTTTGCAAAAGCCTTGTTCGTAATGGCCTCTTTACTAAAAATCTACAAAGGGCTGATCGTGAAATATCCATTGAGAGCTCAAGCTGTCCAAGCTGGAATTCTCATGGCAACGGGCGACCAGATCGCTCAGAATTTCATCGAGAAACGTAAATTGGAAGATTTGGATCTCGTTCGTACTTGCCAATTTTTTGCCATCGGTTTTTGCGTCGGCGTAAGTTCCAAATGTCAGAAAAATAGTTGAATCTCAAAAAGTACAAAATAATGCTCGATTCAGTGAATTATTTTGCTTTAAAAAATGGAAATGAGAATTCTGCTGCACGTTTTTAGGGCCCCGTGACGAGAACCTGGTACGGCGTACTCGACAAATTCTTCGGCTCTAAAGGGCCGACGGTGGCCTTGAAAAAAGTCGCTTGCGATCAGTTGTTCTTTGCGCCTTGTTTCATTGTTGTTTTGTTGACAGCGATAGGCTTGATGCAAGGCAATGAAATCGCGAGCGTCAAAGCCAAAGTTGAAAGTGAATTTAGCGACATTTTAATCAACAATTACAAGGTAATTGTTTAAACAAAATTGTATCCTCCAAATCGGAACCGATCATCAAATTCAACAAATTCATAAAATTAAAATAATTCCCCTAACAATTTCGACCTTCTCGGAAAATTGACAAAATTTTTCGCTAATTCACGGGCTCGCGTAAGCTCGGGTGCCTCAAAATTATAATTAAAGTTCAAGACTATAGAAAAAAAAAATAAAAAATCGAATCTTTCCATGTCCCTAGTCGCTTGTGAGCCCTTAACCCTTCGAGTACACACTGGGTCATTTTGACCCGAACAATTTTTTGTCACCGATTGTTTTTTTTTTTTGCAGACACGTTTTTTCTAGTAAATTATCCTTGGGTCAATTTGACCCGAGGCGTTTTTAAAATCGTTGTATTCCACTGAATATGCATTTTTATTTTTTTTTGCAGAGACGTTTTTTGTGCACTCGAAGGGTTAAATGAGTAATTTAAAAAATAAGGAAACTTTTGTATTTACGGTTTTTCAGGTGTGGCCTTTCGTGCAGCTCGTCAATTTTTCTCTGACACCGTTGCAGTATCAAGTGCTGGTTGTTCAAGTTGTAGCAATATTTTGGAACTCTTACGTCTCGTACAGGACGAACAGGGATCTCGGGATAGTGGAGGAACGCCTGGAATCGAGCGAATTATCGTAGAGCCACAGCAGGAGGAGAGAATTGTAAAAAAAAAAAAAAATTTCTTCGACATTCGCGTGAAATACTCAGGAGAATTTTTCGCTTCGACGGTATTAAAAATCCCAATTAATTTTAAAGTGAAAATAATGAAAATATTTGTACTCGGACGTCTGTTTAATTATCGCGTAACCGAAGCGAAAAATGAAAAATATAAAAAAAACAATTCTTGTCGATTCTTTTGAGAGGCTCCAGTGAATCGCGACAAAAATTCATGGCAAAAAGTGCAGCATTTTTTAGACGCAAAAATCATGCTAAGGAGAAATCTTCATAAATACTTTTTATTGAGATTTGTTCTTCGCGCCCTGAGCGCGTCCTCTCGCCACTAGGTTAAGATCTAAATAAGAAATAATATTGATAAACGTAACAATCGAAAATTGCGAAAATGAAAGAAGAAAAAAAAATGCAGGAGAAAAAAGGAAGTTGGCAAATTTTTACGAGCATTTTTTTGACACACTGGGTCAATTTGACCCGCGGTGTGAGTCAATTTATTTCAGGCGTTCTCTCATTGGAAACGGTCCTCGACACCCCGCACAGACTGACGCTGCAAAATTCCTCCGGGTCAAATTGACCCAGTGTGTCAACGAAGGCTTAAATCTGATTAAAGTGTAATAGCGAATTATCTTACTCAACAAAATCCACGTGGAATGAATTTTTTCCGTCCAAAATCCTCCGATCCGTGTGTTGAAAGAAAATTAGAAAAAAATATTGACAAATGCATAATCACGTGATAAAAGAAGGTGTGGAAATTCAAGCGGAATGTTATTTGTTCTCTCTGCCCTGGTCATAATTTTCTCGTGGTAAAAGCCACATTTCTCCTTCCGGCGGATTCGTCGCGCTACCACCTTAAGTATGTTTTTATATAATATTTATATATGTGCATATATACCATGTTGTATCAATAGAATGTCTCAGGTGAATAAAACTCAATAAAGTCAATTTTTCAAATCGAAATATCTTGCTGATGATTCAATGATGAAGAAAAAAAGGAGAACGGACTTCGACAGCGATTTCTGTCGAAACGGCTGGAGATAGAAGAAAAATGTAAGAGAGCGATTACGTAGAGGACAAAATTGCCTGAAAAAAAGGTCCCGGCGACTTTTTTCTATGTTCGATACTCTAGCCTTGAAGCCTCGTTCAACGAGACCGTGAAAACGCTCGCTCCTAATTTCCGTTTGCGCCGCTACCCGGACGAAACTACAAGAAGTATAAAAAAATCGTCAGGAACTTTTTTGTAGACAATCTGATTCTCTAAAAAATGTGTCTCTTGCATTTTTCGTCCATCTTCAAACGTTTCGGCTGTAGGTCCGCCCAAAGTTCGTAAATTCTTGGAAAATCAATATTTCGGAAAATCGTCCATTTTATCCGCTAAAACGGGACTCAATTTTGGTTCTCAATGAAATTTCGGACCGAATATGTTTTGACCGGTGCTGAGACATCCTTTTGCAATTACACACACATATATATACGATATATACGTACATAATGCCTGTGTATTGGTCACGCAGTGCGTTGACATTAGAATCTCGTTAATTTGATCGAATATATAAGATTTTTGTATCTTTTTAAAATCTGTGTCTCTCATATTCTCATTCTCTCGCATTCACACACATTTGCACACGCTCACAGTCCTCGCTAGGGTATAATAAAATACAAATATCAACAATCCGGAGCGCGGCAGTTTTCGGCTTTGGCAACAGCCGGTGGTATTGTCTCGGTGGTTTTCGATGTGGTGCATGGGCCTAACAGTTCCGGACACAATGCTGCATTCTTCTCGATCGCGTCGATTTTTTTCAGCAGATCGTAGTTCATTCTCGGCGTGATTTTAGCGTCTTTTCTGCAATTTTCAATCCAACGTTTTCCATTATTATTCATTTTTTTTGCAACGGATAAAAAATAGAGGAAAAATCCAGGAAAGAAATCTGGTTAAATTTGGCTAAACTATTGGAGATGGAAAAATGCTGTAGGGGACTTTTTTGTAGAAAATTTTACGCTCTACAAGATTGGTGCTGTGCATTTTTGCTCTATCTCCAACCGTTTCGGCAGTACGCCCGGAGAAAGACCGCAACTTTTAAAATCTTTACATTTGACAGTAACTTTGCGAAATGTCGCGAATAGACAAGAAATTTCGAAGCTGAAAAATACGTATTTTTCATCCACTTCGTACCCGGAAATACAAACGATAGAAAAGTCGCGAGAATGCTCGAAATTCCATCGAAAAATGGGTCTTTGCCGCTCGAAAACGAGAATTTACCAAAAAAAAATACGATTTAAATGTTTTGTTCGATTTTACGACACTTTTGAGTTGTTTAACGAATAGAAAGATGCCCAACGATGATGAAAATCATAAGAAGGAGTACTGACTTGTATTCCGGATGTGTGGTGACTTCCTTCCGCAGCCAAGCGGCAGTGGTCAAGAGTTCTCCGGAGGCGCGTCTCTGAATGAATTTGAGGTACCTCTGGATCGTGCAATAAGTGTCGGCATCGCCGTTCATGCTGGCAAGATAAGAATTGACGAGGGGAACAAGTCCAGGGAAAAGGCCTTCTTTGCCGTTGATGATTTCGTCGACGGTGTACTCGGTGAATTCGTCACGACTGTCAGGATCGCACGTGGAGGAGGTGATGTCACGACGAAAAGTGAATTTTTCGTTTCTGACAGCATCGCGTTTTTGGGCTCTGGCCATATTCTCGTCGACTTTGCTTATCGGTATCAAAAGATTTAATTTGTAGCTGAGAATAACTCGCGTTAGTAAAACAACGAAACAGACTATGGCTGCGTTCTCGAAATCGGTGATCTGGACCTCGCAAGGACGAAATTCGACTCGCCAGCCAATCGAGGAGTTCGGGGGCGGGGGCTTGAAGCGCATCGTTTGCCAATTGGTCGACTGAATGTTCTGAAATTCCGTAAATTCTCGCTTCAGTTATTTCTCCGTCATTAGACTCAAAAAAATAAAAAATAAAATCAAATAAAAATAAATGGCAAAAAATAATAATAAATAATAATAAATCATGATAAATAATAACAAATAATGAAAAATGAAAAAATTGAAAAAACTCGAAAGATGGAGAAAAAAAAATGGCACCTCGAAATGATCCGAGTCTTCGAGATCGTTTTGATCGACTTTTTCGGTAAAGAGGGAAACCGAATCGCGTATAAAGAGGTGAGCGATATGCTGAGCCAAAAGTCGGTCGATACCGTTTTCCAGAAGCTCGTTGTAAATATCTTGGTCGTAGGTGAGAGGTACGTCGTTGTATCGATCTCCTTGTTCGCTGAGATAGGAATCGATGGAATCGTATCGAGACTTGCTTATACGAAATTTGTTCTCTTTAAGGGGCTCGAGGCCTCGTTCCTCCCGGGTCCTGCAGTCGACCGAACAGGAAATAACGTTCCATCGACAATCTACGTCCGTCACGTAGCCACGGTGTAAAGGACTCGCAGCTGTGAGTGCCAACTGGACCAAAAAAACGTTTGAAAATCGTAATTTTAACTTTTTCCTACTTTTCACTAATTTTTTCCAATAATTTTTCATTTTTTTACCATTATCGGACAAAGAGGCGCCAACTGGTCGTACAAGGTTCTTGCTTCCTGTATATTGCAAGCCTGGAAAGTCAGCTGCAAGCAACAGCAACCCATTCCGAAGCCCATGGCGTCCATGTAAACGTGATTTTCCAGAGCAGCTTTTGCACTCGTTCCGTCGTCGCCGAGCTCTTCAAAATTCTCTTTAAAGGGCTGGGGCACGTTCTCGTCTCTGTAAACTTTCACGAAAGTTATTTCTCCATTTATCTTTTTCATTTTTTATTCAAAAAGATCGAAATTAGTTCGACTTGCAGAATATCGTATTTTTTGTCACTTTTGTAAAGTCGAAAATTTTCTCTTAAACTGTAAAAAACATTTTTTTCACTTACTAGGAATATTGATGGCAACTTTTTCTCCTCTCCGTTGACGAATATTCCGAGTGAGCGTCTCGAAACGAGGATGGCCTTGAAAAATTGCCTTGTTAGGGAAAAAGAGGCTGTGGGTCGCGCCCTCCTTCGGGGTAGGCTTTGCCGGCGGCTCGGTGAAGTCGGGAGTTCCTAAGCGAGGAAAACTCGTCAGGGAGAGCAAAACTTCGCCGTCGCGTAGTTCTTTGACGGCTTCTTGACGCCGGTAGCGCATATTGGCCTCGACGACGTTGAAATGGGCGAGGAGACCGCCGTAAGGCTTTCCGGGAGTGCCTTCGATCATGTAGGCTCCGTATTCGGGTCTCCATAACGATTTAACGGCGCTGAATTTAAAAAAAAAGCCAAAAGATGGAAGAGAAATCGAAATTTTCGAGCAAAACGTGAAAAAATGGAAATTTTTGACAATATTGAAGTTTGCAACGATGCAAACTTCAACATCGTAATTTTTGGAGGATCGACAACTCACGCAGGATCTTTCTGCTCTTTTTCGTTCAAGGTCGCCAAAATCTCCTCGGCTCTCAAACTGACCTTGGCAGTTTTCTTCTCGTCGTCGAACTTGACGATCATATATTCGACCTTGACAAACAGAAAGTAACGTGAAAAATAAACCTCCGAAACATAACCTCCAAATGGATTTTTATTGCGATTCTCCGAAATTCCATGAACTCGGAGTGAAGGGAAAACCCAAGTTACGCAATTAGACACAACGATCTATTGTGAGCAATGAGATAGTCAGCGCGACCGCCATGACTAGGCCAAAGTTTTTATTCCCTTAGAGTTTGTCTGTCACTTGTCAGAAACGTTAAAAAACAACGGATAAGAAAGCCGCAAGCGTTGTCGAACGAGAACTATCGTTTGTGACCGAATTTGATGATTTTTCGTTGCGCAGCGTTGGTTCATGGAGTTTCTTATTTTTATTCGGTTTTACGGAGGAAGACGACGAAGATTGACAGACGAAGAAAATGCGATTCTGACAGAGCGACTAAGAAATAAAGCCCGGGACGTAATGACGCGAGTGACAAGGTACGCACGAGGTCTGGATGAATATTAATGCCGATTGAATAACGATCGCCTGCACGACTCAAGTGGAACGATAAAAAAAGCTGATAAAGAAAAATAAGAATGAATTTTGAACTCACCTCGTCGCCCCATTTGAGAACATCGCCTTGTCTGTCACGGAGTCTCTTGTAGAGATTGATGAATTGTTTAATCCCGTGTTTCCTGACGTGATCGGACAGTTTTTTAGTTTCCTCCCAGGTCAGCGGTTGCCCGGTGGTCATCAAGCCCATGATTATTTAATATTAAAAAAACGATGAAAAAACTTGAGAACAATCGGGAGCACGAAAGTGAGGCTCAGAGAAAAATATTGATACTTTTGACGCGACGAGAACTACGGCGACGTTTGTTTCTCGATTCAACGGAATAACGACAAAAAGTAAATAAAAAAAACAATATCTCGACATGCAATTTCGCTGGATTTTCACGCGACCGCGACGTCCTTTTGTCCCGAGCCACGAGTGAACGACGACTGGACGCGGCTCATGCCGTCCTGCCCGTTTTTAGCGCCGCCGTGCGCGCTCTAGCAGCAAAAATCTCAACTAACGCGCTTCACCGCGAAACCGGCATCGGCTCGAACAAAAAATTGTAAAAAAATCATCAATCATGAAGAGCAATTTTACGAGTGGCTCTGTCAAATGCAAACAATGATAATCGTTCACCTTCCCATCCGAGCTGACAACCGAAGAATCTCGCGATTCCCGGAACAACGCCCGACCAGCACGCGATTCTTCGAGCCTAGCAGGTCACGTGATTCCTAATAAAGGAAGACGCGCGTTTGCCCAAGCCCAAGGTTACACACTAGTGACGCTCGATAAGATAAACTGATAATTAATGTTTGCTTTTTTCGTCTCACGCAGATAAATCACAACTTTGCTGCGTCATCGGTCTCAATAGAATTTTGTAATAAAATGCAATGATTTGTAACAAAGTTCCGATGCTCGATAACAAAATGGCGGCGATTTCCATACCGAACTCGAATGAGTCGCTTTCCAAAAATCTTTTTCCTCAGTCGTTAAAAAAATGATGAAAAAATCGATGAAACTTTGTAACTTTTCGTAAATATTTCAAGTTGAAATTCGATAATTGAGAAAATCGTTAAAAAATTAATTTAAAAAATTGAATCGATCATTCCGTTACTTGGTCAAGGAAATATGTCACGAATTCTTAGTTTTCGAGGCTTAGAGGGAGAGGAATGGGGTTTTTCAATGTGGGAGAATAAACACGAGGATAATTGTGTTGTTTCTGTACTTTATTCGAACGTCGACAAGAGCAGGGTGTCGCGATGATGATTGATTGTTATTGTACAGTCGGTCGAGCTCAAGGCTATATTAATATACAGCCTCAAGGTCATTTGGAGGTCGTTCTCGTGGAAATTAGTCAAATAGACCGAAACCCATGTCGTCATCTTCGGACTCGGATTCTTCCTTCTTTTCCTCCTTCTTTTCGGCTGCGGGAGCGGCACTAGCAGCGGCAGCTGCGGGAGCGGCGGTGACTGCAGAAGCGAATTTGCTCGGATCCTGAAATATCAATGGCCATGCAATTTTTCTCGATATCTCGTTGCGCACTGGCGAAATTATTGGCTCGTGTGTAAATTCGACAAGGAAAAACGTTCAGACTGCGAATTCACGCCTTTTTTCAACTTTGTGTCCGGACGTGCCAGGGGGTTCAGCTGTTTCCAGCTCCGACACGCGATTCGGAAACTTCGGACGCGTTCATTTTTCATCATTACGAAAAAATTCTTTATTTTATAGAAAAAAAAAGTTTCGAGAGGGAAAATGGTCGATATTTTGATAATTATTTGTGAAAAATTGTTCGGTACCTTGATGAACTCCTTGATGGTGGTCGCTTCGGCAAATTCGACTTCGGTGACCGCAGCGATAGCCAAAAGATTCTTGAATCCGTTGGCAACGCTGTGCGGAGCACTGGCGATGGTTGGATAGCCGATTGCCAAACAGACTGAGGCGAGATTGGCGACGCCGGCGAGGAATTTAACGCGGAGATCCTCGGGCTTGATGTCGAGGATTTCCGGGGCAAAAATAGTGCCGGAATCGTAAACCTGCTCGACGAGGAGACCGTACGAGAACGGAGAGATGTTGAGCATGTTCAAGAGCGTCGCTTCGGAAGCTCCGACCCTGTCACCAGGTTTCAGGATGTGGACATCGTTCTAAAGAAAAAAATCATTGTCAAAGTTTTAAACGAGAGAAAAAAAACAAATTTTTTATTTAAAAAATCACGATTGACGTAAAACTTCATGCCACGGTAACAAATTCGAAAAAAAATCAAACCAAAATTTCTCACACAAACTGGAAACAAAATTGCAAATTTGTTTTGTTTTTTTTTCGCTTCTGACTTTAAAACTAAAAATTACGGTTTACGTAAAGCTTCATAAAAAATGTTGCAGTGTAACAAATTCGAAAAAATCCAAATCAAAACCAAAATTCACGCAAACCGAGAACAGAATATCAAAAACTATTTTTTTTATTCGATTCTGACAAAAATTTTGAAAGAATCATCAATTCTCAAAAATTGCCAAATTTTCTTGACACGTTCGTAAATATTTGATTCCCTAAATTTTCAAAAAAATCATGAAAATGAAAACGTTACAAAATAAATCTTAATTCGTTTTTTTTTTTTTTTTTTAAATTTGAATAAAAAAGAAAAAGAAAAAACAAAAACTGGATCGCGCATTGGAATGTCAAATTTGAGGGTAAATAACAAAACTTACGATAATTTCGATGGTTCCCTTGGAAATTTTGGTCGGGATACTGAGAGCCTGGAAGAAAGAAGTTTTCTCGGGACCGAGGCCGGTGTTTTGGGCAGGAATGATGACGCTCAAGGGTGCGATGGCGCCGTTACGAGCTGGAGCCCGAACTTTGTTCTCGAGAAGCTTGTCCCTGATTTCGACGAGATCTCCACGAGTGAAAACAAAACCGACGTTTCCCTTGATGTGGGGCAGGAGTTTTTCGAGGGCGGCGTTACGCTGCACATGGCCGCGTATCGCTTTCCTCATCATCGTGTTTTTTCCCATGAGCACGACCGCGTTGCCTCGCAGAGACATACGGATCTGCTGCATCTGCTTCGAGCCGACATTGTCCGCGCCCACAATAAAGCACTTGGGATAGTCATCCAAGAGTTGCTAAAAAATTCAATAATTGCGATGAGCGGGGTGGAACTCTTTTTTTTTTAAATAATCGCCAGAAAAATGATTTCGTGGTTCGAGGATTATTCCTGAGAATTATAATCCATAAAGTTCGAGTGCCGATCGAATTTAAACGAAAAATTTTGACTCCATTTTCTTTTATTTTGAAAAAAAGAAACATTCAATGAAATATTCAGGATTTTTGTCAAAAGTTGCTAGAAAATTCAATAATTACGATAAGCGGGGTGGACCTCTTTTTTTTTAAATAATCGGCAGAAAAATTATTCTGAGATATCGGGATATTCAGGAAAACTTGAAAAAAAGATAATCTGTAATGTGTGAGTGCCGATCAAATTTAAAAGAAAAATTTTGACTCCATTTTCTTTTCTTTTGGCAAAAAGAAAAATTCCATTAAATATTCAGCATTTTCATGCAAAGTTGCTAACAAATTCAATAATTACGATAAATGGGGTGGATTTTTTTTTTTTTTTTAATAATCGGCAGAAAAATGATTCCGAGACTCCAGGATTATTTCAGAAAACCTGGAATTTTATAATGTATAATGATCGAGTGCCGATCGAACGTAAACGAAAAAATTTGAGCCCCCTTTTTGCAAATTTTTGAGAAAATTTTTTTCTGGTTCAATCAAAAGTGTTGGACCAAATTAGATTTTTTTTTTTTCGGCTTTTTTAAGGTGTTCATCAAGTATTGAGGATTTTTCTGAAAAATTGTGAAAATTTGGGGAACAAAACGTTTTTTTTTTAAGAATTGATGAAATTTTGATTATGGAGGAACTTACGATGAGTTTGGTGAAGTAATTAGACTTCCAGGTTGCTTTGTCCTCCCTACCCATCTTGCGGTGCGTGTAGGGATACCTTGCGGAGATTTAAGGACTGAAACGTAAAGGAAAATTGTAGTTTCGTTGGCAAATATTAAAAAAAAAACGAAAAGACTTTACGCGGAGGAGAATTCAGACTGCGCATGGCGCTTGTTTCAACCGAGGAACCGACGCACGGGGGTTCAGCTAATTCTAGCATCCGCACGTTGACCGGCCCTTCAGACGCGTATTTTCGTCATCATAACATTTTTGATAATTCAGTAAACGAAATTACGCGATCCAAGTAGAAAATTTCGATATTCGACATCGCAACATAACCTCAATTTCGTTTTTTTACGAGAATCTTGCATTTTGAAACGTTGAGATTTTTTAAATATTTTTCAGAGCTTGTTGATTCGTGAGAAAATTTGAAAAAACCGTTAAATTGATTTGGGAATCGAATAAACAAATAAATGAGCAATTTTTAGTTTCTTTCCAGCTGCCGCGTGGCGACCTAACCTCACACTTTCGTATCAACAACAAAATTACTGCTGTAAAGAATTAGGAACGAAATATCATGGAAAAATTCTTGCAACGGGATTTTTTCCTAGTCGAGGAAATATTTTTCCTAATTTTGCCGGGATGAAAATGAATTTTCGTTTCAATTAAAAAAACGCGATGAAATATCGTGACTCACCTGAGCAAGTTACGCGGGCGAAGTGGCAGAAAAGTCGGAAGATGACGCGTAAGAGTGCGAGGCAAACGCCGGAAATGGAGGTGGCGCGGAGGTGACTCGAGCTCGGGCTACAGTTTGGGCGGGAATTTCGAATTCCTTTTCTGAAAAAAAAAACGTGACTGTTCGAGACGCTCTCGGGCTTAAAATACTGGGATCAGAAAGACGTGGTCAGGAGCTCTTTCGTAGAAAATTTTATCCTCTACAATTTTAGTCCTATACATTTTCACCCTATCTCCAACGGTTCTCGCGGTATCCTCGATGAAAGCACGTGGTCTAAAAAAACTGCGACGACAGATAATTTATAATTTTTGTTTATTGTTTCACGGTTATTTATAACAATATCTTGTCGAATGAACAAAAAGTTGGTTCAGTGGATATATATTTTCAGTAAAAACAAGAAATATTGAGTTCGACCCTTTTTTCGAGTCCTCTAGGTGCATGTAGGCCCTGGAATAATTAATTAAATACATTTTATCATTTCATTTTGATATCATACAAATATAATTCTAGAATACTCTTCATGGCAACTGGAAATTTGTCCCGGAGCCTCTAACAGCGTGTAGATATTTGTGAACAGCACAAAAGTCCGTTTATTCATCTCTCTTTTATTAAAATACTGTATTTCGTTATATTTACGTTCCTAAGTAATCGTCGCGAGTGAAAATTGGAAAAAACAATGAGGAAATAACGGGGGAACTTTGTTTACAAGGGTAAAACTTGTTTGGTGCAATTTTCCAAGGTTTTGAAGAAAAAGTCAATGTCTTCTTTGTTGAGAAGAACAGAAACGGTGATTCGGAGGCTGGGCCTCGGGATTTCGCGTTCAGCGGCCAAATACGCGGCCTTGACAACGGCGAGTCCATTCTCGATGCATTGGTCGGATATTTTGTCGAGAGTCTGATTTTCAACGGAGCGTTCTAGCGTTTCTTTGAGAAAAATGTGTTTAATGGGCGATTCGGCGAATCCGGATATTTCGAAAAAATCCATTCTTCGCAGCCCGGCGTCAATCGCGAGACAATTTTTTTTCAACGCCGGAAAAATCTCGGGCTGCGATTCCATTAGGTCAAGGGCGGCAGTCGCTGCGGTTGTCAGCAACGGAGGCAACGAAGCTGAGAAGCAGTAGCCCAGACCGGACAATCTCTGATGCTCAATGACGAAAGACGATCCGCAACAAAAACCACCGATCGAGCTCAGGGACCATTCCAAAGAGCCTGCAAAAAATTTAACAACGATTTTGAAAAGGGCAAAGGATTGGCTCATAAAAAATTGAATTTTTCATTCAAATTCATTGACACACTGGGTCAATTTGGCCCGGAAGCATAATTCAATTGCGTTTTTCAGAATTTTCACTCTTTGCCTCATGAATTTTGAAAATTCGAGCCTTTGGAAGCAAAATTGCAATTTTGAAATGTTTTTACTGTTTCCATTGTCTCGGGCAAACAAATGTGGAGCTTGTCAAAATCTTTACCCATAATCATGTCAATTTTGTGTCTGGGAACATCAAAGTGTTCCGTGACACCACGACCTTTGGCGCCCAAAGTTCCAAAGGAAATAGACTCGTCCAGGAAGATTCTGAGTTTGTATTTTTCGCAAAGTTGGACAAGTCGAGGCAGCGGGCAAACGAGGCCAGTGTTCATGTAAATTCCTTCGGCGACAAGAAAGCGGCGAATCTTGGCGGCTCTTTTGGGATCTTTGGAGTCTTTGCGCGCCTGTTCTTCCAAAAGTTTTTCCAAGTCGGCTGGATCGTTGTGCCGAAAGTACTTGACCATGGATCTGGAGGCGTCCAGGCCTTTTTGAATGGCAAAGTTGACTTTTTCGTCGACAAAAACAATGTCACGGCGTTTGCAGTAAGCCGGAATGGCGGAGGCGACTGCGCTGAAGCCGTAAGAGTAAACAATGGCTTCTTCCGTTTGCATAAACTTGGCGAGACGTTCCTCGAGCTCCAGGTGGACGTCTACGGTGCCGTAGAAGCCCCTGGGGCCGCACGAACCGACGCCGTACTTGCGAATAGCCGCGACGGCTTTTTCTTGGATTTGCGGACTTTCGGCAAAGCCCAAATAATTGTGAGTCGCCAGATTCAAGCAGTCTACGCCCTGGACGGTTATTCGTTTGCTTATTCGCGTCGTCACGCTCCGGGACGCGCCATTTCCGTCGGGAAACTTGCCCGGAGCTTCGACTTCCGGTATCAAAGGCTCCGGATACCAATCGGCCAATTTTCTCTCAACTTCGTCGTCGGCTGGTTCTCGTGAATTATTATTACTGTATCGCCTCTTCGCGATCATCCAGACGAGACAGAGCACGAGAAAACCACCAATTAGAGCAAAGTACTGCGGTATCGTGCCCCAAATGTCCATAGACTCGATAAGCAGCAATTTCGAACTCATTTTCCTGCTGCTTTCAATATTTTACGGATTTCTTTCTATAAATTCAAAACTTTGAGGCTACTGATTGCGGAGCTTTCGTGATAAGGCGAACGAATTGTAAAACCGACGAACTTAACCTCACTTTTTCCACTTTTCGTCGGTCGGTAACTGCACGAGCGTTCAAAAGCTCTATCAGTCATTCCCCTTATCGAGGGAGTTCCGAGTGATAACAAGAAATCCGAACTTCAAAGGCAAAATAAAAAACTCGAATTATCAAAAATAAAAGAGTTTCATTTTTCAACAGATTTTAGCAATTCCGAGGAAAAAAAGTTGGAAACTCGTGAGATTTTGTCGCATTTGCATAATGTAAAGAAAATAAACTTCGAGAGTCATCGCAATTTGTTCGGAAATTCAGTTCGAATTAGAAAAAAGGTTTAACACATTAATTCTTCAACTGGGTCTTCCAGACCCCGTGCATGGTACGAGGCAGCAATAAATTGTGTACTGATGTAAATAAAAGTATCAAAAATACATTTATTGTCCTTAAAAACCTTCAGTTCGATTCTCGCATTTATAGGAACTTTTTATAACAATGAATAAATAATAGGAATAGGAAAAAGGGAAATTGTACGTTGAAAACCTTTCTATGGAAACAGCAAATGCAAAAATCTACAATAATGAATAACAAATGAAAAATAATCAATGAAAATAGAATCGCGAATGAAGCAAATCAGGAACATTTGGAGCTTCAAAAATCGAGTTCAAAGTCTAAATCATCATCTAAATCCTCGAACATATAATTAGCGACGTTTGCCTTTGGAGACCGCGAGCTATTGGAGGATTCGTCGACCTGACTGCAAATCAAAGCTTCAGGGGCTTCAGTTTCGTGTTCCTCAAGCTCAAGGTCATTCCCAAGGTCGTTGGCGCTTGTTTCCAGGCTATTTCCAGTTCCTCCCGATGCTGACGGAGATTCTGAGCTGCTTCCACGTCCGTTGATTCCAGTTTCCTCTACAGAGTCCAAAAACTGTTGCCATTTGTTCGCCCCAGCTGCGTTTTCCCCTCCAGGAGCCTCCGAAGCGCTCCGTGGCTCCAGGAACTTGTCGTACTTGTTAGGATGCTGCGTTTCCTTGCCCGCCGCTGGATAACTGCCGAATCTGCAACGGCGTTCGTTGGGATATTCTTGTAAATGTCTGCTGGGCAAGCTTCTCGGATGTTTTCTTCCGCAATTGAGTTTTTGTCGCTTTGGAGAATTTTGCGAAGAAGCAAAATTTTCTTTAGCGTCAAAAGCGTCGCCCGTCAAATAAGAGGATAATTTGTCCGCCGCTGATTTCCTCTCGCTGCAGTCGCAAGGATCGCCGGAGTCTTGCGCGGCTTCGCAGTCGAAACCCCAAGCGTCGATAACTGCCAATTCTTTGTCGCCGGCGCTCTTCAGGTTCTGGGCCTGCACGTATTTCCTGCATTCGGCACCGGCGCCGCGAAAATAAACGACTTGGGTCATTTGCTTTTCGTTGCAAATTTTGCATTGCCATTTGGGAATTTTTTTCACTATTTGGACCTGCGTTCAAAATTTTATCGAGTTGTTAGGCCGTTCGATCGATTTCAAGTTCGTTCGGTTTTTTTTTTTTTGAGGTTAGAATCGACGGGGGATTGTTTACCTGAAACATTTTGCAAGAATAACAACGCAGCACGTGCAATTGTTGCGGCATGGTTGACAAAGTCCCCCGCAATCTTCGGGCACAAGCAAATCTCACGAAAAATTCAACAACGCTGACAAAAGCTCGATTCAACAATTCGTACAGTTTGTCTACTGTTATCATGTTATCATTATTTTATTTTTGTGGAGTTTCGTAAAGTGGTGGCAAAATACAGCAACGCTGCCTAGCGTCTAGGCTACGCGTTTGTTCGGAATTTTCGAGGTTATGTAACCAGTCGTTTGACAGCTTTCAATCCGATACGAAATTCTCTCATGAATCTCCGCGAAAAAAAAACAAAAAGAAGCCGATAAATCAACGGAGTTTGATCGAACGATCAACAGTGAGCTCGAGTTCCGAATTTAAAAACAATGGCTTCGGCGAAAGACGACGAGGATTACTGGAACAGCAGCGACAAGAATTCTTTCAGTTTCGATCAAAACACCGAGGTTATGTTCTACGAAAACACATGAATTCAAAAAAGTCTAAGACGGAAATATATTTTTTAATCGACGTGGGCTTCGTGCTCGTTTGTGGAATACAGGTCGATCATTTATTCGGAGTCTCGAAGAGTGGAACAGCGCAATTGAGGGAAGGAATATCGAACATAAAAGTTTCAACCGCGTATTTTCAGCCCGAAGATTCCCGAGCGAATTTGAAACCTTTGCTCTCCATCATTAGCGAGCAAACTCTCAATACGAGTAAGAAAATTGAACGTTTTAATCCTCGATATCTCCGCCAAAGCACGACCCGATTCGAAAGATAATTAGTGTTTCGAAAACTAGAAAATCCGAATTATTCTTGAGCAAAACGACGAAGCAGACGATATTGCCATTAAAAACATAAAAAATTTCAAAAAGATAAGGATTTGATAAAATTTCATAAATATATTCATTAATAATATAAGACAATAAAATTTTTTAAAGATTTTTCCACCACGTAATACTCGAGTAATTATTCGATAACCACGTGGTAAAAAATTCTGATCATTTTGATTTCGTGATCCAACCTCCTTAAGGACGTTGAGTACATGTGAAACTTGTCAATGTTAATTGTTCAATAAAATAATTGTTTAAATTTGTACACGACTTCCTAAAAACTTGATGTAAAACCACACAAAATTAAAAAAATTCTATCATCACTTAACCACCTTAAGGCTTGAAATAAAAAATGATAAGAAAATTCTGAAAGTTTAGTATATGTTTTTGTATGAAGTATTTACGGTCGTGTAAAAATTGCACGACGATTAGGAAGCTCGTTATCAAAAAATGAAAATTTTGGTAAGAACAATTATTTCAACAAATACAAAAAATATTAATCAATAAATTTCGTTTTGTTTCCGTTGCTTTCAGTCTATTGTAGATGTTAAAAAATTGAGAGGTCAAAAATAAAAACTTACTGCAAAGTTATACCAGTTTCCATAAAACTAAATTTGACAACATTTAATTTATTAATGTTAATTGGTCAATAACGAGCTTCCTAACGGTCGTCAAATTTTTTCACGATCTTTTAAATACTCAATACAAAAACATACCAAATTTGTAGAATTTTTTTATCATCTGTGACTTGGGACTCAACATCCTTAAGATCCTCGGAATTTGTAAGAAATAAAATTCATTTTTTTCGTTATTTTAAGTTTTGACAGCAGACAAAATTTTCCTACCGGAAGAGCCTTCCGTTGTACAACCGGATATCACTCTGAGAAGGATACTTTTAGGTCAGCCTTTTTCTCTGGAGAAGTACAAGTCTCTCGTGAGCAAAACAGCTCTTTTGGATGCTGCTTTGGCGAGTGGCGACGGAAATGCAATTCTTATAGTCAGTGTAACATTTTTTTCTCAATACCAACGAGCGTTATTCCATTTTTACTGAAACAAAAAAAAAACTAATCTCATTTTTCGACTCCTATCGATTTTCGTTCGTAAAGAACATGTCGAACAATTTTTAATCGATCGATCGATCGTTTTTCTTTCAAGGTCATACTGTTTATTGGAAAAACTCTGAAATGGCCTCTCGTGGAAAGAATTTTACTGGAAAGGCCCGACTCGATACCGATTTACATAAGATATTTAGCGACGAGATTGCAAGTCACCGAAATCACGGAAATCCTCACGTAAATAAATTTGTTTTTTGTTTTTTTTTCATTTATCGATTAATTCGAAATATTAAAAGAATCGAAACGATTATTAGAAAATTCGATGAATTAGCCCATGGAAAGTTTCTGGGTTCGTTGACACATTGATAATAAAAAAAAAAGCTGCTCAAAACGTTAATCACGATAATAAAAAGATTAATTATGCAATTTGAAAAACCTACAGGGCACAGGGTCGTCACGTTGATGCTGCAGTGAGTAAAAAACGTTGTCAAAAAAATTTTAATAAATAAAAAAATAGTCTCGAATTATTTTCTTCGATAAAATGGAAACAAATTTGGGAATCTACATTTTTTTTTTTTACAGTTTACGCATTTTGATATAATAATACGAAACACACGAGACACGAGCAGGCTCGTGGAAAAGCTTGAAAAATGTTACAAGACTCACTTCGTTGACCTGTCAGACTGCAAAGAGTCTGCATTTCTCAATAACTACACGAAACTTTTGAGTAAGTACAAAAAAAAACAATAAAAATCAATATCAACGTTAATTAGAAGAAAAAAACCGAGAAAATGTTTAAAATTCCAAAAAAATACTCCACGCGAATAGAAAAATTAGCAAAAAATCAGGTTTGACATTCATTTTTGTAAATTTCGAAAAAAATTTGTGTAAACCAAAAAAAAACAATAAAAACCAACGTAAACGTTAATTAGAAGAAAAAAAAAACCGAAAAAATGTTTAAAATTCCAAAAAAATACTCCACGCGAATAGAAAAATTAGCAAAAAATCAGCAACGACATCCATTTTCCCAAATTTCGAAAAAAGCAGAGAAAAACCGAAAAAATGCTTAAAATTCCAAAAAAGAATACTCACGTGAATAGAAAAATTGGCAAAAAATCAGGAACGACATCGATTTTTCTGTATTTCGCAGTCTCGTTTGCAGGGAAAAACTAAAAAAAAAAAACCTTCTCCACAGGATGGCAAATGGCATTGGAGAACCGGCAAGTGGACGAGGTTTTCAACATAAATTCCCCGGTGCTCGATTGTCTGCGTTACGCGTGTAAAGACCATTACAATTCTCCGATGGGATCGTTGGCCTCGCCGAAGATGTTGTTGAAGGAGCACGAAATATCATCGAGACAATATCAAAGAGTGGCATTAAAAATGCGTGCGTCTCTGCAAGAGTGGAACGACGTCGACAACTTGTTATTGTCCAAGGTAAAAAAAAAAAATGTCCCTTTTCTCGTTAACTTTTTCGAAAAAAAGCCAAAAACCGTGAAAAAAAAAAAAAGAAAAAATCGCAGAACTGGCTCGGAACTCCGAAGCTGGAGGAGAACAAAAAAAAATTCCTTGTTTCGCTCAATTTTTCGAAAAAAAGGTAAAAACCGTGAAAAACTCAAAAAAAAAATTGCAGACCTGGCTCGGAACTCCGAAGCTGGAGGCGAGTCTTTCGATAGAGGAAATCCTGAAGATCCTGTCGGAGAACCAAGCGCCGATAGCCACGTTGGAAAAATACGTCAAGTACGTCGACAGCACGGAGCGTCGTGCGGAGCTTGCGAAAACGTACAATTGTTCGGCATCGCCAACGTGATGGTTTATAAAAAATCTCAAAAAAGCAGGAGCATCTAAAACTTTCCTAATTTTCATTTAGTCTTTTTTTTTTCAAGCGCCCAAAAATGTACAGTAATTGTTAAGGAGTTTCGAATAAATTTGATACGATGACGAAAACCTGACAGTTTTTTCAAAAAATAAAAATGTTTCTCCCTGTAAAATAAAAACATTTTTTTTTTCAATTAATAAAAAAATCGACTCGGGTGATTTAGCAAAATGAAAAAAAAACCATAAGCATTTATTTACCAACGTCGGAAGATCTCGTAATATATGAAAAATACATCGATAACGGGAGAATATTTTATGCAGAAAAAAAAAGTTATACTTAAGAATACGAAAAAAAAAAACGAAAAAAAAATGAAAAAATTGAAAATAATCACGCGTGATTAAGAAAATCGACGTGAATATTAAACTATCATCGCACTGGGTATTCATTTTGGCCAGCCCTGTAGTAACGAGCAATATATGAAAAACAATTATATATTTTTCTCTTATCTGATTAATGAATAAATTCCTCGGAGCGCGAGAGGATCCGAGGGAATGTTTCGAAAATTAGTCAAAAATGTTGAAAAATGGTTAGAAAAAAATTTCAGAGTGTCTGAGCGAGGAGCCAAACAAGTTGGAGGCAAAAATACATTCGTAAACTTGACGAATAATTAATTTATTCACGACGTCCGAGATTAATTATCGATTTTTGAAACTTTTCATTTCGAAATGTTGATCAAAATTGCTTTTTTTTTTGTTTTTTTAATTAAGAAGCTTAATGAGTTCTTAATCAACGACGAATTAGATTCCAATTGACAATGTCCTTCGGGTCGTTGAATATTTTCATCATCAACTTGGCTGAGAGGAGAATCGAGTTTTCCGTAAATTTTGAAGTTGCGAATGAACGAGGACTCGGGCCTGAATGACGAATAATTTCGAGGCAAAGTCTCGAAAGAATCGCGATGAAAAGTTGCGTCGACTTTGAGATCGTCGCTGGGAACGAGACTCGGAAAAATTAGAGAATTCGTAACGATGGCAAATCAACAATTCGAAATAAAAATAAAAAAATGGAGAATTAATGTTTCGATCGAACGAGCTAATTATCGCCAGAGAAAATCGTGTTTTTTGGTCCCTTTTGCTTCTGGTTTCGGGGGCGAGTTAAGGCGAAGGAGAAGGATTAGCATTGGAAGGTGGTGTTTGGGGGTTTTGTATGGGGGAGAATTGGACATAATGGGGTTGTCCACCAGGGACAGGGAACCAATTGTCCTGAGGGTTGGCCGGCTGGTTCGGGAGGCTCGAGTACATAGCCTGCGGAGGGTAAAGATAGGGCGAGTAAACGGTTGATATCGGAGGAGGAGGAGGAGGGCGATAATTTTCCGACATCGGTGGATAACCTTGAGAGACAGGATTGAAAGAATTGACGGAGCTGCTTTCAACAGGAATTTCGTTTCGCGGGCCTGGCACGAAGGGAATCGGATGGTAAAAACCGGCGGGTCCGGGGGCGTAAAAACCCTCGGGCTCGTTCGCATAACAAGGCATCGCCGCCGTATAAATCGGCTGTGGACCATAAGGCCCTTGATAATTGTTGCTCGGTTGATTCCCAGCGGCAGATCCAGGCCCAGGAGGCCCGCTGGGTTGACCCGGCGCCTGCCAGACCCCGAGACTCGTACCACTCTGTGGCTGCATCGCCTCGCAACTTTTGCTCTGAAAATTAGAAGCCTCGAAACTCGATTGACTCGTTGGATAATTTATCGGGCTTTGGTGATTTTCTCGTTGATACATTTGGCCTGGCGCGTAACTACGGTTCCGACCTAAAAATCAACGCAACATTCACTCGTCAATGAAACTCGTGAAACTAACAATTTGCACAATTTTTTTTTTTCTTTTCAAATTGGGAAACTAATTTAAAAAAAAAAACAAAATTAAAAATACAAAAATTAAATTAAATTAAAAATAAAGTAAATGAAAAGTTTTAAATCGAAAATTAATTTTTCGAGTTGAAAGCAACTCAATAAATTGGAGGAAAAAAAAAACTGAGAATTCGCACATTTTTATGTTTTTTATCAAGTATCGAGAAAAAAAAAACGTAATTTTTTAAGCAATAAAATTTTATATTTTCAAAAAAAAAAAAAATCTTTGAATCGGGGTGTTTTTTTTTTTGGAAAATGGAATAAAAATCTTACCGTCGACATTTTTTCTGCATCTCGTTGTCGGATGATTTCTCCGAGGATTGGAATGTTCCCTGGACCGATCGTTGTTGGGATGAGTCTGAGATCGATTGCCATCGAGATTAGTTTTTTTCGAGAGATCGTTGCCGTTGTCGTTGTTATGATTTTTCATGGGGCTTCCATAATCGCCGGTGTCGTTTCTACGATTGTTGAAATTCCGGTTTATTTGTTGCTGGTTGTTGTTGTTATTATTGTATTTCGCATGATTGTTTGGATTGTCGTTTCGTCGACGGGGCGGCAAGTCGTTCGATCGGGGAGGATTGTTGGGCGCGTGACGTTGATTTTCGTCCTCGTTTCCCATGGGACTTTGCCGATTAATATCGTTCGGTGGATTGGGGCTGAGGTAGTGTCCTTGAGGTACGAAAATTGGTGGGTAATTCGGTGACTGGATGTTTTGTCCATGACCCATGGCGTGAGCGGTTCGAAAATACTGTGGAAAAGTTTAAAAAAAAAATAAAATAAATAAAAGAATTGAGAAAAAAAGGAAAAAAAATGACTTGGCGCTCGAGACTAGGGTCTGGGAGACCCGGGGTGAGAATGGACTTCCGCCACTAGGTTTCTCGGAGCTGGACATTTTTTCCTTGAAACTTGTGAAAGTAAGCTTTGAAATTTGGTGTAGAGACTTTTTAAATTATTTTTTTATTATTTGGTTTTACGAAAAATTCGCTCGATCGGGATCAGGAAGCAAGAGTGAAAAAAATATGCTAGGGAAATAGCTGTGTGCGTTACCTCGAGGCCGAGATTGTAAAAGAATCTCAACGTGACGGGATCTAAAAAAGAAAAACAGGGAGAATTGAAAAATTTTTCAATAAACAAAAAAATAACAAAATGATAAAAAGTTGTTTAGCAAGGAAATGTACCGGAGAATGGCAAATCGCTGCCATTTGCGTCGACGCTTGCAGGCACTGCAAAATTTATAGCGCGAATCGTGCGATCCAAAAGACTTCCGGGTGTCGGTGGCTCGTCCGCGAAGCAAGGGAACGCGTAATTGTTCACCTCCACACTCGTTGGGCACATCATGCTTTGATTCGCACCATACATTTGCGGCATTCCTAAATAACAAAACAAAATTATTTCCATCTTCAATAATACAACAAAAATTCATTATGGCACACGTCAAAGCCTCCAAATTTTCTAATTTCGAAAAATTTACCCAAAATCCATCCTTTACCAATAATATCAAAAATCATAAAAAATAGTAAATAATAAAAAATAATAAAATAATACCAATGAATAATAAATTATTATTAATAAATTGGCTCAAATAATTATCTATTAATTAAACTAATTAATATTATCTTAATTAATTAATTATTATTTTAATTAACTAATTAATTATTTTAATATAATTTAAAGAAAAAAACAAATTTAATTATTAATTAATTGATTAATTATTTTAATTAATTAATTAATTAATTATTGATTGAATTAATGAATTAAAATAAATGCTAATAAATAATAATAAATACTGATAAATAATGAAAAATAATGATAAATGATTGCTTACCGGAATGAGAAGCAGGGTAGAAGGCTTCGCTGGCGGAATGTAAAGAGACTTGTTGAAGAGGTTGAATGATTGATTCAGGAGGAAGGGATCCAGCGTGTGGTGATTCTCTTTCCGGATTGTCATTGCTCGATGGAGTTTTCGCAGCTTGTGAGAAATTTTTCGAATAATCTTCCGGGTTTTGGGCAACCGGTGGCACTGGTGGTGGCGCTCGAATATTTGGAGGATTATCCAAAACCACGGTCACTGGTCTCACGTCAATCGAAGTCTGACAAAAAAATCATTTTTTTTCTTCAGTTTTTTCAATTTTTACCGGAAATTTCAAGGAAAAATAAAAATTCTCTCGCGAGGGAAAAAATTGTTTCGTCAAGGAATTGAGAAATTTACTTCAATGGGAAATCCCTGGCAGGAATTGTAAGTCTCCATCGAATAATTAGTCACTCCATCATTCTTCGTTTGCTGACTGAAAAAAAAAAAAAAAATAAAGAAAATAGAAAAAAATGTATTCCAGGAAAAATCGCAAGGGAAAACGCAAAGTGATGAAATTTTTCTCACGCGGATTCGTCGTTCCAGGTCTCTCGTTCTTTTTCGAGCTCTTGAGTTTTGGCGTTGCCGTCACTTTTATTTTCGCTACTGTTGTTATTGTTGTTGTTTCCATCGACAGGATTTTTCGTTGGGTAACCGGGACTCGTTTCCTTCGGTTTACGGTTGCTCGAGTTCCACGTTTTCTTCCATTTATGACCTTCGAAGCGAAAAAAAAAAAAAATTCTTCCTTCAAACGACAACCCGAAACGATGCAAAACAAATTTTTAAAAATCATTTCCCTCAGTGATCAACGCGCAAGGTCGAAAAATGAGAAAAAAAAATAGAATTAACAAAAACCAGACTGAATTCTAAAAATTCTAAATGTTCACCGTCTCAAATTGTAAATTTAGAATTTACAATTGAAATAGAATTAGGAAAAATTTTTAAAATTGACCAGGAGCAAAAAAAAAATATGAAAAAAGCAAATTCATCAAAATCGAAATAAAATTTCAACCGGAACTCGATGAAAATGTAGAGATCGCGAAATTAGCGAAAACGAAAACACCGGGACGAAATATAAATGTAAAAATGAAAATCCAAATGAAAATAGGAAAATAATAAAATGACGAAAATCTGATAAGTTATCGTAAAAGAATGAAATGTAGAGACTGAAACGAAAGATAAAGAAATTGAGCTCAACGATAATCTAGTGGAATAAGTAGAAAATAATTTTTTTTTTTTTTCATTTTTTGAAAGATGGAAAAAAAGCAAAACTTGTGGGTCAATAAAGAACGTTCGATGGGTTTGAAAAAAAATGAGATATTTTTGAGACGTACTGGTATCGAAAGTGGAATTTCTTCGACAATTGTTGGAGCTCCAATTGATTTGTTTGTTGCGTCTGGGGCCGATCGGCTTTAAAGCAGCAAAAGGCAAGGTTCGTTTTTCACCGACTTCTTCAATGAAAACAACGACGGGTCCCTCGTCTTTGCTCATTTCCTGAATATGCCCATAAAGGAATGCAGGCTCGCGTTTTTGCTGACAACTTTTCGTCAAGTCCTTCGATCCGTTACCGTTATTGTCTTTATCGTTGCTCGAGCGTGACAAGTTATTATTGTTTTGGGGAGTATTGTCCAATTCTTTTTCCTTGTAATCAACCTGTACCAAACATTTTCCTCCTACTCGAAGTTCCGAACCGTCCCATCGTTTCCAGCCGCCATTTTTTGCTTCTGAATTTTTTTTTCCCCATTCGTTAAAAAGAAATAAATGAAATAATAAGTGTAGACAGTTTTCCTGATGAAGAAAATAATTATGGAAATAACTTTTGTCTTGTGGATACGAAAAGATTTTTGGAAAATTAATGGTATGGTTTTTTTTCAATTTTCTTTTGAAAAAATGAATTTTTTACTGATTTCTCATGGGAAAATTAATATTTTTCAAAAATCTAGGGGTTTTTTCAATTCTCTTTTAAAAAGGTGGATTTTTTGTGCATCAGAGAATAAATTTTGTTGGAAAATCCGGAGGGTTTTTGAGTTTTCTTTGGAAAAGTTTGTTTTTGCTGATTTCTGATCCGAAAATTAATTTCCAGATGAAGGAAATAATTCTGGAAACAACTTTTGTCTTTTGGATACGAAAAGATTTTTGGAAAATTGATAGCATCGTTTTTTTTTCGATTTTCCTTTTGAAAAATTGAATTTTTTACTGATTTCTGATCGGAAAATTAATATTATTTAATAATCTAGGGGATTTTTCAATTTTCTTTCGAAAAGTTTGATTCTTTACGGATCAGAGAATAACTATTGTTGGAAAATCTGCAGAGTTTTTCAGTTTTCTTTGGAAAAGTTGATTTTTCGCTGTTTTCTTATGGGAAAATAATTATTCAAAAATCTGGAGGTTTTATTCAATATTCTTTCGAAAAGTTGGATTTTTTGTTGATTTTTTGCGGATCGGAGAATGAATATTGTTGGAAAATCTGGAGGTTTTTTCAATTTTCTTTGGAAAAGCTGAATTTTTCGCCATTTTCTTATCGGAAACTGCATATTATTCAAAAATCTAGGGATTATTTGAAAGTTTCTTTGGAAAAGTTGAATTTTTTGCTGTTTTCTTATCGGAAAATGATTATTCGAAAATCTCGAGGTTTTATTGAATATTCTTTCGAAAAGTTGAATTTTCTGCTGATTTTCGATCGGAGAAATATTGAATATTGTTGGAAAATTAATGGATTTTTTTTTAATTTTCTTTTTATCAAGTTGGATTTTTTGCTGTTTTCTTACCTTTTCTGAGCTCGTGCCATATGTCAACGTCAGTGTTGCGGTAAATAGTGGGATCGAGAGCTTTGGCGACTCTGTAAGGAAAAGGCGTGATGCCACTAGCAAAGGCTTTTTCTTCTTCGCTGGTTTCGCCTCCTTTATCGATTTTGCTCAACAATTCCGTCGTTAATTTCCTTCAAGCAATAGTAATTTTATTATTTGCGTTTTTTTCACATAAATTTATTCAATTTTTCACGTCATATCCATTTTTTCAATCATTTTTTTTGACAGGCTTCGATTTATTTCGTCGACAACTTCGCGATATTATTTTAGTCATTTTTTTCATCAATTTTTAGTGGCTCGTTTCGATGACATTTTGATTGGAAATTTCAAGCTTTTCCGAAATGTCTCGAAAACATGGATTTCCCATGGAAAATAATGACTCAGAGTTTTCGACAATTTTTTGCATAAAAATTTGCATTTTTCTTCATTGAAAAAATTATTTAAATTATTCTGGATCGTGCCAATTGCATTTTCGACCTGAATCGGGGTAAATGGGAAAAAATTGATGTTCCAAAAAACAAAACTTACTCTCTCATGTCGACATTTCCTTTAAGGAAAAATTTGTCGTGTCGCAGATTGGTCGAACGATCGTGCAACATTCTTTGCACCGTCTCGTCTATGTTTGGCATTTTGAAAACGCCCTTGTAAAGAGTTTTATAAACGAGAGCTGAGGAAAAAAAAATAAAAATACATCATGGTCGAGACGTTACGAAATATTTTTCAACTTTTCGGCTCAAAATCGAATCAATGCAAAATAAATTCTTAAAAAACGTTGCGATTTCAAAAAAAATGTTTTTCTCATCGTCACAACTCGTCGAAAGTTTTCGATTTTTGTTTTTCCCTCTAACTCGAGGCTCAAAACTCAAAGTCGCGCAAAACGGGTCGCGAAATAATTTTTTTAAGAAAAAATTCCAAATTTTTCGCATTTTTACTTAAAAAATTGAAAATTTTTCAAATTCGTTTGTTTCAGGTTTTTGCCATTTTTGGACGATAGTGTTTTTTTGAGGAAGCCAAGCATCGGATCGAATTATTGAAATTTATTGAATCGGTGGCCTCCTTCGGGTGCGTACCCTTAATTTTGAATTATTGCATAATGACGGATCTTACATTGGCAATAAGCGGCAGAGACGACAAACTCTCTCGGATAAACGCTGTCGTAATGCCTGAGAGACGTGTGACAGAGTCTAACGGTTTCTTGGAAACCGTTTTCAGTCGCAGGCTTGGTGACCATTTTGACGCCGTCAAAGATGACCACTTCTTTTTTGTACAGAAGCGACATGGCTTTGATCTCGTTGGATCCGCCCCATTCGGTGAAACATTTCATTTGTTCCAAATAGCAGTCCAAAGAGCTGATCGACTAAAAAAATTGCACAAAAGAAAAAAAAAACGATCAAAATGTGCAGTAAATTCAGGAAAATTCGTAAAATTGCAAATGGCAGTCCAAAGAGCTTGCGGATTGAAAAAATCGCAGGAAAGAACCAAAAATGTGTAGAAAATTCAGGAAAACTCGTAAAATTGGGAATTGCAGTCCAAAGAGCTTGCGGACTGAAAAAATTACATGCAAAAACCAAAAATGGTGAAAATGTGAAGAAAATTCGAGAAAACTCGTATAAAGATTAAGGAAAATCTGTTGAAACAATTTTTCTGAAAATCTGTCACGTTTTCACGATTTTTACATTTTTTCGAGGAAAAAAACACTCGGTTTGGTGAAAACTTTGTATTTTTCGAAACGGTCGAGAGAAAGACGAGAAATGATAGAAATTCGGACGAAAATGGGTGTCGAGAAAATTAATTTTATCGCGGAATTTAGACGGAAATGAAAAAGCGAAAATATCGAGAGGATTGTTGAAAATTGAAGGAAAATGCAATAAAAATAACAGCAGCATCGACGAAAATAAAGAGGCAGAATAAAAAATGGAAATAACGATGAAAATTCTTCAATTTTCGAAGAAACTGACGATAATGACGAAAGCGATGAATTTTATAAACGAAAAAATGTAAATTCAGGTACTAGAGTCAAAAAGCTCAAAAGGAGAATAACGATCGCGCAAAAACTCGGACGCAGGCGAAAAGTAACGAAAAAAATGTCAATAACGTCACAACAATACGATTTTTTTTTCCGGCACTTTTCGTACTTGTTCGGAAGGCCAACGGATTTTGTAACGCGTCAACAAAAACATCAAAACTCAACAATGAATCTCTTGTACATTTTCGCCTCGGAAAAATTAAAGAAAAGAAAAAAAACGACTCGGGGGAAAAATAAAAATGAATGATAATCAAGGGAAAAGGTAATTAGTTACGATCGAGGAGAAAAAAGCGTGGATAAAAAATGAATATCGAGTTTCTTACTTGTTCGAACAAATGGCTATTGTTTCGCATGAAATCGACGCACTCTCGTCTAACGCGAATATGATGATGTTGGGTAGAATAAATTTGTTCAGCGAAAGTGCGAAAAAGGCATGTAGGATCGCGGGGTACTTGTTTTCTGACGTAGCCCTCGTTATGAAGCCAATCATCGACGGGATCGGGCGGCGACCTTTTCAGTGATTTTCTCGGCGAGATGTCCATCTCGTAAGGAAAGCAATGAGGAATAACCGCGGGGCGAATAACGCTTTCGAAAAAGAGGATTATCAAGGTGTTTTATAAACGCGAGTTAGGCGCGAATTTGTTAGACGAAACAAAAGAGGCTGGGAAAACGAAGGGGCGGGAAAATGCACGTTGAAAACAAAAAAGAATGAACAACGTCGTCCTTTATCGCGTAACTCAATGGCACGAATGCGAAGAGACAAAGAACGAAGAACGAGCAACCGGCAAACACCGCAGCGCGGGACCGACTCCCCCCTCCCCGCGCCCCTCTGCGCCGGTAAACACGTGCTACGTAAATTATTCTTTGTGTTTCCCCCACTCTGGCCCTCCCTCTTTCCTTCTATCTCTCTCGCTCTTTCTTTCCTCGCTTTCTTCTCCCTCTACTCTCGACTTTTCGTGTCTCTCGGATCGCTGTCGCGCTCGCACCGGCGAACCACTCGATATATCTAACCAAAATAAACACGCGAGTGAAACATAACATCGCGCAGGAATAGCGTAATCGCACAAGTCGTCCAAACGAACAACGAAAAATATTGAAACGCGAACAAGTGAGAAAAATTACGTTCGTTCAATTATTGCCATTACAGCAGCCGGAACATTTTGTTACGATAAATTTTTCAGCGATCACGCGTACAATGTACGAGATTGTAACGACATTTTTCCAAATTATTGGAAAAGCTCTTTTTTCAGGGAAAAATGCTGAATCGACGTTTCGCAGTTGCAACAGAATTGTGCAAAATGATGCTCATATCTTTTGAATAACCGACAAAACTGATTTTTTTCTTCATTTTCCTATATATTTGTGTACAAATCTTTCTCCAGGGCTTAAACTTTCAAGCGCCCCTTATCTTTTGTTATTTTTTTCCCCTCTTTCGAGCTCCTTACTAAGAATTTCAAAAGCCATCGAACGTTTCGGTGAATCGTCCTCGACGTTCGTACGCAGCAGCAGAGAAATCCTCACTAAATTTTATTCATTTAGCCATTCTCGATTCATTAAATCCATGACCGTTAATAACGGCATTTTGTTGTTTATGTACGATTTTTCTTCTCCCCTCCACACAAGTCAGAAATGATCCAAATTCATATTTTTCGTTCGCGACTTCAATAACTAAGACAAAACGACGTAAAAAATCGGAAAATTACTTTTTTCTTCAAGTTCCCGAATTATTAGAGAATCTTTGGGTCCAGAAGACCCACGTCCATATGCGAAGGTGCATGGACTCTGAAGACTTACTTCTTGATGACGTCGTTCGGTTAAAAAAATTCCGAGATTAAAACAAATTGATTCCGGGTCCTTTATTGGTGTCCCCGGGTCCGGGAGACCCAGTGTGTACTTCCCAACGACGTTTTTTTTATTTATTTTTTTTTATATAGATAACAGAAAAATTTAAATTTTTGTCACAATTCCATTTTCACAATTTCTTCATTGACGGTAATTACTTCATCGGTATATCGGTTAAAAAAATTCAGAATTTTTTTAAAAATCCATTCCTATCCCCTTATTGGTGTCCCCGGGTCCGGGAGACCCAGTGTGTACTTCCCAACGACGTTTATTTTATTTTTTTTTTTATATAGATAACAGAAAAATTTAAATTTTTGTCACAATTCCATTTTCACAATTTCTTCATTGACGGTAATTACTTCATCGGTATATCGGTTAAAAAAATTCAGAATTTTTTTAAAAATCCATTCCTATCCCCTTATTGGTGTCCCCGGGTCCGGGAGACCCAGTGTGTACTTCCCAATGACGTTTTTTTTTCTTTTTTTTTTATATAGATAACAGAAAAATTTAAATTTTTGTCACAATTCCATTTTCACAATTTCTTCATTGACGGTAATTACTTCATCGGTATATCGGTTAAAAAATTCGGAATTTTTTTAAAAATTCATTCCTATCCCCTTATTGGTGTCCCCGGGTCCGGGAGACCCAGTGTGTACTTCCCAATGACGTTTTTTTTTCTTTTTTTTTTATATAGATAACAGAAAAATTTAAATTTTTGTCACAATTCCATTTTCACAATTTCTTCATTGACGGTAATTACTTCATCGGTATATCGGTTAAAAAATTCGGAATTTTTTTAAAAATTCATTCCTATCCCCTTATTGGTGTCCCCGGGTCCGGGAGACCCAGTGTGTACTTCCCAATGACGTTTTTTTTTCTTTTTTTTTTATATAAATAACAGAAAAATTCAAATTTTTGTCACAATTTCATTTTCACAATTTCTTTATTGACGGTAATTACTTCATCGGTATATGACAATACAAATACGTGGTACGAATATTAAAAAAGTACAATAGCCCGTTATATAAAATATCATATTCTTACAAAAGTATATCAACCGTTGTTCTGTTTGTTGTTGTTGTTGTTTGCGTTTTATTTATTTGTTTGTTCGTCTCGTTTATTTATCTCAATCATTTGAATTCGTTTTATTCTCATAGCTCTATAAGGATATTGAGTAGTGATTGCGCGCGCGCCTGCCCGCAATGAGTGTCGACCGAATAATGCTCGAGAGGAAAAAAGGGGAAAAGTTTTTGGTTGGGGGCTGCACGAGCATTTCGCGCGTTGATAATCCGTAAAAAAAAAAACGTTTTTTTTCCCCCTTTTTTCACTTGGACGAGGAGAAAAACGAATGGCAATGACTATTCGGCGGATTTGGGGGCGCGCGCAAAGTGTGAGCAGGTGGGAAAAGCACGAAAAAAAAATCTCAAACATGAGGACGTGGAAATACGAGGCCCGAAAAAATGAAAAAAAAAAAAAGAAATAAATAAAAATGAAAAAAAAAAAGAAAAAGAAATTGCACCAATTTTTTTGTTTTTTTGTTTTCGTAGGAATATATACTGGCCGTACTTGCCGTCACCAGCCTTAATTAAGAAATATACGCGTTTATTTGCTTTTCTTGATTTTTTTCCTCCCTCTCTCGAATTTTTTTTCTTTTTGTTTTTCGTTATTTTTGCATTTGTCGCCGTTTCTTATTTTTTAATTCTACAAAATAGAAGAAAGTTGCGTACACGACTTTTTAAGCAAATTTAGCAAAACTTGATTTCGTTTTTCCCGCCAATTTTTCTTTTTTTTTTTTTTTTTTATCGCCTTTTTCGAATTTTTCGTAAAATTCTTTCCTGCCCTTCGTGGACAACCGCGGCAACCTCGTGAAATTCGATCTCGTTCCCCGTTCGTCGGTTACGAAATTTCCGAAACACAACGATCTTGATGGTGCCGTTTGTTTTTTTTTTTTTTTTGCGTTTTTACAGATTTTTGAGCGATTTCTTCCGGTCGATCAAACGAGAGAACGACAATTTACTCGCTCTCCGAATTATTTCGCCTTTAGGTTTGCGGATATCGATATACTTGTCGGGAAAAAGCTTCGCACGTATGTTTATAAATAAATTTGTTATGTATGCGGAGATTGGAAGAATTTGAGGACCGCTGCATCGATCGATGAGATGATTTCAGTTTTTCTCTCTCTCTCTCTCTCTCTCTCTCTCTCTCTCTCTCTCTCTCTCTCTGTCTTTTTCTCCTTCGCCATTTTTTTCGCATTTCCTTTTCATTATTGCTTTGTACCGGTCGATCTTTTAAGCGGCTACCTTCTCAGCGTCGATTGCTGAAACGAGACAAAGCGAAGGAGCTTGTTAGCAAAAGAGAAAAAACAAAAGTTTTCCCTCATTTTTTCAATTTTTTTTTTTTTTTTTCATTTTTTTGACAATTCCCCGAGCTTTTCGTGCATTTTTAAAAGATTTTTACCTTCTTTGGTTGGCAAAGGATTTTTCTCCAGGGTTTGAGCATGCTTCAACTTTGCCGGATCGAAATTCTCGATGCCGGAAATAAATTGTTGCTTTCCCTTTTCCTGCTCGATGGCTGAGAGAAAAAAAAACATGAAAAATCATTGAGCGAGAATAAATCTTCAAAATTCAAGTACAAAATGTTTTTTTTTTTTTTTTTCTTTCTTGAAAATGGAAATAAATGATTTTTACGACTTACCATCTTTGTCAGGAAGTGGATTTTTCTCATGGGTTTCCGTGTGTTTCAGCTTGGCCGGATCGAACGTCTCGATTCCGGCGATTAGCGTTTTTTGATTCTTTTCCGCAGCTACGTCTGGGGAACACAAAAACTTTTTAGACGACGATAAAGCCACGAATGTGCAGGACGACACGATATTTCCCATGGAAGCGTATGGCCCAGTAAAAATGTGAACAAAAAACGATGAGCAAATGATTGAAAAGCTTCTCGATTCCAACGAGCGATTTTTTTTGTAAGAACGGGAGTTTTGCTGTTAGGGGGATAATTTTTTGTCTTAATGGTACGAAAAATCGACGAAAAGCGTTTTACGAATAAAAAGTCAGGGATTCATGTTTTTTTTTTTTTTCAGTTTTTCTGCTTCCACCACAAGAACGGAGGGAGTCCAGGGGGAACTACGATGGTCAGTCTACTTGAAATTAATTCCAATTAATCTCCGACTAATTATTCATCCCAAAGCTAAAATATTTTTTTGTTTTTTTTTTTTTCATGTTTTAAACCCTTCGAGTGCACATGAGTGTATGCCTTGGGTCAATCTGACCCAAGGCGTTTTTCAAATCGTCGTATTTCGGTAAAAATGCCTTTTTTTTGTTTTTTTTGTTTTTTTGTTTTTTATATAGTAACGTGTCGATATTTGATTTTTTGACGAGAACGAAAATCAAATGCCAAAAGATTCGATGACGAAAAATTGTTGGGGTCAAAATGACCCAGTGTATACTCCAAGGGTTAAAAGCATTATTTTGGTTAGTAATCGCTACCCTAACACCATGGATTTCAAGCTCCAGTGACAAGCTTCTTTTTCGCTCTTTTAATTTCTTTTTTTCGTAATACCTGTCGCATTGGGCAATACAATTTTTTCTTTTGTATCTGCGTGCTTCAATTGACCTGTCTCAAAAGACTCGACGTCGTGGATCAAGTCCGAGTGCTGTCGCTCCTGTCGGACGTCTACGTTTCCAATTTTATTTATAAATCTTTTGATTTTCTTGGCATTTTCGGTTTTTAAGCGTTAAATAAATTTAACAAAATGGAGGGACGTGAAAAAGTTTGAGAGGAAAATTGTAAAGTTCTTGGCACCGAGTAACAAGATATTTCGGACAGGAAATTTTTGGAAACGTTTGAAAAAGTGGAAATACGAAAAAATAAAATACGAAAATGTTATTTCGAGTCGTTTTTTTTTTTTTTTTTTTTGGAAATTCAATATTTATTGTGGGAATTGTTGGTTTTGGGAGAAATAATTACCTTCGGCCGAGGGCAGAACGTTCTTAATTGCCGTGGCTGCTTTTTTCATGCACTCGTGATTAAAGCCCTCGAGTTCGCTCTTGAGGTCCAACGAGACCTTGGGCAGGTCCTTCAACATCGGGGTCTCGGGGTTCGACATGCTGAATTATAAAATTTGTTTGATTTCTGAAAAAAATTTTTTTTAAACGTTTAAAAATGAAAATTTCGGTTCATTTTGTAAAATATCGAATTGTTGAAAATGTTTGACTGGGAAAAATTGTAATTTTTTTTTCTCGTTCACGTTTTATGGGGTTTTTGGGAAAATCGGAGACTTGGGAAATAGAGAAACGTCACAATTAATTTCGATAATAAAAACACGTGGAAATTTGACGAAATCCCTGACACGAGGAATTTTCGATTCACACAACGTCACTTTTTCGCGCTGTGGGTTATGCCAGACGCGAGATTTATTTACAAACGTGACAATGCTTCATCGAGGGAACGTGTCTACGTAGCGGAATCGACGTTGCCTCGACGATCGAACAATGGAACAGAAAAATGAGGAAAAAAAAAACAAACAAAGGCCTTGCAATCGATTTTGTGCAGCCTGGTCAACGATTTCGTCAGGGAGGAAGTTCGAAACCACGTTTTTGTCCTTAACGTTAAAATTTCTGATAACGTTCATTTTTTAATAACTGAAAAAAATTCTCGATTTTTTCGGTCAGGATTTCGGAAAATGCTTTTTTCTCATTTTTGGATTTTATTAAATTTTGATTAAATTCAAAACATTTTTATTCAATTTTTTGAAAATTAATTATCGATTTATTAATTAATATTTAATGAATAATTAATTAAATTGAATTAAATTTTTTGAAAATTAAACAAACAAAAAATTAACAAAATAAATATCTGCTCAATTGACGCGCCTGAAAGGTCGTCCAGAGAATAAAAATATATTCGTTGGGCATGTAGAGGCGAACCGTAGGAGAGAAAAAAATTCCGGACGAATAACGGATCGCACACACGATTCACATAAAAAGTGCGTAACGCCCTCGTGCGATGTCTGTTCGCACTTCTGGCATTGTGCATTAAAACAAATAAGGATTCTCCTCGTCAAGACACTTCCGTTCTTAGACGCGGAGCATTCAATTAGAAAAAGTAATTATTCAATTATTCTCTTTGGCCATGAACTAGAAAAAGAATAACGGATCGAAAGAATGAAGGAACGGAAATGCGAGATGCACAAAAAAAAAACAGCACGGAAAAACAATTTTCCATGGCCTTTTTCTTTTCCGGGCATGTTTGTCTCAATTAATTTCGTGTCCGTGACGAGAAGCGTCGAGAGGAAGTACGACAATTCGTTGTACACGAAATCTTTATCGGGAGTGAGAAAAATCGTTTTTTTTTTATTGGAAAAATAAATTTTAATAAAAAATCTTCTTTTTTTTTGCTCGTTTTTTATTTTTACACGCGACACAAAAGGCTGAGTGAGTCGAGTCTGTTATCATAAGTTATTCGTCTCAGAGGTGTCGAGAAGTGGGAGAAAATAAAAGATAAACGAAAGATTATTTGAGCAAGGAATACAAAGAGAGTGACGAAGAGTGTTGGATCGATTGAAATGCTTCGTTGTGTACAAACGATTATTTCCCCGCTTTAAATTCCGTTTTTTATTCATTTTTATTTATAGAAATTGTTTTTTTTTGTTTTTTTTTTTCTTTTTTTTTCATTCGACCGCGACTGCATGGAATTTATTAAGGGCCTCGGCTGTTGTAGTCTCGTTATTTATATTCTCAATGCGTTTTGTACACGGACGCGAGAAATTTTTCGATTTGTTTTTTTTTTCTTTATCGATTTTTTTCTCCCTCGCTCGCTCGCTCGCTCGTACATAATTATTTTTCCCTTATTCTCTTTTTGTGGCACGCACTAATGGACACGGGAGGAAAGATATTCAACAAAGCGAACGAATCACGAACCGGAAATCAGTCGGTCGTGTTACTTCCGGCCGGTGAGAAAAGAAAAACCGAAGAAATAATCAGCGCCGAATAGTTGTCGAGATTCGCCGCGTCTTTTGTGGCGCTGCGGTTACTCCGCCAGATAAAAAATATCGTTAGAAAATCCAATTAAAACGCAACAACGATACCGCGAGGATCGAGCCATTTTTATTTCGCGCTCGTTAAATTTTCATTTTTTTATTCCACGCTCATTTATTTCCCCGAATAATTTTCAATTATTTTTTTTATCGAATTTTATCTTCGCAATTAATTCTGACCTTGAAATATTTTTCTTTTTCTCAATAATCTCGTCAAATTTATTGAAAATCCTAATTTTCAAAGCCCCGGATTTCACAATATTTTTCATTGTTTTTTATTTTTCAATCCTCATTTCCAAAACGATCGAATTTTTACACTTTTCGTCAGCCAATTCGCTTTTTTATCGTCGTTTCGTTTCGCATCGATTTGTTCAATAGCTTTCGAAATAAATTGCGTTCAATTGCGTGGAAATCTCCGTGACTAATAAATCGTGAGACCTTGGAGATTTAAGAAAGAAAGAAAGAAAAAAAAAAGCACGATCGTGCGTTGTCCGCGATGAATCGAGTAAATAAAAAAAAAAAAAACAGAAAGGAAGCGAGAAATTATCTTATACGTGCGTTTGGAATTCCACGCTTATAGAGTCACTCGAATATTTAAAAAAACTTGAAAAAATATTTTACGAACGTCGCTCCAAACGTGAATGCGATCAATATTCGATTAGTTCCTTTCATGGAAATCTCCTTTTTGAGACGCAAATTAGAATTAATGAAAAAAAAAAAAAACTTTATTAAGGTATCAGCCTCGCCGATATTTTCTTCTCCGGAAATTTTTGAAATTCCTTAAAAATTCTTTGCTCACGATCCACCACAAAGGATGAAAAGATGCGCTCGGAGGATTTTCGAAAAATATTCAATTTTTCTTGTTTTTTTTTTTTTTTTTCTTTACATACGGATGAGTATTATTCAAAATTGCAAAATTCATGTATTTCGGATCGAAAAATCATAATTGTGCGCAAAATTCCAATTTTCGTCGTTGCTGTGTATTTTTTTCAAATTTAAAAAACTTTTTTGGCGTTTTTGTTTTTCCAAAATAATAAAAAGGCGATTTCTCATAAATTTCTATTGAGAATAACGAGTTTTTTTAAATTAGTCAATCAAATTTTCGTCACGTGGTCACAAATCTTTTTTTTTCGTTTTTCAATGAGGCGGGAGTAAGAATTTTTTTTTAATCGGCAACTTTTACGTCGCATGAGTTTGCAGTTCGACTCTAGCGATCTCGAGATACTTTTGGAGAGTCGTGCGACCAGTGGAGAGGCTTTGGTAGAAAATAAATAAAACGAGACGAGAGAGAGAGACCTGCGGAGGCTTCGAGAGGTCCTTATAAGGCAACCAACGAGTATGACTGTATAGAGCGTAGTGAGAAGTACGAAAGTACCGACTAAAGAGGCCGTGGAGCGATGTGACTGTACGGTAAATATAAAATGAAAAAAAAATAAAAAATAAAAATAAAGAAAAATAAAATAAGGCACGAAATACGAAAAAAAACTGGATTCAAAAAACTGAGTCAATAAAAAAACAAGAAAAATTCGGTAAATATTGCCACAAGCAATAAAAACAATAATTGTGTATTAATTTTCTAGGTGAATCGATAGTGAGGAAGAAAACATTTTTTATGTTGTGTGAAAAATAATTGGACGTGAAAGTTACTGAAGAAAAATTGGTTCGAGGATTTAAAATTCTTTTGATTTTGGGTTCAATACGTTTGTGATAAAAACGATGAAAAAAAATGCAAACAAGGGCATAAATCGTTGAGGAAAAGTGGCAAAAGGTAAAATAAGGTAACTGGGTCGTTTTTGCAATGAAAACCGTGCAGTAGCTTCGTCGATCTCTCTCACGATCCACGTGTCCAATGGAGTTCTCTGGCTCGTAACGAAACAAGAAATATTTCCTTGCCTTTTAATACGAAAATTCAATTATTTTTTCTCAAATTTCAAAAATATAAGAAAAATGAAAGAAAAAATCGAATAACGTTCTGCTTCGAGTCCAAAAACTCTCGAGAGCATTTTTTTTCATAACTTTCAATTATTCTAAAAATCTATTCGATTCAATGAAACAGTTTTTTTTTGTTTTCTCGAAAATATAGAAATAAAGTTTTCGTTTAATTGGATTACGGGATGGAGAGTTGATTGAGCGAGAGGTTGAGCTCAATTTCCATGAAACTCGGACTCAATTCGTGGCAAAATGAAATTCAATTTGTCGGACAATCGACAAGAGAGCGAGAGAGAGAGAGAGGAGGAAAAAAAATGAGAACGTTCTATGGTCCGAGACTAACGAGTTTAAGCGAAGAAGAGCGAATGATTCTGCACTGAGCGGCGAGGACGAGCTGAGCATGATCCAAACAACCGTCAATTAACGCTGGATAATCGTGGTTAATGGAATAAGGAAGTGGACTCGAGTTTGCAGCATTAGAAAGCAACAAACGAGAATAGAGAAAAAATAAAAGAAACAAAGCCATAAATTAAATGAAAGAAATTCAAAATATAAAAAAACTAACCCACAAAAAATTGTGGTAAAACGAGGACGAAGGAAAATTAATTTAAAAAAAATTAATAATAGAAATCGTGACAAATATTTTAAAGAAAAATTGTCGAGGATCAACTTTTTTTCGTAAACACGAGAATAAAAAATGCTGCTTTTCGTTGACGTGCAATTTGAGAGAAATAAAAACGTGTCTCGGAGCCACACGAGCCACTGCGCTTGTGTGCAAAGTTACGGTCTCGATTGTGTGCGTGTGTGTGGACGACCGTGACGGGTAACGAACCCCGGTAGACGACGTGGATCTCTATATGTATAAGTTTATGAATATATGGTTTTTATCAAGCGGGAAGCGAAACTACAGTACAGTCGATTATATGTAGTACGTCCATATATAAACGTATGAAAAGAAATGATTGAAAAAACATTTGTCGAGAGATCGTTTGGGCAGTTTTCGAGCGAAAATCGTCGCCATCTTTTTTTTTTATATTCTTAAAAAAAAAATTCTTTACCGAAAACCCGAAAAAATTCTTTTTCTTTATTCGTCGAGTTTCTCGTTTAGAAAATGACATTTTTCAAGGATTTTAAGGTCGAAAAATGGGAGAAATTTTCATTTTAATGGATTTAAATAGAATTTGATGAAAAATCAAGTCAATAAATCAAGAAAACTTTTTGTTTGAGAAAATTCTAAAAAGAAATGAAATTTCTTTATCAAAAATCCGAAAAAATTCTTTTTTTTTTGTTCATCGAGTTTTTCGCTTAGAAAATGAAAATTTTCGAGGATTTTGGGGTTGGAAAATAGTAGAAATTGTTGTTTAATGAATTTGAATGAAAATTGTAATTTCATCAGGAAATTTAGCGACAAATGGGATTGCTGAAAAATTGAGAATTTACAAGATATGGATATTGATCAAGGAACAAAAATATAGTTGCGATTTATTTCTTAGTCTTTTGGAATTTGTTCGTCTCGCGTATTTATTCGATACTGTGTGTTTCGAGGCTTAGCGCCATGCCCGAAGGACTGCGCGAAAATCGATCCTGCCGGCTTGGCAGAAAAGGACACGCGGAGGGAGCGAGACGCTGAGAACGAGCGGAACACACTGTTAACACTGAGTGAGTACCGTTAACGGCTGATGCCGGAGACTGCGCTCGACTGTCTCTCTCCTTCGTACGTATGAATTTTTTGTTCACATAAAAACATGTCAGAGTTGATAAAAACGTTTGGATTATCCGGGAAACTCTCGAAACGTCGGAATCGAGGAGCGAGAAAATGAATTTGAAGCAAAAAACGAGGATAACCGAGTTTCGGGGGTTTGGAAATTCGAGCGAATTGAAATAATGTATGTGATAAATTTTGGGAAGATGAAACGAACGCGGGGCATTTAATACGCGAGGGATTTTCTGTCTTTTGATGTCGAGGGGGATTCCCCGTTGTGTTCGCTGGACTCGGGGCAGACGCTCACATCGATTGGAGTCTCGAGAGTTCCAGCCTCACGGCCACAGGGGTGGAGGATGGTGGGAGGCTCCGTAAATACCGGCTGTCTCAAAAGTTTGATTTGAAATTAACGGAGCGGATAGGTCGTGCGATTTGGAAGAGAAAAGTCCTTTGCCATTTCTCTCTGCGATGCACCGTTGGCGAGATAATGACTGAGCGAGTGACGACCAATGGGACGCGCGGAGAAGAACAAGTGGGAGGGGCCAATCCTTTTCAATGAATATCTCGAGAACCACGCGTCGTAGAGACAAACTGTAGAGGACTTTTCTCTTTGGAATTGCACCATCTTTCGACTCCGCAAATAAGAAACATGGAATTTGGAACTCTCTGTAGATTATCGCTTCTATATTTAGGAAAGACGAGGATAGGGAGGCTCTACTTCGGGCTCTGGAATATAGACTACCACCCTCTTTTTTCGAGCACTTTACCCTCGACCCAGCGACTCTCGACTGCGTCACTATCACAGATGTAGACGAGAGTCAAGCCCCTTTTTATCTTGTTCCTTTTTTTCATGGTCACGGATGTGTGTTACAAACGCCCTGGTCTTTTCTCAGCAAAATTAAATTACCTTTGCGATGCTCGTTTTTTTTTTCACATTTCCTTCTTCACCGAACGATGTTTTTTTTCAATAATTAACAAGCATTCGTTTAAATTCCATAATCAAGTTAATTAACCAATTATTCGATATGTTTTCAAGTCTCTCGAAAACATAAATTCCCTCCATTCAGGAATTTCTTTTCCAGCACGTACCCTCGAATTTCATGTTCCAACAAAATGCAAATTTAGAAGTTGTATATTTAGATACGAGTGTGAAACATCGAGGAGGGTAAAAGGAGGAAAGAAAAAAATGAGACAGCAATAAAAAACATTTGCATTCCCGAGGGGACAACGACGTTTCTCCCGAAACTTTAGTGGATTCAAAAAGCCGCAAACCACGCCCTTTTCCATTTAAAAAATCGAGCAAAACAGCCACAAAAAGCTGGAAACTTGATTTTCATCGTGGGATTTAGCAAAATTAATTCTACACCCGAATGATCTTTAAAAATCGACAATAAATAGTCAGAAAAATCGTTTTTTCAGCCGGGAGCATTTCCCTATCCACAAAATCTCGAGAATCGAGTGCGAGGGTGCGAAAACTATTCCAGCCCGACCTCGACCTCCACAGACGAAACTGACGCCATTAAAACTTTGTCCGTGCCCGCGACCGGCCGGCACAAAGTAACGAAGCGAATGGGGAATTAAAAAAATCGCGTTTCTTGGTCAAGCAGAATTTTGAGCTTTCTGGCGGATTTTCCTGCCAGTGGAGAGCTCGGATTTTTCAGAGATTCTCACACGTCCATCGACAACGAAATTAAGGCTCGAGTTGTTCAGATTTACGAAACATCGTACGAACAATAATCGATATACATTTATTCTAAAATATCTGAGTACGTAGGAAAAGGGAGCGTCACTCAGTGGGATATCGGGTTCGAGACACTGGCACAGACACATGCACGCACGATCAACAATGGGGGTCCTGCGAACAGGCTCTCTCTCTCTCACTCTACGAATCGGCCGCACCCTTTCTTCCAAATGGACACACAAATCGTCACAAATTGTTCGAAGGATAAAAAGAAAGAAAAATCGTAAAGCGAGAAATCTTTTTCGTCGTCGAATAATCGGTCGACGAAAAAAAAAAAATGAAACTCGTGAAAATTTGGCAAAGTATACCAAAATATTTCGAATTCAAAATTTAATTTCATGAACAATTGTTAATTAACAATTTTTTTTTGTTTTCAAGGTAAAAATGGTGAGAATAAAATTATTTCGATATTGTGGCGAAATTTTTGGTTTTTTCGTCGTACGATACTTGACGAAATGCTGTCAAATGGTTGGATACGATTTTGGACTTGACTTTGGGGGAAAAAAATCAAAATGTCGCGAAATATTGTTTTTAGTGAAGAAAATTGAAAAAAATGTTGAACAATTATTTTTACGAGATTGCTCCGTCTGCTGGTTTTATTTTGGTGGATTTATCGAAATTTAATCGACGACTTTCGACCTTAACGATGTCGATTTGGTGGAATTTTCGAAACTTTCTTTTCTTATTGTCGTTTTTAATTGTACCGGTTGATCGAGCATCCCAAAAGGGGAGAGTTGACTGGAAATGCAATCTTGTTCGTTTAGAAGAGCCACCGCGCGAGAATGTTGAATAAAATGCACATTATACGTGTGTGTAGAGAAACTGGGAGATCCTTTCTCCTCTGGAGAGTGAGCCTAGCGGAGAAAAGATCGCGGCGAAACGGATGAGACGGAAAAAGTACGAGATTTATAGAAAATTGTAATTTTTTTTCATTCCGCACGATAAGAATGATAATTGACCGTGAGTTCGAAATTACCGACGAAAAAAGCGGAGGATTTGAAATGTTTTTTGCTTCGAAAGATTTTTTATTGTTAATTGGAAGGAAATTTGATTATTTCGCGAACGCAATTACGCGGATAACGTTCGTACAATGAGGTTCAAGGCGAAACCGGTTGAGGGACGAAGGGATATGGCCGATTAAATTTGAAGGAACGCAGAAACGCCCACGTCACGATTTAAACAACCATTTTTCGTTGTATGTTTTTCCTATTATTTAGTGCTCTTTAGATCAATTTCTTGCCACTGACCTGACAGTCGGAAATTCGGTAGCTCTCTCGCTTACGTACGCGAGTTCAGTGAATTTATATTTTTTTTTGTTGGTATCTTACGAAAAGGACTTTTTCGGCGTTCGTACACTAACAAAGTTTGACGGTGACAGAGAGAAGTATACTGAGTTACTGAGCAACCGCGACTCGCGACCGGTTCCTGGGTCTCTGTGGCAGTCGAGCTTCCCCGCGCCACCGCAAGAGGCGCTCCTCGATTCACTCGCTTCTCCTTCCGCGACGCGCCGAACGCGCTTACTCGGCGACTCGGCGTGGTGTCGAGCGCCCGTTCGCAAGACGCTCTCTCTCAGTCGCGTGCACGTCACCGTGCAGCGAAGCCGTTATATCTTCCCCTCTCCCTTCGCCCTCGCTCGTCGCGTTTGCCAATTTACCGGCTTGCCCCCTCCCCCCGCCCAAGTCGCTTCGCAACGGCATCGTCATTTGGTGCTTCGTTGGCCTCAGCCCCTCTCCTCTTCCTCCTCCGGTCAGTTACCCAAACACGTAAATCCTCAGCTTTTTATTCATTTTCTCCAACAATCCCGATCGCACATTGTTTTTCGTGTCAATTTTGATCGATGTTAGCAGCGATCACTAGCAACGCGACTAACAATGACCCGATAGTTGAGTCTATCGATGCTAGAGACGCTCGTATCGCTGTCGGCGCGTTTTTAATATTTTTATTACTTGCTCAGACCAGAGTCGTGATTGTACATTCGAGTTTATGGAGTTTTTACGAAATCCTCTGATTTCAAGCGCGGAGATTACTTTTCCGCAGTTTCATTATTTTTATCCATTTTTTATCGAACATTATTTTTGCCAATTCTTGACGAGGTCATCAGTATGGTTCGAGATTTTCCGAAAGAAAAACAAAATAAATGGATAGAAATTTCAACGTTGTTCGTAGTCCCAACGCAGAAATGGAACAAAATCCTCATTTTCCCGGCGTAAACATACGGGATCGCGGATTCTTTATTTCACTAAAATTCACGTCTCGGGAGTCATCAGAATTTTCAGAAAATCTGTCGCTCATCACTTTGTCCAGATTATTTCCTTAAACGTGAAAGAACTCTCTCACAATCTGCCTTTCCCTAAATGTATTGCTTGTACTTCAACCCTGCTGCTGTGTATTATTTGCCAGCTCATGGGACAACAACGACCGGCTGACTCACCTCCCGCAAAATGACGCCATTTTTTTTGTTCGCGTATTAGGGAAGTTTTTTCCTTTGTGACTAGTAACAATATGGAAACAACTTTCGTTTGTTTTTTCCGAAACTAAAAAAACGCAAGTTTTTGTTTTCGAAAAACGTTGAAATTTTTCAATAATTGATTTTCGAAAAGTTCGAAAACATCGTAAATTTTGTGTCAATTTAAAAATTGACATTTTCAACTTTTTTCTGTGAGAAGCTCAATTTAATATTTTGGGAAAATTAGACCAAATGGGAAAAAATCATTTCGAGCGAAATAATGAATCGGACGACGCGCGTGTCTCGCGTTCTCTCGCAGCGTCGTTGAGTAAATTAGCCAATAACCGTAAACCTCGTTGACTTTGGTTCTATTAAGAGTTTTTAAACGGTAAAATAACAGAGTGGCGTTAGGTGATGAGTGTGCGCGAGGCATTTTTTTCAGAGAGCAGTCGTTACTCACGATCGGACGGGAATGCCACTTGGTTGCTGCTGATCGTCGTGTTCGTTGTCGTTGTTGGCGATGACTCACCGAGCTCGTTTCCAGCTGCGCGACATGTGGCCTTTCTAGCCCAATATATCAAACTCCATAACTGCATACACTTATTTTTTCCTTTCGACATTTCCCCTCAAGAGCCAAAATATTCACGACACAATTCTTGGAAAATATCACTAACGGCAAACGTGGCAAAATTTTTCAAGGACTTGTTATCAGTTTAGCAAATTCAAACTTTCACAAAACGAAACAAAAAGCAGTTACAAAAATGATGTTAATTGAAAAACTGCAATAAAATATTGAAAATTTAATTTTCAGGGGGAAACTGATCGAAGAGCCAAAACTAAAAATGGTAAAATAAAAAAAATGACCTTATATTTGACCTTGAAACGTTTCAATCCGAAAAATGAAGCTTTTTGGTCGAAAAATTGGAATAAAAAATCAGAAAAAATAACGTTCGTCTTGCTTTTGGACTTCGAGACGGAGTATTTAGAGTTTTATGGGAAAATGGAGTAATCCAAAGTAAAAAATGGGAAAAAAATCTATAAAAATCGGAATAAATAAAGAAACGAATAAAATTGTATTTGACCTTCAAACGTCTTAGTTATAATAATAAGACCTTTTCTTTATTTCTGTTTAATACACATCACATTGTTGTTATTCTTATGGTATTGTGTAAACATTAGGAATTATATACAAAAAGCCATGAGACGTTGAGGTGAAATTTTTTTTCAGGGTCGATGAAACTCCGAAAATGTTGGTTTTTTTTTTGTTTAAAAATGCTTTTCCCATAACATGTGAAAATGTGCGAAAAATAATGGGCAAGTTGGGAGTGTAGCCTCAAAATAGTGAATGAAAATAGGCAATTGATAAATTTTGTTCGAAATTGTGTATTTTTCGTTAAATCCGTATGGACAGGGCCAAGAGGAATTGAAACCAAATTGCAAATTGGTTTGATCGCGCGCGAGTCAATGCGAAAAATGGTTAAGGGGAAAAAAAATGAATTTTTCGTCATTTTGGAATTGTCGTACCTCCGCTTTGAATTTTTTTCCCCGATTCGCGCGTCTTCTCTTAGTTTTAATATTCATTTACCACTAACGTTATTATTAATCGTTACAATCGTTATTATATTCTCGCAAATCTGCTCGATCGCCAAACTAATAACGCGGGAAGCGTTTTTCTAAAAAAAAAAAGGTCTCGGGGGAGGGGGAGAGGATAATTGATCGACGATCAATTTTTTTTTTTTTTGATACTTTTCTCTGTCGAGTACAAACACGTGTTCATAGCTAAGATTTGAATTATGGACACTGGCGCCCCGAGCAGCTGACAAACTTGATTTTTCTTTCGTAAATACGCGTTTTTTTTCTGTTTTTTTTTTGTTTTTTTTTTTAATTTTTTTTTTTTTATCTTGTTTGCATCGCGGTTTCTTGGATTACGAGAAGACGAAAAAATATTGACGCGACGCTGGTCGGTTTTGTTATTTCTTTTTGGATTGTGTTACTTTTTCTTTTTGCTTTTTCGGTTTTGTTGTCGCTTTGTTCAGTTCGACGCGTCTCTCCTCTCTTCAGGTTTCACTTTTCTTCTTCTTCTTCTTCTTTTTTCCTCTCTTCTCCGGAACATCTCAATCGTCCTTCATCTTCATGTTGTCCGGTGACTTGTCTCCGTTCATCGGCGAACGGGAACGACTGCGACTCTTGCTGTGCTTGCTGTTCGAACGTGATCTCGATCTGTCGCCCCGAGACCGCTCGCGGCTCGATCGGTCCCTGGAATACCCACTGTTTATTATTTTTACAAACTGCACTACGAGCTTGACCGACTGATTTATTTGATTTACTTGATTTTTCATCAATTTCCATTCTTGTTCATTTAAACAACAATTTATGCTATTTTTACACTTCAAAATCCATGAAAAATTTCATTTTCTAAACGGAAAACTCGATCAACGAGAAAAACGATTTTTTTCGGATTTTTGATAAAGAAACTTTTTTTTTTTTTCTTAGAATTTTCGAAAATAAAAAAGAAGTTTCTTGACTCATTGACTCGATTATACTTGGAAAATTTCATTTTCTAAACGGAAAACTCGATCAACGAGAAAAACGATTTTTTTCGGATTTTTGATAAAGAAACATTTTTTTTTTCTTAGAATTTTCGAAAATAAAAAAGTTTCTTGACTCATTGACTTGATTATACTTGGAAAATTTGATTTTTCTAAACGGAAAACTCGATCAACGAGAAAAACGAATTTTTCCAGATTTTTGATAAAGGAACATTTTTTTTAATAGATTTTTCGGAAATAGAAAAGTTTATTGATTCATTGACTTGATTTTTCATCAATGTATATTCGGATTCATTAAAATGAAAATTTCTACTATTTTTCTACTCTAATCCTTGAAAATTTTGATTTTCTAAGCGGAAAACTCGATGAACAAAAAAAAAACCGAATTTTTTCGGGTTTTTGGTAAAGAAAGTTTTTTTTGCTTTTAGAATTTTCAAGAAAAACATGTTGTTTTTTGTTAATTCGGAGAGAGAACGAATTTGGAAAACTAAACATTACGAACAAGTGGAAATTGAAGAATATCAGGCGAGACGATAGAAAATGAATATACTTACTTAGAAGGGGACTTGGCTTTGGACTTGGACTGCGACCTCGACTTGGATCTCTCAGCCTTGGATCTGGAACGAGATCTTGATTTGGACTTGGACTTGGAGCGATCTCTGGATCTGTAATTTTGAAAAAAGGAAAAAAAATCATGAGTGACGGTAGCCAGAGGATTTTGTTTTCCGAGAAAACTCGAAAAATTGGATGGAGCTTTCGAAAAAGTGGGAAAAAGTTGGCAAATTCAGATTTCGAGTAGGAAACGAATTTTTTTTCTCGAATTGAAAAACAAAAAACAATCAAGCACCGCAAACAATAAAACCGACAGCGTCCAGCGTAATTTTCAATCGGAAATAAAATGATTTTCACCAATTATCGGCAGAGCATTCGATTAAATAAAATAGAGCGAAAGAAACTAAGAGAAAACAAAGAAAAATGTAGTTTTGGGAAATAGGTACTCACTTGGACTTGGAACGAGAGCGACCACGCTCAGGAGACTTGGATTTGGACTTTGATTTGGATATCGTGGGTGCCCTTGACTTCGAACGGCTGCTGCGGCGACTACGGCTACGAGAGCTGCGGCGGCTCCTGGTTAAATACAGATAAAAATACTCATCAAAGAAAGGAAAGAAAAAAACGTAAAATTTTCAATTGAAAAAACTTGATTTTTGTCAGAGAAAAATGTTACACGGCTTTACCGATTTTTTCCAATTTTATTTACGTATTCCGAGACTCGGGTAAGATTTTTCAAAAATTAATTCATCTGCACCGTTCGCCCCGCATTTTTTTTCGCGAGTAAATTTTTTTTTCTCAATTTTCAATAATTTTTACGATTTCAATTTTTTTTTTTTTAATTCAATGGACAAGACTCTTTTCTTAACGATCACGACGCGTCGGACGAGTGTGACGGCACGAGATTTCGGGCTTGGATCGCTTTTTTGTCACAGGTTCGAGGGAAGGATTTTTTATTTCCACCCAATTAACAGGATCAAGGATTCTTGTTAGTCAATAGAGTAAAAATCGAGACTCCAAACATGAAAAATAAAATCCTCGCTGTTACGTCGAAGAAAAAAAAATAAAAAAATACAAATTGTAGAGAAAAAAGCGAATTTGTTAATCGAAGAATTTTTCCCGAACGAGAAGGTCGATTTCGAATGGAATTCGGGAGAAAAGGCTTGGGAATAATGTGAAAAGCGTTTTGTTTGAGTTTGCTAGAGAAAAAAATTGTTAATTAGAGGAGAAAGAAAAAAACACCATGGACCAAGAAGAGGATGCGAGCAAAAAGTAAGTTTCCGATAAAAATCCCATGCCTAAAAATAATTGATAATAAATGAAAAAAGAAAAATACGAGGCGACGTTGAGTTGTTTTTGTTTTTACGTGCGAATTTTGCCAGGAGGCCAATTTTCGAAATTTCCAATTTTAACAGTTTCGATAATTCGCCCGTTTTATTTTTTCTGTCTCTAATTTTTGTTAATGATTTATAGAATTTTTAGTAATAAAATCGTTTCGTACCTTGAACGAGAACGAGAACGACGACGGGAACGAGATCTGGACCTGGAACGAGATCTCGAGCTTGAGGAACGGGAACGACGTCCTCGCCTCTTGTCCTCGACCAGACGAATTCGGCGACCGTTCAGCTCGGTGTCGTCCAATTTGTCAATAGCGTTCTTCAGATCGGAGTAAGTGGCAAATTCCACAACACTATAAATTCAAATTTGAAAATGAAAAATACAAATCGAGGGTCGCCAAAACCGAAAAAGAAGAAAAATGAGTACGAGATTATTTTCAATTAATTTTCTTTTTTTCTCGTTAATTTTGATTCAAACAAACAAAAATAAAAATAAAATAAAAAAAAAGATCGCGGTTCCAAAGAATTTTTTCAAAAATGCAAAAATTCCACAACGCTATAAACTGATGTTTGAAAATGAAAAATTGGGGTTGCCAAAACCGATGGAAAAGAAAAATGAGCACGAGATTATTTTCGATTAATTCTTTTTCGTTTTCGTTAATTTTGATTGGAAGGGAGAAAAAAAAATGTTCGGTTCCCAAGGAAATTTTTGAAAAAAATATGGAAATTTAGTGTCAACTTACCCTTCGTTTCTACGTTGTTTGTGTGCGTCTGCGTAAGTTACTTCGCCGGCTTGTCTCATGTAATCCTTCAAATCCTGAGCATTGCGCAAAAAAATAAAAAATTATTCATTCGTCCAAAGGAAGAAAACGGCGAGACCGTTTTTTCTTTAGTTTTTCGCTTGTCAATTTTATTAACTACGTTTCTATAAACCGATTCGAATTTATTTCATTGGATTCAGAATTCGATTAATTTCGACCTTTTTTTTTGAGGGGACTTTGAATTTTGAGCCTGCGCTTTAAATAATGGGAGTCTCCTCCTAAATCGGGGATTTTTGTGCTCGAATTTAGTTTCGACAAAACGACGCAACCTTTCTTTATACGCAATTCAATTCTTCAGCGATTATTTTGTGCTTTTTCAGTTTTTTTTTCACTACACGCCATTTTATCGTGTACACCATCCTGCAGAGGTTTTTTTTTAAATTTGAATCGAGCAATTCGAACAAAAAAACAATTTCAAACAATTCGAAATTTCAAAGTTTTTCGTCATTTTTTTATTTTTTTATTTTTTTGTTCTCCAGGATGGTTCGCACGTTTGTAAAAATGTGATTGAGGGTGCGTGTCGGAAAAAATGGTGACTGTGTGTTCTGAAAACCCGAAAATAAGCTGAAACGAGAATTTGTAAATAATTGGAAACGACACATGGACGTAAAGAGAGAAAAATGGGGATTTTCGTGGTGGTGGTGGTGGTGGTGGTTTCGGTTTCTTGAAGCCAGTGAAGAGTTTCGTTTTGTGAGTTTTCGGATCCAGAGGAGAGCCAGGTCCATGGCGAATTGTCCTCCGTAGATCTTTGTCTCTCTTTTAGTTTTCTTTCGTCCTTAATACGCCGTGGCAAGTTTTGGTCCGTCGGAGGGCCGGGGTGTCCGAATTCCATAAAAGTTTGTCTCGGTTGGACGAGGAAAAATGGCCGAAAATCGTCTCTCCGTTTAAATTTTCCATCCTTCGTTAACTTTTCTCTCTTTTTGCTCAATTATTTTGTTGGGATTCTTGGGCCTCGTCGATCAAGCAGGCTTTTCGTTCCTCGAGTCTTTTCACCGACGATTTATTCGTCTCCAAATATCTTCAGATTTTCATCCCTCGTAGTTTTTTCTTTTCCTTCATTTATTCATTTATTTTTCCCCTCGCGCGATCATCACCTAACGATGCATTATTTTTTTTGCTATTCACTACAAGCACGTTATTGCTATGCATAAAGAAAAGTTGTCTCGTACGATATTCGTCAGCGTAAAATTCAACGATTTTTCGAAGAAACAAAAATTGCCATTTTTTGGGCTAAATTTTTTCCTCCTTACAACATTTTTTTTTGTTTGTTTTCTAATTGATAAAACATTCGATTGTGTAAACTTGGTGAAAACAGGAGAGCTAATTTCGAGCACAGTTGGTAGGAAACTTAAAAAAAAAAAAAAAGAGAAACAAAAACGAGATAATTGTTTTTGAGATTTTTGAAAGAATGATTATTTTTGCTTGTCGTACTCGTTGACGATTTCGATAATTAATTACAGCGGGCAAGAAAAAACGAATTTCTCCAAAGTCGATATTTAAAATGAATTTTTTGAAAACTTCATTATGGACGAAGGAATATAATTGAGTGTGCTAAATAAATCGTGCTCGAAAATTTGTCTCCCGCGAATTAATAATCGAAACGAGTGAACGTCAAGGATTCGAGAAAGCTGTTGATAATTAGCGAATTTTTGTGGGTCTCTAAAAATTTGGCATATTTTTTGTGAGGAAATGAAAGGTCGGGGCTGCGAGATTGGGCGATGCCCCAAATATTCATTATTTTTATCATTTCTCAAGATATTTTATAATTAATATGTAAAAAATATTTATTCTATAAATATGAATGAAAAAAAAATTGAAAAAAAAAGAAACACTCTTTTTAAGGTGACGCAATTTACCTTGGGGGGGCCCAGGCACCACCTTGATTAACGGCTTTACAGAGAGAAAGGCCAAGAGAACACGGACGTCGATTGGTCGGCTCGGATCTCGTTTTTTCTCTCTCTAGCTCTCTCTCTCTCTTTCTTAATATATTTATATGTACAAATCCTTTGATATGGACATATAAATATATAAATATTGGTCACAGACGCGAATGGGATGATTTCGGTAATTGTGAGTGCCAAGCCCGTCACATTTGGACCCTCAAAGATTCTCGGGCCGCTGCCTCGACATTAATCGATGATGGAACGCCCTAAACACGACCCTCGGACGATGGAACACTTCCGGTTTGCGATCCATGACTCCGCCCATGGAATTTCCGACATTTCCCCAATTTTTGTTCATTTCGATGTGTTTTTTTGTTAGCCTCGGGAAATGCTGAATCGTTGAGGATTCGGATATTGGGACTTGGACAAATGAAAAATAATCGAGTAAGATTGATGCAAAATTTTGAGGAAAAACTTGGCAGGATTTTTGAGCGAATTGACGAATCGTGGAAAAAATATTGTGGCAAGTGGGAGAAGGAGAAAAAATTTAAGGAGAAAAAAAAAGAGGTCGTTGATCTCGTGATTGCAGATTGCGCCAGTCATCGAATTTCCCAACTGATTAATCAATCAAGAATCGAAGTGAGAAAAAAGGCCCATATATATATAGTTCGGCAAATTATTAAGAGAGAAAAAAGCATGAAAATATATATATGTACGTTTTTTCGGGAAAATATCTGCAGGCCCAGAATTTGCTTCGTTGGACGAGGATTTCTTTGAGTTTCCTTTTTCTCTCTCTGTCTCTGTCGCCTCGGAATACGTGGCAAAGTCTTTCCAATGCTTTTTTCATTGTTCTGTCATCGAAGCCGGCCCTTAATGGACGTTGAGCTTGAGAAATTGAGAAATCTTCGGCGCTCCATCAAAATTCGACATAACAAAAAGCCACATTTCAGCTTTTTCTCTCGCTCCCGTATTTTCTCTCTCTCGCTCTTGCTTTTCATCATTTTGCTTTCGTTTTTCGCTTTCGCCGAAACACCGTGGACTCGCGCTCAAGTCCACCCCCTTAAGGATTCCCGAGACGAAATCATCAACATCACAAACATCATCATCATCATCATCATCATCATCATCCGTCTCGTCTCGGACCCGATCTCTCTCTCGCACTGTTATGATCGCGCGGGCATTCGCTCGAGCTTTGAAGATTGAGCATATCGGGGGCCGCGCCCTATCGATCTCGACCACTCCTCCCGGCGAAGAGGACATGGCTCTTCGGAAAGAACATCAATTTTGTTTTTATTGGTTTTTTTCCCTCAACTCCTCACCGTATGTTCATTAAACAATTATTAGAAATAATGATAACAATAATAATTGAAAATCATAAATAATGTGCGATACCGGAAGTTGCTATTTTTTTTTTTCAGTTTTTTTTTAAACCAATTATTCGGACGATCGGATGCGAATTTCTTGTTTTTTTTTTTTTAATCCAATTTTTCCGATTCTTGCGGAAATTAGCAATTTTGGAATTTAAAAAAAATGAATTTCGAATAGTTTTTCAAAATGTCGTGCAAATTCATAAAATTTTTGTAAATATATATTTACTTTTTTTTTTTTTAATCAGATTGTCAGATTTTCACGGGAATTATCAATTTTTGATTAAAAAAAAAATTGAAGTTCGAATAATTTTTCAATTTTTTATTAAAAACAAAAAAACATGAATTTTGAATAGTTTTTCAAAATTTCTGTAAATTTTGGAATTTGCTCCTTTTCTCTGAAGATTTTTTTGGTATTTTTGTTATTTTCTCTAGTGGGGAGAATCGGAGGCAGAAATGTTGGTAAATAAAAATGACAAAATGTCGCATCCGATTAGTCCGAAAGGAAAGAAAATGGAGCAACGAAATGGCGGGTTCAATGTAAATTGATCAAGTAAGACACGGTGCTCAAGTCCCTGTCTCTTGTTTCCTCATTCCTCGTTTTATCGTTTCGTGCTTTCTATTGGTAAACGGTTTTTCGAGTCTCCTGAAGAATTTGGCTTATGAATCCTCGACCTTTCCCCTTTCCTTCCTTTTTGGCCTTGCTAGAGACTTTGTTTCTCTCTTTCTCTCTGTCTGTCTCTGGTTCTCGTTCCACTCTCCTACGAGCGGGGAAGCTCAGGCGAGAAGATGGCGAGGAAGGAATAAAAAAAAGTAAAATAAAAGTCTCGCTACGAAATCGATGTCCGGAGCGACGTTTGTCTCGGGGATTAATTCCCTGGACGAGATTCCCGCCTCGCGTTCCTCGTCGCCGGCCAAAAATCGTTCTTCGAACTTCAAGTTTCCATCACGAAAATCCACGCGGCGGAATTTCCTCAGAATTTCCAAAATCAGGGCCAAGCGAAAGAAAAAAAAAGGAGGAAATGACAGAAATTTCCTCTCCTTCATGTCCCTCCAGTTGGGAAAACACGAAACGCTCTTTTCTAAACCCCCGGACTTACTTGATCAAAATCTACACTCCGTTTTATTTCTGGGACAATTTTTCAGAGCGCGAAAAATAAAAAACACGAATTGCGGAAAAAAAAAAAGAAACAAATAAATCGCGCTCTCGAGAGGAATTTCGTGCAACCTCGAGGGCAGAAAGTAACGACACAATTACGAATATACGAACGAAAAGAAAAAGGCGCAACAGATAGAAACAAAAAAAATCAAAAAATTGAAAGAATTTTGCTTTTTTTTTTCTCTTTTGATTTTATAAAACTTTTTCGTACCTGCCAGCTGACACGGCTCGAGAGATTCTCCACTGTGAGGCGATATTCGGTGCGAGTCGGTGGTCCGTATCTGCCAAAAAATTCAAAATTAGCCAAATCCTTTAGAAACTGAAAAAAAAAAACTTTGAAATTCAACGAAAATAGAATTTTGCAACATTCAACAAAAATTTGTACCAAAAAAAACGAGACAAAAGCGTGAATTTGAATTTCTTCATGGAAAATATCATTTTTTTAAAATCGAAATCTCAATTTTTTGTTTTCTCGTGAAATTTGAATTAAAAAATCAATAAAAACGTATAAATCGATGTAAATAAAGATTTTGTTGGTAAGTACCTGGGCAATGATTGCTTGTAGCTAGATGCAGTCCTCGTGTTTCTGTTCACACTATCTCTGTAAAAATTAGATTCCATGTGAACAGAAATAACGGATTTCGATGTGTCGAAAAAAAAAAACAACAAAAAAACAATAAATTATGGCTAAGAAAAAGAAAGGTCGAGGAAAAACGTGAAAAATGGGGAGAGAAAATTAATGAAAAATAAAGAAAATGGCGCAAATAACTGGAGATTTGCACTCATTGCTCAGGCACACACAGTTCAATCGATCCTTTCACAATCAAAACAAATTTGCGTACTGAATTTCATTGAATATTGAAAAACGAAAAAAAAAAAGTAGTAAAAATTAAAATTTATTGAAATAGTGTTTTGGTTTTTTTTTTTTAATTAGGAAAATTGTTGGGAAATGAATAAATAATCTGGAGGTTTGTGTGCGTACCTGTCGTGTCGCATATCGTCCCGACTGCAACCAATCCAATGCAAAAACACACATACACGAATTAGTCGTAAGAAAAAAAATAAGAGTTGGGAAAATAGTGATTTTTTTGTCATGATTCTTGGAATTATTTATCGACATACGTGGATTGGAACGTTATGGGACTGATGCGTATTTTTCTGAATAAAATTGTGGCAAGAAAATTAATGATAAATTGAAAAGTCAAAAATAATGAAAATTCACGAAACATTCGATTATTATTTTTTTTTTTTTCAAATTTGAGGGAAGAAAAATGGTGAATCACGGTCTCAAGGGGTGTATTTACATGTACGTAGATGCGGAGATGACTTTAAGGATGTTTCACACGAAGGTCACGGGCCAAAAATTCAAAAGCTTTCGTAATGTCGTTTTTTTTTTACGAATTCCCCAAATTCCAAATCTGAATGTTTCTCATTTTTTTCATGGATCACTAAAATAAAATTTAGCCACCGAAATAATGAGCCTGCGCCGAAAACATCCTTAATCGGGGGCTGATGCGTTTTCAAAAAACAAAATGAATAAAAAAGAAAAAGAAAAAATGAAATTTTTACGAAAAAGTGTGAATGAATTTTTTTTAGTCAAAGTAAAAAAAAAATCAAGTCGATGACAATCGGGGACGTTGAAACAGCGAAAATGTTTTTGTCCAGCCAATTAAGTTTGATTCCATGGAAAAATATAAAATTTTGTAATGTAGAAAAAAAAATGATAAAAAAAAAAAAAAACAAAAAAAAGGAAGAGCGTGTCTTACGCAGGTCGCCTCGAGTCACCACCAAAACCACCACGGGAGTCACCATAGCGCCACTGGTCACTACCCCTAGGTGTCCCCCGGGCCCTCTCTACAGTAATTCTGTAACAAGACACAATTGGGGGATATGCTTACTTGTCTCTCCAGGAGCGTGAGCGTCCGTAGCCACGGTCGCCTCGCCTCCCTGAAACACCACGTGCTATCTCCACCGCCACTCTGAAACACACCCAACAAAACCCCGCCTAAGTCCTCCACTAAATCTTACTCCAGACAGCGAGTTTTTCCGTCGATCGCTTCCTCTTCTCGTTTTTTCTTCGTTTCTCTCTCTCTCTCTCTTTCTCTCATTAATATTGATTTTTCGTTAATAATTTTTCATTCTCAATAAAACGCATCAAAACAAATAGATAAATGAATAAATTTTCAAAATAATAAAACAAACAAACAAAACAAAAAATGAACGAACAGCCCGAGAAGCCCCCGACGAATCCGCTCTCTCTCTCTCTCTCTCTCTCTCTCTCTCTCTCTCTCGTGTCTCCCGCAATTCAATAATTCTTCATTATTTCCTTGAAATTTTCATTATTTTTTGTTTTTAATTTTTTTTTCTTGTATTTGCTCCCACGATACTAGCCTGTCTCGCTATTCTGACGCCCCCCACCCAACCCCCCTAAGCACGTGACAAATTTAACGAGTTTTTTTCACCAAATATTTTTCTTTTTTTTTTTTTTTGTTCTTTTTGCTCGCGATCTACGAAACTTGGGGAGTTGATGGTGGTCGTTCAAAATGGCGGTAAAGTATATTGGATTCTCATATGTTAAGTATATCCTCATATAAAATAGCAATGTGTGTTTATTTCGATTTTTCTTCCTTCAATTTTTTTCTCTTTTCCCTTCTTTTTAGTTTCTTTGTTTTTTTTCTTGGGAGAACGGAGGCGCCGATGGAGAGTAGCTCTCGGGTCATTTAGAGAATACAATAATGATTAAATACGGTAGCAGTTTTTTTTTTTTTTTTTTTTAATGAGCTTTTCGGTTTTTCAAGCCACAGCATGCGATTTTTTGCTTCGAAAGATTATCCGCAAATATTTTCTAAGCGATTTATCTCCAAATTTTTTTCTCTAGGCTTTCGAATGAAATCCAACACTTTCTGGCATTCGTCAAATAATTTCTATGGAAGCTGATGAAAATGATAAATTTAAGCAACTGCAAAAGACGCAATTTATTGTTTTTCGAGTTTTTTTATTCTCATGCATTTTTTGCGCCTCCTGTCTCTCGTTTTTTTTTTTTTTAATGACTTTTTTCCAAGAGTCAAAAAATGGCAAATTTTATGGAAAAATTACATTTTCTACGGTCCAGATTTTTGTTTTTTTTTTAATTCGATTTTGCCATTTTTTGATTTTTTCATAGAATTCGGGAGAGTCGAGCCGACGAAACGTTTTTTTTTTTTCAATTGGTTCAATCGTCTCGACTCTCCGTACGTCTCAAGCTTTCGCGATACCCAAAAAATGATCCCAAAATATTTATCAAAATGTTTATGTTTTTGTATTTTTTTTTTTTTTTTTTTTTTTAATTTAACGGGATCTTACCTCTCGCCCAAAAGTTCCTTTCCATTGAGCTCGTAGACCGCGTCATCGGCGTCCCTGTAGTCGTCGAATTCCTGAGGGGAAAGGAAAAAATAAAATAATGCAAAAAAACAAAGACTTTGACGAAGCAATTAGAGTCAGTGGACTCGAGGCAACGTGAATGACAAAAAACTTGGGCTCTTCGAGAAAAAAGTGGCATTTTTCGATTTTTATTCATTAAACTGGAAAATATTTGTTTCTAGGCGAAAAATTCGAATAGTTGGAAACAGGAATGTGAAAAGTACGATTTTACGTTCGAAAGTTACAAAGATTCATATTTTTTTTTCTCGAGCCTCAAATTTTTGAGATTTTCATTCAGCAAACGATGAAAAGCTTAAAATTAAAACCCAGAAGTTCGAAAGAAGCTCGAACGCGGGGTTAGCGGCTGGAAAGAGTCTGCAAAATAAACAAAACCTGAGAGATTTATTGCGGAAGGACAAGGGCAAGTCGCGAGGAACGAATTTGCGAAAAAAAAAATGATGATTTTTGGTAAAAATCCAAACGATCGCGAAGGAGAAAAGCTTGAGAGATTTTTTGTTGCTAAAAAAAAAACGAAATTGGATTAAAATTGAGACGAAAATTCAGAAAATTTTGATAAATCGAGCAAAATGAGGAACGATGAGAGAAAAACAAAAGAAAATGAAATGGTCGAACGATACTTATCATCGCGTAGCGTGCTACGATGGCTTGTTGTGTATATTTTTGTTGGAATCCTCAAAAAAAAGAAGGAATGCTCAAATATTTGCAGAGTGTTCAGCTCGGAAAATGGAGCATTTTCTTCCCGATTCGAACAAAGTGCAAACGACGAAGCTATGAATTTTTATTCGCTTTTTTTTACTCTTGACGTCCTTGTCGTTTTTTTGTTAATTTTTTTTTTTTTTTTTTTTTAATTTTTGTTGTTTCTTTTCTGAGCGGACCGTGGGAAAAATACTTACAACAAAGCCATAGCCATTCTTGATGAGGACATCACGACAACGACCGTAGTTTTTGAAAAATCTCTCAAGGTCTCTTTCCCTGGCGCCGTATGGAAGCCCACCGACATAGACCCTTGTCCCTACCATACTGTAAAAAGAACAATTTTTTCCACATTAGACTTACCACAAAGGCAAATCCATTCTTCATAGCGACCTCCTTGATTCTACCATATTTCCGGAAGAACTTCTCAAGGTCGCGCTCTCGCACCCGGTACGTTAATCCACCAACGAATACTCGGGTGCTCATTCTTAAAGGAAAATATAAAAAACACCTTACAACAAATTCAAACAACCTTTTTACTTTTATTTTTTACTCTAGTTTTATTTTTTCACAACAAATTCTTCTTCTTTGCGTTTTTATTCATTAACCCCGCAAAATTGGTCCCTTAAGCTAGTGGTTTCGCTACAGTCGTCTTCAAAACGTGGTTTTTCAAGTTTTCGATATTTTTTCCGAAATTATTCAGCAATCGAAACTTCAAAATTGACGCAATTTTGGGTTTTCGCGTTTATTTCGGAAAATGGCTCTGAAAGTAATTAGTCACGTTTTTTTTTTTTTTGGGAATTTTTTGTTTTCTTTTGGTCAATTCTGGCGAAAAACGTTTTGGCCAGAACAGGAAATTATTTTTGTATTTTCAACAGTGGAATTCGCGATTTTCTTGTTTATGGTTATTTTTTGTTTTTTGCTCCTTCCCTTTCTTGATTATTTGTTCTGTTCGCTTTTTTTCGGGAAAATGTCATTTTTTTTTCGTGAAGGTCACGTGAGAAAAGGCGAAGAAATTTTTCTAGATCCTGAAATTTTTTTTTTTATATTTGAAGGGTGTGGAAATTCAATTACGCCCTTAGTAATATTTTTGAAATTGATTTGGATTTTTGAAATGAATTTTCAGGATTTTTGGCAACGTTCTCGAAAATTCAGTGATTTTTCGAAATTTCTCGAGTTTTGTAGCAGAAAAGAGAAATTTTTTACAAAACTGATAAAATTCCTACTGTCAAAGTTTCTTTTGTTTGCTGAGGAGATAATTTCATGACGAATTTGGTTCGTTACCAATTTTTTACTCGGCATTTGCCATTGGTTGGCCAAAAGTTTTGTTACGCGTTGAAATCGTTGGCGCCATATTGTGCGGACTTTTTTTTCGCGCCCACGTTGGAAAAACTGCCGATTTTCGGAAGCGAAGCTAGCTGCCATATTTTTATAATTCGAAGGTCAATAAAAACCGTTACGTTCGATACTGATCATGAAATTTCGAACGAAGAATTTTTTCCGTGATTTTCTTACGGAGAAACGAACGTAAACGAGAAATGCGCGTTTGCTTTGGAACTTTGTTCATTTTTCTCTCTCGAACTATTCGTGTTCCATATTTCGGGGATTTCTGATGGAGAAATACGCGTCCAAACATTGGATTTACAGTAGGAAACGAAAAAATGATAATCCCGTTTGATCGCTGGGGAACGAAGAAGTTGAAATGGGAAAAAAAAATGAAAGCGACGTAATTGTGTAAAACTGGAAAAAAATAACGGGAATATAAAATGGCGTCCCGGCGTGGCGCGTGCTCGGGCACAAATAACCACGCTAGTCTCGTAAATCTCGAGATTATTATGATTGTAAGTACGAGGATAAATTTCGAGTGGACGGAAAGAATTGCGACGTGGAAAAGCGAGAAAAATGGAGGAAGCAACGGTATCGACGAGTCGTGAAGCAGCGATAACGATTTCCAAGCTAATTTCAATATTTCTGCGTATGTGTGTGTGTGTGATTTTTTATCAGTTCCGTTATGCGGATGCGTCAATGGCGTCGCGGTCGCCTCCTCGCGCCCCTTATCGCGAAAACTGGATCGATAAACCGTATCGTTTGATTTTAATCATGAGAGTGAAAAATAGATCGAGAAAGTTCGTCACGTCTTCGAAAGAGATCGATCGGAAAGGCGCGTGACGTAATTTCGTTAATTGGCGAACGGAAACCCCAACGAATGTTTAGTTTTTACGATTTTTTCAGTCAAAGCAAACGTCTCGCACACTGGAACGTTTAGATTTCGGGAGGAAGAATGAGAAACTGACTTACCTGGAAAAACTGCTTTTCTCTGTCGATGAATCGTTGTTTATTTGATTTCACTGTTAAACACTTTCTTCTATTTATAAACGGCCACCCCAATAACACGAAACCTGAATAAACGCGTATTTAATAAACGTCGCAATTAATGGACATTGAGTACCGTGCGAGCGTTCCGAGTGTAATGGCGTCTGAAAGCGAGGAGATCGCCGCTTGTTCGTATGCTCGACCTGCCGACGACCACTAGCGAAACAAAACGGGGTTCACGCGGCTGCCGCCACGGAAATTGTCATCGGAGCCTCGAACCCAAACCAGAGACTACGTTGGTCAACTTTGTGATTGAAAATAAGTTTCTTCGTATTGTTTGGACTGAAACTCATTTTTCCGAAGGAATTCATGAGTAAATTTTTGTTTGGGAAGCTTTGCAACGAACGAATGATAATTATTGCTCCATTAATTGAATTTCAATGGTTTATTGATTCGGTCGTAATGCGCGCCGGCCGCGAGTGGCGCTGCGGTCGCGGCCGATCTTGAGACTAATTTACACGCGAGCGACGTGACTCTCGAAAATGCCGACAACAATTTACGAAATACTCTCTAATCCTGGGTGTTCCAGACGAATTTTGGACTTTTTATTACTTGTTTACGGAAAAAATGAAAGTCGAAAATGAATTGAGACTCCGTAAGATCCCTCGTTCGCTGTTTTACACCGGGCGGCTTAATTAAGGCGCGTTTGTATCAGCGCGACTGTAGTTCCCGGCCTAGCCGTTGGCGTTACCATCACTTTGCACGACGCCGAAATGGGACTCGTTGAAATTTGAAACTCGAAAGAGTTGCTTCGTCGTTCGAGACAAAAAGTGAGACAAAAAAAACTCGGGGAATCTTTTCCACACAGAAACTTAAAAATAATCGATGACAATGCGGCCAATTAATTATTTTTGCTGATTTCAAGCAGTCGATATGCAACAAAAAAAATATTTCTTGGCTCCGCGAGACTTTTGTCACACGAAAAATAGTGACGATACATTCCAGCGATTCCAGTAATGCAAAAAAGTAGAAAACAATTTTGTCAATAATTTTTGATTGCGCGCGGAATGCGGTTGACATTCAAAACACGTGAGCCACTGTACGACGTACACAAACATTGTGCCGACAAGCTGACTAAAAAAAACTCAACGATCAGCAAAAATGTTGGTCGATCTCACACCGAGATAGTAATAAATAAAAAATGGAAAAATAATCAGCATTCTAACAAACTTCGATCGAGGGTCAATTTGAAACGACAATTGACTGCTCCGACGTTAGTAAATAATATGATAAGCTGATAACGAGAAATAGTATTCCCACATAACCTCAAAGACATCACAGTTTTTATTTCTACAAAATCGAGAACTGCTCGTAGTTTAATAGAAATAAAGCAAAATTATCTCAACGAAAATAAATTAATCAACATGGAGAAAGGAGAGGCACTTCTCTCCAAATACATAAGAGTAACACTAGTCGTAGCCGCATATTGGTAAGTGTTTCACTCTGACTTTACACACCGGGTCATTTTGACCCGGAATATTTTCGGAGCTAGTCTCGAAATATTGCCACAGAATGTCACAACAAAGAATTTCTACACTGGGTCAAATTGACCCTCGGGTCAAATTGACCCAGTGTGTCTATTAACAAAATTTGTAAATAAATTTGTTTGACAACTTTATAAGAGTTGGAATACATAAGAAAAAACACTAGGCGTAGCCGCATATTCCTAAGTGTTTTACCCTGACTTGACACACCGGGTCAGTTTGACCCGGAATATTTTCGGAGCTAGTCTCGAAATATTGCCACAGAATGTTACCGCAAAGAATTTCCACACTGGGTCAAATTGACCCCCGGGTCAAATTGACCCAGTGTGTATAGGAAGACCAAAAAAAAAAATTGGAAACAAAAAATCATTTTAAACATGCGTGAGAGTAAAAAAAAAACTGAAATCTTCAGGTTCGTTTCCATATTGACGGTATTCGTCAATAAAGCACTGTTGTCCAGCGATCTGGATGCTCCGCTGTTTGTAACGTGGTTCCAGTGCGTAGTGAGCGTCACCATATGCGCCAGTCTCAGCAGCTTAGCCAAATTATTCCCCGCAAATATATCATTCCCAAACGGAAATCCGTACACCATGAAAAACATCAGAAAGGTCGGTACATGCAGAACGAGGAGCAAATAATTTTTGGACAAGTTCAAAAGCAGATTTACAAGCAATATTGAGACAAGTGGAAACATTTTTCGTAATAAAAAGATTGTCTACTGTATTCGGGAGATTAAAACTTATGCGCTGCCCCGTACGTTCTCTTTTAATAAAAAATTCATGTTTATATCGCGTTTTAGGTGCTACTTCTGTCAATTATGTTCACGCTGATGATCGCCAGCAATAATCTTTGCTTGAAGTACGTTGACGTGCCTTTCTATTACATAGGAAGGTCCCTCACAACTGTTTTCAACGTCATCTTCACTTACATGATCCTGGGTGAGTACAATGAGTCTCAAACCCTCCGTGGATCATATTTTCATCCTGCCCCTCATCGCACGTATTTGTAAAAAGTGAGAAAATTCTGGAATACTCTCCATTGATTCTACTTTAAAGTCCAGAGTTGTTACAGTCGTTGCATTCGTTTTATTTCAAAAGCAACGTTTTGAAAAACTAGATTCAGCAAAAAAAGTTGATGCTCGGGTCACAAAAACCCATGTGATCCCTGGAGGGTTAAAAACCTCATTGAAAAATGATTACATTGGTGCTCGAAAATTCTAACGGGCGTGCTCGACTGTTCACAGGCCAAAAAACCTCGTTCGGTTGCATCGCTTGTTGCGCAGTGATAATCAGTGGTTTTTGGTTGGGCGTGGATCAAGAACACGTGGCTGGGTCGTTATCGGTAATGGGGACTATTTATGGGGTTCTGGGATCGTTGACGCTTTCTCTCTACTCGATACAAACAAAGAGAGTCTTGCCTTTAGTCGATCAGGAGATCTGGCTTTTATCTTATTACAATAACGCCTACAGTATTTTTCTGTTTATTCCGTTGATGCTGCTGAACGGGGAATTGAATGTGATTTGCAATTATCCGAGGATCGCCGAGCCCTTTTTCTGGCTGACGATGACGATCGGTGGGGTGTTTGGGTTTGCGATTGGCTATGTTACCGCTTTGCAGATTCAAGTAACTTCACCTTTGACGCATAACATAAGCGGAACTGCCAAGGCTTGCGCACAAACGATTTTGGCCTCGTATTGGTTCAACGAATCCAAGCAGTTGCTATGGTGGTTGAGCAACTTTATCGTTCTCGGAGGATCGGCCAGTTACGCGAGACTCAAGCAGATCGAGATGGACAGAACACACAGAAAAAACGCCCATAATCTTGACGCCGTCAAGTAAAAAATTCAATGGCTTCGAGTTACTCGCTGCGAAGTTCTCGATTGTCAATACTTTTGCATACAACTGACCACCGGCCTCCGGGGTAGACAATTGGGAATGTCCGACGAGCAGGGACCCCGGGTGCCAAAGTGATCGAACGAATAAATCGACGAAATTCAAAAGAAACGTTCGTCTTCCTTCGATCTTGGTAGCTTCGAGTTGCAAGATCGACGAGTCATTGGAATCGTGCAATTTTCTACCATTTTATTGACCAAATTTCTTGTTATTTTCTCAACAATGTACGACTAAAAATTATCATGTGCATCGATACCAGCGCCTGTTTGTAATTTTTGATGAATATTTTTTAATAGATCGTCGATTGACCACAAGGAACGAGGCTAAATATTCTTCGGGTCAATACCTCGAAGCTTGTCCTTCGCCTCTGCTATCCGAGTGGCTCGTGAGAGTTTCCTCATTTTTCGTCACCGCATTTACGCTTTTCAAAATGTCTTTGCCATTCGTCCTTGACACTGGCACCAACGATTCCAGGTGCGCGAGAAGATTCGGATCGACTGCGCGTCGCTCGTCAAGCTCCATTGCCACTCCATCGGGCATCATGTAAAATCTGCACACATTTCGAGTCACACAGAAATATCTAGCAGCGCGGCAGCGTCTTGACGCCAAGTATTGAAAAGAAAAGTGTTTGAAAAGTTGATTTTCGAGTCGCTGATGCCTCATCTTTTTTCTCTTGTTTTCTCGTTAAAAAATTGAATTACCGTGGATATTCTATGGCCGCAGAAACGTTGAGGGATCTGAGGAGGAGATTGTAAAGAATTTGAACTGCGACTGCGGCGTCGTCGCTGCTAAACACTCCGCGCAATCCACAAACGCGTCTAGCGTCATGGAATATTATCGGTGTCAAAGATTCCAGAGCGTTTGCAGTCTCGACACCGTCCAGGAGGAATCCAGCTCCTGTCATGTGCTCCAGACCCAAAGGAGTGCTCAAGCCCCTGTTTCGTGAATTACTACTTAGCTTGATGGTGGTAATTTAGAGAAAAGTAAGCTGTTTGTGTCTTTCTCAAAATTCTATTAACAAAATTTGTTTAAATAAATTTTTTTGACAACTGTATAAGACTCAGAATACTAGTCATAGCCGCATATTGGTAAGTGTTTCACCCTAACTGACACACTGGGTCATTTTGACCCAGAATATTTTCGTAGCTAGTCTCGAAATATTACCACGGAATGTCACAACAGAAAATTGACACACTGGGTCAAATTGACCCCCGGGTCAAATTGACCCCCGGGTCAAATTGACCCAGTGTGTATATTAACGAAATTCGTAAACAAATTTGTTTGACAACTTTATAAGAGTTGGAATACATAAGAAAAAACACTAGGCGTAACCGCATATTGGTAAGTGTTGTTGATAGACACACTGGGTCAAATTGACCCAGTGTGTATATTAACGAAATTCGTAAACAAATTTGTTTGACAACTTTATAAGAGTTGGAATACATAAGAGAAACACTAGGCGTAGCCGCAGATTGGTAAGAGTTTCACCCTACTTGACACACTGGGTCATTTTGACCCAGAATGTTTTAGTAGCAAGTCTCGAAATATTGCCACGGAATGTCACCATAAAGAATTCACGCACTGGGTCATATTTACCCCCCGGGTCAAATTGACCCAGTGTGTATAGGAAGCCTAAAAAAAAAATTCGAACTAAAAAATCATTTTAAACATGCGTAAGAGTAAAAAAAAAAACTGAAATTTCCAGGTTCGTTTCCATATTGACGGTATTCGTCAATGTAGCACCGTTGTCCAGTGATCTGGACGCTCCGCTGTTTGTAACGTCGTTCCAGTGCCCAACTTTACTTTATTCTGGATCAGGAATTTTTCAGTAATTTCGTGCAAGTTTTTTTGCATTTGGAATTATTAAGAAAAATTTGGTTTTCTTACGTTATGATCGAAACGTAATTATCTTTGGGATCCATGGCACTGACAGAGCTGTATCTTTGCTCTTCAACTGGGAAAAAAAAACAAATCACTGGTTGCGAAGAGACTGCTGATAAAAATCGATTTTTATTGCTGGATTATTGAACGTACGATTCGTTAATAATTTTAGGTTTTCCGATACTTTTCCAACGACCGAACGAGCCATTAGAATTTCAGCCTCGATGCTCGATGAATTATCCTCTGAAATTTTCAATCGCTCGACCTCTTCGATCATTGAGCGAAACACGTCGGCGTGGCGGGGCAAATAGACAATATTATTGTGGAAAATAGTTTTTTGCGATTCCATTACGCGCGGCTCGTACCTCGCCAATTCGTGCAAAAGCTCATCTCGCACTATCGCATCATGCACGATTTTTTTCGACAACGTTCCATTGTACAGAACTGCAGAACAAATTTTGAAACATTTGTGAATTTTTTTTTGTTTTTTTTTGTGAAGTTTTTGAAATTTAGTGTCAGTTCGACTGAACTTGTTTGACTCACTGTCACAGCCATATTGACCAACTGCGTCGAGAGTTTCGGCCAGAATAGGCAAACGCAATGTTTCACCGGCTCGCAAATGGCCGTAAAGCATTCCATGTTCGGCCGTTTTTGTGGCTTCCTGGGCAAGTTCCTCGGAGACAACGAAGCCACTTTCGGCGAGTCGCTTGGAGGGTTCGACGACTTTGTTCCAAGGCAAATTTCCTCTCAACGTTTGGGCGAACTCAAGCCCACGGAGGAAACCCGGTATCCGAACTTTTGCGGTTGCAAAAAGTCCTGAGATAGGGTAAAACACCCGATAGTCAGCCAGAAACCAACAGTCGGCCTTCCATGAGTGCGAAGAGTGGAAAATATATCTTTCGTACTTTTCCCACTCATACAAAGAATAGGCAGAGGCCGACTACAGGTTTCTGGCTGAGTACTGGGTGGTTTACCCTACGTTTGAAACAATTTTTTCGCTTCCCCATTCATGACCATCGAAAAAGCAACGAATCCACCAACGATTTCGTTTCCAATTTTCGAAATCGTTCATTTCATTAATTCCTTTCCAAAAATTCCTAGTTCCTCAAATTTTCATTCATAAAATGCCCGTCAGCCATAATCCGTAATTTAGTTTGTAAACTTTTTGCCAATACAATTTTTACAATTGACTGAAGGATGTATATAAAAAATATCGACCGGTCAAACTTTCCATGAATTTGAAATATTTAATCGAGTTGATCACGCTGCATCGATTGAAAAAAAGAAAAAGGCCCTTGCCGATGGTTTAAAAGGAATATTTAAGAATTCAACTCCGTGTTATTTGTACCGAAAGTTGACAAAATCGAAGTAAAATGATAAAAAAGTATATGAATCGTTGTCAATGCACGGCGAAAAAAAAAATTTCAGAAACTTCAAACATTTATCGATTATGATACAAAATCACATAATTTTTTCATTAGAAATTATGGGATACAAACAGAAATGATTTGGCATTGACATTTCGACATAAAAATTATTAAATTGCTCTTACATACATTTTGAATCGTCGTCGAATTCAGTGAATAATTCGACGACGATTGGTACACAAACAATGCGGTGCGACGAGTGCTCTGAACGTAGCAACGAATGAACTGTTCCAAGTTATAATCGAACCTTCAACGGTATTGCTGGCGAAATCGATGTTCAAAGGGTTCGATCTGTCCCTGTGACTGTAGATCATCATTCTTCCTCCTCTGTTACGAAAAAATGCACGCGTTGACGAAAATTTGTTCCCCAAACTTATGATTTTGTGCTGAGAAAGGATTCGGAATGCGAGTTACCCTCCCAAGCCTGTTTTGTGTGGTCCAACGACCCCCATACAGATAGAAGCAGCAACGGCAGCATCGATTGCGTTTCCTCCTTCTTGAAGCAAATTTGTGCCTATTCGCGAACAATCTGCGTGATCGGTTGCTACTGCACCGTGAGCTTTCTGATCGATCTGTTGAACGATTTCACTGTTCGTCAGAAATATTTCAATTTCCAGAAAAAAAATGAATAAAATTTCAAGGTCAAATAGTTATTCGACACTGTGACCTTGAAATTCGATTATTTTTGACACTATGACCTTGAAATTTGATTGGATGAAAATAAACACCGCGCGCGATGTTTTCGCACGTGCGCGTTAACGTATTACCATCACAAAACGACTTTATTTAGGATTCTTCCAAAATTTTGTATGAACGTTCTTGGCACCAAAACTAACAGTTTTCTCCTCTGAAGAAAAATTTTCTGACGTTTAGAATTTGAGATATTTAATTGTCAATTTTTTATTTTTCTCATCTAAACGCGTTTAACATTGAAGTCGCGTTTCTTTTATTTTTTTCTTCGCTTCAACGAAACGTGACTTCAATTTATATGCGTTTAGATCGGAAAAATAAAACATTGGAAATTAAATATCTCAAATTGTAAACGTCAGAAATTTTTTTTTCATCGGACAAAAACTGTTAGTGTTGGTGCCAAGAACGTGTATACAAAATTTTGAAAGAACCCTCTGAATAAAGTCGTTTCGTGATAGTAATACCTTAACGTTTGAACGAGAACGATACGATTTACTTCTGTGGGTCTTGACACTCGAGTAAATTTTGTTATGATGGAATTGAGAACAAGAGCTCCCAAGATGGCGAGAATGAGTAAAACGAGACAACAAATCGCAGCGTGAAGTCCTTTGGTGAAATTTTCCGTCATTTTCCATACTTGACTCTTCTGCTTTTTCAGTGGACATTCTTCTCCACGTGCGTCTGTTTTGAAGATTGCATTTAGTAGCGCGCGTTTCGACCATTTTCTCGTGAATTTTACGACGAGAGGGAGCGTGGGGAAAATAAATGTGCTAAGGACCTCTGTTTTCGTAACAGTGGCACTATAGCGACTCTGCATCGCGCGTACGGCCTCATTATTTGACGCGATATGTAAAGAAAGCAAGTTAGAGGAAGGTCGATCGATTACCGTGATAGTCGGGCGAATAAAACTTGCAAGATCGATCGCATTCGACTCCCGGAGCTGGAAAGCACGAGTTGGAAAGTTCTGGACGATCGTTCAGCATCGTCGATTATTCTTTCGTTTCTCGACGGACGTTATACCGTTCGCGAGCAGTCTCTCGGACACGCGGAAACTGACATCGGAATGAACAAATGAAAAACGTTTTCCAGATTCGGCAACATACGTAGTCAGTACGGACGCTGTTACGAAATTTTACCCTCGGGAGAAGATGTCAATGGGAATAATGATGTCGAGTGTAGAGACGAACACACCGCCTTTGACAGAAATCGTGGGGATGAAATCAAAGAGATTTCTGTGGTATCAACACGGTTCAGCGTGTCCACCTTTTTATCCAAATTTAGCGTCGCACATGAAAATGTATGAAATGAGGCCCTATGGACCACCTGCATATCCGAGTAACGACATCCATTAACAGTTGATGTACCAGCCACCCAAGGAACTCGTCGAATATGTCCACCAACCGTTTTATCCGTCTTACGTGCCAAAAAACAAACGATTCAATATGTCAAACCGGAATATACAAAAGGCTCCGATTAATCAGAGCCCAATTTATCATGTGCCAGTAATCAGTCCACCGGTTGTTCATGCGAAGCCTGTCCAAGCGATCGTCAAACACGAAAAGCCCAATTATTACCATCATTATCAGCAGCCAATATTCCAACCGAAAATGTACCCCAACATGTGTTTTCTTACGCTCCGGCTTATCCACAAGCCAACTTCGATGATATGGCCTGCAACGCCAGTGAAAAAATGGGACTATTCACCCCCTCGAGTCGCTTACCATCAACCTGCTATCGCGTTTACAAACCTGACCCACCCAAGTGTGCACTTTGTCCAGAAAAAAAGAAATCTCACCGCTGACTTAATTAAATCTTTGCCGAGAAAGAATCGCCTTCGAATTCGAGTTGATCTCGAGCGGTCATGCTCATCTAGATAACCAGCGAACTATCTCGATATTCTCTCGTTGATCTCGTAATCTGCATGATGCGCGGACTGCACGAAGGAGGGCGCCAGCGTCAAGGCACAAAAACAAAAATGGTGGCCAAAATAATATGCCCAATCCCGTTTGGTTTATATTCATCGGCAAATGCCCCAAGTTTTAGGCAGAGACTCGCACGCGTTACGACGATGTATCTGCCGATCTTGCGATATATCCGCGTCGATATTTCCATACGAACAAAAAACCACGAACATGATATTACCGTTTAGTTTCCCCGTTGTCATTGTATTTCGCGACACAAGTGTTTATTTTTTCTAACCCAAACACAAACACACGATTTAAGGTGACACTCAGTTAATTAAATCTTATTTTTTAATTCAACAAATTCCAAAGAGAAATTGATGAAACGAGAAAATACAACGACTTGGCCAATTATAACCACAAATTCCTCCAAATTTTCTTCGGCATGTCATTTCACTTATGTAATTAAATCAAAACAACAAAAATTCATTATTTACCCGAGTATTCCGCTCATCCAAAAATCCTCAAACCGAAAAATCAAATATTTATCATTAAAAATTGAAGAAAAATTTGTAAAAATTCCAATTTCATCGAAAATCGAGATTGAATTTAACGAGAAATTCAAAATACCAAGTTTTTTCGATCCCTTCCGTGTCAAATTGACCCAACGGCCTAAAAAATGTGTTTTTCATCAAAATTATTCAATTTTTCAATAAAATCGACAATCGTCTCTCATTTTTAAGACTCGTCGCCGGTTATGAGCGAAGAGAATTGCGCTATGGGGCTGGAAGCTGAAATGGCAGCTCCGCTGCATCTCCAAAGGTTGGAGCGCAGTCTCGATATCCAGCCGTTCATGAATCAAGTCAACAGCATTTTCCAGGAACACGTGAGGTGAAAAAATCGACAAAATCGCTTAAAAATGAAATGAAACGTCGTTGAAAACGAAAACTCGCTTTTTTTTACAGCGAGGATGACAAATCCGAGTCTTCGGAATCGTCGGACGGCTCGGACGCCTACCTGAACGACGTTTTGTCGAGAAAAGAAGGTGGGAAAGCGATTCGCCGTGTCCAAATTCATTTTTCCACGAATAATGATTAATTAATTAATTAACTAATTACTAATTAAGCCATTAATCTATCTGCAGAGGAGCGAATAAACAAATTACGATTATACAACATGTCCAACGTCGGGGAAGAACGCCGATGGCTTCAGGATCTTCTGCTGAGCGATTCCTCCGACTCGTCCGGTTCGGACACAGAAACTGACGCTCCGGTGACGGAGGAAGATTTTCAGGACATGCTCAAATTCCATATACTGCGTAAAAAGTATCAAGGAAGATTTTATCAAAAACCTGAGGTACTTGAGCTCTCGAGCAATCTCTCGAATACAATTTGAGGAGAAATTGTTTTTTTTCCTTGTTTATCGAGTTTAAATTGTGACTTTGTTCTTATTCGCAGAATATTCAATATCAGTATTACGGAGCTGGTTTGCTGTCGAGCTACGACAGATTCCTCGAGCACCAGAAACTCATTGTCGGCAACAAGAAGAAAAAGGATAAAAAGCCGGAGAAAAAAATGATGAAAGTGAAAAAAGAAAAAGCTGCTCGTCACAGGCAATCGGAAAATCATCGAGTAAATAATTTGCAATTGTTCCTATCGATTTATTTTTTTGGAATTTAGAAATTCGAAAATTCTGTGATTTTCGATTTTTAGGAACACGATTATCCCGAAGGAAATTGGGAACGTGTTCGAGGCAAGGACGAGGAAGGCGACGAGGCTGAGATCGCAGCGATGATGAGACACCAGCCGAGACCTCGAGGTCGGAAAAAACACAATAACAAAAGCCCCGAAGTTATGGCAATGAGGAGACGCAAAATTTGGATCATGATGTCCAAGAAAGAATTGGGCAAAGTCCAAAGAGCCAAAACGAACAATCACAAAGAGATGCTAATCAGCTGCAAGAAAGTTGCTCAACACTGCATGAAATATTGGCGACAAAAAGCTATGCAGGTGAGTTATCCATCTTATTATCAAAAAGTTTATCAGATTTATCAAAATTTATCAAATTTATCAAAAAGTTACAAAATCCGAATTTTTAATGAATCACTAATGATCGAAAAATTCATTTTTCCATATTAAACTTCTCACTTTGCAATTTTTCACTCAAAAATCCTTTCCAACGTTTGGCAGAGAAAAAATGAAATTTCTAACAATAAAAAAAAAGTTTTACAATTTTTTTGCCGCACTCACAGTCGCTCAAGTGTCTACTGAATATTTTCCATCGATTTCAGTCTCAAAAAAACATGAAAGAGACGATCTGGCGAGCGAAACGTTTGACGCGGGAAATGCAATCGTATTGGAAACGTTACGATCGCGTGGAGCGTGAGACGCGTCGTCGTTTGGAGAAGGAAGCGGAGGAACAGCGGAAGATGGACGTGGAGTTGATCGAGGCGAAGCGTCAGCAGCGAAAGTTGAATTTCTTGATAACGCAAACGGAGCTTTACGCGCACTTCATGTCGCGGAAAATGGGCAAAGCCTCGCCGGAGGAACAATTGCGAATTCTGACGCAATTGGACGAGGAGAAAAATCCTCGTTTGATCGGAATCGACGATTACGACTGCGAGGCGATGAAACAAAAAGCCAAAAAAAACGCCACCGACGCTTTCGACAACGAGAGAGCTCGCACCCGCCAGTTCGAAACTCCCGCTGCCTCCAACGAGCTGAGGCTCAGCGACACCCCAGAAAAGCTCGAACACGATCAACCACAAATCTTCAAAGGCAATCTCAAAGGCTACCAATTGAAAGGCATGAACTGGCTGGCCAACCTTTACGATCAGGGAATCAGTGGAATTTTGGCGGACGAAATGGGACTCGGAAAAACGGTCCAATCGATCGCGTTTCTTTGTCACGTCGCCGAGAAATATTGTAAGTCTAAAAATCTCGGTTTCCTCTTGCTCCGAAATCATTTGACGTCACCAACTCGCAAATTTTGAAAAAATCTCACGACTCATACTGATTTTTGTAGAAAAATTGATTTTTTGGGGAAAATGGAAAAATCTCGATTTCTTCTTGCTCCAAAATCATTCGAAGCCACAAACTCGCAAATTTCCAAAAAAATCTCAAAATTTATGCGGATTTTCGGAGAAAAAAATGATTAATTTTTGTTTGTTTGTTTTTCCAGCCGTTTGGGGACCTTTCCTCATAATTTCTCCGGCCTCGACGTTGCACAATTGGCAACAAGAAATGGCTCGCTTCGTTCCAACCTTCAAGGTCGTTCCCTACTGGGGAAATCCTCAAGAACGAAAAATCCTACGACAATTTTGGGACACGAAGGATCTCCACACCAAGGAAGCTTCCTTTCACGTTGTCATCACGAGCTACCAACTCGTCATCACCGACTACAAGTATTTCAATCGAATCAAGTGGCAATACATGATCCTCGACGAGGCTCAAGCAATCAAGAGTACCAGCAGGTCATTTTCTTTCGTTTCTTCACATTTTTTCCCTGATTTTTCACGTTTTTTAGAATTCCGAACAATTCGATTTCTTGAAATTTTCTTTCTTGCTAAAAAAACGTTTTTTACTATAATTTTTCACTGAATTACTCTTTGCAGTATGAGGTGGAAACTTTTGTTGGGATTCAGCTGTCGGAATCGATTGTTACTCAGTGGCACTCCCATCCAAAACAGCATGGCCGAGCTCTGGGCACTTTTGCATTTTATCATGCCAACCCTTTTCGACTCCCACGACGAATTCAACGAATGGTTTTCCAAAGACATCGAGAGTCACGCCGAAAACAAAACAGGCATCGATGAGAGTCAGTAAAAACATTTTCTCATTGTTTTTTCCCAATTTTTCGCAAAATTTCTATTTTTTCTCTAGATTTTTCGACTTTTATTGAATTTTCCTCAGAAATTTGGAATTTAATGTTCTTTCTTTGATATTTAGAAAATTTCTCGAGACTCCATATGATTTTAAAATCGTTCGTGTTACGGAGAATTAAAAAAGAAACGTGCAAAACGAACTTTCGGTCAAAATTTCCATTTTTTTTCCATAGATTTTTCCATTTTTATCGAATTTCCATAGAAAATTTTGAATTTAATGTTTTTTTTTTTTTCAATATTCAGAACATCTCTCGAGACTCCACATGATTTTGAAACCGTTCATGCTGCGGAGAATTAAAAAAGACGTGGAAAACGAACTTTCGGACAAAATCGAAATAATGGTTTACTGTCCTCTCACGTCCAGACAGAAGTTGCTCTACTCCGGTGGGTATCGATTGAATCGAGCAAGCATACGAAAGACTCATCTCGACGTTTGCAAATTTTTCAAAAATTATTGTTTTTTTTCGAATTTTTTCAGCTCTGAAGAAAAAAATCAGGATCGAAGATTTGCTGCACTACACAGTCGGTGGGGACACGGGCTCAAATGACAAAAATTTTACCTCTAATTTGATGAATCTAGTCATGCAATTCCGAAAGGTATTTCGCAAAGATTTTCCACTTTGCAATTTTTTTTTAAATTAAAAAAAATCGATTACAACGAACCTTTGTAACTTTTTTCCTTGTTTCATTTTTCTTTTATTTTATTTTATTTTTTATTTTTTTCCAACAAATGACAAACTTTAGGTCTGCAATCATCCGGAATTGTTCGAACGTCGAGACGCCAAGTCGCCATTGTTCGTCAGAACGGAATCGTACGAAATGCCGAGTCTCTTGTTCAACGAGGGCCTGCTCAGTGTCTCGTTGCCCTCCAGGGATCACATATTGTTCAACAAACTTTTTGTCTTCGCCACCGAACACATTAATCGTCGTCTTCATCGCGACGAAAACGACACGAGCTTCAATTTTTTTTCCTTTTCACGATTCGTTGATCTCTCGCCAATGGAACTTAATCAAATATTCGTCGGTGGAATTTTGTACAGGTACGCAGAAACCAATCGCAATGTTGCAAAAAAAATGAAAAAAATCAAATTTCTTCGGAAAAAAATGGAAAAAAATCAAATTTATTCGGAAAGAAATTGAAAAAATAAACAAAAGTCAAATTTTTCCTCATACAATTAAAAAAAATGAAAAACCATCAAACTTTTTCGAAATTTTTTTTTTTTAATCGGAACAAATCAAACTTTTCCAAAAAAAAAATGGAAAAAAATGAAATTTCATGGGAAAAAATTTAAAATAATGTAAATAATCCATTTTTTTCAGAATTTTTTCTTTTAATTTGGCAAGAAATTTTAAAAATGGAAAAAAATGAAATTTTTTCGCAAATAACGGATTCAAAAATTAATTTCTTTTTTTGCAGACTTTGCCACATGACTCTGTTGGAAAGACGGACGAGAAAGAAACGTTTCTGGGAAGATTGGTGGGTCGAGGAGCATCAGGTGGATCTACCGAAAAGCACTTTTCTCTTGAATCCAACAAAATTGAAATCCCTTTCGTCGAGTGTACGAAAGGATTTGATATTCACGAATCTCGTGAATCACGGCGAAGCTGTTTACACTCATATGACACACACGATACACTCGATGCCCGAGACCGTGGCACATCGCATCCTGAGAAGCAGCAAATGCTCGTCGAGTCAATTAGTGAAAATTCCTCGGGTTGCCAGCACCTCGAAAAACGAGGCTGCCATCGAGGAAACTCGAGTTCCGCTTCTCCCCGAACATCCCCATCGTCCACGGCCTCCCATCATCAGAGACTTTCAAAGAACCGTTTTTCCGGCCTTTTTGTACGACAATATACCAAAGGTTCGCGCTTGCAAAAAATTCCATTGAAAAACATGAAAATCTGAGATTTTCAAAATAATAATAACAAATTTTTAAAATAACAACGAATTTTTAAAATTAATTCAAATGAATTCAAAAAATAATAACAAATTTTCAAAATAATTGAATTAAATTTGAAAAATATCATTTTGGAAATAATAATAATCATTATTCAAAATAATTTAAATAAATTTCCAAAATATAATTTTCGAAATGTAAATAATGAATTTCCAAAATATCACTTTCAAAATAATAATAACAGATTCCGAAAGCATAATTTTCGAGACGGTTGTTTCGAAAATTCTCAAAAAAATCGAAGCGTTTAAAAAAAAATCAAATAATCCAGGAACCGAACGTTTTTTTTTCAAGGTTCAAGCTAATCCGAGAAAATTGTACGTGAGCAGCAGTGCGGCGACGTGCTCGTGGAAAAGGCACGAAGAGTGCGGTGGCACATTTGGTCAAAACGTTGTTTGGTACGGATGCGAAAAGGCATTGGCGTTGGCCAACGAACACAGAAGAAAAATCGTGCCGATGTTCGACCCCGAGCCACCGGGTGGATTGTCCGCTTGCGCACCGATCAACGGCTGGTCCAGCATCGTAGTTCCTGGTAACGAAAAAAAAAAACTTCATTCTCCAATGAAAATTCTATTGAATACAAAAATTTCAAAAATTCTTCGAAAACCGAGCGAATTTCGTTTTTCTTAAGTTTCTCACTTTTCCAAAAGTAAAAATTATTTCCTCCAAATTGCTCTGCATGCCAATGAAAATAACGAACAAAGTTATGAATTAAATTTCTCCAAGTTCTTGGCAAAAATCTCTAGAAACTCAGTTTTCTTTTGTTTTTAAATTAAAAAAAAAAATCCTGTTTTTAATATTTTTTTTTTTATTTAAAAAAAAAATAAAATTTTGAATTTTTTTCATTTTCTCTTTAGACAAACAAACGTTGGTGACCGACGCTGGAAAACTTTTCGTCCTGGACAGTTTGCTGAAGAGACTCAAAGAGCAAGGTCATCGAGTTCTCATTTATTCGCAAATGACAAAAATGATCGATTTGCTCGAGGTAATGAAATTTCTCTGTTTTATTCATTTTTTTCAAACTTTGCATACAGTCGTTTCCGTCACAAATAAAAATCATTTAAAAAAATAAAAATCAAATTCAAAATCATAAATTTCGAGCTCAAATAAAATGTTCGCTTTTTTTTTGTTCACCATTTTTCAGGAATACATGTATCATCGGAAACACACATTCATGCGGCTCGATGGTTCCTCAAAAATATCGGACCGCCGGGACATGGTCGCCGATTTCCAAAAACGGTGAGTACGTCACAAAAATCATGCAAGTTTTTAGAAAAAATCCCAAAGCCAAGAAAAAAAATGGAACTACATTGGGAAGAGATAAAAAAAGAGAGTAAAAAAAAAAAATAAAATTCAAAAATCAAAATCAACGGGTTTTTCTGGCGATTCTTCAAAAAATTGCTCAATTTTTTTCTCCCCCTTTCATTTTTCTCTTCTTTTTTTTATTCATAGAGTTTGTGCTCGAATTTCTCGTTTCCTCGTTGTTCAGGGAGACAAATAATTGTAGTTATTCGATGCTCTCGAGTTTCTCCGTAATTTGACTTTACGACGAAAATTATCGTTTCGAATTTCTCGCCCCCATGTACTTTGCCAAGATGAATCGTCAATGATTTTTTTTTTTCTTTTTTCCATAAAAACTGCACAAACGCCAGAATTTTGAAGAAATTTGTAAAATTATATTTAATGATAATAATGATGATATTTTTCGACTGGCAATTAAATTGACGTGGAGAAAGTTGGAGCCCGCAAGGTGGTCACGATTTGGTAATTTAATTGCCTATTAATTTGGCACAAAATCTCGCTTGTCTCATTGTGGCCGATTTTTATCGTCGATCAAATGGACGATCAACGAAGCGCGACTTGCGTGATGCTCACCCGGCCGTGACGCATGCGAGAAAATTAATTGGCCAATTATCGCTCGATGAAACAAAAAATGTGAATGAAAATTTGAGAAAAATTCATCGTTTCGTACCTTCTGTCCTTCCAGGGCCGACATTTTCGTTTTCCTGCTGAGTACCAGAGCCGGCGGCTTGGGAATCAACCTCACCGCCGCGGATACGGTTCGTCTCGATTTTCATTTTTTTTTTTTTTTCGAAATTCCATTTTTTTTTCATTATCTTTGAATTCTCTTTTTTTTTAATCCAAAAGAAAGGATCGAACTTTCAAAACTCGAAAAATAATTAATTTTGATTTTTTTTCTCTCAAAATTAATAGTTTTGATTTTCGGTTTTTTTTTCTTTCGATTCTGATGGATACGCATTTCAAAATCCCTATTTTTTGAGGATTTATTACGCAAAAGAAAGGATGGAACTTGCAAAATTCGAAAGATTCCCGGATTTTTTTTTAATTTTGTGAAATCCTGCAAAACGTTTTTTTAAAAATGTTTAATTAGGAAGTTTTTGAGACTCAAGTTCCCGATTATCGAAAACGCCGACGATAATTAATTTCGATTTTTTTTTCTCTCAAAAATGAAGTTTTGATTTTTTGTTTTCTCATGGAGATGCAAATGTTTCTTTACCTTTTTTTTTTCATTCGAAAATGAGTAACGGCGTTGCTTTCATTTGCTTTTTAAGTTGCGAACTGCGCAGAAAAATAATCCCATTTTCTCGCGTGTGTTTACGTACGAAAAGGATCGAGAGGGGTAGTTTTCGCTCCGTGAATAAAAATATCGTTCAGAGTCACGTATTTGTTCGTTCCTGCTTATACAAAATCTCTCTTTTATCGATTCAACAAAATTTGATTTATAATACGGTGGCGGATCGTACCCACTGCCCGACAAGCATATCGTGACGAGAAAAATCCATCCTTTCGTTTCTTTTATTTTTATTTCTTGTTGCCTCGTTGTTCTTTATGCCACAAATGATTTCCGGCTTCCGCGACCGTTTTTTTTTCTCCGACGAAGACCCATTTTCGCTTTTGTGCGATTTTATTGTCGGGAGAAAAAGCGATGAATTTCTATTTTTTTCTAGAATGCGATTTTTCGATGGAATCGAAATTTTTTGATTCTCAGCATTTTTTATAGATTTTTTTTTGCTTTTTTGATCTGTTTTTCAGAATTTTTGAGATTTTTGTCATTTTTTAAAGTTAATTTAGTCGTTTTTTCAATTTTTTTTCTAGGTCATATTTTACGACAGTGACTGGAATCCGACAGTCGATCAGCAAGCCATGGATCGAGCTCACAGGCTCGGGCAAACGAAGCAAGTCACGGTTTATCGATTAATTTGCAAAGGAACCATCGAAGAGAGAATTTTGCAGAGAGCCCGTGAAAAGAGCGAGGTCAGTTGGCCAATTTTTACAATAAAATCGATTTTTACTGGGCGAAAAAATTGGCAATGACAAAAAGAAATGAGAAACTCTGAAAATTGTTTTTTTTTTTTTTTCATTTGCAGATCCAACGAATGGTTATCAGCGGTGGGAACTTCAAGCCCGACACCCTCAAGCCCAAAGAAGTCGTTTCGCTGCTTCTGGACGACGAGGAAATCGAGGCGAAATGTAAGTCGATCCAGAATTTTTTGAAAAAGCTTCAAAAATGCAGAGAAACGCGAAAAAATATTTTTCCAATATTCTGAAAATTGTAAATAACGATCGAACTTTTCTGGCTCAATAATTTTCTCAAGCCGGGACTTGATTCGCCAAATTGTTTGATTTTTATTCTTCGTTTTCTCGGACGGTTGCGAAACGGTGAAAAATATTGATGCCGCTGCTTTTCATATCCACGAATTGTTCTCGTGTGCTCGAGCGAAACTTCGGGAACACGTGCTGCTTAGGGCTGAATGTGTACATTCAGCAATTATCCTCGTTATGCTAATTTCTCAACGACGAATAAGCATCGCGAAATAACGAAACGAACCGCCAAATTCGTACACAGGACTTTCCGGCCCTCGAGACCGAATTTAAAAAGTAAAAACTCGAAGAAAATGATCGGAATTTGTCAGCCAGTTTCTTTGGCTCGAGATTTCTTGAATTTTCTGTCGAGCAAGTCCCTTCAAGATGTAAAAACGATAAAGAGTGAAAAAAAGGAAAAATAGAGACTCGTAGTCACGATCCAATTAACGAGCAAGACTCAACTCGCGTATGAAACGTTGTACCTGTGTCTGGAATTGTCAGAATGTGTAGAGCCTCGTATTCGAATATTTCAGACAGTCAACGGAGCGAGGAGAGAAAGCAGCACGCTGAGGAGCCTCGTAGCGATCAGGGTATGAATCAGAAGGAGAGGGACCGGAAGAGGAAGCTAACCGCGCTTCCGGTCAAGGTAAAACTCGCGCCCTTAACCATGCTCGCCTCCAATCAATCGCTTCGCGGCTCGTTCTTAATTATTCACTCGTTTCTTCCCCTCTTACTTCTTCCTCTTCGTTATTTCTCTTTACCTTTCTTCCGATTATTCAGCAAGATCCAAAATAAAATGAGAAAAAATTGTACTTTTCGGTTTTTTTTTTCGCTCAGAGTTTTGCTCCATTTTCCAGTTTATTCTCGACTGATTTTTCAACTTTTTTCAATCACAGAACGATGCGAAAAAAATTTGTCTCGAGGACAACGGCCTCGGGGAGAAACTCGTCGAAGTCACGTCGCAAATAACAACCGCCACCACGAGCAATTCGACCACTGTGCATTGCAATAAACAAGTGACGTTCGCTCCTCTCCCATCAAGCCAACAATCGTTCGATAGCAACGAAGATTACGGCAGTGCGCTCGCCAGTCCCGTCAAATCGGAGGTTCGTTTGATTTTAATGTACGGACTATAAATGGGAGAATATTGGGTCTACGAAAAAAATGGTGGAGATGAAAGTTGTAGGAATTTTCATTCCGCACAACTTTGGTCCTGTTCATTTAGGCCGTAAAATCAATAATTAATGATATAATTGAATAATTACATTTCCCCTGTTTTTCCCCCTTAACTCGGAAAATATTGACCTCACGAAAAAATGTACAAGAAATAAAATGTAGAGAATTCAATAACGAACAATTTTGGTTCCCATGGTTTTTCTCGAAATGTTGAAAATGGCCGAGATATTGAGGAAAAACATCCCCCCCCCCCCCCCCCCCCCCCCTTCGGCTCAGTGGGAATTGAAAATTATGGAAAAATGAACTGATTTTCAGGACGAAACAAGCAACGAGGGCCTCGTCGTCGACGTGGACGGCCCAGTGTCCGCCTCGAGTTCCGAGGCGAGTCAAAACTCAAGAATAACTTCGGAATTTGGTGAACCGCCAAAAGTAGCTCGTCTCGGGCATCACTTCACATTTGGTGTTGGCGGTGGCGTTCGCATGAGGCCGAGTATCCGTGGGACCAGCAAGCGCGGCCGACCACGTGGCTCGAGACGCGGAGGCCCCATCGGGGGCAAAGGGCGAGGCATTCTTTTTAATCCTAACGCCAAAAATTCTGCATCTCCCGGACCGCAATCACCCAACTCAACACCATCGCCCGGTTCTTCCTCATCCCCCGGCGACCAAACTGCACAGCAGGGTGAGCAAAAAATTCGCATTATTTCCAAATTCACCGAAAAGTGAATTTTCCCAGGAAAAAAAAAAAAAAATCCTTCGTACCCGAGACAAAATCGCCCGAATTGTCCGAAACAGCAAAGTGACGTTTTTATTCTTACGAATTCAAATGAATTATCTTCCTTCGGATTTGTTTGTTTTTTATTGTTTTTTTTTTTTATTATTTTCATTTCATTTTTTATCCGACGCAGTTGTTTGGGCAAAGAAAAGAAAAATGATAAAGGCAACAATGAGAATAATTGAATCGTCAGACAACGAATATCTTTGTTCGAGCATTTTTTTCGTTCACCAAAATTCAACGTAACTCACCCTCAGGCTTGGCGAATCTCATCCCTTTGTTATCCATCCATTTGGCCTCCCCCGTGCTTCCCCTTCTTATCCAACTTTCTGGATTCATGATACACCTGTGTGTTTGTACCGCATTCACGGCATGGCGCCCATACTGTGCGTCCAGCTGACGTTTTGTTCTACGATTTACCTGCATTTTGTACACACGTGTAAATACCCATGAATACGTTTAAAAAATCTGTCTGCATGGCAATGGCAAGGAGGCAGGGACGAACGAAGAAAATGGAGAAAAAAAAAACACACACACACAGAGAAACAAGAAAGACCAAAAGAAATTCTGCGGTTTACCGAGAACGAATATTTCGAGTCGTCTTTATTATTTTTACCGGAAATGGAATATCGAAATTCTCAGGATGTTATTTTTTTTTACTTTTTTCACCTCCAATTCAATTTTTTCGTGTGAAATGTTTCTTTTTTTTCTTACCATACGATCTGAATTTCGATGCAAAGTTTTCGGCCCATTTTACGTAACGTTTTCGTCGAAAAAAAAAACATGTAGGACGATTTTTTTAATTGGACGTTTTAATTAATTTGTTTCGTTCCATTAATTACGTGAGCGACGGGGAATCTGATCTGAAAAATCGTACTGTCAGGCTTTGTATACAATTTTTTGAGATTGAGATCAAAACGACTTTTTATTTTCCTAATTGATACGATAATTATGGAAATTCTTGGCTGAGTTCTCGTGAGACATTTTTATGAAAACTAACTTTTTTGTTTCACTGGAAAAACGATTAATTCATTTGTGTCATTGTCATGGGAATTCCTTTGTTATGGAATTTTAAACGAGCGAGCGATTCTGTTTTATTGAGTTGGAAAAATTTTGTTCAATTTCAAAGCGATCAAAGGATCAAAGGACAGAGCTGTGATTTGGAGATGAAAATTTAGAAAACGATTGCGATGTATCTGCAAACGAGACAAGAATCTCAAAGTCCTGATTTAAAAAAAAGGACTTAATCTCTTTTGTGTTAAGAATCCTCAAAGAGGCATTTCCTCTCGGGACTTCCAAGGATTATGCTCAACGAATAAAAACGAACTGCGACCGTGTCTATTTCGATTATCCCTTGAGAGTATTTCACCACAACGTCAAAAGAGAGAGAGAGGCAGAGAATGAGACTTTGTTGAAATCGATGTAGAGCGCAGTAGCCATTAATCCCAGAGTCTCTTGGCTCCCTTTTCAACGCCCCCGAAAATCGCTCCCTTTCTCAACACATATCGGCAAGCCATCCCTATGCCCCTCGCCCTTCTTTGCACCCTCGCAATCCTGCGAATTTTTATTTGCTCTCGACGTCTCGCGACCGCATTGCAACTCCCATCGGGATCCCCGTCACTTGGCCACATTCTCATGGGGCTTTTCATACGATAAATAACGAAATGTGGGGCAATATGGACCCCTCAAAATATCGAAATTTTTCAAAACTTGAAACAGCGTGGACGAGGCTCTTTCAGACTTGGTATAAATTATTTCGAACGTCGTGAATGTCTTTAGAGCCCACGATAATCGTTAAAAATACGAGATACCGCAATTTGAGACGAAAATCGACGATAAAAAAAGGCAATTCAATCGACCTTATCACTGTTATTTATCCGGAAGTTCAAATCTGGTTTCCTTGCATTATTGAGAATGATGCAGAAAAAGAATAATTGTCTCCCGAAACGACTGAATATGAGGAAATTTTCACGGGGGGTCCATTTTGCCCCACATTTAGTTTTTTCGCCATATAAACGTGCTAATGTGTTCATGTATGTGTACGCATGCATAAAATGTGTTGGATGCCAACGCGAGCAGCGTCTGAGCCTTATTTTTTGAACCTGCTCCAAGAGAGTCTCAGCTCGGACGAAAAAAAAACTTTGACAAATCGTTTAGAAAGGCTCGCGTCGTTCAATACTTTGTATTCGCACTTCGCATCTTGAACACAACAGAATTAATGTTTCGCGGATTTCCCGGTAATGTTCATGGATTCAGAGACTCGATTCCGGAAGCTTCCGAATAAATTGAGCATCGAAATCCCTCCGGCGTTGACTACACCATGGCAAGAAGGATATCCAATGGCTGATCGAACGAAAAGGAAGAAAAAGCTCGAATAAAACCCTGTCGATGACGTCCCTCTTGCCCACCCCTCTCCTCCGCCCTTTTCTCGCTCCCCCTCTCTTTCCTTCTCTCGAGGACGAGGCGAAAATTCCCTCGCGAATGCACATGTGCTTCGAGGAGCAAGTGCTCCAAGAGAACCGAACAGTTGCCTCGTAAACCCCCGGGGGGTCTTTCTCTCTCTCCTTCCTCCTTCACTCTCATTTTTTCGCGACAGACTCGTTCTCGTTGCGATTCAACTTGTTTTTATTTGCTCCTTCCCCCTCAGAGCCCTTCGAGGCCTCTCTAATGTTTTTTCTGACTCATCGATCCACCAAAATTCTCCGTTTTTCTGTTTCCAAAAAAAAAAACAGTTAAAAAAAGCCTCTTATTTTTTCCCCCATAGTTCGTACGTTTTTTACTAAAAAAAAACGATCAGTTTATTCAGATTTTTTGCGAAGCCCGATCAATTGAATTTTCACCATAATAAATTAATTAACAATTTACCAAAGTTCATAAATCAAGAAATAACGATCGTATTCAATCGTAATAACTGAATTTAGCTTCTCGGTGAATTTATTTTGATACGGATACATTTTGGTGGGTAGAAAGGCCGAGAGATGTTTGGTGCTTGTCGTCGGGAGCGAGCACAGCATAATAGCAGGTGCGTAGCGAAGGAGGCAGCTGCGATCGATGCTCTTCTTAGGTTTTTGGGAACTTTTGCCTCATTCGCTTGCACCACCAATTCACCACTCTCTCACGTCAACATCGTTCTCGCTTTTTTTTCACTCTCTCTCTCTCTCTCTCTCTCTCTGCCTTTCTCTCTTTCCCGAAATATACACAAAATATATGAATATTCATAAAAATAACGCAGATCGGATCTGTATCGATTTTAAAGCAACGAAAATGTTGCACGAAATTTCGTCAAGCCGTGCGTGAAAAATTCTCGAACAGAAATTCCCGAAAAACGGAATAAATCTCGAAAGTTCTAAATCTTGACAGAATTAAAAAATTGAAAGTAAAAATCAAAGAAAAAAAAACCGTATTTTTTCATTGACTTTTCCATAAAATTACGAGTTTTGGAAATTTTATTAAATATTTAGGTTTTGAGTAGAAAATTGTGCAGTCCGAGTGTCAAAATCTCCATAACGAGCGCGCTGAACATTCGTTGAGAGAAAAAGAGAGCAAAGAGGGAAAATTAAGGAGAACGGAAAGAATGGGAGCTCCTGTGGAAATAATGAGGCGATAAATCATCGCGTGTGCTGCAAGTTTTTGAGGATCTCGAGACGGAACTCGAAAATACGAGAATCGTGTTTTTCTCTCTCTTTTCGTTCTCCACGCTTTTTTCTTTTTTCTCACACGTACAAGCAGCTGATATAATTTCTCGTAGTTTCACTTTGCAGTGAAAATGCTCAAGTTCTCTGGGTCGTGCGTGCGCGAAAAAATGCTAATTATTCCGAAGTAAAAATGTTTTTGTCGATGGTAAACTTTCCAGAATCAATCGCGTCGCTTTAAGCGATTTATTTGTATTTTTATAAATTCGCTTTTTGACGAGAATTTTCGTTTTTTTTTTCCGGCGGAAAACCATGGGAAGAGACTCCATGGGGAAAAAATATAGTGACTCCCATTCGCCCCAAGTCCCAATAATAATCAATGATTTTATTTGGTTTTTTGAATAATTAAAAATAATAAATTTGCATTACAGCCTTGCCCGGAAGTAGCGGACCAGCTGACGGGGATGGCCCGAGCAGCGTGGGTCCTGTAGGCCCTATGGCATCTTCGTCCTTGGCCCCAGGCCGAAGCGGACACAGCTCCGTTCGCCGTGGTCCAGGTCGACCTCGTTTACGTCCCACCGGACCCGGCAATCAAGGTTATCGCATTCCTGGCGCACATCATCATGCGAAAAAAATTCAACGCTCCCTTCCGGTTCCCTTGAGGTCCCAACAATTAACCTCCTCCGGTCACAAAGCTTCCTCCTCCAAGACGACAACTTTAGCGCCACCTGGAACGAGCCCCGCAACCGCAAGTTCGAGCCAAGCATCGACGTCGCTAAATTTCGCGCCCCTCCTCGAGTCCAGACCTTTTGGATTTTACACCCAACAACAACAACAGATTCAAGACTCTTCCGGACCGGAAGAAAACTCCCGACAGTCTCATTAGCAATTATTATTATTCCTTTCTCCATCAGATACAAACAAATTTTATTTTTATTCATTTGATTTTTTTTTTCATTGCGATCAAATAAATAATTTCATGTGATTAGGAAATCTGCTTCTTCCAAAATTCCTTCTTGCGATGTTGATCATTTTTTTTTTTTTTTTTTTTTTGTTCAGTTAAAATGCAGCACGACGATTGGCTGTCGACTTTCTCGAAGATACAGTTTTCGAGATTTTCGAGACGAAAACTTGGCCACGAAGTTTTATCGATTTTTTTTTATTTCCAGCTTTTGAGCTTCCGGTCTCGATATTCCGAAATAAACGTTTTCCACGCTTTTCAGTTCGACGAAAATACGATTTATCCAACAAAACAGACGAATTGAAAGATTATTTTGAAAATGATAAAATAACTTTGGAAAGTTATTCCAAACAATTTTCTTGTCTCCTTCGATCGTGCCACTTTGCTGCATCCTGGAAACTTTTTTCCCGGCAATGCAGTCTTTTCATTTATCTCGATTCATTATTTTTCCCCTCCAGTCTTTTTTTTCTCGATCTCTTACGAAAATATTGTGTTTTACAACATCGAACGTTATGGAGGAGACGGTTCGAAAAAAATTCGACAGGTGAGTGAGATCCAAAGAATTTCGTGCTTGGACTGTTTTTTTCGACGATTAAAAATGGTGTCAATTTTCGAGGCTCGAGTTTCCGACCAAAATTCAAACAGACTCGTTAAAAAATCCAAGTCCGCAACAGCCAAAAAGTCGACTGTGAAAAAAAAGAACCGTAAAAAAAAAAATTGAGAAAACGATTTTTTATCATAAAAATAATGATCAATGAAAAAATCTTTTTTTTTTTTCGTTTTGAAAAATCGTAAAAACGTGATTCAAAAATGAAGCAGTATTGTGACAATATATAAAGAAAATAACGAAGCAATTTTCAAGGGCAAAGTCTGCCCGCATATCCGTCGAGATTTTTTCTTTCGCAAAGGCCAATTTCGAGCTTATTTCGTTAATAAATGCTCCTTGGGTTTGAGGAGACCTCGCAAGAGGGAAATAAGCGAACGTGGAAAAGAGAGACTCGTTTTTTATGAAAAACCGGGAGAGCAATAAACGTTGGTCACGATTAATATCGTTTTTTTGTTTTTTTTTTCAATAACCTTTACAATGTGCTGTCGTGAAAAGTGTAAATCGATACTATCGAGAAGACAGCGAATAACGAAAAAGTCCTTGCTCCGTTGCACCTGCTTTTCTCGTCTCGTCTCCGCTGTCTCGTCGCCGATTCATCAAGCTGTGAGCACACACGAATGTACGTGCAAATTCCTCCATCGCAAAGATTCCCCTCGTCATTGTTTTTTCGTCTAAAAATTAATTTTTCAAAATTTTACAAATTAAAAATAAAAATTGGTTAAAAATCAAAAAGAAACAGTGACACTTTTGGCGAAACTTTTTCTTTTTACATTTATTGATTATTTTTTTGAAATTACGAGAAGCAACAAAAATTGACGATTTTTCGTTGAAAAAGTTTCTTAACGATCTCGCCTGAAGGAACGAGATTTTTTTTTTCATTCCTTCGCAATTATTTGGCAATTGGAGAAATGATGTGAAAATGGGAGTCGAAGGCAAATGGAAAAGTGAGACGGAGACTCGAATTTATGAGGAAGCTCGAAAATCGTCGAATAACCAATTTAACGTGTGGCGCGTGCAAGGGCCACGAATTAGTGGAGACGCACGTATCCTGTAGCCCAACGAATTAAACGAATATGTAGGCTCAAGGGCGAAGGGGAAAGGGACAGAGACGAAAAAGGGTACTGGACTGAATTATGTGAACGAGTTGACCACCTACAGCTGCTGGCTGATTGGACTAAAAGCCTGTACGCACCTTTGTGTGTCGGGGTGTGCGTGTGTGTACGCAAAAGGCTGGCTGGGCGATCTTTTCGAAACGAAATTGCACCCGCGCTCTCTCAGGGGTCAATTAGGTCAACACGAACACATGAGAATTTTCGACAATTCCTATATTTTCTGGATTTTTATTGCATTTCGAATTTTTTAATAATCGTTATTATTGTTTTTTTTTTTTTTTCAATTTAATTGAAATTCAATTAAAGAGATTTTAGGGAAAAAATTTGTCGATGACTTTCTCGATCATCGCTATGAAATAATTGTACAATTTTTTGCAACGCATTCGCATGCATCAAAGAAAATCATATTTCTGTCGATTATTCTCGTTATCTCACTTTTTCGATATCATGTTCGTGCCTGTATAATTGACCAACGAGAGAGATCGAAAAAAAAGGATCGATTAATTCGCTGCAGAGCGATGCTGCGTTATGATAAAAAGCCTGCAGTTACAAATTACGCGTGCAAGAGAGAGAGGGAGAGAGAGAGAGAGGAGAGAAAAGTGGCGGATCTTTGAAACGGGCTCGGGGCAATATTGATGTGGATTCGAATGGAGAACGGAATAAATGTATATTCTTCGATACAACGATTATCATAACGTAAATTAAAGCTGGCGTTTGGGTGCTTCATCATCGAAGCACCTTCGGGATTCGAATTACAAAAACGACGCAATTTCATTCCGAAAAAAAAAATAAATCGACTTAATCGATTTAAATCGAAAAGGAGAAACGAAAATGGTCGAAATTTTGGTCGTTTTTTCAGAGAAAATTTCGAAATCAAAGTGCGTGACGTCACGAACCTCATCCAAACGAAAATCATTGTAGAATTTAAGTCGCAGCTCGCGAACATTACGATTAACGAGCTTCCTCGTTACGATCGACAACATTTTCCATCGGGAGGAAAAAAAATGACGCGAGAACGCGACATCGGGCTTTTTGGCCACCACGTACCATCGAGCTGGTTTTAAATTACTCTCGTGGGCTCTTCTCCGCACGTCAACCACGCGCTCGTGCGGTATATTTCTCCCTCTCTCTCTCTCTCTCTTCTCTTCCTCTTTCTCCCTTAACCCCTTTACACGCCACGCAACAATTTTATTCCAGAACGCTCGCCGCACACAAACACTCCATTTTCTCGTCTTGATCGAAAAATATACACATCGATCGATTCTCCGTAATTTTATAATAAACGCCCAGCTTAAAGAGAAGGCGCGGTCGACGCGTGCCCAACCGATTTATGCAACTCCTCGAAATGTAACAAACCTCCCTCTGCCCTCATTATATTTTCCACGCAATTATTTCCAACCTACGAATTAATCAAACAAATTTTTTCCCTCTGTATATCGAAAAAATTACAAAACCTCATGACTCAAAAATCAAATACGAGATTTTTTTCATTAATTAACGTCGAAAAATTCAGGAGAACGTTCCAAATTTTTATTTTCATAAATCGATCATTTCCACTAAGCAGAAATGATTTCCAAAACTTACGAATTCGCCAGACAAATTTTTACCGCCGTATAGAAAAAATTAGAAAACCCTATGACTCAAAAATCGAATACGAGATTTTTTTCATTAATTAAACGTCGAAAAATTCAGGAGAACGTTCCAATTTTTTATTTTCATAAATCGATCATTTCTACTAAGCAGAAATGATTTCCAAAACTTACGAATTCGCCAAACAAATTTTAACCTCCGTATCGAAAAAATTACAAAACCCCATGACTCAAAAATCGAATACGAGAATTTTTTCATTAATTAACGTCGAAAAATCCAATTAAACGTGCTCCAGATCTGGACACGAACTGAAGAATGAAAAATTAGTTTCCACGACTTTTAAAATGGGACAAAAATTGGTCGTGTCAATGAGGAAACTCAGGAGAACGTTCCAAATTTTTATTTTCATAAAACAATCATTTAAATTAAGCAGAAATTATGATTATTGCAAGAGAGGAAAAAAAGGAGAGAGAACGACACGATAAATCGAATTTTAGAGTTCGTGCCAGTCAGCCAAGTTTCTCGTTCTGCTGGAAAGTTTCATGGCAGCTGCGGCCTCCGATCGTTCCTCAACGATAAATAAAAATTTAATTCTACAAATAAATATATATCTATACATTTAGCTGAACGTTGGCGTAGTATACGAGGCAATTATCGGGATCTCGGTCCTCGGGTGGTACAATGAACGAAATGGTGCTAAAAGTGTGAAAGTCGAGAAGGAAATAAACGGAGTCCGCCGGGGAGGGACGAATTATGGGGCAAGGATCGAAACAAAAGTTGCAATAACTGGCTAACGAAACTTGAATAGTGTTCGTCGAACTATTAGATCGATTTTGTCCACACGAGAGGTTCTCATCAGATGTTTTCGATGCTACAGTCTCCCGCTGGTCCAAATTGATGGAAATTTCGACTGAAAATTTCTTCAAAAGCTTTTTATTCATTTTTACTGTCAATCAAACGTTTTTGTCCATGTGGGCGAAACAGTGTTGACGGTAATTCATGGCAAGTGCCTTAATTGATGGGAAAACGTGTCGAGTTCGAGGTTTAACGTGAAGCAGTCCAGGAAAAGACAATAGTTGGATGGGTGACCGTTTTTTTGACGGTCCATGGTGCCTCCAGGGAGTCCCGAAGGAATAACAGGAACTGGATCAGAGAAAATGATAGTCTCGGAAGAATAAGCTTGCCAACGAAAAATTTTGACATCGATTGGCAGTGAAGTGGGGTCTCGGCCAAAACGTTCGTCTCGGAATACGATGAATAAATGTTTTTTTAAGCATTCGATTTTTAACAACTTCATTGGGTTTACCGTGCGAGGTTGTTTGCTTGAGCGATTGTCGATTTTTTGGCTGCTTGCGTGATTACTTCGTTAAGATAATGAGAACGTACTTCGAAATGAAGTTCGAACCGGTTATTACAGGCTCGGGCGTGTGCCGATTGAATTGAAGTTCGGGGTGGGGAGTACGCGGATCGAGTTCGAAGAGACGAAGAGTGTGTAATACATTTTGTATGTAATTTGTCGGTGCCCGGCTGTGGGGCATTGGTAATTGGAAATTGTGTGTTCGATTTTTTTTTGATTTCGGAATAAAATTAGTATTTCCGGAAGGTTGATGCGGAGGAGTTATTATTGTTGACGATGAACGGTGACTGCGATAAGTAAATTCAATTTCGATCCTGGCCCCCCGCGCCTGACGGTACCAAGAACAAAAATAAAAACTGTAACCAAAAATCGAAAACGTGTTTGTCGATTGAGGACTCGAGCGCTTTAAAAGTATTTTTCTGATGCACCTGCCGTGCCCGCTTCCTCGGTGAAGTCATGTTGTTGATTATGGAAACCAACTTGACGTTTTTGGTTATCGAACTCGACCTCGTTTTCTGCCTCTACGGACTTCCATCCTAATTTATTGTCGACAACCATGATTTTGGTCAAAATAGTTAAAACACCATCAATAATGTTGATTAGCTACACAGTAGGATGGAAAGTCTCGAGTGCATGCCGCAATCTATGGCAGCGGATAGATTTTTAACCGTGACTTTTGGGACACCCTGTAGATCGCTATAACAAAAGATGATTCTACATGCGCATGCGTGAAGTTTATGGAATTTATAGCAATCCTGCTTCAAAGGAAATGACTAAGTAACGTTATTGCGACCTCTGGATTTAGCGGAAAATAGGAGAACCACCGTAAAGTGGCTCACAGTGTCGCCTTTCAAGTATTTTCAACGAATCTCGATAAGAAATCGTCAAATCGAAAAATTCCAAAGGACTTTTCTCTTCGCAATGCAGAGATCCAACCATTCTGTGAATATCGAAACTCACTTTTCGGACACCCTGTATATCGCTATCACAAAATATGCCTCCACATACGCGGGCATGAAGTTTTGGGTATTTTCGGCATTCCTGCTTAAAAGAAAAAGACTCAGCAACGTTATTGCGACCTCAGGATTTAGCGAAAAATAGGAGAACCACCGTAAAGTGGCTCACAATGTCGCCTTTCAAGTATTTTCAACGAATCTCGATAAGAAATCGTCAAATCAAAAAATTCCAGAGGACTTTTCTCTTCGCAATGCAGAGATCGATGCGAACCCCGGACTTGGGCGAAAATAGGAGAAACAAAGAAAAATGACTGAATCCCTTCACACGAGGATCTATAAAAAATCTCGATAAAAAATCGTCAAATCGAAAAATGCCGAAGGACTTTTCATTTCGTAATGCAGAGATACAACGATCTTGTGAATTTGAAAACTCACTTTTAGGACACCCTGTACATCGCCATGAGAAAATCTACCTACATGCGTGCGTGTATGAAGTTTATGAAGTGTTTCGTATTTCTGAATTAAAACGAAGGACTAAGAAACGTCATTTCGGAGAGTGAATGCAGAGAAAAGTGGAAGAGAGAGACGAGGCGGAAAGAAAAAGAAAAAAGCTGCTGCAAGAAGAGAGCGACCGAGACGCGGGGTGCAGTCGAGGGTGGCGAGGGATGCAAAAGATAGGAAATAAGAAACTGGGCAAAGTCGGTGGTTCCTTTTCACTATTTCGTACATAAACCCCTATTTTGAGTGATTAATATAAAAATGGCGGATCCCACGCTTTTCCAAGAGTCTCTGAATGCACAGATCCGCCCTTTTGACTCCAAGAGCCGGCACAGTGGCAGATGTTTCTTACAAGTTGGGATGGCGCGTGCCCGCTGCCACTTGGCTGCGAAAAGAGAGAAAGAGAAAGAGAAAAGGAGCCCATGGCGTCGTTTCATGAAACGCCGGACCATCTGCCCCTTCTCGACCTTCCTTCCTCTTCTTTCTTCTCTTTTCTTCTTCTCGTTGTTGTTGTTCTTCTTCTTATTCTTAATCGTCACTATTTCCCTCCGAGAAGCCAAAATCCATACGGAAGTTTGCCATTTTTTTTTAAACCCGAAAATATTTAAGAATTTTTCTGTTCAACAGTTTCGAAAGTTAGCCTCTTGGAAAATTCTGCATCCTGAAAAGATTCATCGGTCGTGCATCCATTGATTTTTTGAAAAAATGAAGAAAAAAATAGTTGGCAATATAAATTTTCGTTATGATCCACGACGCCATACGTTTTTCCGACCGCCAACGAGCTCGTCATCTCGAGAGCCAAGAATGGAGAGAAGAGACGAGAAGAAAAATGCCTGATGGTGTAGTCGCGTGCCCATCGACCATGCCCCAGCATCCAGGGACAGACAAAAGAGACGAAAATTCCTCATCTCGATTATGTCCACAGAGTATCGATGTAATAAGTGTAAAAAGTCTCGTTACCCTCGCGCCATACGTTTGACCTGCGTTCCTCGTCTTCATCGAGACGAATTCGAGAGCATTTTTTTATCCTTGTCAATAAGCTCGCGTGCTATTCGAGACAAATTTTTGAACGCGAGTAAAAAGGTTGAAAAAACGTCCAACAGATCGATGGCACGATTGGCAGCTTTCGTAAGCGATCAAATTTTTTTTTCTCCTCCAGACAAATTTTTTATATCGAAAAAAAACGTCGCCGATCGTTCCCCGGCAAGTTTAGTCATTTTTTGAGACGAGCTCCGGACCGAACGACAGGCACAGCCTCACCTGCTCGGCTCTTGCACGGACTGCACCTTTCCTTGATTTTTTTTCATATGCTTCGTCGTGTCACATTCCATCCAAATTTTGTCCCACTGAGTCTTCAAACATCTTCTCCACTGATTGTCCTCCAAAGCTCTCTGTTTCGATGCAAATTCCTCACAGAAAATTCCTCCCAGTGCATTTCTTCCCTCACTTTTATTTTTTTAATTTTTTACTCCCCCGGAATCAACTATTTCAATGAAAGGATCATCAAAACATTCAACAATGATTGAGAATAAAATTTCATTCGAAATCGAGTCGATTGAATGACGTCAAATTTTTTAAAATCATGATATTTTCCATTATTTTTCGATAATTCATTCGATTGCGTAATCAAATTCCTCAATAATTTAAATAAATAATAATCAATAACAAAGTAGGCAAAAAAAATAAATGGCGAACGAATCGATTCATTTTTAACGAATATTCGAAATTACCTGCGTCAGCCTCACCGTTTATGAAATGTTATTAATTATTGATTAATTAAGAAACCAATAAATTCAAAAAATTGTAACCTTTTTGTTCATGCGATATTTTTATTTTTATTTTTTTTTGTTGCGGGTAAAATATTCGCAACAAAAACAAACGACGAAGAGAGAAAAGACGAGAATCAGTAACAGGTACGTGGGCAGGAAAAAAAATGGTTGGATGAATTCGTAACGCATCGAGGTGCAAAACAATGACATTTTATCCACCCCTTGGCCACCTGACTCGACTTGGCAGTGCACATAAACGTTTGTTGTGTAAAAAAAGCCACGAGATTGCTTGCAAATAAATCCAGGATGAAAAAAAGAATTTCAAAGAAAAAATTAAGCCAAGGATAAAAAAGAAACGATTGAAAAAGAAAAAAAAAACGAAATCCTGTTGTCGAGACTTTTGGAATAATCGCAGGAATGCCCGGAAGTAGCAGATTGCGTTGGTCGTATGGTAAATATACAAACAAAATGTGGAGGAAACGTAAGAAAACGAGAGAGAGAAAGAAAACACCACGTGAGAACAAACGACCACCTGCCATTGCTTTTTGAAGTGTCGAGACCGCGCGTGCTCTACGCGTCTCTCCCTCTCTCTCTCTCTCTCTTTTTCTTTTCCTCATGCCCAGCGTGAGTCTTTTTTCGAGGGATGAAAGATCTCGAGAGATCCTTGCAGGGGAACTCGCGTGCCGGACGTCACAGCCTCTTGAAAAAAGAAAAAGAGCCCCGAAAACTTACGAAAATGTGTGAAGGAAAAAAACAAATTTTTCTCGAATTTTTCTCAAAAGTTGAGACACATTTTGCCATTTTTTTATGATCCAGCACGAATATTTTGAAAAAGTAAAAGAATTTCGGTGCAGCTCGTTTTTTTTTTGCAAAATGATCCTGAAAAGTTTCGAATGGAAATTGATTTTTTTTTTTTTCGTTCCATTTCCCGTTTTTTTTTTCTCGTTGCTTGTTGGAAAATTTGATCGATGAGAATTTTCATGACTCGGAATAAAAAAGCGTGGTCGTCGATAGAAAGAATCGACGTTTCCTCCTTCGGTGCGTCGTCAACTTCCGGTACTCGCGGTACGTACGTACACACAGTTTGCTTAAAATACTAGTAAATATATAGGACGGATGGCCGAGGAGCCGAAAGTCTCAAAATGAAAATGTCAGGAAGCAACAGATGGTCGTGTCAGACAGAAGAGAGCTCCGTGCTCCGCAGCATCCGCGCACATTTTTCCTTCTCTCTTTCTCTTTCTCTTTCTCGCCCTCGCTTTTCGTCCTCTTTGTGCGAGAATTCTTGGCACGTGCCCCGAGCCAATGGTGTGCCGCGATTTTTCTTTGCCCAAAGAGAAAAAAAGATAAAAACAGGACCTTCGACGCCATATTATGCTCAGGCATGGTCCAGATATGTTCTTCCTCCAAAAGAGAAAGAGACGAGTATTTTCCTAAAGGAACTGCGAGACTCCATGTCCTCAATCTCTTTTTTCACTTAAAAAAACCCCTCCTCTCTATATGGCTCCAGAAACATGAAAGACTAAGGTAAAATGGGAATGTGGGGTAAAATGGACCAGGCAAAAATTTTGCAACAAAGATATTATTATTTTTCTCAATTATTTTACTGGCACGTTAATTTACAAGTTTTTTTCATTCCATTACTCAACGTTTACTCGAATTCTGAATAGTTGATGGAACGTTTTTTACAAACGACGAGTAATTTTTTATTTTTTTCGATCCTGGTGGTCCATATTGCCCCAACCTCTCCTTCGATTTATTCAGATCTCGAGGATATCGCTTTTCCTTTATTCGTGCCTCTTCCTTCCTTCTTTTTCAAACTCTCCTTGCGATCTTTTCCTCCCTTGAGATCGAGCACGAGAGGATCGAGCGTAAAAACATGATCCTACGTTTCCTTCGTCAAAGTTACGACACTTTTCGGCTCAGCTCAGCTTTCGATCAAAAGACTTTTTTTATTCGTTTCTTTTTTGTTTTCTTCGCCATCACAGCAAAGGTTCATTCATCTACGAAGCAAAATGAGTCCTCGGGCATTTTTTCTCTCCTGCCAGTTTGGGCCAGGCAAATTATATGATTTGTCGGAGTCACTAATTTTTTGAATTTTGTATTTTGAGTCGCGAAACTTTTTTCACACTTTTTACCATTTTTTTCTTTTTATTTTCCATTTAAAAAGTGAATTCTCGTGTGTTTATTTTATTTCTTAATCCGCCAGATATTACGAAAGGATGTTTGCCATTCTTGGCTGAGTTTTGTTTTCGATTCGCTGCAAAAATCGATCCGCGCCACCGGAAAGTTTATCCTTACTACTTTTTTTATGCACACATTTAATTCGACGACACCGGACGCCGCTTCGATTTACATCGACGCCAGTATTAATTCTCCAGAACTCCGGAGCATCGATTTAATTAACGTCGATGTATAATTAATGCGAAAATCGAAACTTACGATCGTCCAGCCATTTGTTCATCGATCACGTGTTCACCGGTAAGACTGAATTTCATTTTTCTTGAATATTTCGAAAAAAATCATAAAAATTAAAAATGCTTTTTTTTCCACGATTTTTCTTGCTTTTCTTTTCATGGTGGAAATCCTTGAAGGCAAATCCTTGAAACTTGGGCTTTTCTAACCACAATACATTATTTTGGCGGGAGCCAGGAGAGGGGATCGAAAAAGTAAGCGTTTCGAATTGAAACGTATTCTGTGTGATTTTTGGAGTGTTTGGTCCTGTCGTTACGGTTTTCCACGTCGACAATCGAGTTTTTCGATGACAAAGAGTTTTTCACCCCCCCCCCCGTGTGGCTAGTGTCCTTCGTGGGGTCAAAGGGGCTCCATTTTCCATTGAAAATATCGCAGCGACTCTCGGACCACTCGTTTCTCATTCCCGAACGATTTATTTCTCATTCCGAACGAATCTTACGTTGAAAAACGCATTGAAAAAAGTCAAAGGACGAAAAGAAGATTTTTCAAGGTCAAGCAGGTGTACACTTGGTCGTTGACACTCGATGAAAATTCACGCTCAATAAACTCCGCAAGGAACAATGCAAATACATTTGTTGACAACGTCCACGATAAATTACGTGATAAGTATATCGAAAAGTACCATTTTATCTCGCCCCAATGAACACGACACCCACAAATCACATTTATCGACACTCGAGTCCTTTATTTTGTGTAATTTTCAGATTCCTTTGTACCTCGCCCTCCTAAATTCGTTGAGCCACCGTTTTCATCGGTTTCGAGCCACTCGAAATTCTCGAGATATTTTTATTTCAATTTTTCGATCGAATCTAAAAAAAAAAATGAATTTTTTCGATTTGTTTTTTTTTTTTTTATCAGGTTTTATGAACTAAAAATAAGAGTTTCTTGCATCGGGACACGTTTCCCGAACATTATTGCAAATTAAAAATAGAATTTTCTTCAAAATGTCGCGTCGAGCATTCGAGAATTTGAAACTGTCTTTTCTCTCTCGACGATTCTTCAGAAATAATTTCCAAGTCCACCGAAAACTTTTTCGTCAACAAAAATAAAATTGTGCAAAAGTAAACAAAAAAAATTACATTTTTGAACATTTTTCCTGCAAAAGTGGAAAATTCTCGTCACTAATTTTTGCCAAACTCGATTTTCATTTTGTTACAAAATCATTTACTAGTCTGTCGCTTATTAGAATGATAAACAAGCTTTCTTGAATAGAACACGAAAGTGTGAACATTTAACAAGTCAATTTTTTCGCTTCCAAGCCAAACGGGCAACGAGCCAATTTCGTGGGTGAGAATTTCGCGATTTAATGGCTTCGTAAAGTGTTAACATTACGCAGATGCAGGTGGAGGTTTTTCCACAGCAAAGTGTCAATTTGTATCCGAAAAATCGAGATTCCAATCACGTTCGATTTATCTCACGAATCGATAGAAAAAAAAAATTCAATCAAAGTCAAAATAATTTTTAAAAACAACTGGAAAAAAAAATGAAGAATTTTATGAATAATCAACAAAACAATTTCCCAAATCCTTGCCCAATTCGTTTTCCTCAACAAAATTCTGACAAAAATTGTTCTCGCTATTTTTCAACTGCAAAAAAACCTGCCCGAATATTTTTCAACACAAATAACGCCCCATACGTTGTGTAAACGCAAAGTTGGAATGTGAAGTTGGGCTGTAGTTGTTTTCAAAATAATTTTCAAGTCTAGAGGCTGCAACGAGTCTTAAAAATCTCACCGGACGCGCCCAACTTCGCCAAGTTATTCTTACAGTCAAATTCATAAATCATACGAAATAGAACGACATCGAAGACTAGCGCGATAAAATGTTTGACTCGAAAATACAGCAAAATATTAGTGTCTCTCAAAAATACAAATCGTGCAAATTCCGAAACTTTATTCCGTCATTTTTGCCATTCGACGTTAACGATCTGATTATGAGTTGAAAAAAAAAATCGAATGAACAAAATTGCACGATTTTTCATGAACTAACAAAATTAGCAATTGTTTTTTTTTGTTTCGTCATTTTTGTCGATCCGCGTCAACGATCTTATTGTTTGTTGAAAAAAAAATCGAATAAAAAAAATTGAACGATTTTTCGAAACGTAATGAACATTTTTTTCTTTTTTTTCTTAAAATCCAATCACGTTTTCATTTTTTTGAAAAATTGAGAGAAATGAGTACAAGTGAAGGCTCTACGTCGAAGATCGATGGTCACGAACTCCTGGACAGGTTTGTGCTCCGGAAATGCAGGTTGACCTTGAAATAAATCGATCTCCATGTGGACCATTTCCGGTTTCTTTATATAGAGGCTTTTTTCCTATATTTGACCTTACACGTACTGACCTGTTATGAAGGAGAAACATGCACCCTCCCTCGTAATGTTGAATAAGCAGGAGCACAGCTGTGCTGGGCACACTGCACGACCGAGAGTTATCGAAAGTTTAACACACGCGTGTATAGATATACGTTGCTATATTGATGAGTAATATACGAGCCACGGGAGCATTAGTTACTTCCTGTAAGAGGAGAATCCACACGATGAGTCTCGGTTCTTTCACCCTCAGATTTCTGCAGCACTCGAGGAAACCCCGATCTATGCCCACATGTTGAGAAATGTGATCTGTACCGCAACGACAATATCGAACGCCCTGATATTTTTCATAAAATCTCGAGTGCCGACTCCGGAAACTAAACAATTAACAAATTTTCAAATTTCCCTATTTTTTTAATGTTTTATAAAAAAAGTCTAAATTGTACGATTTTCTAATCTCTTTCGTCGGCAAGTTTTTATTAATTGGGGAAGTTGGAGAAAAAATTGGAACGGAGATTTAAATTAATTTTTGGCCGAATTGATATTTTTTTGCAGCGATTTTGAAATGAGAATAGAAAATGTGATTGTACGAAAAAATAAGAAAAATTGCATCAGTGAAAATGTTGAAGAAAAGATCGAAATTAAAAAAAAAAAAAAAAAAAAAATTGCAGCATCAGCGTCATTCGATCTGCTCGATCTCGTAGGTCAGTCTTTTGATATCACGTGGCAAATGGGCCAATGGGGCAGGTCAGTGTGTTTATTCGAAGCGAGGGTGACGAGAGTTCGATCAGTGGGGAAAAAAGCGATAGAGAGGGAGATGAATGGCTTTCGAATGGGGAGCGAGTGGAGAGAAGGTGTTTGTAAGGTGGTTGGAAAGGTCGAGAAAACCACCGCGTCGATCGAAGCAAGCAGGGAGGGTGCCAGATATTTTTCTAGCCACGTTTCTCTCAATCATTTTTTTTCCTAGCCTTGACGAACCTCGGCAAATCGTTATTTTTTTCCTTCAACGTATCCACCGATTTTCTTGCTATGTATCGAGCTCCATGGAGAAGCAGAAGGTGGAGAGAGAGAGAGAGAGAGAGAGAAAAATCATGACGAAAATCTTCGACAGCTGTCCCGAACGTGTTTCGCTCGTTTACCGGGCGATCCCGAACAAGCGATGGATCGGCAGGAGCACAGTGCCGATCCGTGCGCTGCGTAGTTGTCGATCTCGCCAGAATTTTTTCCAAAAAACGTTATCGAGTGTGTGTCCGATCATTTTTTACCGAAATTTCGATTTTTTCAACAATTTAATGATTTTTCTTGAACGTTCCTGCAAGCAAGATCGAGCGGAATATCGGATTTTTTTATTTTGTTATTTTTTTGTTTTTCAAATACGAACGCCACCGAGTTCACATGGCGCACTGTGATTTTTCTGGTACCTCTGGCTTCCCTCAACCTCGAAGTCTCGGTGCGCAGCTGTCGGGATTCCCGAAGAGATTATCTCGCGAATTTCGATAGAACCGAGTGTGCGGAGAATAAAAAGAGAAAAGTGGAGAAAAATATGTATAGGCGCGGGGACAAATAGAGAGTCGAGGAAACCGAAGGATAAGAAGACAACACAGAAGTCTTTGGATCTCTTTCCTTGCACCTGGCTCGACGCGAGGCTCGAGTGCTGATGGCAAACATGAAAGCCTTGGAGCTCTGCGATGCACTCTCGGTTCTTGTATCAACGACCACCTTCGCAAACATGCAGATTCGCTCAGATAACAATAACGCGATACGCTAATAATTATTATTTTATCGCTCGTAGAGTTTTGAGTCTGAAAATTTGGAGGGTGGGAATTAACAGGGCCAACAAAAAGGCTCACTCACGATTTTTATTTGCCCTGATAATCTGTGCCTGCTGCTTCCGTCCATTGTGCAGATTTTTCGAGGCGCGATCGCCATTTTTTTCTGTACAAACAAAAAGTCCTCGCGGCGTTACGATAACAGAGGTTCGGGAAAAAATCGTCGGTATCCTGTCGCAACGTTGCAGTTTTTCCAGAAAAAATGAAATTTTGAAATAATTCTTCCAACTCCCAGGCAATGCTCGTGTGTTTTTAATGTTCAACGGATGTAGGAGTGTGTCCTTTCTTTCTTGTGAATCTTAGAAGATCCTTCCTGTCTCCCTTCCGCCCTTTGCCCTCCGCTCGAGCGAACGTGCTTCCTCGTTTTTTTGCTGCTCCTTTCCTCTCTCGATCTCTTTCCCGCCCTTTCTCTCTCTCTCTCTCTCTCTCTCTCTCTCTCTCTCTCTCTCTCGCTACTATCTTCCCTGGTTTCCCTCGCGCCAGGACAAATAGGCAGCTGCTCCGATTTTTCGACAGCACGTGCTACCACTGTGAGCGTTTGCTCTGGTTTTGCCGCTCCTCCTCGAATCCACTTCCTCGTTCGTTTCAACAGATACGCAAGAAGAAGACGTACTCACATTTTTCTATAGATATAGATTCGTCCTGGGCGTAGTTCGAGGCTCGTGCCATGTCCTGCGGACGGTGCATGCGTAGTTCGAGTTGGACGATGACCAGCACTCGAGAATTACAGGATCAGGATTTAAGGACGTTGTGTGCAAAATTTTCTATCGATAGAATTCCTTTAAATTTGCACCACACAGAGAAAAAAGCGATATTTTTGCTCGAGCAATTTTAAAAGCTTTCACCATGTAGAAATCGAGATATTTATTTATAAAAATCACTATTTTCAGTAGTTTCTCATAAGAGCGTGTGTTAAAAGTTGCAATTTCCAACATTAAATATTTCGATTTCTAAACGGTGAAGCCTCTTGAAACTTTGCATACACTTTTATGTAACATCGAAGAAGCTTTATTAAAGTTTTTCAAAAAAATTGGTCGTTAAATTTTTTCGAAATTTTGTTTATTATATAACAAATACAGATTACCTCGGAGAATCTTGAATTTAGAGTATGTTGTTCTTTAGTCAATTCGTAACAAGTTTTTCTAATGAACTTTGGCTCGCAAAGCATTTTGTATGTAAAAAAAACTGAATACGAAAATTTAGATTTGACCATCGCCACACAACGTCCTTAACGATCCTCGAGATAATTAAACAATCACGTCAAAATGATGGCCAATGAAATTTTTTAATTGCACGACAAAAGAGCTGTGGCTAAAAAAAAAAAAAGATTTTTCATTCTCCTTCGCGTTTGGAAAGGCGAAATGTTGAAATTTCTGTTTTGTATTCACTACGAGGTGGCGTGTCGTATTGACATTTGGGTCGCAGGTAGCTGCGAACATTTTTACTGAATATATGTAAAAAGCTGCGGTGGGGAAAAAAAATGGACAGAAAGAGAGAATGTATTTGAGGACGCGGTGAGCGTAACGAGAACTTTTGAGAGATGAAACGAGATGAGGAAGAGGAAAAGCAAAGAAGACCCAAGAGGAGAGACAGCTGCCATTCGGTTCCACAGCGACGCCCGAACACCGAACAGCTCTCTCTAACATCTGGCGCGGTATTCCGATACTTATTGCCACGCGCCACTCTCCCCCCACCCTCCAACCTAAATTCCACTTTTTCTTATTCTCCTTTTCCATTTTTTATCGTTTTTCATATTTTTCTAAACTGGCTGCACCGAAGGAACCAGATTTTTGTCGATGGAAGGCTCGTGGCAGCCTCGAGAGTCCGGAACCCCTGTTTTCGTAACGCGACTTTAAATTCGTTGAGAAATCGCTCGAAATTCGACAAAAATAAAACGAGCTTCGAATCATAATGAAGTTTCCTCGTTCCTTTGGCAATTCTGCGCCGAGGACTCTTTCCAAAAATCCCTTTAATCCACTCGATTCCCATTGGAATTCGCGAAGCCTCGATGCTGCCACGGGAGTCCGGAACCCCTGTTTTCGTAACGACTTTAAATTCGTTGAGAATTCGCTCGAAATTTGACAAAAATGAAACGAGTATCGAATCATAATGAAGTTTACTCGTTCCTTTGGCAATTCTGCGCCAAGGACCCTTTCCAAAAATCTGCTTAATCCACTCGATTCTCATTGGAATCGCCCGTACATGTTTTTCGAGGATCCAAAATTTCGCTGCGCATAACTTCCGAGTCGATTCGTTCCCGCGCGATCTCCTCGGCTGATACGAGAAGTTTTCGAATCGGTAATCGACACGAGAAGGAAACGCACAAAGACGTACACGAGCATGCACCGGTTTTTAGTGTTTTAGCATCGGCTATGAAATTACCTCGAGCAACAACTCGGAGGAACGGACGAAAAATAATAAAAAAGAAGAAACAGAAAATATTAAGGGACTGTATGAATTATAATAACAAAATTCGTTTCGGTGCTGATGAGGTCGTCCGGTAAACCACTCGAACCACCGAAATACGTCCACATGTACGTAACAGTGTGTGTTCGGGTGCACGCATCGTTGTGATGATTGTTTCGGATGAGAGCGCGTCGAACGGTCCGCGATAAAAATCGCAAGACGTTGGCGAAAAAAAACGAGGGGCTTGTGAGTGAAAAAACCCGAAAAAATGAGGCAGATTCGTATACGAAAAAAAAAAAAACAAGAAAAATACATACTCGTACAAATATATTTGTGTAATTATGCTAATTGGCTCCTAATAGGACGATTTTAATGTTAATTGGCTTAATGAGAAGCCTCTGGTTCGGTGAGAATCGTTCTCCGGCCAGCGAAACTTCGTTGAGCTCGTTTTACACGAAATCCTCAGGTCTATCGGAATTTTTTGGGACTCCGATGTGTGTTTTTTTTTTTTTTTGCTTCGTAATTATGCTCCAACAGGAAATTAATTAAAAAGTAATGGAAAAAAGTTTTCGATCGAAACGAGTTGTCGAAAATCTTGGAGAATTATTCTCAACCCGATGACGTTTTCTTTCTTTTGATGAATTTTCGAGTTCAATCTCCGGTCGGAATGTTTTTCATGGGGAAATTAAAAAGAGCGTGAAAAATGTTTCTTTGCTCAAATGTGGGCAATACCTCCATGATGTTTATTGGGGAATTCGGCTTTGGGATTGCGCTGCAATATTCGGTAGAGCATAACTAGTGAGGCCCGAAACTCAGAAGACCATAACGTCCGGAGCAACGATCCGAGAGTTAATAAGAGGCAAACAGTCAGTTGAGAAAAAATATTCATGAATATATAGAAAAAACGACCAAGCCAAGAAACTTATGAATAAAGTGACTTTGTTCGAAAGAACATTTCGGCTTCCGGATCGCTCTGACCGAGCCCCTTAAGCTTTTTAACCCGAGGACTTCGTTCCCCATCGATTGTCTCGCAGTTGCTTGATTATTAAGGTACTGCGTGAACAGCAATTAGTCCCTGGGATATTCAGAAATGAGAGAAAAAAAAATCACGTGAATCCAATTTTTTTTTTTGGGAAAAAATTGATTTTTGAGAAATTTCTGTTGAAATCACAGCAAAAAAATGAATTTTTTTAGTTCAACGAACGAAAAGAACGAAAACGAAAGGAAACGGAAGTGAAAATGACTGGAAATTCGAAATGATGCAGAGAAATAAAAATGGAGGTCAAAATAGAGAGAGAGAGAGACAGAAAACGATATCGAGCATATGTCGGTCGATGCATTAAGGGATTTTTTTTTCCATAGAGCCCAACCCTTTTCCTTGGCAGACGAGACCGAATTTTCCGTTTGAACCGCGCCCCTCTGACAGACGTTGGAAATATGCTTGTCTCGTAGCTTCCTTGAAAAAGGGGAAAAAACGTAACGGGTTAAAACGTACTATTTATCGTCGAATTTTTGTCTAGAATAAAGTCGTTTTTCGAGCCAATTTTCTCGATGCAATAATTTTCAAACTTTTTGAGTTTTATTCTCGAAATTTTGTACACGCTCTTATCGTTTGTCAAAGAAACGGATCCCATTTTTTCAAAATGAATTTGACTAATTTTTTGGCTCAAAAAAAATAAAATCGAACTTTTGGATCCTTTTTTTTTTCCACTCAGAATCCAGAGGCCCCAGGGAAAAAATGTCCCAGACAGATCGTTGTGAGAATAAAAGGATCTTCGTTTCGTCTCGTTTCGCGAAACGGAAACCATCGCGGTTGCGACTGTATAAAGATCGTAACAAGCTCCACTTACGTATTCGAATGTTTTCTCCATTTTTTTGCTCCTTGTTATATTTTTTCTTCCAAGTGCCTATCGTCACTTCCAATTGTTGAGCTAACGGACTTTTGCGACGAGAACTCGGAGCCACAATAACAATGATGTTGCAAAACTCACGCCCTTTTTCTATTGATACTCAAAGTATCACAAATGGTGGCATTTTTTTTATCTCACTCTTTCCTCCCCATTGTCCCTCTGACGGAGTTTCCCTTTTTAATGTCCATCCGCTCGTCCGTATGTCTTTCTGCGATGCACGAGCCATTTTTGCCTCTTGCTTTCTATTTGCCTTTGCACACAATATTTTTATCACGGGTCCCGAAAAATGTTCTTTACGAAAAATCGTATTTTTCGAGTTAAACGTGAGAATTCAAAATTTCTGCAATCTTATGAATTTCCCATAAAAATGTCCCATCAAACGAACTCCTAGTCCATTTGGGAATGAATGCCCATCGTTTTTTTTTCTTCATTCATAAATAAGATCGTCAATTTTGCAAAATTCCTAATAAAAAAAAAAGTTGTCAATTTCCCAAATTTCTGCAATCCCATCACATTCCCCATCGAACGAACTTGTCGGTTTTTTCGGAAGGAATTCCCATCGTTTTTTTTTTTTTAATTATTATTGGAACATACAATTTTTAGTTTTATAAATTTCATTATAAAGTTTTCAATTTCCCAAATTATTCCTGCAATCCCATGAATTCCCCATGAAACGAACTTGCCGTTAATTTCGAAATAAAATTCGACTTTTTTTTCGTCATTATAAAATAAAATTGAGTAATCCTGAAGAAATTGGTGAATGAATGAAAGAGCAGCGAAGAAAATGAGTATCCAGAAGAATGTACGACGCCGAATCGTTGTCCTTGAGGCGGTTGCGCTTCGCAGGGCTCCAAACTCTTTTTCCATGGGGAGGTTATGTGGTGGGGCGATCTTTCAAGTGCGTTCTTGCACAGTAAGTCAGTAGCCATAACACAAATACATACAAATAAATTAACATATGGGTAATTCCATGTCAACTGGATGTCGAATGAATTTTCAAAGTTGCTCAGTTGAGGAAGTTCCTAATTTTTCGAGTGGAACATTTTGTTAAACGGTTAAAAGTTCGTTTTCCAAATTGCCCTCGAGTGTGCAATGAATTTTGTCGAGGAAGAAAAAAAATTGCAATAACTGCAAATAAAAAATTCTTTCAATTTTTATTATTTAAATAAACAACTGGTTCTCGCATGTCGAACGAAAAACGACTGAAGATTTCGCGTACATTTTGACGATCGTTCGTATAAAAAATCGAGATAAAATTGAAAAAACTGCATGGAAGGAAATATTTTTTGAGAATTCGAGAAAAAAACTTTGTCAAGATTTAAAAAAATGATTTTATGAGCTCAAATGTGGGTCGAGCCGTGGCTAAATTCCCCATACGAATGTCTATACTTGAGACACACACACACGCACGCATAAATAAATGAAGATACACATCCATATCGATAAAAAATACAGTCAGTTGCAAAACGATCGAAATAAATGAGTTTTTTTTTTTTCAATGATTTTGAAATTTGAAATGTTTTCGAAATCCCAAATTTTCGCGAGTGCATTTTGACGCTGATTCTCTGTCTTTTGAGCGTTTCGACTGTCTGCATAAAAAATGACTGTCGGTCGAGGTTTTTTTCAACCGTTCGATAAATATCAACGTGTTTCATTTGTTTTGGACGTGACTGTAGACGTAAATACATTTATACGTGAAATAGAGTTAGAAGCAAACTGCCACCGAGACGGTAGATACGCGTAAGGAAGCGTAACGCCAAGAGCGTCGTAGAGCGCGAGCTGCCCTCGTAGAGCCGAGCCTCTGACTCGCGACTTCCGGTCAATGCAGGAAGCACGCTCGGTGCCCCGCCGCCGCTGGTTCTGCAGACGACGAAGCCAAGACGACGACGACGACGACGACGACGACGACGACGACAACGAATTTCTTTATATTTATATATATTTTTTTTTATGAATGTGACGAGGCAAATCCTGCGTAAAGGATTTTAAGTTTTTCCAACATTCGTCGACACACAGGGACAATTTTACCGATTTTCAAATTGGTCCCGAGGATTTCAAAGTTCTTCGTACGATCGTCAAGGATTTTGAGACTCCGGATCGTGTTGCGAACGCGACCATTTTAAAATCTCGAAATTTTGACACGAATTTCGAGTCGAATGAGCCCTGCTCGCGGCCTGGAAGCATCGCCGGCTTCCGGAAGTCTTGCAAACTCAACGATTTCGGGATCGTCGACGCTCTCATTCATTTCGAGATAAAGGAGCTCTCCGCTGATCCTGGAACGACTTGAACCTTATTGGAGGAATCTTGGAAATGCGGCCATTTTGAATTTTACGATAATCTGCACTCGTAACGATCGTCCAGAAAAATATGGCATTGCGATTTTTTTGTGCTTGCCCCTGTTAATATACGCAACACAACGTTTGGTGTATTATGTATGGATTATGAGAATATGGAGTTTACCGACCCCTGAATGCTCGCGCTCTCATTTATTTATTCATTAGGCACGTGCGCGTGCACGGCGGACGCGCTAATTATATATTTTATTTCTCGCGATGGGGTTAGCTTGTGCGCACTCGCACACACTCACGCCTCTGCCTGTCCGCTCCTTCGTCTCCTCTCTTTCCTTTTTTTTTTCTGTGCTTCACCTCAACACGTGGCACGGGTCATATCCCCACATCAGTTGATGACGATGACGAGCCGTTACACTTTGTGTGAATTTTTTATATGCCGTACAAACGTCCACGCACGTACAGAAATGTAAAGGTACGAGAGATTTTCATCGATTGTCATCTCACGGACGATTTTCAAGGGTAATGTGAATTCTTGAAGGTCAAAACTGTCAAATAATACAAGCAAATTGTTTCGTGAGCGAACGAAACTATTGTGGCAACGCTGTCAACACAGGCTGGTTGTTGCTTTCGTAAGGGAAATGGCGATTGAAATTCTGTGGATAGAGTTTTTGACAGTCTCGTGCTGTCAACTGTCACTCTGTCAATTATTACTGCGCTAATCTCTTTATTCTGTCAGGGCTCTTGAAGGTCAACTGTCAAATAATACGAGCGAATTGTTTCATGAGCGAACGAAACTATTTTGGCAACGCTGTCAACAGGCTGGTTGTTGCTTTTGCAAGGGAAATGGCGATTGAAATTCTGTGGATAGAGTTTTTGACAGTTTCGTGCTGCCAACTGTCACTCTGTCAATTATTACTTCGCTAATCTCCATTTCGTCAGTTACCATAATTGGAAGTTTCGCCAAGTAACAACTGTCAGCCCAATGGGTATATTCGTCTTGACAGAATTCTGTCAACTGTCAATTCTGTCAATTCTGTCAATTCGACATGTATTAAGCTTGAATATTCAGAATCGGAGAATTTTTGATCCATTCGTTACCGATGATTGTACGTGTATCAGACGAATTTTTGAAAAATCATCACTCAACGCTCAAGTTCAGTGGAACGAACATTTCCAGATGTCACATGGCCACGGTCGCCCTATTTCATTCCGCAATACATGCATCGTTCGCTTCATCAATTTCATCTTATTTTCTCCTCTCCTCCGTTTCCATCGTCTTGATCTCCTTAAACCTCGATTCTTATTTTCCTCAGTAAAACCCAGTGATCCGAGTGGTCCAATGAAAACGCGCCCCTGTCATTTATCCCTCCGGAGGAAACGATCATTTTCCGTCCCGGAAATTCGCGTTTCAATTCTGACGAGAGAAGAAAAAAACGTTTTCCTCACGCGACAACCACCAGCCGTCATTCCGGTGCTCGAAACTGCCATCTACCGGTTAAGAGAATCCATAATCCCTCGTGCCCTTGCACGGTGGTTGAAAGAAAAAAAAACCACCCCCGTTTCCACCATAAATCCCTGGCGAGTACATTTCCCCAGATGTTCACTCTGTCCACATGTTCCTTGGCTGTCACGTTCTCGATCTTTCCAACTTGCTCTTGAATCTTGACAGACTAGAAAAAAATCAAAACTCTCCATTTTTTTCGCGATCTTTTTTCAATGGCAATTGAAAAAATCAACAATCAATTTATTTATTTATTCTTTTTTTGTTGAAAAATAAAAACAAACACCTGGTCGGCCTTTGAAAGAAAAATCGATTTGGTTGAAGATTTTTTTCGTCGTTAAAAAATCGTAATTTTTGACTGTCAAAAATGAGTGGAAACGCGAGGACGAATCTCGCGAATCACAGAGCACAAGGGGGCGAATCCGTACGAGGATCACTTCGAAGGTCTTCCCCCCTTTTGTCCCACATATAAATATACACCTTCATATGTCTATACACATATAACACTTTATGCATTCGTTGCAAGTGGCAGATGCATTTAGGGGCCTCGAGTAAAAAACCTCGTACGAGCATTAATTTTCTCCCCCTCTCTGTTTCTCCTTCCCTCGCAACCTGGAGGAATCGTGTTTCATGTATGCAACGCATTTCCAGGGAAGAAGACCTCACGAAGCTTCGTATACGTGCCCACTCAATAGTTACAACCCTCCACAATAATTCGTCGACGAACCAAAAGTGACAAAAACGAAAGATTTTTTCTACGAAATTTTATAAACAAAGGACCAAAAAAAAACGAAAATCAATGAAAAAATGTCCATAAAGTTTTTCCACTCGAAAATAATTGTAATTTGTTAATAAAAAATTTCTCGTCTTTTCAATTCGGAAATTTCGACGACTGAAGAAATGCCAGAAAGTCTAGAAAATTTGGCCTCTTTTTTGCAAGAATTTTTGACCAACTTTTTGGAAAAATGCATTCCAGGGTTTACTCGGTGCATCACGAAAGATGCACCACGTGGCCAGGTGTCAATGACACCAAAGAGACCGTACACTCTCGGGCACCTACAGCAGACATGTGTGTATTTTTTTCCTCGACGATTTATTCCTCGGATGTTTGAAAAGGGTTGAAAAAGGGCTCGTCAGGTTAATATCCCTCTCGGTGCACACTGTGACAGTAAGAATAATCCTTTTGGAAGCCTTTTCTTCCTTTTTTTCTCTCGCTCTCTAACTGTACGTGTGCACCTTCGAGACTGGGTGAAAGTGCAGCAGGGTTGGTGGAAAACTGGTGGCATAATAGAAATCGGTATGACAAAAGGGACGAACCGAGAATTTTTCTCTCTTTCTCTCTTGTACTGCTCGTCAGAGGCATCTGGCAACCACCGACAGTCCAAACAAACTTTTGTCCCTCATTCATACTTCTTTTTTTTCTCTTTCCTTTTTCTTTCATTTTTTGGCTTTCTCTCTCTTTGTACTTAGGACAGTGCCCTCCAGTTGTTCGAGGACTCTCATCCGATCTTCTGGTCGTTGCTTCGGACGAGGACCAGGACCGGGAGTAAAACTCTTTGCCTTGACTTTTTTTTTTGGTAATTGTTTTCGTTGAGAATTTGAAGAAAATTTCGACGTCAAAATCATTTTTGGAAAATTAAAAATTCAACATATTTCGATTTTTTTCTGTTTTCGAGATTTTTAGGTTGGACGAAATTTTGTTTGAACAATAAATTCGTGTTTAAATCTCTTGGTAAACACATCTGGTCGAAATTCAAATATGCGTATGCATTTGTACATTTTATTTTTGCCATATGTGGGCTCGTAAACGTTAATGCGTCGTTTCGAAGGGTATTGACAGAGAGTATTATGGAACAGACCAACAGGTCGAAGGAACGTCAAAGATTTATTGATACCCTAAAAATTAGCATTTCGCCAAAAAGATTTATTGCACTCCACCAGGGAGATCGTAATAACCAGGAAAATCATTGCTCAAAAACATTACAATGGATTTTCATGATTCTAAAAAATTGTCAACTTGAATAAATTAATTCGAATTGAAAAAAAAAACGATCGTAATTAATAAAAAATCTAAATTTGATTCAAAATCCAAAAAAAAAAAAATGAATTTTTGCAATTTACAAATTTTTCGTAAGAAAATAATTGAATTTCCACCTGCAATCGAAGTTTTGATTTGAAATTTGCGAAAAATTGAACTTTTAATGCAAATTGGAGGAACGAAATTATCGTTCGATATATTTTTTTTTTTTTTGACCGACAGAGTTATAAATTCTCCAGAAAAAAAAAATTCATTCGAGAAATATACATTTACAAAATAATGTAATGGAAATGTAATCGAAAAACTTTTGAAACATTTTTCCACGTGTCCATTTCTGGTGCAAAGGGTGAAAAAAATTAATTTATTATTCAATGCACGAGTCTCCGTGTACACGTGGATGAATATATGTAAAAATGTATAAATATATCGATACGATTCGTTAGAATGGTCTCGCATTAACGAGGCCGATAACGGGGGCTCCGGCAGGTGTATCTTTCGCTTCGAGAGCAAATCGTTTCTCGTCTCATTTTCGTACTGGATCTTTGGCAATTCCATTCTCAGGATCTCGATCCATCAGTACGGGGCAATCCGTTCGAAATATCTTGATTTTTCAACATTTTTCGAAAACGGAAAAAACGTTGTTTTTTAAATTTTTTCGAAATTGACATAATTTTCAAAAAAAAATCGAAATTCATGTTTTTTTCAACAAAACTGTTTCGAATTTTCCAGAGGTTTTTCACATTTTTCTCCGGAGCAAAAAGTGGTTAATTCTCCCCCATTTGTTGACCTTAAAACCACCCTTCCGTGCATCCCTCCTCGAGATCAATTTTTTTTCCGTCCCTTTTTTCCTCGTCGTGTCACAAATTCCCAATCATTTACCGTTTCGCTGCCTCGGATCAAGAATTTCGATTCGGGAGCTTAGGGTCGCGCTAACCCCTCTTCGAAGCTTCAACCACGCATAAAACTATCGTCGTATATATTTAGATACATAGGTATGTATAAATGATGTGAAATATCCGAGGGCTCGCGAGCCAATTTATAACCCGATTTGTATAAACCCCTCGGTAATATTATCGGGAGGGTTTCATCCCTTACGATCATTCCTCGCATGCAGAAAACTTTAATCTTATCTTTTCCATCCACCTTTTCCGCTTTTTCTACATTTTTTTCACCAGCATTTTTTCTCCCCGAATATTTTCAATTTTTATTATTTTTTTCTCATTTTTTAATTTTTTAAATTTCATTTCGCTAATAATTTGGAAAAATATTTCAATTCAAAAACAAAACGTACGACGATGACGAAATTTTTCCCAATTTTGTTGAATATTCGAATAATTTGTATCAATGCTGTTTTGATTTTCAAAAAAAATGATTTTTCCGATGTTCCAATCAATGGATCTGGATGGATATTCGTTGCTCGATAATCCTCGGTCAGTGCCAGCAGGAAAAATGATTGAAAATTCGAAAAAAATAATGAAAAAATTATTTATCTGGAAAAAAAAAATAACAGACAGCTTCACATCGGCAGGAAAATGACTTTTTGTTGGCCAACTGAAAATTCCTACGCTCGGTTGCGTCGCCGGAAGAAGAAAAAAAGGCTTCGCATGAATTTTCCTTGGCATCTGCTCGCCCTTTGCGTTTACGACAACGAGAACAAGGAGAGGACAACTGCGGAGGACACAGGAGGAAATCCTCTGGAGCTAAGAGTGTAAAAAAAATATTTTTTGTCCTCGGAGGTTGAAAAAAAAGTGGGGGCTCCGGGAAAAGGGGTTGCAGGGAAAATATGCCCTTAAGCCCCGCGATCTGTGACTCCATTCTATCGTCGTTTTTGTGCTCGTCCTTTCTTTTTATTGCCCCGACCAGAGAAGGTCCTTTTTCCTTCGTATCGGAAGACTCGATCGATCGGAAAGTTGAATTGAGAAAATTACGAAAAAAAAAACAAAATAATATCGAAAAAAACGAGATGAAAGTTTCCGGAAGAAAAATATGGAGAAAGATGAAATAATAACGAGGTTATAATTGAACGATCCACACCGGCGTAAAGAAAAAGAGATCGAATAAAAAGTGCCATTTTTCTTGCTTTGGATGATCCCTTAAAAAAAACTACCCTCGAAGGATTTCCACCCTTAAAAATAACTCGGGATTCCGATTAGACGAACTGGAAGGATCGAGCAAGAGAAAGGGGGGGGGTTTGAAAAATAGAAGAGAATGGCGTCTCAAAAGCGTCAAGCTAGCCTGAAAATTAAGGGGGTGGATTGCACTCGTTTCTCACTCTAGGCCGCAGCCCCTCCTGCAGGGGTTGTGTTTTTTTTTCGTATTTTTTAATTCTCAAAGGACATGTGTAGCGAGAAGAAATCCCTCATGGACGTTGGATATGGAATTGTGCAAGCACCGGGGGTGCCAAGTCCAAAGAATCATTCTATGACACATAATAAAAATAACAATAATTGTAATAATAATAATAAGGACGAAATGGAGGGTCCGGGAGATTTTCAAGGGTCCTCGGTCTCTTTCGAGTTGGTGCTCTTCGTCTTCGTACCTACTAACCGATCCGTGGCATGACCTATTCCATTATAAAAATCCTGATCGTCTGGGCCTCGCATAATGTTGGGTCGTTGCGTCTGTACGTCAAAATTCGTTTATTTTTTTGTACAGGCTCCTTCAAAATGTACGACGAAGGAATAAGAAACGAGGAGGATTCGATTTTTCAATTTTTCCAGTTGGATACAAATTTTAATTGTTAAGAAATTATTGGAGCGACGTTTCCTCAACAATTTCGAACGAAATTTTCCATCCTTCCTGGATAATCCAACAGTTGTAATTAATAATTGTTGGTATTTTTCTGAACGAGCCTGTAAGTCTTGTATAATTTTGGTTACGAGAGAAGAAGCCAAGGGAAAGTGCTCTGGGGAACGTGCCATCAGGGGGTTTGAGAGAATATCAAGAAATAGAGACCCAGAAAGATAGAGAGAGAGAGAGGGAGAGACAAGGGGGAGGAAAACGTAAGACTGAGATAGAGAAACCTGGCCATGATTCAAAAGATTCTTTCCACAGGCTTTTTTTAGGGTGTCTTGCAGCTGTTCTATCTTGGGGAGACTCTCTTCCTCGTACTTAAACGGAGTCTTCTTCTTTTTCTTCGTTTTTCTGCCAGGGACGATTATTTCCCTTACTCTTTGTTATTCCAATATTTCTTTTCATTTCGAAAGAAAGTATTTTGCGTTAAAAAAATGAAAAAAATCGACGAATGACGATGCAAAATTGAAGCAGGAATAAAAAAGATATAAACAAGTTAAAAAATTGTTGGTTTTTTTTTTTAAATTGTTGTCGATTATGGAAAAATGAAAAACGACCATTAGGGGTGGCTTTTTTAAGGATTAACCATGAGAATCGATCCGCCGAGGATAATCTCGCCCCGGGGCTCGTTAAAATCTATTAGACCGAACATGTGCTGTTTTTTTTTCTTCTTTTTGATTTTTTTAAATAATTAAAAACACACCGGATCCGAAGAGGAAGTGGGTGGGGGAAAAAATCGCTTCTCCCGGACACATGTTGCACGTTCACTGGGCAGAAGCCATCAACGTGTGTAGGCATACGCATGTGGACGAGGTGGAATGTTTTTTACAAACTTTCCCCTCCCCCTCCTCCTCCTCCTCCGAGCTCTTCGCCATCGTCCCCTGGAGGAGGAAAAAATAAAGGAACCGGAAGGTACGAAAGACGGGAGCAGCAGGGCGAGGAAGCCAAGATTTCCCAAAGGGATTCGAACAGATTTTTCGAAAAATTTCATCCCCCATTATTTATCAAAATTTTCCTTCACCATATTTTTTCATAATTTTTTACGACCCGGAAATAAAAATCTTTTGTTTTTAACTTTCATTTCCTCTTCGAATGAAAAATACAATGAATTTTCAGCTTTTTTCCATCGAGGGCAGATGCCATCGAACCAGATCTTGGAGGGTTGACGAAAAAATCTATCCATTCATAATTTATGTGGATATAGACGATTTTTTATTACAAATACACGTAAAGATCGAGGGTAAGACGTTTTTTCGATCCCTCATCGTTTCTCGCCCTCTGGAGAAGACCCTTCTCGTCATTTCGTGACTTTACATACGTTTTCCAAGTGGACACGTGTTGAATGTCAATCAAATTTCTACACAAACCTTGAATGGATATGAATCGAAGAAATGAGAATAAAAATAAGACATGAATACTTGATTTTTCGGACACCATGGCCACCACCAATGCCATGGGGAAATCGTTCCTCGAATTTATCGCAAGGGGATCAATAAAAAAAAGTACGCAGATGCATCCCGATAAACGTGCGCATTCAAAACTTTATTCGATGAACAAACATGGCATAGAAAAATGGAACGCAAAATATATAAATATTATAATTAATGAAATTTGGATGATAAAAATGAATATTATTATTATTTTTAGGAAACGGTGAGCGAAAAACTTCGGCATTGATTCTCGAACGTACTGGACAAACTTGTTTCGTCATTATTCGATTTGAACACTTATTCTTTTTTTTCCTCCTCGTCATCTCTGTTTTTTTTCTCTCTCTTTTTTCTTTTCAAACGTTTTGCAACGCATTTTCAAGACTCGATCAAATTTAAACTCGTTTCTCGTTAAGTCTCATTCGAAAATTTGACCTTTTTGTACCTTTTTGCCGCGACAAAGAATTCCAAGTTTTGATTCGATGAGAAAAAAATATCGGCAAGAATCTGAAGACCGAAATGTCTGGATCGATAGTCTCGTTGATTTTTTTCACGATTTTTATAAATAAATGGAAGATTCTTTGCCCTCGTCTCGAAAACATTTTTTATTCGGAATTTGACGCTCTCTTATTTTTTGTTAATACAAAAAAAAAAAGGAAAAAAAAGTTTGGGGGAGTATTCGAAAAATGGAATTTCGTAGTAAATCTCGAATCCGAAGGCGTTCGAGATTTCGTGAACACTCGCGCCAGACTTTTTACGAGTACCATAAGGTCTGAGAGGACCTTCGACCAGCCGGAGGGGTTGCTCAGGGTTCGAGGGGCAGGGAGACAGAAAAATGTTAGATTTGGCAAGCACCGAGATTCTAGGAGGGTCGCGAAGATAGAGCATACATTCGTTCGCCTTTACGAAGGCGGTTCAATCTTTTCGAGGATCGGCCAACGCTCTTTTTGAGAGAAATATAAACCTTAAAAACGTACCAGCGCCGCTTCGACCTCGTGGGATAACGACAGATTGCCTGCAGCCGTTCTCTTCGCTTCTCGACTGACTCTCCGCCACCTTTTTTACAATGTATACGTTAAATATGTAATGTCAGATCCATAAAATAGCATGAGTCGCATTATTATTCCCAACAGATATCCAACAGAATAAATAAGCAATTTAAAGTGTAAAAATAATATTTTATGCGTTGATCACCAAGTTTTACGATTTTTAGTAATAATTTATGATTTTTCGTTATTTTTATATTCGAACAAACACTCCAGTTTGTATTTTCAATGAAAATGCAATTTTTCAAAATTTTTTGTCAATTATTACGCGACTGAGACGAAAAGTTTTGAATGAAAATGTGGTCGATTGATGTCTCGATTCCACAGAAAGAATATCTATATATTTTTGTTGCTTTCGAGTTATTTATTAGTGACGTGCAGATGCGATGGCTCTCATTTCCGTCAAATTATACTACAAAGTACGCCAGCGTGTGTCACGGAAATATATCTGAGCGTTGAAGGCCCTTAAAAACCCTTTAGCTTATATACACGTGGACGTAAGTAAAAATACACGTCGATACATATACAGGCTGTCCCGGGGTTGACGCTTGAATAATCGGGATAAGATAGATCACGTAATTCCGAAGAGAAAAGTCATTAGCCATTTTTTTCTAGGAGGTACCGTTGCTGAGATATTGATCATTAATTGAGAGCGAATTTGCAGCGCTGAAAAGCATTGAGAAGGGTGGGGAGAGCGCGTGTCCTCCACTACGCCGCAGCGAATAGGATGGAGCGACCCCACTCCGCGCTCATCCGTGTCCTCTTCTTATCAGCGCGTTGCTATTGGCTGTGGTGCTTCCTGATAAAAATCTCCTTAACGGTTGACGTTAGAAAAAAAACTGCCAAGAACTTTTTTTAACGGATTTTCGTAATCTACTCGTGTCGAAAATGTAAATTTCGATTTTTCGGACACTCGGTATTCTCGGAGGTTCTGAAAAAAGCGTGTGAAGAAACCCGGAAGGATAAAACTTCACGTGCTGGTGTTTTCGATGCCTGACGTCTGTTACGCACTTTCTATTTTTAAACAATAATAAGTCTCGTTGTCGGTATTAAAATTACAAGGGGGAGAACTACGAACATGATGCTGGGTGTTTCATTTAACTTTTTTCACACAAGTGTGCCTCCCAAATGCCGTGATCTCGAAATAGACAAGGAATTTGAATAGGAAAAGGATGATACATATTCGACAGTGATGGAGAGCCGATAAAGGGGTTAAATCTCTTTGGGGAATTCTCAGACGTTAAATGGAAGAGGAAGTTGAAATCGAGGAAGTACATTAATTTTGTTTTTACGCTCTTTCTCTCTGTAGTTTCTTCAACGTCATTTGAATTTTCATTTCATTTCAAGCATTTCCTTAACCCTTCCCCTCTCCTCTTCTCACAATTTATTTTGTTCTTTGTCTCCTCCCTGGAACGATTTCACTGCAGTATGGAATATTCTAGATTTGCACAGATATTAATGTAAGAACTTTGTTTTGTTTTGATCTTCTCATCAGATCAGTGCAATTTTTGAAAAATCACAGTCTACGAGAGGAAGAAATGTATAGGCTTCTTAAAAGACATGTCATTCCATCGGAAGCATGTGAGTACCATTTTCACTCCTCCCCTCCCGGAGTCTTGCTGTGCACGCGTACATAACCTACAAGTATCGTTTCTTTCATCGAGACTCGTTTCTTTTTTCTGAGCTGTCTCTCTCAAAACAGCACATGTGCTCAAGGAGGAAGGAGAAGGAGAAGAAGACGGAGAAGGAGGAAGAAAATGAGGGAGAGGAGTCTGTGGCGTTCGGGGCATCTGTTGCATCGAGCCACCACCAATATGACCAGGTGCTAGCCACCTTCCATGCCTCTTTTTCGTCTTTGCCATATTTCGTCTATATATACATATATACACCTTCGAAAACCCATATACATGGGATTTTAACTCCCTCTCTCTTCCATTGGCACGTCCGAAGGGATCTGAGGGTCAAAAGAGTCTATTTGGGAGATGAAATTACGAAAGATCCGCCCTTAAGATAATAAAGAGTGTTGAGGAGGGTTGCAGCAACCCGAAGAGAGAAAAAACCTCGGAGAGATGGAGAAATTCAAGGAAGAACGAGAGGGAGTGAGATGGAGGTGAACAAAAAAACGAAACGTTTCTTCAACCCCCTCCTCCACTTCTTCAACTTCATACTGTAACATACTTGCTTTATTCCCGAGATTTTCACCATCTGCACTCCACCAACAACCACTTGGCTCTCCATTTTTTAACTCCCCTCCACTCCCAAATTTTTCATCCCTGTCGGGCTCTCCCCACGTTCTCGATAGAATTTTTCTCTTACTCTCTCGAGCACCTTCTGCCGCGAAAAAAAAAACAAAAAACTAAACAATAGGCTTCTCCTCCCACGCCTCCCTCCCTTTTTGCTCATTGTTGATGTTGTTTTGCTTGCTCTCTTCTCGGCGCTCTGTTATTCTCCCAACCTTATTTATTATTGCTTCCTTCTCACTCGTAGCCAATTTTTCTCTTCTTTTACCTTTTTTCTCTGCTTTTATCGTCTCCTCCCCTCCTCCTCCTCCTCCTCCTCCTCCCGCCAAGTTTTGAGAATACCTTTCAGCTCCGAGAGAGCGCCATCGGCCGAGAGTGTCGGAAGTCGAGAGTTTCTAGAGGGAGCAACAGAAACCCCCCAAAACACGATAGCAGGTGCGGATATCAGGGATTTTCGACGTACCACTTCTCGACCCTCTAAGCTTCATCCGATAAAATTATAAATCGGGGAAGGTGTTTTATTTTTTTTTTTTCGGTAGGGGAGATTCGATGACTTTTTTTATAAAGGGATCATCCATTTTTACACTGAGTCTGACCCAAACATTATTCCCAACAAAATAAATGAAACGTTTCTTCGTTTCCCTGATCCTTCTGTTTTTCTTTTTAATTTGTGTCTCCTGTTAATAAAAAATCATCCCAAGAAACTTTTTCAAAATGAGTCTTTTGCCAGTTTTATCCAAAGAATTGATTGAATAATTTGTTTTTCGTTCATCGTTCGTTGTCGAGTCCGTGATGAGTAAAAATTGTAAATAAGGGAAAAGTTTTGTAGTTTTTTTTTTTTTCATCCATATTTCATTATGCTTACTCGGATTTTGGGGAGGAGTATGGAAAGTTAGTCGTAGTAGGAGAGCACGTGGTGAGTTTGTGTGGGGTTTTATGTGGCACCATTCACTGTCTTTCCAATTGTATGGATAAAAGTGTACCTGGAGTTTACCTGGTGTCGTTGCACAGGTATTCGGCAGCCATTGTCATTTCAGCATGAAATATGCAGATTGTACCCTTGCTCAATGGGCCACCATAATATATAGAAATAAAATAAAATTCACTATAGTCATAATTCATGTGGTCACATGGTCACCACCTGAAGATTTTATGGCTTACCCTTCGTCATGCCGATAAATCCACGAAATTTTGACACGGATTTTCCAAAATTTTCCACAAAAACGCCAAATTTTGCACCCTCGATTTGTTCGACCCTTGCCAAAATTCTGAAAATACAGTTTCTTTTTTCGTGCTTTCTCGCCAAGCGAAAAAAATGTGCGTCAAAAAATTTGGACGATTTTTTCGAATTTATTTGTTTTTATTGTTTTTTTTTTTTTTTAATTTTAATTCCAAGCTTCAGTGGATGATACTCGATCCATCGATTCCCAATTGCAGAATTACGTGAAAAATTGAAATTAATATAGTACGTCGTTATTCTTATTTTTTTTTTTATTCCTGAGTAATTCGTAGGATTGTAGTTAGGGAAAAATGCAATTATTAAGGAAGAATGCTCACGGAGTAGGAAATCGAGAAAAAAAAAGGAGAAAAGAAATTCGCATACCGTCTGTGTTTTGCGGGAATACAAACGGCGTACCTAAGAAATTCCTCGAGCAAATTGCACGTCTCCTTTTTTCACGAGAGCTCGGGTTGACTCGACCGCGAAGACAATTGAGAAATTATAGCGTTTATTGAGAGGAGTTTCATTTGCTTTTCGAGCGCGCGTGGTTCGTCCTTTTTTTCCTTTTTTCTAATTATTATTATTATTTTTCATCCTCGTTATTATTAGCGGGAAATTTGTTCCAAATCCTAATAATTATCGTCATTATGATTTTTCTGGACTTATTACCTCCCTGCCTCGTCCTTTTTGTCCCTCTCGTCACAGCCTTATTTGTCGTCGATCTAATGTATAATTATCTCGGGGTCTCAACTCGGCACAACTTAATTGTCTTGCCCGACTAAAAAAATAAATCTTCGCTCCTCGCACCTTTACGATCTTTCGAAGAAAATCTTTTTTCATCCACTCAATTTTGACAACGTCCACGAATTTGTTTTATTAATTTTAAGACAACTCAATCGATCATTTAATTGATTCTGATTAATTAAATCCATTCGGATCAATTAAGATTGAAATTTTTTTTCGAATACGAACTTTTTCAATTCTCCAGACATTTCTTTAGATTTTTTCTCAATTGTACTGATTAATAATAATTCACCGAATCCTTGAGGATTTCTAATTAAAATTTCATTATTATTATTTTTTTTTTTTCAATTAACCGATTTTTCTTTTCTATTTTCTTTGTGTTTTTCTCTCGGAGAAAATACTGGAATTTTTATTTTTCACAAATCTTCCATACACTTTCACGCCAACTTTCGTGGTCGATCATTACCCGTAAATTTAGTTGTCTCAACACGTATGTGTGAAGAAGAAATATAGAAAAAAAATAAAAAAACAATTGCCGGGTATGATCACGAAGCGAGAAGTTCGAAGTTGGCGGAACGGGACAAGCGAGTGATCGTTCCCGATTTCGCCTCGTTAAAACTCTTCTGGGATGCTTTTCTACATAATTGCTTTTTTTTGTTGTTTCAATCGACGCCAAAAATTTCGATGTTTGCTGGAGGTAATGAAAAACAAATATAAATATGTACGAAAAAGAAAGAAAAATTTGATCCAAAAAGTTGTAATCGATTTTGTGGTTTTTCGTCCATGGAATAATTTGTTTGCCATCCAATTAGTTCCAACTTCTACGCCGAAAATATTTTTTTAATAAATAATTTATACCCTTGAGTTAATTTTTATTTTTTTTTTTCTTTAAAAAAAAAAAAAAACGCTTACGTATTCGCAAATATTTGGAGTGAAAAAGAACCGTACCGATTCTACATCAGCACATCCGTTCTCGATCGCTCGCTCCACTGATTATAACATATTCTCTCTTGGCTGAATTTTCACGGCATACCTCCTGTTTGTCGAAAGAAATCGATTTTTCGCTATTTATAGCAAGAAGCGCTAAAACGTGAATAACCATAGAAAAACATGGATTGTATATACATTTCTACATATACAGGATATCCCACAGCTAATGGTTCCAAGTGTAAACTCAAATGAAGGACCGAAATCCGAAGCGAAAAGTTTGATAATCGATCGAAAAAGTGGGTCGATTTCTTGGCTAGTTTTTCAGGGTATTTTCAATCGGCTCCCAGGACTAAACTAGTGGCGATGGAGAATAGTCTTCAGGAACTTTTTTGTAGGGAATTTTATTCCCTACAACATTGCTCCTATATACTTTTGCTCCATCTCTGACCGTTTCAAAGTTACACGCTATATAAGATACACCTGTTGTCCAACTTGCATTATTAATAACTCTGCCAGACGGGGCGTGATGAAAAAACGTTACTAGACTTTTCGACTCTGATTTTGTGGCTGAGCTCTAGTTTGTATGTTGGGCCATCAGTCGTGGGAGATCCTGTACATCGTACATTTATGTGATGGTGCAGTACTGGAAAACAGTGAGTGCGGAACGCTTTTAATTAAGGATTCTCGTTTGAGTAGTCTCGCCCAAGAAAACTACCGTTCGAGTCGTCCAAACATATTTACATATAACATATTCCCAGTGAATTAAAATTTAACGATTAAAAAAATTTAATTGCAGCGACACGAATAATTTAAAAAAACTTTTTTTTTTTTTAAATGAAATATTTTTTTTACCAAGAATAATTAATTGATCGATTGATAAAACAATTCATGGGCTTCTACAAAAAAAAAAATCGATCAAAGTATTTCAATAATGGGTTCACACCTGTTGCAGCGAATAAATTTTCCCACGTTCCGATTAAGGGATATTTCGTAAGGATTTTTAATCAGATCGATTTAATTGCAAATGAGGAAATAAATTTAATTTTTTTTTGGTTTTTATTCGAAATTTGGCGGTTCACGAGTTATTAAAAAATCCCACGCTCCCAATTCGGAGGTTGAAACTTCCCTCAAAGGTTAAGAGGAGTAGCATCATCGATGGGAATAAGACAAGAATACGGGGGCGTGGGAGAGAACAGAGAAATCTCCGGATATATGTTCCGGAGGAAAAAACGTCTAGCCGAAAGAGTAAGTGAGAGGTCACGCGCTTATTTTGAGAGCTAAAAGGAAAAATTGATGCACGGAAGTGGAGAGAACGGAAGAGAGAAAGCTCCATAGTCAGTAAATAGGGAAGGAAAGCGAGAGAAGAAAAGAAGATGGATATGAAGATCGTTCTCGCCAAGGATCAACCTGGCTAATATCCCAGCAGCAGATGCGATCCTGCGAACAACCCTCGCTGCCTTAACCCCTTCTTCCTTTTTTTTCTCCCTTCACCTTTTTCATCGTTTTTTTTTTTTTCATTTTTTTTAGCCTCCTCGTAGCTTGCTCCTGAGGCATTGATCGATTGATTTTTATTCTTCTCTTTCTGGCTCTCGATTCTTTTGGATTTTCTTTAAAAAACAATAATTCCAACTACGTTGTTTTTTCCTTTTTTTAAAATGAAATTTTTTTTCTCTCACGCTTCAGGCAGGTGTCACCATTTTTCAGGACGAACCCGATGGACCAGGAAATTCCAAACTTCCGGTTATTCCCCTCTCCGGTCATCCACGATAAATTTAATATTTTTTTCATTTTTGTCTCGCTCTCTCGCTCTCGGCCACTGCGTTCCTCTGTTATTCCCTCGACTGTCTGTTTTAGGACGAAAAATAAAAGTGGACAAATACTACATGGCGGAAATGGCAAGTCCCGAAACACTGGCAGAACCAACATGAGCAAACTTCCTCTAGCCTTCTTACCCTCTCTCGAGAGCAACAAAACTAGTAGAAAGAAAAAAAAAACATTGAAAAACACGAGGGAGAACGAACTGGTGGAGAAAAAACCTGTATATCTCTAAACTCTAGATTACTATATAAATATGTGCCAGGCATATATTCAGGACGAGCAGAAGGATATGAATGCATTCTCACGCGATGCCAATACGTACACGAAAAAAAGTATAAAATATGCCACGAGATATTTTTCGCAGTCACTATATTTACTCTCAATTTAAAAAAACTCACAAACTCAGAGATTTTTGCAAAAATTTTGCAAAAATCGAAAATTGATTAAAATTTTGAAAAATTATTATTTTCGTAATATTTCCAAATTCTGGGTCATACGTTTTCCCACCGAATGGCCAATGATTGTAAGAAAGAGAAACGTTTTTTTCAATTCTACAAAAATGACAATGACAAAAAAAAATGTTGAGTGAAAAATTTTAAGTTTTGTTCTTTTGTTTTTTTTTTTCTTCGTAAATATGGCATCAGTTGGAACCCTGGATTTACGTCTCGCATATGAGTATCCTTCGGCCAGGACGAGGACGAAAAGGACGAAGAAGAGTTTTGTGTATGAGGAGGACGTCGAGTCAGGTAGTAAGGTGGGCCTCATATATTTTTGGGTTTGGGTTAAGTGCATACAGCATGGAAATACACGTGATTCGCGGCTCGCTCCATCTCCTTCTCTCTTTCTTCCTCATTCGTCTATATAACAGCGTGGGAAGGTCCGGCAGCTGAGAGCTTCAGGGCCTGTTGGCTGCTCCTGATGCCTATATAACATAAAACCTTCAAGGAACACCCGAAAAAGCATCAGACGGCTGCTGCTTCTTCCTCTCCCAACATATATATACACAACCATCAAAACATAGATATATATTTCGTTGCTACTTCCTCTTGATCCGTGGGATTTATTCTCGCGATTCCACCATGAAAAACTTGCACTTTTTCAAATTGATAAAACCCAAAAAATCGTAGGACGATGTTTTTTAATCAAAAAATCAAAAAATAATATTTTTTGTTTTGCATTATCGTCATGGCTCATTATTTATAATGATGGCTCATTATTTATAATGAGCCATCTGGTTGTTAGGGTTTGTGAAGTTGTTTGGAGCATTATCGACTGCAACGAGTAGAGGCGTTTCGATTAATTTTCAACGAGATTTCTTTACATTCGTGCCAACAATTTTATTAATTTTTTTTCAAACGTTTACGTTTTTTAAAATTTTCTAATGAACAATTAATTTAATTTCATTTTTGCCGTTGGATATCGGTCAATTTTTCGTCTAAATCCTCGATGTCGAATCGTTTAACGATTTTTTGAGAATCTGTAGAAAAAAAATTCAATTACACTCTCAAAAGGCGTTGGCAAAAAAAAAAAAAAAGAAAAACCGTTGGTAGTGTCGAATCGCTCTCAGGAGCTTTTCTCGATTTATTTATCGATCCTGCAGGATGATGAATCGTCCACTAGAAAAACGGTCACTGGGTCCACTCGGTATCCAACATTTGATTCGTCTCCTGCTCCCCTGGCCCCATCGAAAAGTTCACAAAAAAGAAAGCCTCAAGGGCAAAAGGTGCAAAAATGGCCACTGTGTTTATTCACCCAAATATTGACTCGTACATCCAATGTTTATTTTTCTTCAACATCCCCCATAGGTACAAACGAATTTCTATAAATCTCAGACGCACGAGAGTCACAATGAGATTCAATGAATTCGTCACAGGATTTAAAGAGCAAGCTGTGGACAGATTCCTCCTGCAGACTCGTAAGTTTAGCCCTTAAAAAGTTTAGCTCCCTCGCGAGGATTCTCCAAGGGATGAAAATTCTAGACTTTATAGATCTTCCAAATTGAGAAGGGTCCAACATCCATCTGTGTCCACTATTGATATTTATTTACACCCTGTGATTCAGTCTCTGTTTACTTTGGAATTTGTACAATGAAAAGTCCTGGGGCATCGACACGATTAATTCGTCACGAAAAAATCGGAAACACACTCTCCCTCGAAGCGATCCAGTTACAGGCACGAGAAGGACCTTAAAGTCTTCATTTTTTTCGTAAGTACATTTTTTCCCATGTCGTTCGTTCGAGTCGATTGTTTTTATTTTTTCATGAAAATTTCATGAAAAATGCAAATATTCGAAATTCAGATCGAAATTACGAAGAATTTGGATGGAGTTTATGTTTTTCAAAATTTTGAATAGATCACTGCGTAGATTTTTTTGCATTTGAAAATGCTTGCGAGTGTGGGACCGAAGCATGGATGCAGGACGCCATGGCGACATCCTGTCCCTTGAACTCTCACCCTCCCCTTATGGCCTCCCAAAAAATTGAATGGTCGTAAAGAGAGAAGGAAGGAGATTTAATTGTTCGAGTTCCTGTTCAAACAGTGGGATTATAAAATTCGGATGGTGGAGAAGAATTCGTGAAGGGACTATTTGAGAGTGAGCATTCCGAGGACGAGACGAGAGAGCGAGAGAGAGAGAGAGAGAGAGAGAGAGGAAAAGAAAATAGTAATCCGTTGCTGACACACGCTGGGACGTCCGTTAATCACATTTTTTCTCACAATTAATTTTCTGCTTATTTTTCACGTGAGCATTCGAGCAAGTTTAAAAATATTTTTAAAAAACTGGCTCGAGTGGAAAAAATGTAATTAAAGCCAATTAAATAAATGAAAAAAAAAAAAAAAAAATTAATCGAACGATGAGGAAAAAAGGGCACGAAACGTGGTGGCAGGAAGTTGGCTGATTCTACGTTCCTTCCTTCTCTTTATCAATCCGCATGCTCAACGCTCCTCTTGGCTAGCAAAGGAGAAACAGGGCGTCGTTTTCACGAAAGGAAGGCCAAAGGGCCGGGGAAGTTGAGGCCCTGCGAAAAGGCACCTAAAAAATGAATAATAATAATAAAAAGTGCTTCCTTCCGTTCATCTCGTTCGGGTATACGTGCAAAAGTATAGTTGGATCCTGCATCTGGTCGGGGTCCAATTGCTGTGGTTTTTTGGGCCTCAGGGCCCTTCGGCAATCGACCTGGCGCTCCTTCATCCTCCCACCATTTTCTCGTCTCATCTTTTCGTCCTTTTACATACGTAAAACCGGAAATATCCGGTCTACGTTTCGATATAGAAAAAAAAATGAGAAAAATGTACAGGGTGCTCGACTTTAATTCATTTATTTATTATCTCGAACTGACGAGACAGTTTTGCTGAATTTTTTCGATTGAAAAATTACAAAATCCGATAAAAATTTTCAATCAAATTTCAAGTGAATTTAGCTCGAGACACAGAATTTTTTATTCTTTCGAAAAACCGTTGATAAACTTGAAAAATAAATCGAAATAAATTTGTTAATAAATTTTGACTTTTTTTTTATTTCGTTGTGAGGTTGCAACGTTACGAAATGATGATCGATATCAATGAAAGTTTGCCACCCGGTATATAGAATTTTTGAGGATGTGATAAATCCGGCAGCAGGCTTTTTGTAATTTTTAATAGACCAGGAGGAGGCTAGCAGGTACGAGAGAGGCGTGGATCAATTCGGAAGGCTCGATATTCTCCATTTCTCCTCCTCCTCGTTCTTTTTCTTTTCGATCAACCAAAAGGCCAGCCCTCCATTAAATTCATCCATTCAGCTAACGCCAAGCCTTGAAAATGGTCCAACTCGTTATTCCCAAACAGTGAACGACAATTTTCTCCAAAATAGCACGATCGATTTGAATCATTTACGAAACAAATTTTTTTTTATTTTTCATTAAAAATATGAATTTCAAAAAAATATATAAAAAGTCTCCAGCGAACTGTTCGTGATTTCGTTATAAAAAAAAAAAAAAAATCGTCAATTCGATCTGAAGATCCTTACCGAACAAATTTTTCGGGGAATTTTAAAAAATACAAAAAAACCAACAATCGATCTATTTTTGATGGCGTTTCCGCTGCTCGTTTTCTCGTAACACGCACCGGCGCCACTCTCGTGTTGAATGAACGAGCTCGAGAGGATTCGACAATGACAAAAAGACACTGGACCCAAGCGAAGCTGCTTCGTGTGTGCAAAAAGAGAGAGAGAGAGAGAGAGAGAGAGAGAGAGAGAGAGAGAGAGTGAGAAAGAAGAATCGCGGGGGAGTGTGGTTCGAGGGAAAGAGAAAAAAGTTTGGTGTATATCTATGGACACGAGAGAGGCGGAAGTGGCCCGTAAAGCGGGACGTTCCGACCACCTTCGCTTCCGCTATATTGAGACCGAAACACGACCACCTTCTCGTCTTCTCCTTCACCTCTCCATGTTACCCCCTCGCCAGCAATCGCTCGGATGTTTTTCTCGCAAAAATTCCCACTCGCTGCCTCGTACTTATTCCTCGTAAGAGTGCAGGACACTCGATGCACTTTTTTTTTCCAATTTCCAATTTTTTAACGTCCAGGAATGCAAACTGATGATTGAACGTTAAAAAAAAAAAACAAAAATGTTTTTGGTAATTGAAAAATACAAAATTCATTCATTTTGCTTCCTCATAGAGGAAGCTATGTGACGTTTGTTTTTTTTCTTCCAGTTTCCAATGTCAATGTGATTAAAATGTCCCAAAACATCGAAAAATGCATGTTCTGGCACTGTAAAATTCAAACGTTCATAACTCGAGAACGGTTTGAGTTACAGAGCTCCCGAATTTTGTTGGAATTGATAGAAAAATACGAATTCTACGGAATTTTGAAATTTTCAAAAAAAGGGTGTCGATGCTCTGATTTGCGCAAATTTTAAGATTTATTACTAATTTTTTTTTCTTTAATAGACTATCATAATAGGAAGGTTGGTATTGAATTTGGGAAATATCGGTCGAACGGTTTGAATTTAATGATTTTTCGAATTTTAAGAAAATCAAAGTTTTTCAAAAAATCGTCCAACCGCTTTAATTTTCGCAAATTTTCTAAGATATTGTGTGCAAGTCCGTACTTTCTCTTTACTTTCTAGAAAATTTGTCGAAATTGAATAATTTAAATGCAAATACAAAAAACGCTGCAAATTGAAATTTGCAAATTGTTTCCTCAAGATGCACCAATTTTAAATTCTTTATTTATTTAAATAATTTAATTATTTATTGTTTTTGTTTTTTAATTATAAAACCAACGAGTGTGAAATAAAATTTTGGTGTCGCACTCGCCGAGCACAGCGATCGTCATCTGCTCCAAATGTGCACCTTCTTTTCGATCCCCAGACCATGCATTTTTGACCCCACAACAAAGTCTGCCAGAACAAAGTCGAATGGACAAAAAAAATAAGAAGTTTTTGAAAAAGAAAAGAATAAATGTTGCTTCCATTCTTCTTCCTGTTTGTGTGGATCTCCTCCACTTCGGGTCCCACGTGGGGCGACCACTTCCCCGGATATAAACACACGTCCGCGGCGGTACATTGTGTACGTTTTTTTCTCTGGCCCACATTCTTCTCCCTTAATCCTTTTCTATTATTTTTTTTTTTTAATTTATTTTTCATTCTTTCTCCCTCGCACTTTTACAAAGTCCTGCTCGTCCTCTGTATCATTGTGGCGATGAGGTTTCGTGGCCATGAGGATGAGGAAACGAGAAGCTCTTGGAAAGAGGCAGCGGAGCAGCGGATTCAAAAGAAAATTCACCTCAAAACCAAAAATTCTCGTCACGAATAGCCAGCAACTATTTTTTTTCGATTCGAATAATGAATTTCTTTTGTGATACAAAGTTTCGAATCCAAGGGGATGCCAATCCATCCGCGACAGGATGAACGCCATCTTTTTTCTTGTAATTACACAGCAATGAGGAGAACGAATGCCAAGAGATACTTGGATTATTTATATCGCGATACACAACCGAGAGAAACGCAGTCGAGCGATCGGCGACACCTGCTGCGGCTGGGATTTATGTTTGGCAAAATGCTGAAGGGGAAAGGTTTCGAGTTTAATTAACTATTGCGACGAAAACCGACAGCACACGCGGCGGTAGAAATCGATACCAATTTTTTATTTCGCCGAATATACATCTCTGGGGAATCCAAATTTGGAATCAACGGTCCGAACTTCCGGTTTTCAATTTTTTCAACGGAAATCAATGGCAGGATGCTTTTTTCAAATATTTTCAAATTTTCGGTAGCGTCTTTGAGGCTCTGCCGTTGGGATTGACGTCGAGGGACGTCGAGAGATTTTTCCCAACATCGGAAACTTGAAACATTTTTTTACGACTCGATTTTGCATTTTTTTTAGTTTTGGGTTCACGGACATTGAATGATAATTCTTACGGGACATTAATATCGTAAGAATTGGTAATCGCGACACGTTCGTGGAGCATTTCTGTGTGGCCTCTCTGCTCGCGGCCCTTTCCGCGTATGCCTTTTTCTTTTCCTATAATCGTTGAGGATGAAAATGGCCGCCAAAGGGAAGGACTTCCGGTCGCGTGGCCCGAGACCCGCTCGATCTTTTTGCTTCCGTCGCCTTCGAAGGCGTCATTTTTCTAAAAAATCCCAAGGCTCGAATAAAAATTGAAAAAAAGAAGGGAAACTATAAAAATCGAAAAACGTGTTCGTCCTTACGCGACGACTTTGAAAATTCTTTTTATTCACTTTTTGGGTGGCACAAAAGCCACACAACGCACTTTTTTATTTTTCCCTCCCAGAGAGCCTTGTTCCGAGGCTCTTAACATGACAATAAGATACACGAATTAAATATACGCGACATGGAAATCGTATGGCGAAGAAAAAATCATTTCCCACACACGAGCACGAGGAAGACGACGACACGTCTCGTACGTGACGCGAATTAATCTTCCTAATGATGACCATTTTCTCCTGGGCTACTTATAGCTTCACAATCACCAACAAATCTCTGGTGGACTAGTGAGAAACAAAATGCAAAAGTTAATCGAGCGTTTTTTCCAAAATTAGCCTCTTTTTTCGTTTTCTCATAGAGGAAGCTTTGGGCATCGTGCATCTTGAGCATCTTGAGAAAGCAATTTGCAGTGTTTTTTGTATTTAAATTTAAATTATATAATTTCGACAAATTTTCTAGAAAGTAAAGATGAGGTACGGACTTGTACACAATATCTTAGAAAATTTGCGAAAATTAAAGCGGTTGGACGATTTTTTGAAAAACTTTGATTTTCGTAAAATTCGAAAAATCTTTAAATTCGAAACGTTCAATCGATGTTTCCCAAATTCAATACCAACCTTCCCATTATGATACTCTATTTATAAAAAAAAATAAATTAGTAATAAATGTTAAAATTTGCGCAAGTCAGAGCATCGACACCCTTTTGTGAAAATTTCAAAATTCCGTAGAATTCGTATTTTTCTATCAATTCCAACAAAATTCGGGAGCTCTGTAACTCAAACCGTTCTCGAGTTATGAACGTTTGAATTTTACAGTGCCAGAACATGCATTTTTCGATGTTTTGGGACATTTTAATCACATTGACATTGAAAACTGGAAAAAAAGACAAACGTCACTTAGCTTCCTCTATGAGGAAGAAAAATGCGAAAAATTTATGAAAAACGATTCGAAAAACCGATTTTTTCAATCCTTTTTGCGCTTTTTTCGAACGTTAAAAAAAAAACTGAAGAAAAACAGTGCAAGGATCGAATGACCACGCGTGCCTCATCGTTTCTCGCGCTCTCTTTCCCCTTTTTCGATCGTTCGAGATGCACGTGGCAAAGAGCGCGTTTTTGGTAAAGGCGAGAAGAGAGAATATATAAAAGGCAAGGTGGTCATCGAGGACTTGTCCACAGAGCGAGAGAGGAGCCCAAAAACACCTGACGAATCGTTCTCTGCTTCTGGTCTTCTCATCCTCGATCTCGTCTCATCGAGCAATTTAATAAAACGTTGAACGAATATGATATTCCTCGACTGGCGATTCGCCCGAGCCTTCGTTCCCTAATTAACAATTTTGCATATTCCACTGAACCGAAAAGATATTTTGAAAATGATAAAAAAGTTGTTTCTTCACTGGAGTCTGGAGTCTCTTAAAAATTGAACAAGCTGATGAACAAAAACGAAACTGTTTGCTGCAAAATAAAAAAAATAAAAATTTTGGATTTTGGATCCAAATCAGCGACTCGAAAAACCTGCCGAGGACGAATTCTACGTCGATTCTATTCCAGCAAAAAAAATGTATCCTCCAAAGGGTTAAACTCGCCTCGAAGGATTTTTCTGCAAGGAGAAAGAAAATACGAGAAGAGCAGGGGAGAATGGTCCAGAAGAAAGATGGCAAAAGAGGCTATTAATTTTCAATGATCCGAAGCAAAAGCAAAAGAGAAGTAACAGAAGGCCGGCTGTGAGTCTCCGAAGGAAGAAAATCCTCAAAAGTCAGGCTGCTGTTGCTCCTCCTGGCCTCCTTAGTTCTTTCTTCCAGCAAAAATTCGCTCCCTCTCTCTCTCTCTCTCTCTCCCGATCACTTCTGACGCTCATCTGCGAACTTTTGGAGCGTCTTCTTCGTGGCTCCTGCTGCATGCCCCGAAAACCAAGCAGCAGGCTCCTTCAGCCTCGTCTCTCGAGATGTTACTCGGACTATATATATATATTTGAATATATAGGAAACTCCATAAAATAAATATATATATATATGTGCGCGTGGATATACGGCGCGTTTCTCTCTCTTTTTCTTTCGTAGCCCGAGGAAGCAGAAAACCCGAACAACAGATGCTGCCTCTTTCGGGCAATCTGCAGCAGGTAATCCGGAGCCTTCCCAGTCCCTTTTTTCTTCTATTTCTTTTCCCTCTCTCGCTCCTTCTCCTTTTTTTCTTTCTTTTTACGTCCAGATGCAAATCGAAGATGCTGATTTAGAATCCTCGGGAGCAATGTGATGGAAACTCACAAAAAAAAGCAAACGATCTATTTGAATTATTATTATTATTATTATTTTTTTACTAATTATTCATTAATTTCCATTTTTTTTCTGTTTGACAATTTTTAAGGACGTCGTATGGCGACGGTCAAATCTAAATTTCTGTTTTCAGTTTTTCTTACATACAAAATGCTTTGCGAGCCTAAGTTCATTAAAAAAAAGTTGTTGACTAAAGAACAACGCACTCTAAATCAAAGATTTTGCGAGGGAATCTGTATTTTTTATGTAATAAACAAAATTTCGAAAAAATTTTACGACCGATTTTTTTGAGAAACTAAATAATGCTTCTTCGATGTTACATAAAAGTGTATGCAAAGTTTTGAGAGGCTTTACCATTTATAAATCGAAATATTCAATGTTGAAAATTGCAACTTTTAACACACGCTCCTATGAGTCTGAAAATCGTGATTTTTATAAATAAATTCTATCGATAGAAAAATTTGCATACAACGTCCTTAATAATGTAGAAAAAAAGAAACAAAATTGAAATTTAGTGTGAAACGTGAATTTTGGGAGGAAAAAATTTGACAGCTCGATCGAATTTCGTCGAAAAATGTTCAGATTTCTTTGCGAATAATTAAAAAATTAAAAAAGCGACGGAATCGCATCGGAAAACAAGCGGTTTCGGGAGCCGAGAGACAGAAAGCAAAGAATAGAACATTCGTTGGTTCGAGGTTCAAAAACAGCAGCTGCAACGAGCGATTTACATACATAGATATATTTTCGAGTCGGTGGTTTGTCCATCGAGTGCTGGTGCGCCATGCCAGGGTCACGAAAAAAGATTATCATCGTCGCAGTATTGGTGTGTCAGTGAAAAAGTTGCTTTTTATAAATATGCACACGTCAAGTCACGGGGACGGCTTCGGCAATTTTCGGGCATTTTCGTACGCGTGGCGTTCGTACGTCCTTTTCCTCCCACTCCTTGTGCTTGCTGGATAACTTTTTTGCCACCGATGGGCCTGACGCCACGCCGGAGTCCCTTGGCACTCGGTTCCCTCTCTCCTGGGGCTCTATCGCGACGTAGGCTCGAGCAGGGCCTCGAAGATGGCAATTTTGTTTACTCGGGGATTCGAGGCTTTCAGAAAATTAAATTCGTCCTTGGACTTTTCACAAATTTTATAAATTATTCCGTTTTTTCATCCAATCCGATGAAACGCTGCACGAATCCTGTGACCTTGAGCATCTTTCGAACTTCAAGGTCAAGGTCAACTCTTATTTCTTCCAAACTGATCAACAAAACTGCCCGAGGCTCGAATCGAGTTTTTCGTCCAATCCTCTCGATATTCTTACGCGGTTATTTATTAACGAGCCGACTAACACGCCGGATGACGCCCTCGAAAATAATCTCAAATCGGACGATTACAAGAATTTTATAAATTTCATGTGTCGGATGAAAAAAAAACAAAAAAAAAAAGCAGGAATGGACGAATCTCCGTTTGACAAAGGAAAAGTCGTTTCATTTTGCACTCGGCACTCAAGGGATTTATAAGATTTTTTTATTCGCCGCGTAAACTCTCTCGCCTATTCCGAATCACGTCAGACACGAGAGAGAAGGAGAAAAGTGATTAATCGCTCTTTCGCGATTGCCAAACTAAAAACAAATATATATATGCGCACGTGCTCGTTCTTTGACAATGGAACAAAAATGCTTAAGTCAACGAACGCATTGACGATCACGAAATACGTGTACGCGACACACACGTCTCCTTTTTATTTGACAAAGGGCTTCTTCGAATAAAAGAAACTCACGACCCGCTGGCGCCGTTTCCAAATTCGAAGCCACGACAAAAAAAGTAGCGAAAATCTTTTCACAAAATTATCGTCAAAAAAGAGAGAAAATCATTTTTCGTGGAGACGAAAGTGAATAAATAAAATAAAATAAAATAAATAAAATAAAATAAAATAAATAAAATAAATAAAATAAATAAAATAAATAAAATAAATAAAATAAATAAAATAAATAAAATAAATAAAATAAATAAAATAAATAAAATAAATAAAATAAATAAAATAAATAAAATAAATAAAATAAATAAAATAAATAAAATAAATAAAATAAATAAAATAAATAAAATAAATAAAATAAATAAAATAAATAAAATAAATAAAATAAATAAAATAAATAAAATAAATAAAATAAATAAAATAAATAAAATAAATAAAATAAATAAAATAAATAAAATAAATAAAATAAATAAAATAAATAAAATAAATAAAATAAATAAAATAAATTAAATAAATTAAATAAATTAAATAAATTAAATAAATTAAATAAAATAAATAAAATAAATAAAATAAATAAAATAAATAAAATAAATAAAATAAATAAAATAAAATAAAATTTGAATTCAACACGATTGGTTGTCGCCAGGAAACAACAGTTTCGAGGTGATTTTTGTTGCAAAATAATTTTGAGGGTTTAGAAAAGGCGAGATTTCGAGGTGAAGGAACCAAAGGCGATTGAATCGAGAGCTGTAAAATAACAATTCAGCACGACGCTCCTGGAAGGTTTTTTCTGATTTCGAGGACTTTCGTATTTCTGAAAAAAAGCCGAGGAATCTTTTGTCATTCTCTTAATTGCAATTAATTATTCTACAAAGTGTCTGCGCGGTGATTCATTCGGAAGCTTAAGGAGAGAGAAGACGAAGTGATGAGACAGGAGGAAGAATAAAAAGAAGAAGAGAGAAGAATTCTTTTCTTCGGTGTACAAACGAGTGAGTCACGAACGCGTGCCACGATTTTTTTCCCTTTCATTTTCCCCAATAATTCCATCAGATTCTTTTTCAATCGGAATCGTCATTGACGTTTTTTTTTTTTTTTTCTTCGTGACAAGTATTAATTTTTGTTCCTCGCGCGAACGGACAACTTTGGCCACTGCTTCATTGTCGTTCCCATCAAATTTGAATGTGAATGTCTTGGCGTGTGGGTGGAGACTAATGATCGAACGATTTTTTTCCTTTTTTTTCACGCCACAGGAAAAATTCCAAATTGAATTTATTTCTTCTTCCAATTAAAAATCAAATCTCCAGAAAAAAAAATCGTAAAAAAAACTTTCCCTCGTGCCATTAACGGGGAAAAAAAAAAAAATGTCCGACGATTTTTCCAAATGGAGAAAAATACATTTTGAAAATGAATCTCGAAAAAAAAGGAAGCAACCAAAAAATCTAATTCCAACAAAAATTGACAAATTGGTTAAAAAAAAAAAATTTCTTCGTCATTGTTTTGACAAAGGCATATCTGGCTTCGTGTGAGTAATAATGCAAGAAAGAGAATGAGAGAAAAGCAGCCCTCGCCTGTATATACAAAGTGCCACGAGGATGCGGGGTAAGAAGGGCAATGAGGGTTGCGCGGGGAGGGGGGGGGGGGGGGCAAGTATGAATGAAAAAGTGAACGGAATGAGAGAGAGCAAGAGGGAGTGGGCGGGGAGGTGAGGAGGAGGAGGATAAAGCGGCGTAGAGTCGCGTGACGGATTCACGTGTTGTTCGACCTCGCTCAAAAGAGACTTTTCCATCTTACGCCATAAAATAAACACGAACTCGCCTCATACAATTGCGACGGAGTCAAAAATATTTCGAAAAACAACAAAAACTCGATGGAAGCAAAAAAAAAAATTACGAAAAATAATTTAAAAAATCCAATAAAATTTGAATTAATTTTGTTTTTCCAATCCGGAAGTTACGCGAGTGTCAAAAAGATTAAAAAAAAAAAAAAACAATCGTCGAAATCCTCTATGTCCTCGTATAGCGCGTTGGTAAACAAAATTTTGATCTGGAAATTGGAACGACGAAAAAAACATAGCAAAACGGAGCCCCGGAGAAATGAAAGGAAACGCAAAATATAAACTCGTGGCAAGCCAGGCCGGAAATGGTTCCATCTGGCTCCCCCGGGCGGTCTGACCTGTTGAACCACCTCGCGACCGGAAGTGTCTTTTATATACTCATATATGCATGTACAGGTATATTGTTACGTATCAATAATAAATGTAGATCAAGACCAACACCGCGTGCAATAACAAGTGCCATTTTTTTTTTCCCCCCATATACGAAGCAAATAAAAAAATCATAAATGAATTATGAAAAATGAAGAGTAATTAATTAAGATTGATATTTGAAATTTTTGCTATAGACCAAAGTATTAATTATTCGTAAATTAATTCGTTAATTAATGTTCTTCGGGATAATCGTCAATAATAAATTCTGGGATCGATTAAGAAATAACGAATCAGAGAAAAAAACGACTCGATTGTCTTGGGGGAATCATTTTTCATGATCTTTGTCATGCTTTTTTCTATGGGCGCGTTCTGGCTCTTTGAAATAACGTGAAATCGAATAACACAATCGGAGTATCGTATTTTTTTCGTCATTTTATCATTGTCAGGCTAAAGAGAGAAAAGGGAGAGAAAGAGAGAGAGAGAGAGAGAGAGAGAAGAGTATCATTTTTCCTTGGATACGACTGATTCTGTCGAAACGAATAAAATCGATAGGGAGTATCGAATTCAGTGGACGGCACGTGCGATGTACCGAGCAATTGCAGGTAAAGGTTTGTTTTCGTTATTTTTTTGCTTTTTTCTTTCGATGGAAAAAGCTCTGATTTCAGTTTGAGACAATAAAATGTTTTGCCTCGATTCTACAATGGATTCCAGCACGAAACGGAGAACCAAAGATCGAATGAAATTTATTGATTCAATAAAAACGTTGAATTATTGTGGAAAAAGAAAAAAAAATTGTGAGGGAAAAAAAATGGAATTTTCGATTTTAAAGGTGAGCACGGAATCGCCCATACATGGGTTGGTGCCAAACGAATCGACAATCGGTGCGTTCGCAGGGGTTGCACAGGGTCCTGGTGCATATAGTACGTTGCGTATAGTGCATCATAGCCAACGATCGAGAGGAAGAGAGAAAAAGGGCGGAAAAGAGGGAGAGGAAGAGTCGAGAAGGAAGAGAGAGAGAGAGAGAGAGAGAGAGAGAGAGAGAGAGAGAGAGAGAGAAAAGTGCGATTCGCGTTAGGGAACAATGGGAGGTCGATGCGTGCGAGAGACAGGTCCAAAGGTATTATAATATGTCGTAGCTCACACGAGTTGTGCTCGGGACAATGCGACCGTAATAATCTGTCACCCCGATGTGCTATAGGGACTGCCGTTAACGCGCCACTACACTTTTAACACATTCCCACAAACATATTCATTCATATTCTCGAGTAAGAAATGCTCGCGGCGCCAAGAATAGTTAACGGACCGTTGTCCATTATTTTAAAATATTTGAAATTATTTTTTTCTTATTTTTCTTCCATCGAATCGTAAAAATTCGAATATTCAGGCGGATATTTTGGTCTATTTTCCATTATCTTCGAAATTGAACATTCGGATCTTCGATCCAATCCATTTATGGACTCATTCGGTCCATTTTCATTTTTTGTGCAAATCGTTGTCAAAACCTCGTTAGCTCGTAGATCGAATTTTCTATGGGGACCAGTATTTATTATTTTCGAGTATTCGAAATGATTTTTTTTCTTATTTTTTTGAAAATTACAATATTTTATCGGATATTTTGGTCTATTTTTCATTATCTTTTGAATGGATCATTCGGATCTTCGAATGAATCCATTCATGGACTATTTCCATCCATTTTCATTTATGGTTGATGGTCTATTACATTTGGACTATTTAAAAAATGTAACAGCTCGCAGTGCATTATTTCGACAATTCTCTGAGCTCGTAACACATCGTTACCAATGACTCATTACCTCGTCGATCGAATTTTCTATGAGGTCCATTATCCATTATTGTATTTTACTGACTCGTCGTTGAAATACTTTAAAGTTCGAACGGGGGCTCAATAAATTCTGAAAATAATAACGAACTGGACTCAGGGGAGTTGGAATATGAAACAGAATGGTTGCGAGCCTCTCGATCATCCTTGAGACTGCCTCTCGTAAATTCGTTGCAAATGCACTGTTCGTTAAAACCACCCATCGATGTTACACGGAGCGTTAAATGTGGATAATGCTTGAATCTATATATATATATATATGTAGATACGTGTTAACCCTTAACGACATTTCGTAAGGGTGGAAGGAGGCGCAATAGGGGTTGAAAACACCATAGGGATGTTATTACGTAACGTCTGTCGCCCGGTTAAATCCTCGTTATGACAAAACTCTTGTAATCATTCGGACACTCGCAATGCTGGACAGTAAATGGACCACGATTTAAGTTTCGTTTCTCCTTCCATACATTCGGCTACGAAATAATAATTTGTTGGACAAACGATCCTTTCCCCAGAGGCAATGTCCGAGCGATAAAACTCTTGAGACAATTTCTCGTCGAAGGGTAAAAAGAAAAAGTAGTGCGAGAACTGACAGAGCACAATTGACCCTTTCGTCCAGCCAAGGGTTGACAAATATCCCCACTGGACACCGCCGGACTTGATGGTTCCTTGTAATCGAAGTGTCAAGATATTTCTACCGACCACGACCGACAGACTGTCCAATTAATCACCAAAGAATTAAACATTAAATCAAAACTTGCCGAAAAATAGCCTCGATATTCAAAATAATTACTCAGTGTCAAAATAATGGATAATGGCTCAAAATATCGTGAAAAATAAACCCAAAACAATGGAGCATGGAAAAGTTTCCTTACTCAGTGTAAAAATAATTGCAAATAGACCAAAATATCCTCAAATAAATTCGCGAAATAATTGAGCATGGTAGAATTTCTTTATTCAGTTGTAAAAATAATGGATAATGAACCTGAAAAAGATTCGCGAATAACGAAGCATGGAAAAGTTTCCTTTATTGAGTATCAAAATAATTGCAAATAGACCAAAATATCCACAAAAATATTCCCGAAATAATGGACCATGGACCATTATCCAGTACCAAATCATAATGACAACCTCAATTAAAATCTGGACATTTATCAGATTTTATGCGAATCGCATTCAATTTGGAAACTAATGAGAAAACGTATTAATTACAAATAAAATAATTGACTTGAATTCGTCATTATTGTTTACTGTTTATTAATTCTGCATTAATTGCCATTATTCATTTATTCTGCTGCTAATTATGCATGTACGCGGCCGACACGTGCAATGTATACGTGTGTTTTTTAATATGTGAAGTAAAAGTACGGTAAGAGAGAAGAAAAAAGGGGAGGGCCAAAGTTGCACTCGTTCTCGAGTGCGTGTGACGTCACGAGGAAGGTGGCACACGCGGCGCGTGCCACGCAGGGGAATCGTTTCGGATGGAGGTCGAGTTATCGTGACGCCGAGAACGACGACGACGACGACGACGACGACGACAAGGAGGACGAAAAAGTCGGTAGACGCCACACTGGCATCGATGGTGGTGGCTGCCACCATAAACGTCATTTCCACAGTTGAAAAGGCTGGAGGAACTTTTCTTTTGTTTATCTCACGACGAACGGTCAATTATTTATCCGAACTATTTTTAATCCTCCGGCAATGAATTTATTCGAGGGATATGGGAGAATTTATCGATTGGAAAACACCTGCGATGATAAAACAAAAGTTCGTGATCGATGCCATTTTCGTGACGAAACTGTGCCCTTTTGGCGATCATTACCAACACCACTTTTTTTCTGAACGCTTTCTTCAACCTCAAAACCCTCGTACTCGCCCAATATCGTTCTGTGAGGCCTGAATACGTTAATTCAAAAAAAAAAAAAAGCTGATCGCATGGGCAAAAAGATGGCGCACGATCGCATCAATCAGCCTGGACACGTAGCAAAGTCCAGATAAATTCTCGGGCGCCGCGAAAGTGACGAAAACTCTCTAGAAACTTCCAAAGCTCCAAGCCTGGCATTAAAAAAACGGTCGAAATCGAAGAAAACTGCTTTACTTCGATCGAAAGCTCAAATATCCACCTGAGCCCCAGAAAAATCGATCACGATTCGCGTCAAGAAGCATAGAAAAAAAAAATCCTCGCCTCCTCTCAACTGAACATGGCGCGACGGTCCCAATAACCTCCGCGCTTCCAATAAAACTCCTCGGAGCGTGCAACATTCGCTCAGGAATTTACGTGGATAAAAAAGACGAAGAGAAAAAAAAAAGAAACGTCAACCTGGCTGGTGCACTTCGCGTACTACGACGCCAAAGTACCGAGCGCTATATGGCGGCACGGCAGAGGTCCCAAAAACTGGTATAAATCCACACGAACGCGCACATGTGTGTGTAAATGTGTATAATGGAGGCACGCACCAGTGTCGCTCAGTGGGAAAATGGTGGGGGTGTTGGACGCGTGCAGCCGGCCTGCAGCTGCTTTCCCGGTGCCCTCCCCTCCCCTGGCCCCCTCGTTGGTTCCTCACTCACGCGCCATCCGTTGCCCAACACGAGCGCGCTCCTTGCCCCTTGTGTATAAAATTTTCTATACGAAAGCGTCCCGGCGTGCCGCCGCCGCCACCACCACCACCAGCACCCTTCTTCTCGTGCTCACACGACAGCCCAGAGAGCCCAGCGCGCGTATACAACTCGTACATATAGTTTACTACAAAAATATGTAATCCCCTTCTCTTGCCTCTCGATTCTCGTGCCCCTCGGAGTTTCTCGACCGCGATTATAAGTAGGGGTGCTGCACACCGCCAACTTACAGTCGAGGGTTGTATTCCGAGACGTACGCACGTGTTGAAACAATAAGAAAAAAGAAATACGTTTTTAGAGAGAAATATTGCTCGACGAATGAATGTGCTCTCAAGGTTAACGTGTCGATTCGTACGGATTTCTCGGTCATTTAGTGTCACTTTTCGTCGCTTGGACTACCGAACACACACTCAAGACTACGCACGTGGATTAATCATCGATTATCGAAGATTCAGTGGCATTCGGACTGTCATGTCTGTCCGCGTGTGTTTACAGTGTTTTCGTGTCTTCGATTGAGTATTTCAAACTGTTTTTACTACTCGGTGGAAGCGGAAAAACAAGTGGCGAATCGGGATTAAGTTTGCGACATTTTTGGCGCGCACGCGCCTCGCGCTATTTTTCTTCTATTCCCTACTCACCCCCCGGAGATTCCAGTGGGGGAAAAGCGCGCGAAAAGTTTTGTTCGCTGCTTCTACGAGGCTCTCGAGTGTCAAAAGGATTAATTAAGCTTTTTTAAGCTCCCAACATACTCCTCGGGCTCCGCGTTAAGCACGGATCCGCCACCATTCGCACATCGCGACTCTCTGCGATATTTTTGGATTACTTTGCGTGTTCACGAAACGCCGGCTTTTTACCGGTCAGTGGTCAACCAGCTTCGCACGTACGACGACTGGTGGCGCTAGTTACATCGAGCGCGGACTCGAAATTACTGTGCTACGAAGAAGCAACGAAAGGGAATCGCGCGAGCATCTTTTCTCCCCTTTCTTCACCATCAAAACAATCATTTTTTCGTCTGCATAAAAAAACGACGTTATACCTCAGAAAATTCTTCATTTTAAACAATCCAGTCGGCCGTTGCGTTACGAACTTGCAGAAATCAGCGACAATTCTCGTCGAGAACAAAACTTTCGGACTCTTCTCGTGCGTGAGTTTTTTTGCTTCCCTCTCTCCGCCTCTTGGCTCCTCGCCCCACTCCGGAGAGTGGCTCGTTCGGTGCGTCGCCACACGAGGGCGGAAAGGGCGCTGTGCTCGTAAGTGGGGGTAAAGAGAGTCTGGGGAAGACGAGCTGCGGGAGAAAGAGAGAGAGAGAGAGAGAAAACTCGAGTGTTGGCCTCTGCGAGAATTTCACAGTGTTCTCGATCAGTGCGCGCGCGACTCCGTCGTTGTGACGACGGCTCGTGAACAAGAGAGAGAGAGTGAGCGAGCAAGAGTGAACGAGAGGTGCCATCTCACGATAAATCGGTTTGCAAGCGAAAAAGGTCGGTGCTCCGGTTTCGATAGTGAATAATCAAATCACCAGAAACATAACCAATGATAGTTGAAACTATTTCATCGGTTATTCGAATTGCAACGAGAATGAGAATTAAAAAATGCCGATCACAGTGACACTTACGAGTCGTGAATTTTCGTGTTGTGCACACGACAGATAAACATCAAAATACCAAGAAATTTTCTTCCAACATCGATTAATCTCGTGATTCTTTATTTCCTCCCCCAAAAATTACCATTTTTCTTTTCTCCCTCACGCTTTACGGATATTTGGGCGATTCTCCACGCCGGATTCAATGGAATACAAAGTGTTTACGTCTTCTGCGTCTTACTGAAGTGCACGAGTGTGGATTTACGTGAAAGTTATTTTTTTCGGTTTTTCTCCGATCGTCTCCTTGTCCTTCTCATTTCCAAAAGCCTTTTTCCCTTGTTTGCGTCGACTTTTTTCTCTCGGAGGAAAAACTCGGTGAAAAAGGCGGCAACGGGGCAAGTTTCTTTTCGGAAAAGCCCAGCCTTTGGCCACGAGATCTGTGGCTATGCAACGACGCTTCTTCACCCCGAGGAGGTAACACCGCGCAACCCCTCGCGGATTACCCCCCAAACAAAATACAAACATCTCATTTTTGTCGAAAAAAAACGACGAAAATTTGTCAAATTTGACTGAAAAATCGAATCTTTCGGCTTTCTCATAACGCCACTGATTCTAAATCATATTTCCACTCCTTCCCTTAACCAAAGTGCTAAACAACATGTGGACCGCTATGCTAATGTGGACCGCCGTCGTCGTGCTACTTCCGTCGCCGCGACCGGTAAGTTTACCCTTTTTTTTCACTTCCGCCCTCCCCGTAACCGCGTCGTGCAGTTTTTTTCCACTTTTTCGTTCGATTTTCAAAATTTTTCAATAAATTCATCCAAAAAATCAGTTTTTCGAGTTTTTTTCTCCAAAATTTCAAACACTTTTCGAAATTTCTGGAAAAATGCTGTAAAAAATTAAAAATTCCACATTTTCGTACCATTTTGAAGATTTTTCAAAAAGTTAACCCAAAAAATCAGTTTTTTTTTCCAATATTTTAAACATTTTCCTAAATTGAGCTATTTTTGGAAAAATTCTGTAAAAACTTCACATTTTCGTCCAATTTGTCGAGAAAAACGTCGAATCTGTCAACAAATACGAAATTTTAGGAATTTCCCATTTTTTCGAGGAAAAAAAATCAAAGGACATCGCGAACGAGCTTATTAAAAAAAATTGAGAATCAAAATACACAGCTGCCACTAGAACCAACAATTTTTCCCTCGTTTTCTCAAAAATTGAGCTTTGAAGTTTTTTCGATTCTCGAAAAAGCAGACTCGGTTCGTCAGCTCGATGCGAACGATGTTTATTTTCTTCACTCTACACACACACGCACACGGCCAACACCAATAGCGCCTCGTAGAGACTCGATTCTCGAAGAGATTTGGATCGATCATTGAAGAAGAAAGCAATTACCATTGAGAGTCTTCGAGGCGAACGAAATCCCAGAATTTACGAAGCCACGAACGTAGTAAAACCGGCATAACGTCGTTCCTCAATTTCCGAAAACACACAACAAACGCAACGAGCCAAATAAACGTTACGAATTGCTAGAGAAATCGACAAATTTATTGAAATGGAAGAAAAAAATTTGGGGCCTAAAAAAAAAATGACCAAGTGCGAATTTTAATGAGGAAAATATTCAGAGAGATCGAGCCAAATAAACTTTAAGAATTGCTAGAGAAATCGACAAATTTATTGAAACGGAAAAAAATATTTAGGGCCTAAAAAAAAATGACGATGTGCGAATTTTAATGAGGAAAATATTCAGAGAGATTCTAGGGAATTTCCTTGTTCAGGGTTTTTACTGTTGCACGAGAGACACACGAGTTACACGACCTTCGACTCGCCGTTTCCGATGAATGATATTACGTACCGGCAGCGAGCTAGCGAGCAGTACACAAGAGCGTTAGCTGCGGAATCAAAGTCGTTTGGTCAGTCAGTCAGTCAGGCGTAAGGCTTATTACTCTGTCTCCCTCTTCTGGCATTAAACTTTGCTGCCCACAGCTAAATCGTCACTGGGACTTGCATCACTGAGTTGTGGCAACATCCAGCATCGAATTTGCACGTAAACACAATTACAGGAGGCTCGAAGAATTATTTTGTCAGTTTGCGCATTTTTAATGGACGTTTTCTTCTCGAAAAAATGTTTCAAGCAACTCAATTTTCTTGGTTTTTGTAAAATTATATAGAAATCGTTCGGAGTTTGCTCGTTTTTTTTTCCATCGAGAAAAAATACAGCAATACAGCACTTTATACAATGTCGAATATTTGTCGTTGAACTCGAAGGCCAATTGGCCAGAGATGGAAAAACAATAAATGTCGTAAGACAACTCTCGAATATCCTGAGAGAAAAATGCCCATTTTATAATTCGAGGCTCCAACGAATTTGTGTCGGCCTTGTGTCTGTGTGTATGGTCTTGTTTTGAGAAACGAGAGACCACGCGAAAATTCAACACATTTGACAATGTCTCGCGACAATATACACGCAGATCCTCTTCGTTTCGCCATAAATTTCTATATACACATGTATATGTGCGTTATGTACGTAAATTAGTGAGTCGATTCATTCTTTCTTTTACTACGTTGTACTATATACATTTCCGTACATATAGATACGAGTTTCCGAGTCTTTGAGCCTGCGATTCATCGTGGCAACTTTTTACCTTCGTATTATTTTTCTTTATTCAGGAATTTTTACTAGCCAATTTATTTCTCGTACAAGTTTGGGAAACGCGTTTTTATTCGAGTTTCGTCCATTCGGTTTGAAAGATTGGCAATTCTTTGTCCCCGTGTGTTGTTTTTCTGCAAACGATCGAGCTTTTCGAGGCTCTAATTCTTCCTGGGAGACTCTCCACCTCGACTCCTTCCTTATCGTTTTTTTTTGCGCCTTTCTCACTCTCTCGTCGTTCGCTTCTTCTTCGCTTCTTTTTTCTCCCCTTTTCGGTCAGGGAAACTCTTTCACACAATAAACGAAAAACTCACGAGGGACTTGATTATTTTTTCTCTCTTTTTCGCTCAGCTCGGAGGGCAGCTTTTTTAAAAATGTTTAGTTTACTTTTTTATTTTTCTCTCTTTGTCTTTGTGTCTCGTTCTTAAAGTTTGAACACTCTCGTGTTTATCGTCGGTGTTTTCAACTTTTTTTGTTGGCATTCATAATCTTATTGTTTATTAGCAATAATTGTTGCTTTTTGAACAACAACAAAAATCTGGAAAATCGTATTTTTCTTCGGGAATGAAAATGGAGGCGGAATTTCGATGAAAAAATTCTTTGACAAGTTCGAGGGCATGTTTTGGAAAAAGGAGAATCTCCTCGTTTTCTTTTTGCTTCTCTTGTTCGGTGGGAAGGAGCGGGGGAGAGGGTGAAACGGAGACTACGCGTTGAGGCTCTTCAGAGAAACCCGCGCGTCTCCGAAAATCGCTTATGACGAAATAGAAGCCGACGATCCATAAATAAGCGGGAGGCCATTGGGTGTCCAGGAATAGAACGCGCCGCGCCAAAAAACCGTCAATTCTCCATCAAATTCTTTTGTTTTATAAATTCCTATTTTTTCGAATCGATTTTTATTTTTTATTTCCTTTTTCTTGGGTTTCGAAAATGTTTCAAAATTTTTCCATTTTCGACAAAATCGAAAATACGATTTTCCAAAATTGTTGACAATTTTTTTTTCCATTTTTTTCAATACCATTTTTTCAATTTGCTCTGTTTTTTTTTTTTTTATCTTTTTTCGACTTTGACCTTTTTTTCGGACATTTCGCACCCCGCAGAGTCAGAAGATGGGGCACGTGTGCAAAAAATACTTGGCCTGACTTATTCGAACGTAATATTGAAAATATTCAAATATATATTTGAGGATTGGCTCGTCAAGAAGGGAATGTGGACTAGTGTTTTAGTCTGTATACGTATTCAGTGTTTAACAAACACGTGCTGGCAACTCCAGGCTTGCGACAACGAGACAGGGGGTGCACGAATCTGGCGCGTCTGCCTCTTTTCTCCAATGCTCCTTTTTTTTCGATCTCTCTGTCCCTTTTGGTGTTCGGTTGTTGTTTTTTTTTCTTTATCTTTTTTTTTTTTAATTTTTTTTGCTCTCAAAGTCATCGAAATTTAGCAGGGACACGAGTACAAAATGCACGCGCGTTTTCTCGCCAAAAATTCGCACATCTGTCGCGTATATTCACGAGCGTTCGAACCTCCGAAAAAAATAATATATATATGTGTTTGTGTGTTTTTTTTGTGTGTCGAAACGCACGCGAGGACTGTGCGAAACGTGTGCCTCCGCCGGTTTTTTCTCTTTATTATTGAGGCTAAAGTGAAAGGGTTCCCGATGATGATGATGATGATGATGATACGATGACGAAATTCATCCCCAGACACATTTCCATTTGCAGGATCGTGCCGGCTCGATTCGGACACGTGCAAAGTCAAATATTTCGCGGCAACTTCGATGTTAATATGGAGCCTCGAAGAAAAAATTTAAAAAATTGTTTATCTCCATTTTTTCGATCGTTTTTTATTTTCTCACTATTTTGTTGATTTTTTTGTTTGTTCAAACAACAGGTAAGCGCGTCGGGAGTTTTCGAGCTCAGGCTAAAGTCGTTCGTCAACGAGTACGGAAAGGACAGTCTGGGCAAATGTTGCTCCGGCAGTACATCACGTTCGGGAGCGTGCACTGCTGTCTGTAAAACGAGATTCAGGGTTTGCCTCAAACAATATCAAGTCAAGATCGACCCTACGACACCGTGCACTTATGGTGACGTTGTTACCCCTGTTCTCGGTGATAACATCGTTCAGCTTAGCCCCAACGTTGCACTTCCGAGCTTCACCAATCCCATCAGATTTCCATTCGACTTTACGTGGCCGGTGAGTACAAATCAATCATTTTTGTTCATACATTTTTCAATTTCATTTTTATATTTATACCATTTTTTTTAATTACCGCAAAAAATATAAAAACAATAATAATAAATGATGACAAGAAAAAAACAATTATTATAAATAATTACGATATTATTATAAATAACAATTATTTTTTAAAATTGATAATTCCAAATAATTGAAAATAACAATAATAATAATTGATAATAATAACAAATGACAAGAAATTGAAAAAAACAACAATTGTTATAAACAATTACAACATTATTATAAACAATAATTATTTTTTGCATAATTATTATTTAAAAAAATTATTAATTATAAATAATTGAAAGAAATAATAATAATTAATAACAATAACAAATGACAAGAAATAAAAAAAATAATTATTATAAATGATTACGATATTATTATAAACAATAAATATAAATAATTATTATTTCATTTATTTATGATTATTGTTCAATGAGGGTGAATTAAGGAAAGGAAATTTGTTTTTATAGAATTTTGTTAAATTAATTTTTTGGATAATTGATCGATTACGAATGAAGGGAAATGCGATTATTCGCACGCGGGACGATCGATTGTCCAGTGATTCGGAATAAATTGTTCAAGAGCTAATTAAGTCGCGATCTATTTTAATGAACAATTCATAGGAAAAAAAACGTGCTCGAAATTTGTCACGTGATTCTTTCCGTAAGACAAAGAAGCTAAGGGAGGGGGCTCGAAACGATCGCAGATGGCTGTGTGTGCAAAGTGACGCGAAGGAGAAAAGGAGAAAATGCGAGAGACAAAAAAGAGTGAGAACGAGACTCTGGCTTAGCGAAGCACTTGTCTGCCCCTGCTCCCATGCACCGCTTCGCTTCCCCCCCCCCCCCCCCGCACTCTTCATCTTTCTCTCGCGTACCAGATCCCTGGCGTCAGTCATCTCTTATTTCTACTCTGTTTCTTCCGAGTTTCCGTTCAGTCAACAGTTCGACATCCTTTCGTTCCATTGAAAAGAGAAAAAAAAAAATTTCTCGATGATTTTTCATAAATTTTCCACGATTTTTCCAATGAGCCTTTCATTCTTTATTACGATTTTCCAAAATTCACTAAAAACAATAAAAAGTTTGAAATTTTTTTCGAAATTTGATTTTTTTTTCATTTTCGTATTTAAACACTTGCCAGAAATTTTTTTTTGCCTCCTTTTTTCTTTGCCCAAATTAATTTGTTTCCAATACACAATTCAAGCCGGTTGAAGAGAAAAAAAACTGAAAATTGTCTACCGAGAAAACGAAACACCTCTGAGGGCGTTTGTAGAGAAAGAAAGAAAAAATAAAATAAAACGTCGAGAGTTCGCTTCGTCTCTCGCGTTCTCGGAAGCTTCCAGTCTGCGAGTGATGGCGTGGGGTCCCATCGAGAGTTTTGGGGCTCGTGACTAGACCACGACCACATGGGCCACGAGCAACTCGAGAAAAAGGCCAAAAGATCTCTCACACACGACCGAATTAAAAAAAAACAAAAAAAAAATTGTTACCGAACGTCCGAAAGAACGAAACATCGACCAAGCTCTTTTGCAGCATCCCTTCTCGCCTTTCTCTCTCCCCTGTTAAATAATAGAGAGCCTCAGATTACCGGTTGCCAAATTTAAACAGCGCCATCTTTTCGAATTTACAAAAATTGTAATTCCTTATTACGTTTTTTCGCTGTTTTTTTTTTTTTTTTTTTTTTTCGTTCTACACAGACAATTCTCGTTTAAACGTTTCGATATTTTCTTCATTATGTAAAAGTCCAGACTCACTCACGCGAGAAAATAATTTTTTTATCCACCTTGTAATCTCTTAATGTTACTAATGCTGCATAATCTAATTGCGGATTGTGAGCTAATCGGAAATACGCAGGGAAGAATAACCATTTGTGCACAAGGTCAAGAGAACGTAATTTTCTCACCAACGCGAAGTCGCGTAGACGAAGAAAAATCATTTAAAAACTTGTCCCATGAAAAACGATAGTAACGAATGTGGAAAATTAGTAAAAAGACTCAAAAGTGAGGTCAAAATGGAAAATTCAAACAAACTTGAAAAAAAAAAGTATCGAAAATGCAAAAAATGGCGATTTTTAATTTTTTTTCGTAACAATTTATTTGTTTTTAATTTTGTACGAAAATCATGACGATTAGTGTGCATTCCGTAGTTGTGGATAAGAAAAATTACGTCAAAAACCCAAATTTAAAGAAAATTGTAAAAAAAAGTATTGAAAATGCGAAAAATTGCGATTTTTTAATTTTTTTTTTCGTGCCAATTTTTGTTGTTTTTTATTTCGTACGAAAATCGTGTCGATTAGTGTGGATTTGAGGAATGAGGACTCGAGAGGCATGCAGCAGCGTGTGTCTGTCGTTAATTAAGAAAGCGAAAAGAGTCACTTCACATTGAGTACGTAATGTTTGTATCCGTGTGTCGTTTACTGGTGTATTACAAATAGCATAGAGTTTTGTATGGCAGTGTGTAACCTTAGTGGCAAATCTGAGCCACGATTCTCACTCTAATTGGTTTATACGTACGCGTTTGTATATAACTTCACTTTAGTAATCTCTGACCCGTCTCTCTCTCTCTCTCTCTCTCTCTTTTCTCCTCTTCTTTTCATTTATTTTTCTTCATTCGACTTGAGAAGAGAAGCTCGGTACGATACACACGAGAGCACGTTTAGCACATCCTGCTCTTCGACCTCGGCGTTTAACGGAGTGAATATTTATTTATCCTCATTGCTCGATCCTCTTTTTTATCGAAATGCTAAATATCATTGTCCCAAAAGCTGCGTATTCGATTGTTCAGAAAAAAAAAGAAGAAAAAATTAAAAAATCGATTTATTTCAATGAATTCGTCAGTTTAAAAAATTTTCGAAACAAAATTCTCCAAATTTTTCTCTTTTTTTGGTTAATTTTGGGATTTTTCGTGGTTTAAAAATGGGGGAATATCGAAGAAGAAAAAAAAGGATATTCGGATGTGTTTATACGTTTAGTGAGGCGCAGGTGAGACGGGCGGAGTGCGCAACGAGTTGCCCCGAGACACGAACCTCTCTCGGGGTCTCTTGGGTCCCACGGCCAAAAAGCCTGCGTGATTCGCGTCCCAGACGAGATTAAACTTACACATATAGAAATATAAAGGGAGAGAATAAAGAAAGAAGCAAACGCACGACTCGGAGGTGAAGAAAAGCGCGTTCGCCACGATATATACACGTACGAAAAAAATGTATATATGCGTGTGTGTGTATTTACTAGGGAGACTGAAAGAAAGACCGAATACGCGAACGGATGAATGGCTGCCGAACGATGCGCAACTCTCAGCCAAGCGTTTAGCATAAATTATACTAGCACCGAAACAAAACAAAACAAAAAAACGATACAGAAAGGGCGGGAGAGGGGATGACGAACGATGTACACAAAGTTCCGAACGAGTGAATTCGTTCTAGACTATTTTTCACTATTTTACCAACATTTTTCTTCCTCCTTTTTAATCCAAGGAGAATAAATACTTTTGGCTGTTAAATCGATGCGAGAAAAAAGGAGAAAAGTACGAGGCTTTTTTTCTCTTGTTTATCAAAATGTAACGAAACGAGAGAATCGTCTTGTTTACGATTGACCAATGTTTACGTTTCGACGCTCGAAACCCAACGAGTCGACGACACCTCAATGAAGCTCCTCCTCTTTAGCTTCGACCATGTTTTTTTTATTCTATTTAAACAAAATATTAGGCCAGGAAGAAAACGAAAACCAGACCAAAGCCAATAATTATCGAACTTACCGTCCTTGTTATTATTTCCATTCGCGTTCGACTCTTCAGGCTTGTGTGCGTGTGCTCTCCTCTCTCGGCCCCAGAAAAAGAAAAGAGCAACGAGAAAGAGGAGCTTCTGCTTTTGCCTCCCGGCCGAATTGTAAAAGGGACTCTAAAAATAACGCTTTACGGAGGTTTCTACTACACACCGTTGATTCCACACAACCCCCTCGTCCCTTCAATTCTGCAGTCATTTTATTATCATTGTTTTTTTTAATAAATTAATTCACTACGTTGTTTTTATTGAAATTTGTCAAAATTTGTCACAAATTTATTCAGCTTTTCGTTCCTCGGTCAATTTTTTTCTTTTCTTTTTCCTTAAGTTGTCAATTTCGTCGCACGAATGGTTTACAAAGTAGAAGCGACTGAGGCAGGAACCTTGGCTTTCCTCATGGCTGGTTTCGTGCTCGTAATATATATTTATGTTGCTCGTACAACGAGGACGTAAATAAACAGGTGATTGGCTCGCGATGGGATTCTTGGAGGATTGAAATAATGAAAGGCGGTTTTTAAAATGGAAAAAAATTTTTTTGGAAAATTGAATTATCGGAATACAGTCGTTCTGTCACTTGCTCTTTGCGAGGGACGCAATTTTGGCCGCGCTGTGTGTTAACTTTTGATCGAGGCGAGGCGAGGTCTCGTAGGAAGCGGAAATAGTGAATATAACGGCTGTCCGAAGGAGAGGGTGAGGGCCAGGCCACAGAGGAAAACGTAATAGTCGTCGGTGTACAGGGCGTTCCAGCCGAAATAACCAAACGTCGAAATTCAATGAAATTACGTTTGTTTTTTTTTTTTTTATTATTATTTTAATAATAATTTATCGATTAAAAATCATCGCTCCTTCAAAGTTGATGGATTTCTATGAGATTTTCAAGTTCGAACGATATTTCATTTGAATGAACGACCCGACCAAGAGAATCAACAAAAAATATCGCCTCGAGAGCCACACGTGGCTGCTCGCTCAACGACGAGAAAAGGTAGAGTGTGCAAAGAAGCAACGAAGGAGGCAGGGGCGCGCGGAGCAAGAGGAGGAAAAGGAAGAAAAAGAAGGGGCAGGCTTTCTCGCAGCCGTGGGAATCGACTCCCGACCAATCTCTGTTTACATATACAGATATACCCACCTGTCTCTCTCTCTGTATCGGGCTCTCTCGACTCATCTCACGTTGACTAACACACGCGCACCTCCGAGCCCACCTACGTTCACGTATTCGTTCATATAAAAATAACGTGCGATTCAAAAATCAGAATAAATTCGTCAAATTTCGTAGATGAATTGTATTTACAATTTTAATTTTAATTTTAATTTGCATCGTTGGAATGCAACGAAATCTTCTCTTGCGACCCAAAAACTCAATCGACACGAAAAATTGACATGATTTTCAAAATTCAACAAATAATTATTAGAAAATATATATTTCGTTTTATTTTTCAGTCTCCTCGATCGCGAGACCAATTTTCATGCATAATTGACCGAAAAAAAATCGAAAAAATTGGAAACTTTATTTCGATTTAAAAATTGACAGAAATAATTCAACGCTCGTTGAAAAATCGAAAATCAACTTTTTAACTTTTGTTTTCGGACGTTTAATTGCAGCGAAAAATTGAACATTCGTCGGGAAGCAAAACTCTGAATCGTCTAGTACTTAATCGGCGTATAGTGAACGAAATACTCGCTGCATTGTTGCCGGACTTGAATTCCACAACTTTTTCAACTTTTTCTCCATTCTTTCGTAAATACGCGTATATATAAATACATAAATATGTGAGATAGGGATCGTATATAGAGCTCAATTCCAATCCACCGTAATAAATTAGCGGACGATCACGGTGGCATTTGTCTTCTCGACAATTTATTTCCTCCCCCCTCCGTCAATTCTCCACCTTTCGTCTTTTTCGTCGCTCGTTTCGCTTTTGATTTTTTCTTTTTTTATTCTTCACAAACTTCTCGGTCCTTGGTCACGAAATTTTTGCCTCGTCTCTCTCTCTCTCTCTCTCTCTCTCTCTCTCTCTCTCTATTGGTCCAGAAGAAATACGCGTCCATGGGGCCTTCCACGAATACTCGCCCGGCATGTCGAACGTCAGTTTCGAAAAAATGATGAAAAAATAAAAAAATAATTCTTTTTTCAAAATCATTCAATTTTTTCATTCTTTTTTGGTTTTTTATTGAAATATTCGTTTTTTTTGTGTTGTTTTTTTTTTTTAAATGAGGAAAATTAGATTTTGAGTTTTGGTTCGAATGGCCCGTACGTGCATGTGCTTAGCGAACACTTTGCTGCCCGGAGAATCGAGAGTTCTGCCGCTTCTGGCAATCTGAGTTTCTGGCTTCGAGTATTTTTTTCTTTGCCTCGAGAATTTAATGTGTTTTATTTTTTTCTTGATCGAAAGGGCGCTCTATCGGTCTCACCTCTGCTCGTTCAATCTACACCTCTTTACCTCTCTTTCTTTATTCGTCCCTCGCTCCTTCGCTCTCTCTTTCTCTCTCTCTCTCTCTCTTACACACACTTTCGCCTTTGGTCTTTGTCCGCGAGAGATTTTTCTCAGCCTCCAGGGAGAAAAGATTTTAGCTCGGAGCGTGGAATCCGCGAGAGATCTCTTCTCTTTCGCCGCTAAGAATTGCTGCGAATCTCTCGTGCCTCGAGGCCAAAGTATTTCCCCTTCCCAACCTTTTCTTATTTTTATTTATTTCCAAAGCGTTTTTTATTTTCTCTCTCCACTTCCTCGCGATGTATTCTTTTCATCTCTATTTCTTATTGCCCTTTCGAGCAGCTTTTTCCACGCGAGATATTTTGCTCTCGTTCGGCAATTAATTCCGAGCTCAAATTTCACAAAACAATCATTTGCTCGAGGAGGAAAACATCGATCGAGAGATTCCTCTCAATATTGGAAGCTTTTCATTTTTCCGCTTGTTTTTTCCGACGGATTCAAATTAAAAAATCAACGTTTTTCGCTGTCTCCGGTGAAATTCGATAAAACGCGTGTACGAGCTGCGAATAATTACGCCCGCGGAAAAAGAAATATTCATCGCGGTGGATACCGCACGACCGGACGTTTATTTACGCCGCGGAGCCAGCAGCAACGTTAATATGTTCACGAGCTCGCGTTTTCGTGTCTCTCGTTTCCCTTATTGTTATTATTCTTGTTGTTATTATTATTACGTTATTATTATTTAAAAAAGTATACGCAGATGCATGGGAGAGAGGGTGCGAGGGCGGATATGAACATTTATTATTCAGCGTGTGTTGTAACGGTGTCGTTTGTACACGAACTTCCTTTCGAGCATATAAATATCACTAGGAAATAAAAACGAGACCATTGGGAGGTGAATTCGTGATGGGGGAGTAACAATTTATCAATTTCCGTGAAAAAACAATAATTTTACCCCTCAAGTACACACTGGGTCAAATTGACCCCGAGTCATTTTTTTTCAATTCCGAACGAGCCGGGTTCGGTTTTTCAAAAGAAATATTTTTTTGGGTCAAATTGACCCAGTTTGGCCAGGCACCATCTTTGCTCGATTTTTTCTCATCTCGATGCGGAAGTTATCAACGAACATGCTCTGTTTGTTTTTATTAATATTTGCAATTATTATCGTCCCGATTAATCGCTCGCAATTGAAAATTGAGTGTTTTTTTTTTCTTTTTTTTTTTTTCTAAATACTTTTTTATATCTCTTCGTATAATGTGACGTTCCATTACCTTGACGCATACAAAATGATACATGCACTTTACGAAGCGATGCAAACTCACGCGTGAGCTTGGATCACTTCGTATGCACATAATAAATAAATGGGGGAAAAAAGGTTGAGATTTTAGTATTTTATTCGTTTATTTTTTGACACGACATTGCAACGGACATGAAATCACTTGACAGATCGTCAACGTGCTCGGAATTCATGCTTTTTACTGTTGTATAATTCAGCATTCGCGTTTTAACCTTGCGATCGTCGTTAAGGGGTTATTTCATTCCCTCGTGGTACCTCGCTCTTTTTTTTCTATCCACCCCTCGCCCTGTGTCTGACAACCTCGAGCCTTAACCCCTTACACTAATCTCTCGTGTATTTTCCAGCCTGTTAACCACCGAGCCTCGTTTTTTTCCCTGCATTCGATTTTTCGAACGTCCCTCCGTTTTTTCTTCCTATTATTTTTCATTTCCTTTTTTTTTATTATGGAATTTTCATTATTTTCGTTGTTTTTTTCGGGCCCCATTTTTTTGACGTTTAAATTTTTTTTTAATATTTTGACACAGTCGCGAGTACGATCGAGCGTTGGAATGTCATGAAAAATAAGTAATGGTTGATTTTTTTGCGAGATACTTGAATTATCGATCATTTATTTAATCGATTTTTCACGATCTATATTTTTAATTTCCTTTTTTTTTATTATTGAATTTTCATTATTTTTGTTACTTCTTTTCGGGCCCCATTTTTTGACGTTTAAATTTTTTAACCAATATCTTTGGTTAAACCTTATTCCTCTTATTTTTTAACCAATATTTTTTGTGTCAATATCTTGACACAGTCGCGAGTACGATCGAGCGTTGGAATGTCATGAAAAATAAGTAATGGTTGATTTTTTTGCGAGATATTTGAATTATCGATCATTTATTTAATCGAGTTTTCACGATCTAATTTTCTGATGTTACGTTCCGTTGAAATCTCGCCCATAAAAACCATCTGCTCTCTTCGACACGTCACGCTTCTCGCATAAATTCATTTTTTCTCTTTTTCGCTGGCATATTTTCGTTGTTTTTTTTTTTTAATTCTCGTGCTGGACGTTTAAATTCATAATTAATTGCATAACGTTTGTGCTAACGATGCAAGAGACGATGACCCGCGGCAGATGTCCACAAGTGTCTCTCCCGTTTTGCATACACAAACGCCAGCAACGAGCGAGCCAACCGAAGAAAAAAATAATTGGACTCAGCCCTTAACGAGGGAGAGTCCAAAATTTGCGTTAAAACGACCCAGAAAATCGTAACTCGACGATTTTTTTGCAATCGATCTTTTATAGGCCAACAGGCTGCTTCGAGTGTTTACGTCACGCGAAAGCTCTCGAAATGTGCGGCTCAAGGGACATCACGTTCCAAAGGGCGATCGTTTGCCCCTCGCTCTCCATTTTTTTTTTTTTTTTCATTTTTTTTCACCCTTTCAGATCTCGATCCGACATTGAAATTTGTATTCTTCACAGTCGCGAGGCTGCACCTCATTCTTCATTAATTATCTCGCTAATTATGAGCTTCTCAGAATATTCAGAAAATTCCAAGCAATCGACGATGTTTTCAAATGAAAAATTCGTCAAATTGACACGAAGATGGACGTCTGAATTGCTAAGAAAATCAATTTGCAACGTCAGATGTTTTTGTCGACAGATTTTTCAATTGTTTTTTTTGTTTTGTTTTTCAATCGTCACTGATTGCCTGTTTGTTGCAATTCCAGGGTACGTTCTCGCTCATCGTGGAAGCGTATCACGACTCGGACAACGTCACGCACCAATCTGCCGGTAAGTCTCGAATTTTTTTTTTTTTTTTAATTTAAAAAAAAAAATTATCAATGAAAAGATTCGAGAAAAATGGAAAATATCGTCATTTTTTTTTTGCTACGATCAATTTGATTTTTTCAATGAACCGTATGTTAATTCTTACGGGATGTACGGACCAGGGCATGTGCCAGCCAGCTGGATATTTAGTTGAGGTACACGCACGCCGATGCCCTCGGGGTCGGTGCGAACGAAAAAAAGAGCGAGAGGAAAAACACCTCAGGATAGACAGCCAAGAAGCCACTTCCGGTCTGGATCGTGTCTCGCTTCTATATCTCTTTTCTCCTCTCACTCATCAACCGAAACGCCCGCGACATTCACCAGATACGATATGCACTCCCTCCGTCTCTTTTTACCACGTACTCTCTCCATCCCTTCAAAATATACATTTATTTTTTCTCCATTCGGGCTAACCGAGAATTTTTTTTTTAATTTTTATTTCTCCTTCTCCACGTAATACATAGTGTAGACTAAATATTGTGGCCTCCACTGTTCTTCGTCATGCTCTCGATAGTTCGAAGCCTCGTGGGGAAAAAAAAAATTGTCGATTTTTTTTTTTTTCATGATTAATCAATTTTTATTTTTTTATTAATTAATTATCGAACGAATTAATTTGAATTAATGAAAAAAAAAATGGATTATTTATTCGTTGTGAGGTCGACATTTGTCTCGGGTGTGAAATGTTTGGTTTTTCGGAATAATTGAAGCTCCGAATGGTTGGAAAAAAAACAAAAAAAAAAAACACGAAGGCCCGCTGGAAAAAAATAAAGGGACGGGGGAGGCCCAAGAAAGGAAGCGACGAAACGGGACGAGCTCGAGGAGTTTTGCGGTGGCCACTAGTGTTTCCTTCCTGTGTAACCGTATAGTCCACATCCAACCTCCCGAACCGCACACACCAGAGTAACACGACACCCCTATTTTGCTCTCTTCTTCGTCTTTTCTTTCGTTTCTTCCTCTTTTCTTCTCCTTTTTTTTACCAGCTAAAGAAAATGGAATGGATTTTTTTTTGATGGACAACCTGAACGCTGGAGATCGTACAAAGCCATAAGAACTTTCGTAACTTCCCATAAGCTATGGGCTTTTTTTTTTTGTTCCATTGAAAAATTCACTTCGGTTCCCATCGACACGAGATTTTCATTTTTTCGCACCAGTTCGTTCGGTTTGCTCATTAAAATCCAAAAAATATCAAATTTTCTGTAAAATTTCACTATCTAGGGAATTTTCACTCTTTATCATTTTTCCTAGGGACTGAAAAATCTCGCGATACTTTTTGCAGTTTACAGCAACGTGAATATTCATCGACGACCGGATTTGGTTCCAAAATCGAAAAATTCCCTATATGGTAACTTTCTAGTGATTTTTTTTTCTTTTTTTTTTCTTTCGACCCGACTTTTTTCGTGGATTTTCATAGAGGAAAGTTTGTTCACGTATCGGTTGTTTTTATTGACGCCCCTCGGGCAAAATGACGCTAATTTAAACGGACAATTTGTCGTCCAGTCGGGAGTCTGTTGGTTTTTGTGTCGAGAGGGTTGTTTGCCGGCGCGCGCTCGCCTTGTAGTTTCGCCGCGTGTCTCCCAGGATCGGAAGTAGCCCCGAGGCAACGATGCACAACTTCCACGCGAGTTTGCCGAGCCATTAACTTCTCCGTCAAGTTGCCGGTCTTCTTCTTATCCTTGGAGCCCCTCTCGCTCGCTCTCTTTCACACTCTGCTGTACGAGAAACACCAGACCACACCAAACTTTTCATGCTAGCGAAGTTTCGAGCGGTTTGGTGCTCTGCCAGCCAACGCAAAGAAATCTTTGCGAAAAAAAACTAACAAAGAAATACAACACTCTTGTTTTACTTTCTTGTGGCCATTTCCCCGAATCTACTTTTCCTAGTGACTTTTTTTCTTTCTTATTTCATCGAAATATTTACCGCAGTTTTGCTTCTTCATAGAGGAAGCTATGTGACGGTGAAAATGTTTTTTTTTTTTTCCAGTTTTCCAATGTTCTTAAAATGTCCCAAAACATCGAAAAATCGTATCTAGAAAAAATATCCGGATGTGTGTGTGTGTGTGTGTGTGTGTGTGTGTTCTGGCACTGTAAAATTCAAACGTTCATAACTCGAGAACGGTTTGAGCTACAGGGCTCCCGTTTTGCACAGATTTTAATCTATACAAGCTCTTCGTTCTCTGAGAATTTTGTCGGAATTGATAGAAAAATACGAATTCTACGGAATTTTGAAATTTTCAAAAAAATTGTGTCGATGCTCTGACTTGTGCAAATTTTAAGATTTATTACTAATTTTTTTTTTTTATAAATAGAGTATCATAATAGGAAGGTTGGTATTGAATTTGGAAAATATCGGTTGAACGGTTCGGATTTAAAGATTTTATGAATTTTACGAAAATCGAAATTTTTTGAAAAATCGTCTAACCGTTTTAATTTTCGCAAATTTTCCAAGACTTCATATTTACTTTCTAGAAAAGTTGTCCAAATTATATAATTTTAAATGTAAATACAAAAAATGCTGCAAATTGAAATTTGCAACTTGTTTTTTATTTTATTTTTTTTTTTCATTATCCATTGACCGGACGAGTCTCGTATTTTTTTCCTCCGTAAAAATTCAACTGATTTCTCGTTTTTCGGCATGAAATTTTTTCGGGAAATTCGGGAAACTCGTCAAAATGGAAATTGTGAAAATTTGATCCTTTCAGTTCCTCGTCCGGTTTTTTTTTTTTTTTTTCAACGTCGCTGAATAAATTTCCCTTTTACGTCCTTCGGAGGTTCGTAGTTCCTGGGAAATCTCAACTATTCCAATCCGGTTACGCAATTTTACTTTCGTTACTGTTTTTTTTTTTTTTGCCTCAGCCATCACACAATGTATCGCCAACGTATCCAGATATATATATATACATATATATATATATATTTGGAAACATTTGTCTACGTCGATCTACGTGGACTGCGAAGAATGGTTTTATTTCGCTTCCCACGTCGGTATAAAAGATACGGGAGCAAACTCCTCCTGCTTTCCGAGGCTTCGTGCCAACTCTCATTCTTCGCCCAACTCTCGACGTTTTTCTGTGCTTCATCCTTTTTTTTTTTTTCTTCTCTTCCTTTTTCTCCCTTTTGTGTCTTTCATTCTTCTTTCTCCCTTGTTTCGTGCTCGTTTTTTTTTCTTGCCCGCCGTTGCAATTCGAGTTTACGGAGAGCTTTTTTTTTTTATTCTCTTTTGGCTGCGCTCTTCATCGCGCTGCGTTTTGCTTCCGCGTCCGGGGAAAGCCTCGTGCACCGTTCCTTCGCTGCGCGCGTATACGCGAACTCGCGCTTCCGCACGACAATGCATTTTATACATTTGCCAACTTTTCTCCTTCTGTCGACGCGATCCAGCGAAATTAATCGAAAAAAAATGGAAAATATTCTCGCGTATTTTTTGTCAATTTTTTTTTTGATTTCGTCGCGATGTTCCATCAAATTTTTGGTTTCTTTTCTGTTTTTGTATCGAGTCGAAACCTCCGGGGCTTGACTCAATGGTCCATATTGACACGAATCAATTGACGTGCTTTATGTTCTCACACACACACACAGACACATTCGCCAGGGTATTGAGAACGTTTCAAAAAGTATTTCGTATACCTGTTTCGTGCAGGCTCTCTGGATCCTACACCTGCGCGGGATCTCGCTTCTCGCCTTCTCTTTTAATATTTCTCTCGATGTCTTTTTCTCTCAAAAGCCATGGCCCGCTCGCTCCGTTCGCTGTCTCACTTTTTCGGTCTCGATATTTTTCCTTTTTTTTCTCATTTTTTCATTTCATTTCGTCGTCTTCGTGGGTCCTGTTTCCTGAAAGGATCGCGCGGAGTCCTTAGGATCGAAATTGGCCAAGTTTCGCACACGAGATCCTGCGGAGGGAGGAATTAAATGAAAGAGAAAAAAAAAGCGACTCGCGAATGCGAGTAATTTATATGTAAAAATACAAATGACTCGGAATCAGAAATCTGCTTTTTTTTTTCCTTCATATTTGTACCGTTGTGTGCCAAAATCCTGGGTTCTCCTTCTGCCGCCGCGATCCAGCGAAATTAATCGAAAAAAATGGAAAATATTCTCGCGAAATTTTGGTCAATTTTTCTTTTGTTTTCGTCTCGCGACGTTCCACCAAATTTTCGGTTTCTTTTCGCTACTCCGGAGGAGTAGAGATGGGAAAAAAATTTTATTTAGCATTTTTGGTGTCGTAGAAAAATTTGGGAGGAACTCGAGAGAGAATGAGAATGAATTAAAATTCTATACCTGGTCGAAGGAGAGTTCACGAGAGAGGAACTCAACGCACCTGCCCAGGCCAAAGACGATATTGCAAAAGTCTCGTCCTGCTGTAACACCACGGAATAATTGGACAGCTGTGCTGACCTCTCGTGTCTTCGGATCCTTGTTTTTTTTTTTGTTCTTTTATTTTTTCTTAGCCCATTTTTATTATTTTTATTTAACCGAGACTGTGGGAAAATTGGACGTTCTCTAATTTCCGCCTATTCGAGGATAAGCTTCGCGATGGCAAAAACCTGCTGGTTTTATGTATCAACCAGCAGCTCCCTAAAAAGCCTCGAGGCTCCATTTTGCCCAGCCACTTTGGCTACTTGCACTGATAAAGTACAAAAAGGGCAACCGCATTGCACCAGCGCATCCGCGAGTCCGGCAAACACACACACACACACACACACACACACACGCGCGTACTTTTCGAACCGAGCGTCAAACATTTTCGCTGTTACTACTGCGAGGAAGGGCCTTTAAATTCTCGTTACGATCGCAAAAAGCCTCGCAATACAACGTGGGCAATGAGGACGGACGAGAAAAATAATTTAATACGTTTCTGCGGTCTTCAGTTTCGTGTTTCTCCACATGCGAGACTAGCAATCGGTCAAGCTTGTATTTTGACGGGGATTCGCACTGATAGCGTCACGATGTTTCATTATTTTTCAATTTTTTTTACGATTTTTCGTATTTTTAGTTACCTACGGTCGGTAAGTGATCGGATGAAATTTTTTTTGAAAAATTGGTTCGCAAAGTGGGCCAATCGGAAGATACCGAGCCCGATAACCGATTCTCAAAATTACAGCCAATCAGAAGCTTCCCTCACGTTTTTACAACCGATTGTTCATTTTTCGGCGCCATTTTGAATTTACACTTTTGGCCATAACTTCCGAACTATGCGACGTACCGACTCCTGCGACCCGTCAAATTAATCGTCATCATGCCGGCCTCAATGGCTTCAGTTCGAACAACTTTTCTCATTAATATTTCAGTGACGATTCGTCTCTCGAAAATGACTAGAAAAAAGAATGAGACTCTCGACTACTCTCGAGCTTACCTCGTTGTCCCGATTCGAGACTCTCGAGCCAATAAACCACTGGATCGTTAAGATCGTCCCTTTCAAATGTTATTCTCGGATGTTCTCGAGGTTCGAGGGGCTTAACGAGAGCATCGGGTGCAAGAGAACGCGAGTGCATGTCCATGCACCGCGCATCGTGCATGTGTGGAGCAAGGTTTACAACGGCAACTCGAGCATCTCAAGGGCTAGGGCCTGTGCTCTTCAGTAGCATCTTTCGTGATACGAGCTTACCAACTCTGAGAGTGTACGAAGAGAAAACGATATACCGAGATGAATATAAAAATGGAAGACACAACGACTTTGGCCAAGAAGCTTTTTACTCTTTTCTCGTTCCTTCTCTCTTGCTCTGGTTCTCTTACGTTTTCGTTTTGGTATAGCGCGTTCCCTCACTCAAATCATCATCATCCTCTCGGTAGGATCTTTCGGAGCCCAAAGAGAGTAGCAGAGCCAGAAGCCTCTGCCACTGAAGTGCTCTCCGGGTGTGCTATACTTTTCTTCTGAGAACGAATTAATCTTTTTCTTTCTTTGCCTCCTTCCGTTTTTATTTTTTTTTATTTTTATTTTTTTTTTATCTTCCTCTATATTTTTCTTTCCCCAAAAGTATCCCAGAGCACGGCATAGTCTTTTGTTTCTTCACGAATCAGTCTCATTCGCTACACACTTTATTTTCGGTCTATTCGGCTCTCCTTTTTGGCTCCTCTCGTCTCGCGAGCTCTTTTTACTTCATCGCTCCGGCAAACGTCACTTTTGCCAGAGTTTCTCTTTCCCCATTCCCTCCGCTCTTTCCTCCTTATTTTTTCTTTTATTTTTCTATCCTCGGGCTCCTCCTCGTCGATGGCTTTTACTTTCCACGCCTGCATGGGAGAACGATCCGCGGATAACGGTTTTCGGAGGCTGCTTTATATATCGCTGCTGTGCCTCCTTCTCCAGCGGCATTCTCTCAACGTCTTTTGCTCTGCGCGCACTTAAATGGCGCCCGATTACACGTCTGGAGAAATTGTACCGGAAGAATAGTCGCGCCAAGCCGGGCAAGACGGAATTATCTGCGGCGGGAAAGAGAGAGAGAGAAAAGTTCGAGAGAAGTTCGACTTGGCAATTGGGAAGTCAAGCCTGGCCAGTTTATAAAAAAAAAAAAAATGGAAAATGAAAAAATTCGAAAAACCATGGCCACACTGGGTCAATTTGACCCATGAGTAGTTTTTTTTATCGAAAACGTGAAAATTTGATTGTCGGGTGGAGAGGAACATCCACGCTGAAAAATTCGGCCGGGTCAAAATGACCCAGTGTGGATACGAACGGTCCACAAACAGAAATTTTGAGTTGTTTTTAAATTGAGCGAGAATCGGACCAACGCAGATGATCAATGTACGGAAGGAAAAGTAACGCCTCTTTGCCATTCTTACGTCACTATTTTGTTGCACTCCGGCAACAAAAGCCTCCGAGGCAAAAGTATAGCGCGGGGTATGGTTACTCTTTTTTCTGCCGGATGCGTTTCGCTCCTGTACATCAGAACGCGAGAGACAAAAAGTGCGAGAAAGAGAGGAGCCGGAGCAGCAATAGCGGACGAACGTCCGGTCTGTGCCCCACGGGGCCGATGTACTTCGATCATTATTGAGTGGAGCGTGAAATTCAATATTCTCAAACACTCTCGTTTTTTTCCTCCTACCACTTGAACATCGTCAGCTTTGGTCCGCCAAAAATAAACTACAAGAAAAAATCATTTTTCTCATATTCGTCGCACTCGACAATTGTTTATAACATTTTAAAACAAATTCCAACAACGATTCAACGTTTTAACAGTTTTTTAAATTTTTAATCATTTAGAAAAAAAAAAATCACTCACGAATCTGGAACTTAAAGAAATTTTGACTTTTATCTCGTTATAGAAAAAGTCTTGATTACCAGACTCGCGACTCAACGTTGGCTCGACGTTGGTCCCGAATGGACCGAGGACGAACATCGTAGCGCTTACTCCAAAATGATCTACGAATACAGAGTTACCTGCAGTGCCCATTACTACGGAAAAGGCTGCGAAAATCTTTGTCGACCGAGGGACGACAGTTTTGGCCATTACAGCTGCAGCCGCAGTGGCGAAAGAGTTTGCCTTTCTGGATGGCAAGGCGAATACTGCGCTACTCGTAAGTACCATTATGAATATTAATCCTAAAATTTCCAAAAGTCCCAAAGCACAAAGTGTCAAATAAAATATTTAAACATTTTGTGCTTTAATATTCTTAAGGATGTAAAATTTTCTATCGATAGAATTCCTTTAAATTTATGATCCTAAAGTTTCCATCGTTGCAAATAAACGAAATTTAAATTATTTCAAAGTCAAAAAGACAATTTTTTTATTCCACCAAAAGTTTAGGAGAAATGAAAAAGTTTATTTTTTCATCTAAAACAAATTTCGTTTATTTGCAACGATGGAAACTTCAGAATCACAATTTTCAGTAGTTTCTCATAAGAGCGTGTGTTAAAAGTTGCAATTTTCAACATTAAATATTTCGATTTCTAAATGGTGAAGCCTCTTAAATTCAAATAATCAAATTTTATTCAAATAATTAATTTTTTCTCGAAATAATTAATTTCTCTCTAAATAATTAATTTTTCTCTAAATAATTAATTTTCTTCAAAACTTTGTGTAACATCGAAGAAGTTTTATTAAGTTTTTCAAAAAAATCGGTCGTAAAATTTTTTCGAAATTTTGTTTATTATATAAAAAATATAGATTACCTCGGAAAATCTTGGATTTAGAGTATATTGTTCTTTAGTCAATTTGTAAAAAAATTTTTTAACGAACTTAGGCTCGCAAACCATTTTGTATGTAAGAAAAACTGAAAACAAACATTTAGGTTTGATCGTCGCCATACAACGTCCTTAAGTACGATCTAAAAAGAAAAGGAAGAAAAAAAAAACTTGCGTTTTTATCTCGTCGATAAAAATCCGATTGCCAGTTTTCATTCTCGATATCGCGAGTGAATTTATTCGCCGGCCTCTTTTTGCCTCGAGGAACAGCCAGAGACTTCTCTCCGCACGACGTCATATCGTCACTTCACTCACTCGTCCGGGGCTTCCCACGCTTCGCGATGCACCGACGTTTCTCGTCCATACATTGCATTTAATTTCTATATATATATATATATATATATATATATTTACACATGTGCATGTGTATCTTCTTACTCCTCTCGTATACCTTGCGCGTTTCGCGGACGCACCCCTCAGCCGTGTATCGTCTTTTTCTCTCTCCTCGACTTTTCTGCCTGCTCGTTCCTTTTTTTTTCTCTCGTCTCGTCTCCTCTCGCTCCGTTTCCCGCTATATAACTATACCTTGTGGTGCTCGGTGCCAGAGTCGACTGTGCTGTGCTATGTGCATTCTCGTATACATTCATGCACCGAGTCTCGAACGGTATTGCTCATATCACGTGTCCATGGGACGTTTCGTAACAAATCGCCTTGCGGTGAGTCACTGGGAGTTCGGATCTGCTTCCCGATTTTTTTCCTGTTACAAAAGCCTCCGAGGAATGTTGGTGATTTTTTTCAAATTTTTATCTCCAACAGTTTTCGAGTAAAAAAATGTTGAATTTCGATTTTTTCCAATCGACGAATGATTTTTGTATATATTTTTTTTTTCCAACGACGACAGAGTGGAGGGAATTTTTTTGAGTGTAGGAGTTGGAGCATCGGGATGTGTAGCTTTCGAAAAAAAATAGAAAAGAATTTTGAGTAGTTTTTTGCAATGTTTTTTTTCGCTTCTAACGGACGAGAAATTTGTCTGTTTTTTGTTTCCTCGGAATTAGTGAGTGGGAAATGTTGCTAGATATGCTGGTTGCTTCGTTAATTAATTAACGGGATATTGAGTGAGAAAAAAATGCAATTGATAATTCGTAAAAAATGGAGAGTAATCTGTTCGCATCGCCAGACGCGAGTTTCCGTTCTTTCTCGCGTCTCCTGTTATTATTATTCGCAGTCATACGGCTCAAGCACAGCCAGGAGAACGAGTACCCGCCGCGGAGCCTGGGAAATCGCGAGTAAGCGTAGTATTCCCTTTTTTTTTTCTTTTATATCGTTCTTCCTACATTTTTTTTTCTCGCGCCTGGATCGAGACGCCAGGAAGAGAGTTGGCCTCCGAGAACGGTCTCTCGAAACCGGACCGAACATCCTTCTCTATCAGTCTCTGGCTCTCGCTCTTCCTAAGCGAAATAATCGGTCGTTGCACTTGCACCGATTCGTATTAATTATCGAAAAGTCGATGCAGACTGTTGAAAAAATAATTTTCTCCAAAAATGAAAAGACAAAAAATTTCGATGAATTGAAAAAAAATGAAAATTTCGAAAAAAAAATGAAAAATTCTTGAAACGTTAAAAATTCTGAATCGGTGAGAAAAAATACATGAAAATTGAATAAAATTTTAGTACACGATCCACGTTTCGAGAATTTGACAAACAGCGTCTCGACTGACGCGCACTTTTAGGCTTACGATCGTTTTTCGTGGAAACATCGAATCAGGGATAATAATCGAGGAAGAAGAACTGTACGACGCGCTCTACACCCGCCACGCTCATCGAAAAGCTCTCTCACGTTATATCTGTACAAATAAATATATGTATAACGCGTAGGAATTATGCGAGACGCGTATCAGGCTCGGATCGGATCGAGACTCACAAAACTCACGTCCATTTATACGTATACATCTATATTTACGTGTATATGCCAACATTTCGCGAAATTTCTCATGTAACGAAAGAAGCAGCGAGAGGGGCAGAAGGAGGAGAAGGAGGAGGAGGGCGAGAGGGGAGAGAGAGTGATTGTATAAATTCTCGGTAAGCCCGGTGTGTGATAATCGCACACGTCGTGTGAGCGACACCACGTGCCTCGACAAAATTGCCCGAAACTCGAATTTCAATCATTACGATCGAAAACGTTGAACTATCGAACTTTTCGAATCTCAAAATCGAACGAAACGTCCATGCTTGTGAAATTTCTTGTTCAGGATTAAATTGGCAAAAAAATGTTGAGATTTTTTTTTTTCCGAGTCATTATTCGTGATTGAGCAGCACTAATTGCTCGTTAACGAACTTGATTACCAATCAAGAACGCTGCACCGTATTTTCGTGGAAAATTTGGAGTTTTTTTTTTTTTTTGGAGCATTTTTCGATCGTTGAAATTCTTTGGAAAATCTACCTGAGATTTTGGGACAAGATCCTCTGGAGTTCAAGGGTTGGGTCATCGTGAAGATGCGTGTAAAAAAAAGCAAGGAAAATGAGGGGAAATATGGAGGAGGAGGGAAAAGGATCGAAAGAGCAGAGTTTTGGGTACGAAGCAGCTGCAACTTGGTCTTGCACGGCGGGGCCCTGGGCCCCCAAGAACAGCTGCCGTTGTGCGTAGAGTGCTTTAACCAACAGCTGCTCACGAGGCCCGAGAGAGATCGGTTGCCTCTCGTCTCTCTTTTCCTCGTTGTCGCACCTTCCCCCTCTCTTTTTTCTTTCTTGCAATATTCTCTCTCTCTCTCTCTCTCTCTCTTTCTCGTATTATTGCATGTTTTTTTGTCGCCGATGACTTTCGAGACGTGTACCTGCGCGTGGACATTGCATCGTGCGGTCCGGGGCCCTGCAGCCCCGCGCGATCTGTCGTTCGTCTTTCATCTTCGAAACATTTTTCCTCCGTCACGAGTATTTGGGGGTCGAACAAAATGTCGGTGTTTCGAAGCGACAGGTATAATCGTCGATCCGGGGGACAGGATCCAAAAAAATGCTCGTTTTTTCAATTCCTCCTTAAAAAAGATCGAGGAAAATGAAGATTTTTGGTTCTGTGTATTTTTTTCAAGCATTTTCGACATTACACTGGGAATGAAATTTTGTTAAAAATGGTCGATATTTTGTTGAATACGGTAAATATTTATTTGATAATTTCAAAATTTTCGTTATTTTGACAGTGTATTTGGTTTCTAACGGAATTGCCTGCGAAACTTACGAGTGGAACGACAAAATTGCTTCCGAAGAGACTTTCTAAAATATTTCTTGCTGCATTGACACAATTTTTGGATTTATTAAAAAAAAAAACGTTTAGTCCAACGTATCGAACCAAATTTTCCCCTTTTTCAATAAAATTTTGTCTTCAGTGCACCCTTTCGGCTGCTTGATTTTTTCATTCTCAAACGTCAGTTGGTCATCAAACAAAACGGGGGGTCAGAAAAAACGTATCGGCCCCGATGTCGTGACGCAACGAATCGCATAAAAATCGATAAGTACGTTAGAAACTTCCCTTGGAATTAACGACTGGGACATAAAAAGCGAGGGAGAGAGACAGAAGGAAAATAAAGGGGAGAAAATCGAGTAGACACGTTTAAAGGGCTCCCCCGAGTCCGGGTATTTAAACGGACAAAATTCCGTCTCGTAAAAGTTACAACAGCCCGAAAACTTTTCCTCCGAATTACTCGAGCCAAATTTTCCACTTTCCTCCTCCCCCCCCCCCCCACCCCTCTCAACGAGCGTCTCAAACCTTCCGAATGAATCCGAGAACCGGTCAATACAACGGAAAATTCATGAAAGGAAATGTTGCGAAGAATAAAACGAAAAATGGGAAGAAACGAGAATGGCCAAGAATGAAATTTCAAGAAATACAACAAAAATCCACACCGAGTCGTACTTTCGAGTCATTTTCTTCAAGGTTTTTTCCTTTGACCAAATTCCTCAAAGGAAATACAATAAACCGACGATTTCTTCACTCCCTCAAAGTCTGCCATAAATAACGAATCCAATTTTCGAAAAATCAACCGAAATGTCTTGCACAAAAAAATTAAACGAATAAAAAATCATTTTTTTAAACTTTTTTTTTATTTCGAGTTTTTTCAAATTTCTCGTTCTCTTCTTCTTCCTGCTGCAACATCAATTCCTGCCTTCTTTATTTCACGGTGTTCTTTCGGCCATTCGGAAGATTCAAGGGAGACGGGGGCCCAGGGAACGAGGGAAAATACCGAGCGATGTCGGTCTCTGTCGACTGTTAAGCGTATCGGGGATCGAGTGGAATCTCGACGATTCAGGCTCTCGTATAGTTCGCGGATCTTCGCGAACTCCGAACAAGCTGCCAGACAAATATATATCTATATACATATTTAAATACTCTTAACTTTGTTCATCTCTCTCTCTCTCTCTCTCTCTCTCTCTCTCTCTCTCTCTCTCTCTCTCTCTCTCTTTCTCCCTTTCTTGTCGGCTGACTAAAAATACCTTTGAACATATTCGAGGCCCTCTGCACTCGCGATATCTATATCTATACAAATAAACCCGAAGCTTCTCGTGTGTATGATTCAAAGAGAGTTACTCAAAAGCCAAAAACAGAAGCCAATTATCGTACGTGTCGTTGACCAACAAACATTCGAGCCCGACAAATGGTAATTTATTATTCATTGAGCCAAAAGCAATTGAGAAAACGGGATACGAGCTGTTGAATTATTTGGAAAAATCAGCCTTTTCCATAGGACGTTGTATGCTAAATTTTCTATCGATAGAATTCCTCTAAATTTGCACCATACAAAGAGAACAGTGATGTCTAATAGCTCGTGAAATTTTAAGAGCTTTCACCATGTAGATGTCGAGATATTTATTTATAAAAATCACAATTTTCAATAGTTTCTCATAAGAGCGTGTGTTAAAAGTTGCAATTTTCAACATTTAATATTTCGATTTCTAAATGGTGAAGCCTCTTAAAACTTTGCATACACTTTTATGTTACATCGAAGAAGTTTTATTCAGTTTTTCAAAAAAATCGGTCGTAAAATTTTTTCGAAATCTTGTTTATTATAGAAAAAATGTAGATTACCTCGGAAAATCTTGGATTTAGAGTATGTAGTTCTTTAGTCAATTTGCAAAAAATTTTTTAAATCAACTTGGGCTCGCAAACCATTTTGTATGTAAGAAAAGCTGAAAAGAAAAATTTAGACTCGACCGTCGCCATACAACGTCCTTAACGAATGGACAAACGAAAATTAATAATTTTAGTGAAATATTGATTTTTATGAATAAAGTGCAGGTTGAAATGAAAAGAAAAATAGCGACTGGCGAAATAAATGAAATGTGAGAAGGATGGGAGAGGGGGAGAAGGAGATTCCAAAGCTGTGGATGCATTCACATGTGTGGCTTGGGATGCCAAGGTCACCTGTGCTCCATTCTACTCCGCGGCAATTCTTCTCTCTCTCTCTTTCTCTCTTTCTCTTCATTCTCCTTTTTTCGCGATCCTCTTGATCGTTTCTTCTTCCGACCGGTAAACCATGCACCTTCAACCCCCAACTTCCAAGTCTCCTCGTCGCGGCCACCGCGAAGGTGTACGAGAGAGCGCGAGCAAGTTAAAAAAGGACGCGAGTAAAAAAATGGGGAAAAAAGAAAAAAAAAAAAGAAAAAGACTCGAAGGAACGAGCCTGTGGCGACGTCGGTGCGCGATAACTATCTATACCCGTTGGCAAAGACTGGCTCGAGGGTGCCGAGAACAGGCCAAGAGTCGGGGGGCTGCTGTATCTTGGATGCTGCGCGAAAAATTACGAAAAAACACACACACACTGAAAAGAAAAAACAAAAAACAAAAATTCGAGACTATAATACCAACCGGTCGATTAATTATCCGGCATTGGGAAAAGGACAAGCTTTAAAACTTCTACAAATACCTTTTTATACAGGCGTACGAATGTACGTATAAAGATTTATAAATAAATATTAGCATATGTGCCATAAGAACCGAGCAAAGTTTGGAATTCTTTGGCGCTCTTTTAAAGTTCCAGAGCCGCGCCGCCATTCTCTCGTGTGCAATTCTCGTCTCGAGAGATTTTCTTCTCCTCCTCCTCCTCCTCCTCCTCCGCTCGTTCCTCTCACGTTTTATGTATTAAACTCCGCGCAGACACACATATATTTACGTGTAAACGTATAGAATACAGTAAGATGGAGAAATTCAGGGTATAAGAAAACTACAAATACTCCAAGAGAGTTTTCTCCGCGCGATGCGCGCAGCAGACGCGTCGGGCTTAGAGCAAGAGGAAAATACGCGTTCGCCTGTCTCTCCGGGCCTCCCACGAGACCGAAGTCCCTCGGCGATATTTGCATACGCACTGGACAACCGCAGAACCGCGACTTTTTTCAAAAACTCGAGTCTCCTCCACATTTTTCCACCTCGATCATCAAAAATTACGTTTTTTATCGTATTTTCAATTTTCTTGCCTTTCGTCGAAACGTCTCGGGATCGAATGCCCCGTAGATTAATGAAACGAGAGACTCAATGGGAGAGGAGGATCGAAGAGAGAAAAATTACGATATGCACAGCTTCTGTGATCTCCCTCAAATCTTCTCGATTCCTTTTTCATGTATTAATGTATGCAGCTGTGTGTGTGTGTGTGTGTGTGTGTGTGTGTGTGTATTTGACGATGTTGCGTCGTGAGGTACGCGATCGACCTCTCATGGAGAGTTGCCTTAACCTTTGGATTTTTTCTTCTTTCTCGTTTCAGCTCGCTGCTTGCCCGGATGCGACGAGCAGCACGGACACTGCACACAGCCCAACGAATGCCTGTAAGTATATATTTATACATGTAGCTACATATATACCTTTTACAAAGTGTGGATACCGACTGACGTATAGATATATAGACAAATATAAACCACCTTGCCCTCCCAATCGTGCTATACGTTGCTATTGCGTTCCCTCCTTCTCTCTCCTTCCACACACACACACACACACACACACACACACTCATTTTTACTCGATACACACGTATTTATTCTCTGCGTTACGAGCCTGCCGTCCGGACCTCTTCTTCAGCGCGAAAGCTCGCAATTTACAATTTCATTCTTTTAATCTCGATTTTTTTCGAGACGGACTCATTTTTTTCTGAGAAAGTTCTTCGATGCACTCGCGTTTCGTTTATGGTCCTCGTTCGTCTTTCCGCATCAATCTGCTTGATTCGTTTGCTTTTGATTTTTTATTTTTATCAAACTCTGCCCGAATCTCTTTTCTGCTCATTCTGAAACATATTTTGGCCAGATGTCTGCCTCGTTGGAGATTTCTTGTTGTTGTTATTATTATTTTTAATAATCATGTGGATATATTTGGTATTTATCGTCGCGAGGATTAAGGCAACTTTTTTCATGACTCTTCGGGGGGGCATCCTCGCTCTTCTCCTCCTCACCGAGATACTGGAGAACGAATGCTCGCTACTCGTGTATGTGCGAATTTGTAGAGACAGAAAGAGCCGCGGGCAAGCTTAAAAACCAACGTCGGGCTTTTGAGAGTTAACTCGATCATCTAATTACTCTGCTCACTCTGATTCCACAACGGCGAGGCACCCCGGGGGGTTAATTGTCCTGTTAGTGCGCCAACCATACACTTGCATCCTAATACATATGTAAACGTAAATTTCTTATGTATGCTAGAAATCATTTTGACAGGAACGACGCGTCTTTGCTTTTCTGAACGGGATTTTATTTTTTTTTTTTGCGATTTTTCACGACGTACCCCGGAAATTCAATTATCGCGCTTTATCGCATCGACCCCGAGGACATTTTTCAAGCGCACCTCCAACTTTTTCACATTTGTTGCCTCGGGACAAGGAATTGAAAAAAAAAAAAAAAACGATCGGGAGGAGGGCGAATTGGGAGATAAAAAGCCGTTTTTTATCGTCGGATTCGTAGACACGCGGAAGCCAGGGAGAGGGGGAGTTAGAGAGTTGCGAGGGAATGGTATAAAAAAGCTCGTCGATCACGGAGCGCCGATAGGAACGTTTAATAATACGTGTCGTAAATTTGTCTCGTTGTCTCGGAACGTGGATTGGGAATGAGAGAAAAGGAAAGCCAGAGGGATGGAGGGAGGGCTGAGGGTGACGAGAATCTCAGGCCTATATTATTCCACACGTTGACAACGACGAGGACGAACTATCAAAGAGACGAGTCGATGCACAGTTGGACGAGGGAAAGAGACGAAGAGAAAGAAAGAAAGAAAGAAAGAATGGTAGGGAAAAGGCGGTGGCCCAGGATGACGATGCGGCGAAGAGGAGGAGGAGGAGGAGGAGGAGGAGAGAGGAGGGAGGAAGCGAATGCCGTGGGAGCAGCCGTGGGATCGGCCCCCATTCGAATTACGTGAAAGAATCGCGGACGAAAGCGCGTCCGATTGAAATTTCGGAGTCTCTGTATATCGCGCTCCCTCTTTCGCGATCCTCCGTCTTTATCCTCTCCATACACATATATGTGTGTGTATATAACTTCGGAGGTAGATATGCACACTCTTTTAAAAGTCCCGTCGTCTCTCGTTGCTGCGAACGACTCGCTCGCGCTCACTCGTTCCATCCTACACACGTGGGAGCTGAATACCGATGAACGAACCGATGCACCGTGTGCCTGTGACTCGCCAGTGGCGTAGACCCCTCGGCATATTTCGTATTCGACCATCATAAGCATGTTGTAACTTATTTTCAACCTAAAACCCGATCATTCGGGATTATCAGCTTAATAAAGAACGGATCGTTAGCGAGTGAGTGGATAAAACTGCTGTTGAAAGCTAAATCCGAATGTAACGATTGCGCGAGATTAGCTAATCCGGAGCAGAGAGTCTGCCACATTTGGCAAATTGGATCCCGGAAAACAAGCCTCTGGAAGAGACTTCAACTTACGCAAGTTTCGTTAGCCATTTAGCAATACGAAGCATCTTCGGATGGCAATATGTTCGATTTTAGTTCAAACCCGATGTGGGATGTATTATTGGAAGGATGTTTGTTGATTTACCATTCTTGGATGAGATTAATCTTGGTTAACGTGTCCGCAGTCTGGTTGAAGAGTTTTGTAGCGTTCGGCAGGTTTCTCGCACTTCCCTTAAAGTCTTTAATCTCCCTGTCTCTTCTGTAGCTCGTATAGGGGGATTTAATGTTATAGCAATGCTAAGGCGGGACGGGTGCATAGCAGCATATCAGAGAGCCAGGAACAGGGACCAACAGCAGAAGCCGTAACAGCACCATGCCAGAACGGTCCACAGTCTCTCTTTATCTTTTTCCTTTTCGCTCTCTGAAAAGGCCCTATGATGCGCGTACCACACGGCATATCGCGCGAGCACGCTTTTGTCTCGCTCTACCGTTCTTCCCTCTGTTCTTCATCTCTCTCCCGCTCTTTCTCTTTGGCTCGGTTCCTCGCAGCGCCACCAGCGTCATTCCGTTGTATTAGTGGCCAGCGCGCTAGGGCTCTTTGCTCGCGAAAGCCTCTACACATACGTGCCCATACATGAACACACGTGGACGCATACAGGAGAGAAGAGAAGAGATATACACACACACATACACATAGTTGGCGTAACCTTTCCTTGACCCGCATACTGAACGGCTGTGCCGTGTGGCTCGAACCGTGGGAACACTGCCTCGACGACTCATCCCCCACCTCTTCTCTCGTTCGTTACTGCCGCCGCTGCTGCTGCTGCTGCTGCTGCTGCTGCTGCTGTTGCTGCTGTTGCTGCTCCTCTTTCTTTCTTTCTGCTAGCTCCGCGTTCTTCTCTCTTACTCTGGCCTGTATGCTGCCAGGGCGCACCGACTCCAAACGGCATCCCCCGTATCTCCACCATTCCGCTCGCCTAAACTCCCGTCTCACTTTCACGCTAGCCACACTATATATACCACCACCATACCTCTACGAGCATCCACCTCTTTTACCTCTCTCTCTCTCCTTCTCTTTTTCATCCTCTCCCTCTTTTCCTCTTCTTCCTTATTTCTTCAGTCCTTCAGCCTTCTTTATCTCGCTCTCTCTCCCTCTCTCTCCCTCTCTCTCTCTCGTTCTTTCTCTTTCTCGCTTCATCTTCGCTACTTCACCGCGCGAGTCTTCATCCTCTTCGCCGTTTTGCTAACTATACCTCGACCTCACTCGCGCACGCTCACCTCTCAGCCGGTCGCCCGCCACCTTCATCAAACTCCAACTACGTATGCGTATATGCAGACTTTCATATACACGCTCCCTTTCGCTCCATAGTTTCCAAGCTCCAACACTTTTGCGCTTCTATACTGTTAGAGCCCTTTTTACCTTGCTCTCTCGCTCTCTATCTCTCTTTCTCTCCGCTTCTTCATCCTCTTCCTACCTTCTTAATTCATCCTGCTCGTTCGCCCTTGCTGACTCTATCATTCTCCGAGTCTCGTGGTCTTTACCCTGTGCCTTTCATCTCCCTTTGCCGTGTACTGCACTGCCCGGTCACCCATGCAGATCCCCCTGGACAAGGTATAATGGCCGACCATACTCACATCCTCACCTCTCCACCGCCATAGCTACTTTTGCCCACCATCGGGTATAAAACTTGCACAGCTCCCAACCATCTCCGTATTCCTTTGCCTCGCACACTCAACCAACCAACTTTGCCTCTTCAACCATCATCCACCTTCCGCGCAATTCTCCTTTGCCTTCACGAGCAATTCCAATTGAAACTCCACTACGAGTTTAAATTCTGTTCGCCTACTAGCTTCTGTTACTAGTCGCAGATTGCCACCAAGACCTCATAATGATTGCCTTAATGTCTGACCGCAAACCAATTAGCCATCGCTACCTCTCTAGTTCTCTGTACTAAAAGCATCAATGGGGTAGCCCACACCCAACAATTAGCTCCATCACTTTGTTCATCCATGCCAAACAGTCCAACCGAGTCCAACCGAGCTACTGACAATTAGACTCTGCTAATCCGATGCCTCAATGAAATTTAATCAAAGGGGGTATATAAGAAACACGACTAATGTTTATTGCTTCGTTTGGGTTTTTGCAGTTGTCACAGTGGATGGGAAGGTGTACATTGCGATAAATGCCTCAGGTATCCGGGTTGTCTTCACGGTAGCTGCGAGAAACCCTGGGATTGCCACTGCAACGAAGGCTGGGGCGGTCTATTCTGCAATCAGGATCTAAACTACTGCACGAATCACAAGCCATGCATGAATGGTGGCACCTGCTTCAACACCGGCCACGGATCTTACACCTGCTCGTGCGCTCCTGGTTTCACTGGAACCGACTGCGAGACTCCGCTTCTCGATTGTCACTCGAAACCATGTCTGAACGGTGGTTCCTGCATTATGGAGAATAGAAATAATTCTTCAACCGCTTTGGCATCATCCACGCGCTACATAATCAGCGGCAATTCCAACGGCAACGATCAGCACAGCCTGAACTCGACATCCAGCACGGACTTGGCAGAGCGGAATTATCGTTGCACATGTCCACCAGGCTGGCGAGGACGTCATTGCGAGATTATTTCCCGCTCGTGTCGGGATTCACCGTGTCTTCATGGGGCGACATGCAACGATGATTCGCTCAAGGGTTACACGTGCCACTGTCCCTCGGGTTACTCAGGAACCGACTGCGAGACTCAGGTCGACGAGTGCAGTCCGAATCCGTGCAAAAACGGAGCGACCTGCATGGACATGGTCAACGGCTATCGGTGCACATGCCCGGTGGGCTTCACCGGTGAACATTGCGAGATAAACGTGGATGATTGTCAGGGTGATCCTTGCCTGAACGGCGGTACGTGCGTGGACCATGTGAATCGTTTTCGTTGTCAGTGCGTGCCCGGATACGTGGGTCTTTTGTGTCAAGACAAAGTGGACTATTGTTTGGCTAAACCGTGTGCCAATGGTGGACAGTGTAAACCTGGTACCAACGATTATCGTTGCTACTGTAAGGCTGGCTTTACGGGCAAGGATTGTAGCATCGATGTCGACGAATGCCGAAGCTCGCCGTGTCGCAATGGCGGAACTTGTAGAAATCGAGTGAACGGTTTCCAGTGCGAATGTCCGGAAGGTTGGCGAGGTGAAACCTGCCACGAGGAAGGTTCGATCGGTGTGGGAGTAAAGACATCGGGTACCAATGGAGCTTCAGCGCCATCGGGGGCGAGTTCCTGGTCCGGTAACTTGGCGAGTCCTTCGGCGGAGGCTCGGGACGCTGGATTGACGACCGAGCACGTGGTCGTTATAGCTACCCTCTCAACTGCTGTACCAGCTTTTGTACTTGTAGCCGCGGTCGCAGTCATGTGCATGAAGAGACGTCAGAAACGCGAACAGGCACGCGCCGACGAAGAAGCAAGACTGCAGAACGAGCGCAACGCCGTACACAGCAGCATGAACAAACGGGCGGGTAGCAATGGAGTTTGCAACGGCTCGAACGGCAACAGTCTGCACGGACACGCAGGCGGTAATGGAAGTAACATGGGAAATGGACTGATGGGTGTTGCTGGTGTAAACAGTGGTGTTGGGGGTGTTGGCGGGGTCGGAAACGGTGGATCCAGTGTCGTTGGTAGCACCGTCGGGATCAATGCTGGTGGTGTTGGTGGAGGTGTCTGTTCTCTTGGTACGGGCGACTCGCACATGATTAAAAACACCTGGACCGCAAATAAAAACATCAACAACAGCGGTAACAACGGGCGGGATGAGTTGGACTCGTCATTCGCGAATGACAGCGGCCTCGACATCTCTTGCAACGGCTACAAACCTGAGCCGGTCATGCAAGATTGTCGACAAACTAGAACTGCCAAACAATTGAATACCGAAGCTGCGGCGCATCGAGCGTCCCATCATTTCCACAAGGACAAAGATATGTTGGGTGTCAGTGGCCTAGAGGTCAAAAGAACTTCGGTGTATGTCGGTGGTAATGGTCCCGAAACGTGTTGCAACGAGGCCGCCCTCATGAAGAGGCCAACGACTTTAAGTGAAGGTGTTGGTGGTGGTGGTGGAGAGACTGGTTGCGGCGTTTATGTCATAGACGATCATTATAGGCACGACGCTGCACTCGCTGCCACGCTAGCCACCGAAGTTTAGTCCAACTTTTTTTCATAAATTAAGTCATACGTTTTGTTTCCCCTTCACTCGAAATGTCCGCCCATAAAAACAAGCCCTTATTACACACACACACACACACACACACACACATACAAATACGTACCAACAAACATAGACGAGTGCGTTAATATAAGCTTAAACAGACTTACGAGCCGAAGGCTCCTCCAATTCTTCCTACTTAGCTCGTTACGCACATTCACACTTACACACTTGGTGGAAAACAAAACTTATACATATGTATATCTTGTATATGTAGAGAGTTACGAGAAACATTGAGAAAACAACAGAAAATGCGATGAAAAAAAAACAAAACAAAACAAACTAAACAAAGAAACAAATCGACGCTGAAATGCGACGACGGTTCGTGGCTTCGCCATTTCGCCTTCCAACTTCGCAGTGAGAAAGCCTGACTAGAGTGAATTTGGCTCTTTTTTCTTTCTCATCGGCGTGAAGTTGCCGCTGCGAGCTTTTATCGAAGAGACAACTTCACGGCTATGTGACTGTGTGCATGTTATTATACATATACTTGAGAATTTGCGTATCTACTTGGGAAATTAGCGTGTGACACTCTGTTTTTGTCGCGGAGGCACTGGCAGTAGCCAATCATCGCTCAGAACATCGAGCTTTTGTTTTGGCGGAAATTTCAAACGTACTGACCTCGCCCGTTGGCAGAACTGGGAATGACAGATTGGGCGGAAAAAACGAAACGGTTTATCACTGCCAAAGTTGGAACCGAGGGGCTTGTCACGAACCGATGAAAATAAGTGAGAGATGCTGTGTCGGCGATTTCACGCCAATCCCTTCGCCCCCCCCCCTCCCCCCTCCCGCTTTCCACGCGATTCCCGATCTTATGTAAAGGAAAGAAAACTATTCCCGAATGAAGAAAACTCGGTCCCCCAATGAAGATGAAAAACAGACGTCTAGGTATTTAATATTATCATGCTCGAAGCAAACCTTGTACAGAACTAATTTATTATTATTGTTATTTACTATTATTAAGATTGCTATTATTATTATTAATTATATTATATCGCATTATCATTGTTCCAGTAATTTACAAATTGTACGCACGACTGACTCCCTTGCTGAGGGCCAATGTTTAAGGTGATGATTGCGTGTATGTGTACCTTTTTTTTGTATTAGTGTGCATGAATGGGCGAGAAATACGTTTCTTTTTTTTTGCCAGTAGAAATACGGACTTTCGGGACGAACTGATCGACTGGTGGCCATTTTGGACGGGATCAATTGTTATACGTGTCATTTTTGTCTCTTTATATTATATATCTATATATATATATTTCTCTCCCTCTATCTCTCTCTCTCTCTCTCTCTCTCTCTCTCTCTCTTTCTCTCTCTCTCTCTATTTCCTTTCGTCAAATGAATTGTCAGACTGGCCACAAAGTCGTATCGGTTTTCCCGTTTTCTCCCGATTTCACAAAACGCCACCTTTATCTCGACTTTTTTCTTTTTTAACGTCCACAAATAAAAAACGCAGCCTGAGAGTATCGAGAGTATCATTTTTTTTTGCGCGAGTCAACAACCAACTTCGCGGCGTTGGGTCGTTCGCATTTGGCATAACTTTTCGAAGCTCTAGTTTTGTTGGTTCTAACCTAAAAATTGCTGAATTTAACGAGCTGACGTTTTCCGCAAATCGCGCACCAAGACCTCAGCGCGTCAAATTGTCTATTCCATTTTTTTTTGCTTTTCATTCCTCTCGAGATAACGATAAACGAATATTTTGGAGGTTATGGTTATCCCGAGAATCAGCCGTGAAATTTACGAGCGTAAACTCAGCGTCGTCTCACGATCATGCCGCGTTTACGCTCAGCTCTCGCAGATGGCGCGTGCTCCCGACGAGCCCGGTGACCGAGAAATTAACAACGAAAAAACACCATTCCTCGTGTTTCATTTTTGTTTTCCTTTTTTCGATGAAAGTAAATCTTTCGAGCTGCTAAGTCAAAGGAAATATTTAAATACGTTTTTTCTCGTCATCGATATAAAGCTTCTCGTAGCGTGGACGATAGTAAAGAAAAATAACGAGTACACGAAGGAAAATAGGAAGAAAAATAAAGAGAACAGAAGAAATGACAATTATGTATTGTTATCGCACGATTTAAGGAATATATGATTTTTAATTATTTATTTGTGATGATGAGTATGTACGTCGAGGAATGATATGTGTGATTGCTGGTCGTGATAATGCTGATTGCGATTGCGATTATTATTATTAAAATAATGATCATGACGGTATAATAAATAAATATATGTATGTATGTATATGTATGTATATATACGTATGTGTGTGCGTGTACGACGATTATGAAGACGATAATGATAAATGATGAACAAAGATTCGATAATGTTCCTGTTAATTAATAATATTAATAAAGATGAAGAAGAAGCAAAACACACAAATACATACACGAAGACACTACCAACCAAGTCAGGCTCCGGGTGAATTTGGCTAAACGTTGAGAAAGAAAAGGAAGAAAATATAAATTCGGCTCGATATCGTTGGTTCACTGGCGTGAAGAAAAAAACAAATGGCAAGACTCTTTCGTTTTTTTCTCCACGTTTTTCACTTTGATCTCAAAATACCAGCTTTTTCGTTTCGTAGCGAAATCATTTTGTTTTATTGCCTGTGCACGACAACACGAACGAATTATTTAAAAAATTATTATTTAATTGTAAAGAACGAAACAATATTCAATGGAAAATAAAAATTTATTTTGTATTTATTTTTCTTTGAAAATTCAACGTACCTTTTCCGACCGCAATATTTCGCTACGTTTACGATCATCGTTACGAGACGAGAGTCATTTCCTCCTGCCCCTGCACCACTACATTTTTCAACCCGTTCACTTTCACAAATGCATTACGAAAAAGAAGCTTCGTCTTCGATCCCAAACTCCATCCTTTTGCCTAACTCTTCGACATTCGCCCGTCTCGATTATTAATAAATAGACACAAAAATAATAATAACTGAAATTCAAGATATATTCTTCTCAAGTATTTCGTCATAGAGCTTAGGCCGACAACAAATCAAAGGAAACAATGATTAAAACTTGCTAAAACTTTTTCGATCAACACGTCCGTAATTTTTTCTCTCTTTTCGTATTAAAAAACACACACACGAAAAAGGAAAAATATGAATAAACACGAGAATTCAAATGCGATTACGATATATGTAGAGAAGATGGAAATCACGCAGATCTGTATATTTGTAGTAGAAGTGTACAATTTAATAATAATAATATCGACGATTATATTATTATTATCGCTCTAATTATTAAGATTATTATTAATATTATTATGATTAATATTATTATTATTCGATATTATATTAATATTATTATTGTATCGTGTAAATAGATGAATTGTCAATATAAACGAGATGTCGAAAGAGAGGAGACAGTGAACGATTAATAATGATATAATTGAAATCAATATCTTGGCCTTTTTTCATTCATTTTTCACCCAACCCCTTTGTTCATCCTGAAATCTTTCGTTTTTCCGATTCAATCGTGTCCTTGAGATGATGACCTTGGGGTTGTAAAACGATCGAGACGCCGCACTGTTCCGAACGTCGATAAATCAAAATTCAAATTGGCGCCACCAACGACGCGGCTGCGCGCGACGCCCCTCTGGAAATTCTTATTTGGAGGTTAGGGACCAACGCTATTCTCGTTGTGTAAATCGTCCAACGATCAGGGACCATTTATTAAGCAACTAATTAGCAGAAATCGAACAATTGGAAAGCTCGGCTTTCCACACTACCAAGTCGATATTAACGTCCGTAATATCGCGGAGGGCTAAAGAAATTAACGGCGTCCTGCTGCTGCTGCTGCTGCTGCTGCTGCTGCTGCTGCGGCGGCTCGCATCTCCGCGTGAAAGTCTCCGCCATGTTTACGTACATAATACGGATCTTCTATAACTGTTCGTAAAACCCTTCTCCTCGTTCGTGCATATGGCATACATGCATTTATGCCGATTCCACTACTCATCGAGTCTCTAGCTCATCTCACCATGCTTAAACTTTAATATATACATATCTACGTGTGCACGTAAATATATAAATACGTATGAATATTAATGTACAGGGTGTCCCAAAAATGGATGAAAAAAATGTTAAAAATACTTACTGAGCTTGAAAAATATTAGTTTCCCGAAAATCTACTATGGGGTCGCTGTTACGAAAACTTCCGGGGAAGAAAATTTAAAAAAATACAAAAATCATACAGGCAACCGTAAATATTTTGGAGCAAAATCGTTAGCAGCTTGTCTGGAGATTTGCGAATGCTGGTTTTCGTTCTTTCTTATAAAAAAAAAGACCGAAAAAATGACGTCACAATACTTTGGCCTGAGGATAGGAAATAATTGTAAAAATAAAATTACGATTATCTCGAGAACGGAACGAGAACGAGCAAATTGCCATAGGACTTTTCTCTTAGTTCAGAAATTTTGATTCGATTGGAGGCATAAAAAAATCGCGTTTTTCGGACACCCTGTATAGATCGAAAAATATGGTATGTATATGCATGAAACGTTGGTGCAACTACAAACGCGTTACTCGCTTATTACATCTCCAGAAAAGCCATTACGTACGGCGTGCCATTGCATCGGCCAACGTAGAGACTTTATTGTCTATATACAAGTCTCTTTATATAAAAATAAATATACGTACCTGAAGGAATCCTTTCGAATATCCAAGAGACGAAGCAAAAGTTTTCCGGCAGTCCTGTCTCTTTTTTTTTGCTATTTAATTTTATAAAAGAGGAAAAAATCATAAGCGAGCAAAAAAATTCAAGGTAATCAAGAATTACGACAATTCCGAGTACACAATTAATTCGTTAATTATCTTATCGTGAGAAATTTTCTCAAGGATCGCATTTGCTTGTTCGTCCGATCGAAACTATAAAAATCGTTTCGAGGATTCGATTCGCTGCCAAAATTTGCATTACAAAAGAATTTTCAGCTACGAACTAATTCCAAACATTCCAAACCAATTAATTTCACGAGATTTAAACAAAATTCATTTTTTGTGAGTGGGAACCTTTGCAAGAAACTCTCAGCCTCGCGTTCAACAAAATTTTTTCCCATTTTATTGTCGGTGTTGTTGTTTTTTCGGAATGCAATGAACATTTAAAAAAAGATAAAAATCGTAGTTACGAATTTATGTGGATAAAACTGACTGAATATCCAGCAGGAAATTTGCGCTGGTAGAAAGAAAGTTCGACGTTAGTTAACGTTGATAAATATCGATATTAAGGACGGTGGATTCGAGGCTTTACCAAACGAAAGCTAAGATGTGGGAAATATGTGCGGATTAATGCATTTCCGAACAGTCGCTTAATACGATAACGGTATGCCTCTTCGAATTCATGCTGTGCACGCATCTTCCAGATAAAAGGGATGAGAGGGGATTCCGCCTGAAGCGATATTCTCATCGCTGTGGCAGGAATAATATTCTCAATGAAAACGTCGGATCATCTGCTCTCATGATGCCCACAATTTTATCAAACGGTCCAGGAAACAAATTGGAAGCGAAAAATGTCGTGAAATCGTCTAAACAACAAAAAATGAACGATTCTTCGAATATTTAATGAATTTTTTCAATTTTATTAAAAGAGTTCGTTCAATTATCTGTCTCGTGAAAAAAAAAAAAAAACTACGCTGTAACGATCGGAAGTAAGAAACAATTTCGAAAAGCGAATAACGAGCTTTTTTTTCGCGCGTTCCCAATCGTTTTTTAATGCCTAGAAATTCATTCGGTCGCTATTTTATTTCTTTACAAATATTATTTCGGGAGAGCGCGAGTGTTGCCATCAGGTTAATTAAAATCTAGTCAACTCGCAAAAAACTCACGGACTTGAATGTCGCATTGTGAGTATGCCTGAGCCACAAGGAATAAAGGACGATTTCGTGCTGAATTTATCAAATCCAGGTCAGAGAACTAAAGTAAAAGAAAAAAAAAAGAAAAAAAAAATTGTCTGTACTTTTAATCAACACTCGGCAGCGATTCAATGTTTGTTCATTTTCTGCCAATTGGTCGATGGATTTTTGTGCGTATTCAATTAGAAGCGAGCGAGGTTCGTTCAAGAGAAAGCAACAATCAGCGATATTCATTAATTTTCAGCAGAGGAAATGGAAAATAATTGTTGTGTCATTTGTGGCCATCTCCTTCAGGGAATCTCGACGATTTCGACTTTTTATTGAGAATGAAATAATTTAGAAAATCTTTTTCCTATTCGCTAAAAGTCTTGAAATTTGCATAATTAATGAGAAAAGACTAATGAGGCAATTTCTAGTAATACAAATAGTGCAGTTTTACTCGAGATAATAAAGAGACTCGAAATCTTTGATAATCCATCGGAGAGCCCGTTGCATCGGTATTGAGCAGATAAGTAAAGAAGAAAACATAAAAATAAACATAATTGCCGGATGCAATCGGATCGTTTCCCACGAGCTTATGCGAGAGGCGAATTTTTCTGTGCGCCCGGAATCGCCTTTGCGCCGCCCATCGCCACCCTCACCCTGCTCGTCTTAAATCGATTATCGACGCTCTTAATTTTCAACGACGACCATGCCAAAGATCTCATCTCTATAGACAACGACATACAAAAATCGGTAAACACAAATCGATCTTCTTCGTTTTTTGTCCTTCCAGATTCATTGATTCGCTACCAAAAAATCCACGGAATTAATGAAAATTGGACAAAAAAATAAGAAAATGCGAAGAAAACAGTGAAATTTCATGATTTCCTGTCAAATTTTATTCAAAATGGACGAACATGATCGAACAAAAAAGAAAAAAGTAACTTGGCTGCGAATTTTGATGCAGAATCGTGATTAATAATTATTTTAATTATATAATAATAATAATCACGATTCCGCATTAAAATCCGCAGCCAAGTTACTTTTTTTTTTTGTTGGATCATGTTCGTCCATTTTGAATAAAATTTGACAAAAAATCATGAAATTTCACAGTTTTTTTCGCATTTTCCTATTTTTTCATTCAATTTTCATTCCGACTGAGAAATTATTAGAAATTTTTTTTTTTCGTCTTTCCAACATTCTCCAAAATGTTTAAAAGTCACGTATTATTACCTTAACCACATAATGCCGCATTGTTGTAATGTATGCTATGATATTCACTTGGCATTTATGAATCTCCTGCCCCCGCAAATTTGCCTCTTTTGTTCTCTGCCTGTTCAAACGCTCTTAGCTATGCAGTTGAGGCCTCTTCGATTGCCGACTCTTCCAAAAAGAAAAAAAAGCCCCCAACAATGTGGCATTTGTTCAAAGAAGCATAAAAACCGAAAACTCGAGAATTTCCCGATTTTCAAAGCGTCCAAATGTTTTCCAAATTCTCCATCAATTTTTTGTCTCGCCCTCGAAAAAATCGACACGATTTTTTTACCCATAACGAAAAAAAAAAAAACGTCAAGCCTTGAATCTCGTTTCATAGAATTTTTAATTGTTACTAAATGGTGAGGCACGTTCATCATTTTTCTCGAGCACGAAAAAAAGTGACTTGGCGAACGTGAGAGAAAGAGAACGAAGGATAGAGAGAAGATTCACGATAGAAAGTTCCGTACGTCGTACAATGCAACGGCAATTCAACGTCAAATGCACGATTTATTATCCGCGAGAAAGACGGAAATAGAATAAAATTGTTGGTATCGAGAAGGACGCTATGAATCTTGTCGTTCAGCTGTATATACATGCCAACGTATGGATGTGCTGTTTCGAAAAGATGGGGGTACTGTGCATATGCACTGTGTTCCTGTATCTAACAAGCTGCGAGATCCGAGTGCACACACACACACACACACACACAGACACAGACGCACACGTATATGGGTAATTTGACGTAAAATTGAAAAAAATTGTGAAAAATGAAAAAATGGGATCAAAACTACGAAATGATAAAGACGGAAACTGGAGAATTCAAAAAATTGATAAAAAATGGAAAATGAATCGAAAATTGTTAAGACTTGAAGGAAGGATTTCAAGGATCGTATCCGGGAAGATGTGGAGAATGAAATTGTACGAAAAAAATTTCTTGGGGATGTCGGGGAAATGAGGAAAAATGAAAAAGAGGAATTTGAGACTGCGCGGACTCGGGGGTTTCAGGACTCGAATGTCCTGTATGCATTAATAAATATATGGAGATATAAATATATATATTGGCAGGATTATACGGTACATTCACCAATGACCGAGTGGCACGGATCCTCTCCTCTGGTTCGCGTTCTATTGCCGAGAGACTATCGTAATATACATATAGTACAGAGTAAGTTATATCCTCATGGTTGGTTCGTCTCCCCCGCTAATCCGAAGCCTCTCTCCCTCTCATGGCGCCATATCGCCATAGCAGCTCGATGTTTTACCTCGTTGGCCTCACACGAAGTATAAACCAAAGAAATCTCAGCTAAGCTTGCCAATTTAATGTTATACGTTTGTAGATTAATGTATCGCAGTAAAAAGGACATGAGTGTGTAAAGGAGCACGATTTTAACATTTTTTTTTGTTGTTGAGTTTAATCGATGAGTGCGAGTATAAATTTACGTGGATTGAGTTCTGGCTCAGCATGAATTTTCGTCGTTTTATATTGATAAATATTGCATCGATTTGTATCCGATTGTATTGAAGCTTTGAAAAAGATTTATCGATTAATATCGAGAGGTCATCGAGTGGTTTCGATATTTATCGATATTTGGATCGATCTATATCGAAATTTCGCAAACTATCGATTTATAGGCAAGTGATTCGATTTGCTTCAAAGTTTATTGATTGAAATAGTGTAGAAAAAAAATTGAATAATTTTATTTCTTGGTTAAATTTCATTTTAGATTGAATTGTTTATTTAAAGAATTATTATTTATTGAATATAAAACAATTTTTACAATTAATTTATTTTTATCCATTCATCGGGGGATTTCGATTATTTCTCTTCAACATATCTATCGAGATCGCTGTCCATATCGATTCTGATCGAGATGCATAATTATTTAATGAATATTTCACTTTTCTCATTGGTTGGCTTCATGCAGTAGTTGGGAATGAATTTTTTCCATTCCGAGTGTTTCATGCGAAGAGTTATTGTTGAATTTTTCTATTGAAATATTCTGGATGACGTTTCGAAGGATTATCTCATCGATATGGTCAGAAATTTTTTTGCTTTGTGGCTCAAAGTGTTTTTTCATGTTAATTCGATGAGTTTACGTGATTTCACACATCGGCGTTGATTGCCAGTAGCAAATAACTCCCCCGCTTGAAGTTTCCTCGCGCTCAGGGTCGTATTCCGAAAGAATTCGTAATCCTGGCTCGGTCTTGCCTTCATTTATTTACAAGCTGCAGTCATTTATCGGGTAAATAACTTTTGACTCATCCTGCATCGGTTTCTCACGGGTGTCGTTATTCTCTTTTTTCTTCATTTATTTAATCATCATTTTTTTCTTCATTTAAATTATCTCTCGTGGTGGCGATGCTACTCGTGGGAGTCTCGACCTTCGCGGAACTCGTTATATCGGAATTACTATCAATTAGACGAGATCAATATGTATACGTGGATGTGAAATCCATCACGCACATCCGGGATTACAGTGGATCGATTGCTCGATTCCTGATTCATCGCTGACAAATATTTCCGGACTCACTAACTCGAGCTTTGTTGAAAAAGTGAATGACTGACTCTCACGATTTTGTTCCGCAATGAAAAATCATTAAAAAAAATTTTAAATACAGCCGCAGACACAAAATGAAATTTTGTCAAAAAACGACGATATTTTGTTGAACACGGCGAACTAAATATTTTTGGATAATTTTAAAATTTTCATTATTTTTACAGTATTTTTCGTTTCTAACGGAAGTGACTTCAAAATTTACGATTCGAATGACAAAAATTTCCTTTCCGAAGAGACTTTCCAGAATATTTTTTGCCGAAATGACAAAAATTTTGGGATTTTTCAGAAAAACGTTTAGTCGAACGTATTCAACAAAATATCGATATTCTCCAACAAAATTTTTTTTTCAGTGCGGCGTTCGTGTACAGAAAAGAGTGAATCTTGTTGTATAATCGATCTGACGCCTCGTCGTTTATATCGGAGTTACTGAACCGAGAGTAAAGACTGTCAACTAACGATTTGTTCGTTCTCGATGAATGAACGACCAGAAGTTGGGGAATAATTAAAAAGATTGAAAAAAGTGTCGAGCACTGAAATTATAAATAGTTTTAATCGCGTCTATCGTTTCTGATGTTTTGTTCATTCGAAATTAATCAATTTCTCAAAAAAGTGTAAAAGCCCTAAATTTCGGCTGCATGTTTTCGTGAGTTGGTAAAAAAAGGAGCAAAGATATCGTTGGCGAGAGGATGACAGACTCGCGTCTCGCGGCTTCTTGTTTACGATCGAATCATTAAATAAAATGGGGAAGTCTCGAGCTGTGTATTATAAAACATAATGTAATAAGCCGTGGACGTGCGGGAGCGAGGATAGAGAAAGATAGAAATAAACGCGAGAGAGAGAGAGAGAGAGAGAAAAAAAAAGAGTAATAGTGTGTGGATGGAGCAGAGGAGATTGGTACTTTGTCGAGGCCTTCGAAGAGCATCTCTTCTCTGTTTGAAAATGAAAGGGACAGTGTTGGAGCAGCGGATAGGCATCGTCTATCTCTGTCTGGCTTGCGTCATCCACCTGCCGGTCTTAGCAGTCTTATAAATAATAATATATGGGTCACGTGACTTAAAAATCGATCTCGATCAATTTCCAATCGATTTTATTCGCCATTTTCATATTTTCACAGCCAAATTAATATTTTCATCATTCCGTTGATAATTCAATAAGTTGCTCGGAATTGCTATAAAAAAAAAATAACTCCAAACCTTTATGTAGAAAAAATAACACGTTTTATAAAAGAAAAACAGTTACACGATTAAACAAAGTTTAAAATGGGGGTCCATATTGCCCCCAATTCTTCAAATACGCGTTCAAATACTATTTCGCGTTATTTTACCACATGTATTCACGTGAGGGTGCTCGTTCTATCACTAAAAAAGAGACTGTTAGAGAAAGAGAGAGAGAGCGAGAGAAAATGAGCCTGTATGGAACTCACGCTCTTCGCGAGACTGTCTCGCTTGAAGAACACGAGATGCTCGTGTGGCATTCGACTACATTACCGTGTGTTCATCGCGTTAAGTCATTCCACCGAGACCGCAGACCGAGCAAACCAACTTGGTGGATTATATACTGGGCAAAGTACTGCTGCTAGTAAATAGTTTATCACCACCTGTATCTTTCGTGCGAGAACATATTTTCACATATGAAAATTTGGACGTAAGCGAAGACCTTACGATGTCCATGAAAATAAGCAGGGAATTGACAATGGAGAAACTCGTACGGAGTTTATAAATTGAAAAAAAAATAAAAATAAAGCGACATTTCTGGCTGGAGTAAATTTTAGGCAAACTCTTGATGCACTTTTCTTTTTAAGGACATGTTGAGGACCTATGAATGTTGTTAATTTTAATTGTGCAATAAATAGCTTCTTAATCGACGTGAAATTTGTACACGACCTCCTGAATACGTCGTATAAAAACATAACAAATTTTAAGAATTTTATCATCATTACTTTGACCACCTTAAGAACGTTGTATGCAAATTTTTCTATCGGTAGAATGCCTTCAAATTTTCACCACACTGAGAGAATAGTGATATCACCATGAGAGCTTTCACCATGTACAAGTCGAGATATTTATTTATAAAAATCACAATTTTCAGTAGTTTCTCATAAGATCGTGTGTTAAAAGTTGCAATTTTCAACATTAAATATTTCGATTTCTAAATGGTGAAGCCTCTTAAAACTTTGCATACACTTTTACGTAACATCGAAGAAGTTTTATTTAATTTTTCAAAAAAGTCGGTCGTAAAATTTTTTCGAAATTTTGTTTATTATATAACGAATACAGATTACTTCGCAAAATCTTGGATTTAGAGTATGTTGTTCTTTAGTCAATTTTTAACAACTTTTTTTAATGAACTTAGGCTCGCAAACTATTTTGTATGTAAGAAAAACTGAAAACAGAAATTCTAGATTTGACCGTCGCCGCATACAACGTCCTTAAGGGTTGTAATAAAAAATCATAAGAAAATTCTGAGAATTTAGTATGTTTTTTTTTTTTATAAAGTATCTGAGAGGTCGTGAAAAAATTTCACGACGATTATGAAGCTCGTTATTAAAAAAATAACATTTTGTTAATATTTATCAATGAATTTCGTTTTGTTTCCGTTGCTTTCAGTCTATTGTAGATAATAAAAAATTGAGAGGTCAAAAATAAAAAGTTATCGCAAAGTTATACCACTTTCCATAAAACAAAATTTGACTACGTCTAATTTATGAATGTTAATTGTTCAATAACGAGCTTTCTAATGGTCGTGAAATTTCGACACGATCTCTTAAATATTTCATACAAAAACATACGAAATTTTCAGAATTTTCTTATCATTTGCGATTTGGAAATCAACATCCCACTGTTGGACACGAATTTCACTCAATATTGCAGCAATTATTTGTTTTTTCATTTTCCAAGTTTGACTAATGTCATTAACGTGCTATACATATTATGGGAATATATACAAAGACGTATTTGCAAGTGCACGTGAGAGTCATCTCCACGAGGAGAGTCCATCAGGTTCTCCTTCCTTCCTCCATATTAAACTAAACTCTTTGTCCTCTTTCATTTTATATAACAAGCCAAGACACAAGGTATTTCTACACACATACGAATTCTTCGTCTTCTGCAGACTCTCGCCATCTTTCTCTCTTTTTTCCATTTTTTTTCGTTCCTAGCAACCGCTTTGTCCCCCTCATATCCTCGAGCTCGAACATGTGAGCTCTCCAGCAAGAACTAACAGGCTTTCATGTACTTTCATACATATATATATAGTATAGAGTGTGTCAGTGCTGTACCATTTATACATACATGGGAAGTTCCATACAAAATCAAGAGGTTTGTTCCTCGTGAGCTATTTAAATTTCTCTCAAATCGACGTCGATTCTTTTCTTAAAAATTTTCTTAAAAAAATGTTCTCAAATTTTTAGATCGAAGAAAAAATCGCGATCAACAGATTCACTGGGTTCGTGAAATTCTTCGATTTCTCATGGGCTCGTTTTCGAGATGCTTCAACGTTTAAGAATTTCGTCTACGGAGTCGAGGAGTAAAAATAAAAAAAAGGAAGAAAAAAAATTAGTGCTAATTGGAAATTGGAAGAAAAATCGAAATTTGATATTCTTCGCAGGACCTAGTCCACGAAATCCTTCGGAGACGGTGAAATTTAGTGAAATGCATTTTTTCACATGCATCTATGGGATAAAATCGGAAATAGTAAGTTTTGAACGTTTCTTGGACGAAAAGACGATCGCGGCAGGAAGCCATTTAGCACGGAACTTCCCATACTCATGTAAAGTTTGCACACAGATAGTTTTAGTGAGAATTCTCATTGGCGCTTCGGAGTGCTCTATCGTTGAAGAGAAAGAGAAGGAAAAAGAGTGGAAGAGAGAAAAATGAGGGAGGGGGGTAACGAGAGAACGGTCTCGAACGCGGAAAGCTCGTGCCGACACTCAATGACTCACGCGAGGAGTAGAAAACGTTTTAACCGAGAGAGAGAGAGAGGAAGAAAAAAACAGAGAAAAATATTAACGGGGAAAAAAATGTATTCGTCAAATTTGGAGACCACGATATGCAGCCAAAGTTGATTTTTTTTTTCATCGAGACAATCGACACTGGAGCAAAGTCAAAAGAATTTCGTCGAGAGCTTTTCAGAGATTGAAGAAGATCGAAAAATTGGATCGATTCAGCAGCAAATTGCCCATAGCTCTGTTAATTTCCATGTAGTGCATGTTCATAATGAAATTTCGGCAAAGTGATTCACACAAAAGCCGATGAATAATGCGACAGTAAAAAATATAATAATAATAATAATGATTGAAATGAAAAAAAGGATGAAATAAGATCGCGAGGGTCATGGGAAGCGTCTAAGTATCGTCCGGTTTGGTGGATGGATGTAAAGATGGTGAAAGAAGAGGAAAGAGTGAGGAAGAAAAAAGAAAGCCTTAGAATCCTTGCTCGATCGTGTCTCGGTCTCTCTCACATTTTCATTCGCACGATATACGATTTCTCACAGTTGTCCCCAACGATTCGAGACTCCGGACAACACACGAGAACGTAGAATGAGTCATTAAGGAGGGCGATGCTGTATGTTGTGATGATGGTGAGAGAGCATTGAAACAGGAACGAACGCGCTCCGAGAGGTTTCGAGGAATCTTCTCGTGTCCACCACGACAAGCTGCGAGCCATTTTTTTCCCTTTTCAATTTTATTGCGTCACGAGTTTGAAATTAGATAAATTAATGCCGAGATTTTGCGAGTATATTCATGTTGGTGAGATTTTCAATTGGTGGCTAATCTCGAACTCGTCAAAACCGGAATCATTGGAATTGGAGTAAGTCGTTGATGCTTGGCGACCGAGAGATCATAAGATCCGTGGTAAGATTCGTGCATTATGCACGTTGTATGCAAAATTTTCTATCGATAGATTTCCTTTAAATTTGCACCACAAAAAGAGAATAGTGATGTCTAATAGCTCGCACAATTTTAAGAGCTTTCACCATGTAGAATTCGAGATATTTATTTAGAAAAATCACAATTTTCAGTAGTTTCTCAGAAGAGCGTGTGTTAAAAGTTGCAATTTTCAACATTAAATATTTTCATTTCTAAATGGTGAAGCCTCTTAAAACTTTGCATACACTTTTATGTAACATCGAAGAAGCTTTATTTCCTTTTTCAAATAAATCAGTCGTAATATTTTTTCGAAATTTTGTTTATTACATAACAAACACAGATTACCTCGGAAAATCTTGAATTCAGAGTTCAAACTATTTTTTATGTCAGAAAAACTGAAAACAAAAATTTTGATTTGACCCTCGCCGTACAACGTCCTTAAGGAGGTTGGATCATGACGATACAATATTGCCATGCTAAACCATGTTAAAAACACAAATAAAAATTCAAAAAGATAAAAATTTAATAAAATTTGGTAAATGTATTCTTTAATAATATATATGACAATACAAATTTTTTTAGATTTTTCCACCACGTAATACTCGAGGATTTGAACACTAAAGTTCACGTATATAAGCATAGAGTTTATACAGGTATACATGTCATGCATAAGAAGTTCGATTTGACTCTCAATTATTCGATAATCATGTTGTAAAAAATTTGGAAAAAATGTGTGTTTTTATGCTTGATGCCAAAGAATGTTATCTGCAAATTTTATAAAATTCTCATTATTTTGATTTCGTGATCCAACCTCCTTAACTGTTCTGGTAATAAATTGGAGCATTAGAACAACGCTTGGATGAAAATTGGTCTGTAGGTTAAAACGGATACCGCGCAGGTACAATCGTCGTCGTGTCATCAGTCGACAAGTTTTGAGATAGAAACACTGATGACGTCAGAGCTAGTCTGTTGGGGAAGTCGAAAAAAGGAGGAACTAGAATTTCGAGGCTGCAACGAGAACCTCAACTTTGTCTTGCTTTAGCTCGGTCTTGCTGCAAAGCAATAATCTTATCTCAAGTGGCTTTTTGCAACGTGGTTCCCCATCCTCAATGAGGAGGAGAAGGAGGAGGTGAAAAACTTTCACGCGAGGACATCGTATGCTTCTTCGTATCGGAATGCCTTCTTCCCTGAAGAGGAAGAGGTAAGCCACGAGGGATTGGGACGTAGAGAGAGGGAGAGAGGAGTTTAGCAGTGTCGGAGAAGTCGAGGGACCTCTCTTTTCGCAATAGATTATCCAATGGGACGAGGCTAAGCGATGTAGTATGGTGCGCCTGCTGAATTCGTAACTTAGCCTCGGGCCAATAGAACTTGATCATGCGACCTCCGCGAACCGGGCAAATAACAGATTCGGACCACTGCAAATCTCTTGCACAGCGTTTTCGAGCGTCCTCCATTCCAAGTGGAGAAAAAGTGGAAGAGTGGCTGGCTTTGCTCCTTGAAGAAAACGCCAGCATCGAGCCCGGTAGCCTCTGCTCGACGAATCAGCCGCTAGGCATCATAGCAGTAGGAATCCTCCGGTAGACCTTCTTCTCCAGGTTCGCACTTTGGTGTGCCCTCGTACAAAGATCTAGGCATTTGTAGGGTCATCGTGCTGCAACCTTTCGAAGAATCCCCTGCGGAAAAGCTTGGATATCTGGCAAAAATGAAGCATCAACGTACGGGAAGCAACAGTTAAAATCCGAGTGGAGTGTTTAACGGGCATGGGTCCATGTGAAGCGTCAGGAAGGTTAGAGTTTATGGGAGTAAGTGCTGGGTTCAAGATCAAAGCGGTCACGGGAGGATCCGTAGGTCTCGAGTTGAAGGAAAGGTCAACGTATCGGTCTGTGATGTCTCGGAGGCGCTTTTAAGCGCCACCGCGAGTGTCACCGAGGCTTCAGTGATCGTTGTTTAGTTCACCGAGTTCCGCGACCGTCCTTAACCCCGGAATAGTCACCCGAGAGCTATGGACCAGACTTTACGCTTGGATGCTCGTTGTCGAAGGGATTAAAGGACGAAAACTGAAGCTCGTATCAGAAAGGAAGAATGTATCAAGTGGGTTCTCTTGAAAAGTTAATTGGAAGGCTCGAATTTCGGAATCAAGTGGTCAAAGGTCAAAGGTCTTTGGATCCAAGGTACATGGTAGATTCTGAGGTGAAGGAAAAGTCACCGTAACCTTGCACCGCATCACTCGTGGAGGCCCAGCCAAGTGCCATTGACTTTTGCAACGTTGCTCTATCCGCCAAGCCCCAAAAGCACCCTCGGCCACGGTATAGTGACCCGGGAGCTGCGGACAAGAGTTCAGACTCGTAATAACGTAGCTGACGTAGCCCGAGGGCCCATAACGCAGCAGCGGATGAAGCTGAGGAGATGGGCAAGGAAAGACTGCAGCAGCCGGCGAGACTTTTGGAAGTTGCAGCTAGCCCATAGGCGGAGGGCAGCATTGTTCCGCTGTTTAAAATCGGGGACAAGGGCCCCGCGATGTTGGCCCGAAGGGCGATCATTCGTTTTCATAAGCTCTCCACACATAGGCAGTTCCGAGTGGACTAGTCCATGGCATTGCTGCTGTTTCCCCTTCCGAACCTTCTTTCCTTGCCTCATCATCATCACCGGCTGGCTCGACTCGGAACGCGCGGTTGTGTATCTCTCAGGTATCTGACTTCTTCCCCAACTGGTTGAACCGTTTGGTGCCTTCATCCCGGAGCTTCGATACCGTTTACGAGACCGTAAGGCTCCACGATGTTTCGGGCCCTGACCGGTGGTACGTTCGCGGGGCACGCAGCCCCAATTACCACATTAGGAAGCCTCCGGGCCAAACGAAGCCTGGAGATACTCCTGGTAGAGATTATGGCAGGTAGTCCACATGTGGCTCCCGAATCTCCGCGCCTTATTGTCGTACAGCACCAGGGGCAGTTTTAGCTTTTGGGGTACATCTATACCTTTTCTAGGTTTTATGCCAAAATCTGGGGACTGGGCCAACGCGGTCAATAAAATAACAACAAGCACGCGTCTCTGTCTGTGCTTTTGCCATAAAGGGACTTGCCATACTCTAAAGTGGCATTTTTAATAATTCTTTCCTTACCTCGCGGAACTATATAGAGAGGACACTAAATTGGGGTAACGCGCGGTGGCACTCTCCTATTCACACGTTCATATCCAACCAAAAACTTGCTATACACAAAGCCACACGTACGAGCCCTGCTTCGGAAACACGTTCCATAGACCTAGACTCTTTTTTCTTGAGGCCCAACGCGCTCACTGGACCAGCTGTTTTGCCAAACTCGAGAGCTATGTTATTAGACAGATTGGTCTTCCTCACCTAGAATCTTGTCTATGGGGTCTGGATTGGAGCAAGCAAGAAAAAAAGGAAAGAAATGTTCTCCGGTAGGCGAACAGCAGCTTCTTCGTTCGGCAGCTTCTCGGTGGGATTTGTTTCGTGGCTATGGAGCAGCGGAAGATGCACACGCACAGCACACGTAACAGAGTCGTACAGAAACGATGTGCCTCGGGCTAGGCGGACGTTACTAATCATTGGTATCGACCCAGAAATCCTAGACTCTGTTGTCTAGGGTCGTTGCTTTACTCGAACGTCTTTTGCCATTTTTATTCCTTCGATACCGTCTGTTCTTTTGCCGCCATATCAATTGGCACACACATGCCCAATCCCCCGGGATCTGCACTTTTACTCAGAACACTTTAGGCCGCGGAATTTTTTCAGGTGCACTACTTTACCGAGTTCCGAGGATACGGAGGGTAATTAGGGATTGGTTTGTTTTTTCTGTAGCACGCGAAACGCTCCTCAGGCTCATTGGATCACCTTCCAAAACCTCTGAGCTTGGAGTATCCTTTTTTTTCTGTTATATACTTTCTGTATACCTTCTGTCAACCTCTCAAAGTATTTCTGACCGTTTGAAAGCAATCGCAACGATTTAAGCAGCCTGATGATTACGTTGATGGGGAAATCCTTAGAGTCGTTGGATTTTGCTACTCGCTTTCTTCAAGCTCTTTTGTATCTTTTGCTTCGTAGAGGGAGAGTTTCGAGGAGGCTGCTCGCTTTCTAGGTCCTTGGGGTCACAGAGTCAGGTGGATCTCGTGATCTACGTGATGCTTCGAATGCTTACACGATCCTTCTCTTCCTACCGATTCCACTTCACATTGGCTCCAGCAATTTACATACTATACAAAATCTCTCCTTCAAATGCTTATCTATGTTCTTTTGCATTCTGTCAATATCGAGAATTTCTAGTCCTACGCGAGTGTGAGATGAATCTGCGGGAGCGAAGAAACCTTGAATGTTTGCGGAAGCGATGACGATTTCTCTCCGAAGCAAACTGTTAGGAATGACGTGGAGCGAGTACGAGCAAGAGCTATGGAACTCTTGTGCCGTTTGGTGGCAGATATGAGGTCGTTTAAATTCGCGATCGCGATCCCCGACTCGTGCGACTCCGAGGCAAAAAGAGATTGGAAGAAAAAATACTCTCGACGAGTTACAATCGGTATGGGATCGAGGAAGAGTACAAAATCGCGCTATTATGCGAAGCCTCGATGCGGCGGATCGCGAGAATGAAGGAGGAAAAAGCAAAGAACGAGCGAGGCTACAAAAAACAGGTATAAAAAATAAAATGGCGACAAGTCTGGAATAACTTCAGTTGGAATTGGATTCGAGCCAATTTTTACGTCGACGCGTCTTTACGATCAGCAAAACTCGCGATATATTTACACAAAAAAACGATCCTTTACGCGTTCATGAATCCGGGAAATCGTATTCGCTATTTCTGCCTTCAATTGCAGCAAAAACATTTTTTTTCACTCATATTCACGCTTAAAAGAGTCGCTGCGATCGTGTGCCAAATTTTTCATCAAATTCATCATTAACCCTCTTACTTGCCACACCTCTGTAGAATTACGTATTTGCCACCATGGGGTAGACTTGTACCCCAGTGACAAAAATTATTACAAAAAATAAACTACTGAATATTTCGACTTGAAAATTGTTGTAGAACATTTTGAAACATTTTTTTCAAAGATTCTTTGCTTTATATAGCCAAAAATTAAATTTACGTACGCTAAAAAAAATTCTAAAACCAACAAAAGTGGAAAAATTACTATTTTCCATAAGGAGGTTGAATCACGACGATACAATGTTGCTAAACCATGTTAAAAACATAACAAAATTTCAAAAAGATAAGAATTTAATAAAATTTAGTAAATATATTCTTTAGTAATATTTATGGGAAAACAATTTTTTTTAGATTTTTCCAATCGATTCGATAACTATGTGGTAAAAAAATTGGAATAAATGTGTGTTTTTATGCTTGATGCAAAAGAATGTTATCACCAAATTTTATCAAATTCTGATTATTTTGATTTCCCGACCCAGCCTCTTTAATGGGCCTGGGGTAGTTTGTACCCCAAGGTGGCAAGAAAGGGTTAAAGCCAACTAAATAGAGATTTATCTTGTTACAATGTAGGGGTACCCTGTAAGTTTGTATACGCGAAAATTATTGCACGGTGCAACGACGAAGAGAACGGTGCGGCCAGTACCGTTTCTTAGCACCACGTGAATCCCCGTCGTAAGTATCCTTTGAACCCCGACGATAGGATGAAAGTAGGTAATATTATATATACATAGACATTGTGTACATGCAGCAAACGAGAAGAGTAAATTGGAAAAAAACGTCTCCTGACCCCCTGAAGAAGAAGACGAATAAGAAGAAGGAGGAGGAGGAGGAGGAGAAGGAAACGTAGAAGAAATAGTAGAAGACATCGAAGGACAATAAATACGCGTTTGCCTGGAGGCTCCGTTGGAACAAGCAACCGAATGAACCGTCGGAAAAATTTTAAAAGTTGTTGGAAAATGAATGGGAAATAATTTTTTTGCTGCCTGCCACATAAGCACATGTTTAGAAATATCGAGAGAGACGTATGCGAGAGTGTGGCGAAGCTGGGAGAACGAGCTACGAAGAAAAAATGATTTTTCAATCATCTGACCCTCATTACCCCAATCAGCGGTAATTTAACACACTACGAAGTAACATAGGAATATTGGCTATCCATTTCGCGTTGTACCACGAGGAGAGCCGTTACCAAAGTGGCGTACCGCTTGTGTGCCAGTGAAGTAAGCTGGAAAGAGAGCTTATACACACAAATCGATATACAGGGCGTTTCAGACCATTTTTTTAAATTGTCAATTGCTTTGAACTGGTTCACTGAAAAAGGCTGAAGATCGTCACGCACGAGAGACTTAAGTCTATATGCTCAAAAGTTGTAAAATAATCGTAACGTGTTAATTATTCATACAAATATCATTTGTTCGTGAAACAACAAAAAAAAAATCGTCATTCACGTATTTTCACGATTTTCTGCAGTTGACGTCATTCCAGAAAAGAAATGTCAACATTTCTTTATGAAATTGAATGTGAGCACGAAAAATCCGAAAGAGAATAGTCGTGAAAAAAATAAAAAGACTCGTAACTTTCGGGGTCGGAAATCGTCAGCCGGATCTCAAGGAATTAATGACGTTTCAAATGGAATATCCTTTAGGTACGAATGTATATAGACATCCAGGGAGAAGCGGCTCTCGCGAGGGCACACACTCGGTTGCCCCGACACGAAAACCTTTCTCCCTGGTATCTTCGTATTGGAGTACGTAGTCGTCGAAGCTCTCAACGTGTATTCTAATCCAAGCACGAGCCTGCATTAACCGTCGAGGCTCTGTGTATTGTAGTACCACACCGGTTAATTGATGTGCCATCGCGTAATGACGCGCGGGTGTACACCACTCCATACAAGTCACTGGAGTGTAGGCGAACTTGTGTACCATGCACATGTATTTATATAACTCGTACTTTACGAGAGGCTCGTTTAAAAAAAAAAAGGGGGAAAAATAAACGCTGCTTGAGTGAATAATCCATTGGGTAAATAAAATATTAGTTAAAAATGAATGAAGCAATGAGTATTTCAAGAAAAACAGTTCACAACGCACGCTGGATTACTCATTTAGCGCTTAGAACGAAAAATCGTGATTTGGGGGTAATGCGGGTCACTTAAGCTCGAACGAGTCGAATCGGCATTTTCCCGTGCGGGGACACACAAAGGATTTTTCGTAAATGCTTAATAGATCGATCAGAATTCGGTTATGAATAATGTATCAAGTTTTTGAACCCACACCGAATGGACGCGGTTCAACTGGAAAATAATCAACGTGAATTCATTAGCAATGATTAATTCCTTTTTTATTACCTCCCACGGGTTATTTTTAGTACCGGAGAGTCAGAACTGACCTCGCATATTTATGCACATAAATACACGGTTAATAATTCGATGAATTATCGAGAAAATTGCTACATACGTAATTTGAATTTTATTAAAATTTTTACATTATCATTGATCGATCGAGACAGAATTGTCAATTCCATTAATTACAAACCGAATCGCGTAAATCCGAAGATTCTTTCTCAAGGAAACACTCGTTTTCATTGACAGGATGAAAAATATGAAAAAATTGAAAAACTCGAATGAAAATAGACGAAAAATGAGAAGCAACTGTTCCATGGTTTGAGTTTTACGCGAATTCGAGTCTCGAGACTTTAATACCCTAGACCGAATGACTCCGGAGTACTTTGCCTGTCCTCCTCGAGGTTTACGCCAGGAGGACGATCGCTCGAGCGTAATAGCACTCACGGCTGTATATACATTTATATATACATATATAAAGAACGGGGGTAACGTACGTTACGTACACGTAACTAACCGTCACGCATCGCGACGATAAAACCAGCGAGGTATCTCGAGGATAACGTTACTATCCCTCCAGGGCTTGTGCTCTCCGGGTGGATGTACACGAGTGTCGTGTCTAGTGGCGTCCATTAACGGGAAGCTCCGGACGCACGAGCTCGCACTTCAACGACAAGTTTAAAAAAAAAAGCGAAGCAAAAAACGAAGATTTATTTCTTAGGAGCACGACAATTTTCCACCCATTTTTATTTTCAATCCATTTGCGACAAAATTTCGCCATTTTCCCGAGCCAAATTATTCCCTTCAAGTTGATATTCTCATATGTATCCTCGTGACTGAAAAAAGACCGAGGGATTCCCATCGTATTCGAATAAGAAGATTCAAGTAAATTTGAATTTCCCGCCAAAACGCGATTTCTAAGAAATCTTGGCAATTCCCTTCGAAACAAAAGCGAAATAATATAAACAACGGCCCAAGTAGCTGTACGAAGAAGTTAACTAGCAAAAGGAAACAAGAGGGAAGGAAGAAATAATTATTGTGACGACGAGAACACGGAAGATCCTCGCTATAAAGGTGTCGAGGAGAAAGAGAAAGTTTGCAAAAGCATTTCACGTTTGCATATACGATGCATCATTAAATTATGTACTTTATGTAAACACGTGGTACATATGTGTTACATTTACATGCGATACATATTCTCGATCATTACTTCCTGATCACCGAGTTTTCAGCTAATAATTGGAATACGCTCATGAACCGAAAAGTAGTGCTACACGAATAAATAATAAAACTAAATCAACGCTGTTGATTAACACCATTTGAATAAATTACGAAATTAAGTTCGAACGATTAACTGGGTCAATTTTTTTGTCGTTGAGCCTGAGAACGTTCCAGACTTTATTTTGTACTAAATTTGGGAAAAACTCGAATTTTCGATCAAATTTGTAATTCCAAAATCTAAGAATACGCTCTAGGGTCTGAGAGACCCGAGGAAAGTGCAGAGTGGCATGACTTTGCGCTGTGTATTTAGCGGCGAATTGTAAAAAAAAAAAAAAAAACGTGTTTGTAAAAAAAAAATTGCACAAATTTCGCAGGTTTGCAGTTTTTATGAGTTTTCGAAATTATTATATTTTGCGCCTCGATCGATAACGCTGCGAACGTTACTCAAGAATCTTTGGGAAAGTTACCGTTCGGGTTAACACAGTGAGAGAAAAGAGGTCCATATTTCGTAAACTCTGTCGATAAAAATTATTCAGCTGATTACCATCAGTCGGTAAAGCTGTTTACCGACCGACGGTAATATCAATTGTCGCGCGGGAAGAGAAATAATTTGATAAGTCTGCAAATCGTTGATTTGTTTTCAAGTTCAACAAAGGGCACGTTTTTGTTGTCATTTTTCGTACTGACAGCGAGAGTCGAATTGATAAGAACGAAAGCTAGTTTTAAAAAATCAGGCGAGGTGGCAGTTTGTTCGATTTGTTACTCCGAGAGAAGGCGCATTTTTTCTCATCAGCTTTATCTCGCTAGTTCGTGACATCGAGAAGTACACAAAACTCGTACTTTTTATTTTTTTATTGTTAAAAACAATATGCAAAGAATTGACTTTTTTTTTCGTTGGAAATTGCGTTCGGATCTAAAAAATTCTCGATCGCTATTATTTTTTGGCAAGAACCTACCCAAACTCAGACCCCCATTTTTCATTTTTCTCATTTTTTCAAAAACGAATCGTTTATTATGCGTGAAAATTTTTCTTTGCTCCAATATAAATGGCACTTTTTCGTCGTGGAAATTGCGTATAAAACGAACTCTGTAAAAAGGAAGATTGATACATTTTGACAAAATATTTTTTTATTTCAATCATATTTTTTGCGAAAATTGTGGGTCACAATTTTTACAGAAACGCAAACGACTAGAACTCTTCACGAGGACGCAGGGAGACTTTCTCCATCACCCAGAATCGCTAGATCTACGAAAATTCGGCATCATGGGGTTGAATTTTTTTTTTTCTTTCTTCAAATGGTGATTTGGGCCACCATAAACCACTGAACGACCCCCGAGAGATTTGTAAAAAAAAAATCAATATTATCAACCTGAGGGGGCTAAATGAGAAGCTAAATTGAAAAATTATGATTTTTTTTTAGATCGTTGACCGCTGGACGGTTCAATTGCGCTACCATAAACCACTGAACGACCCCCAATAGATTTGTAAATAAAAATCTGATTTTGTCAACTTGAGGGTCCAACTCAGTGGATTTGAAAAATTGCCTGTTTTCCGACCGTTTATTCGTCGTGCTGCTTACCGCTCGCTCACACTGAATCGCATTGCAACTCGTGCAAACACACACACACACACACACACACGGCGGCAGACGCCAACGAAAACACGGCGTACAGTCAGTGCCACGAAATTTCAACGTGCGATCTCACATTCTGAGAGCCACGAGTGCTCGAAAAAATAAACAAAGGAACAACAATACGTGCTGTCTAGATAGTTTGCAACGTTGCAGGCTTTCCAGGGATTCTCCTGGATTTCTAAACATCCTTGGAGAATTTTCCAATTTCCTACGGAACCTCCAACTGTAAGTTGATATTTTTTTTACCTTTTTCTCGAATTCTCTTGGACAAGATTATCTTTTTACTTCTGTTGACGTATTGCAACAAATTTGTAGTGTTTTTTTTCCTTATTTTCGCAGATAAAAAAAGTTTGTGACGTTTATTCGTGAATAACGCGAGGGTCGTAATAATTGCGCTAATTCGTGAGCTTTTATCTCAAAACTAAAACTTCTTATCTTTTCTCGCCAGTTCGTTACCTCTTTATCTCGAAATGTGAAATACTGATAAAAAACCAAACTCAAAAATAAATTTGCACTTTTTAAAAATGTATTTTCGAAATTCTCGTCGTTGATCGTCAGTTTCCTGATGTTTTTCGCATTTTTTCCAATTTTTTAAAACCCTTTTTTTCGAGCAACATTTTTTTTCTCTCTCTTCGTATTATGGAAAATTACGGGGGGACACGATTCGAGACGAAAATCGAAACTTTTGATCCTTGCATGATTAACGTCGCCGCGAGTCAACAAGAAATCATTCAGTCCTCGAGTCAGACGAGAGTCGACGAGCCGACCGAAGCTTCTGGAGATATAGAGGAAAACGCAGACGCCGTTGCCGCCCACGAAGACATGCAGCAACAACAACAACAGCAACAACCACCTGGACAAATCGCCACCATCCAGCCCAATGCCATGACCAACATGACGCTCACTCCTGTCAGACTGCCGGCTCTTCTTGACGGCGAATTCTTCAGCGTCGTCAGAGTCGAAGACACAAACGTCACCGTCCGCTGTTTACAGTGCGACAAACTACTCAATGGAAATCTCAAATCCACCGGCAATTTTCTCAGTCACATAAAGGTTCGCATTAAAATTTCCCGTCAATTCAACTAGACGGACAAATAAATATCATTTTTGCGCTCCCTTTGGCACTGGAAATAATTATTAATTATTAATAATTATACATGAACAAGAAATAACTAATAATTATTAATTATTGATTTGTAATAATAATAATTAATTATTTAGGAATTATTAATAATTATTTAAACTGAATGAAGAATCACATTTGGTTTTTCCAGAGGGTTCATCCTTTTATGATCGAAAGAATAAAGTGCAAGTCTAATCAGCGAAAGCCAGCGATAGCTTATATAGACATGACCACAGAGAAATCGATGGACATAGTAAAAAACAAGCGTGTATACAGGAAATGTTACAAAGCGGTGAGTGAAACAAGATCCTCGATTTTTCATAATGAAACGTTTTAAAGAATTGAATGAAAAACATGAATCAACGGAATTTAAATGAAAATCGATAGATTTGGAATTTTCTAATGAAAGTTTCAGTCTTTCCAGACTTTGAGCAATGATTATTTTTATTTTTTTCGTTTCCAGGATGAAAATCAAATCCAAAATAACGAGGAAACGACGGAACAAACTCAAAATTGGACAGAATCGCCGACGATACGACGACGTAAGTACGACGAAGTCTCAACGTTTCCAGAATCCCCAGAAATACAAAAAGTACCACAAAACAATAATTCCTTCGTGGTTGAGGACGAATTTGATGCTATTGGGAGAAACGTCGCTGCCAAACTGCGAAATATGCGTTTGGATCAGAGGATAGTGGCAGAAAAGCTTTTGAACGATGTTCTTTTCGAAGCTCAGCTTGGAACGCTCCACAGAGACTCGAGTCTTCACGTTTGAGGCGCAAAAAAACGTCCAGCAACGAAAAGAAACGGCCAATTGTCGCAATGAAGACGCGATAACAAAAAAAGAAACAAAACGACACGTAAATGCACAGTCGAAAATCTTGTTCGATCCAAATCTCTGGATATCGATGCCAAAAAACTTTGCAATCAATCGTTTAAACGAAAATTATCGAACCTGATCTATTCGATGATTTTCTTAACGAACCGTGAGATTGTTTAGAGTTTAAGTTTTTGTTTAGAATAGTTTCCTTGAAAATTCTTCAAAAATTCCTTGAAAATCTAAAAAAATGAATAATTTTTTAATTTTGAGGTCGAAAACCGAAAAAAATAAATCAGGAACTTTTTTTTACGTTTATTTTTCAAGTAATTAATGGCTGAAAGAAAAAAGAAAATTGGCTGTGAATTAAAATTCAAAACCACCGAGACGAAACATTGGAAAAAAAAAAAACAAGCAATACTGAAACGAACAAAAAAATTTTTTCAATTAATCACAAGAAATTGCATTTTTCCAAACTTGGATAAAGAAATAATGAATAATTTTCTATCATTTTATTAATTATTATTCGAAACTGCATATATGGCATTTCGTGTGGAAATTGTCAAATCAGGGGCAGCAATCCGACACTTTTGTATTTTACTTCAACTCTGATCGTTCGTTGTTATTTTTTTTTTAATTTCACAGTGGGAAGTAATAATGGATAGAAAATTGTACAAAATATCGCGATTACTGTAAATAAGAGAATTTTATATTTAGATTGTTATACAGTACAACGAATACTTGCTGCCAGGCAATTATTTAATTGAGTTACACATATAAATTGTTTACAGGATATCGAAGGTTACATAGTCCCGAATGTGAATTGAGCTCGACCCGAATATCGAGTCAAAAAGTCAAATAATCACAAGTCGCAAAAGGAAACGCTTGTTGCTCGAATTCTGTTTAAACGGTGACAGCTAGAGCAAAAATGCATGGGATCATTTTTGTAGAGAAGGGAATTCCCTACAAAAAAGTGTTCGAGGGTATTTCCTTCAAAGTTGATATTTCAGGCGCGGGAAAGTCTCCAAAAACGAACCTGTTTTTGGCATTTGTGCAGAAGCCATTTTTCAAGCTTCTATTCAAGCTGTTCTGTGGACCAAAGTATTGGTACCAGAAAAAAACTGCAGAGAAGTTTTTTCAAGGAAATTTTACGCTCTACAAGATCGCTCCTATGAACTTTTGCTCTATCTTCAGCCGTTTCGACAGCAAATGCTGTCGAAGATTCATCACTTTCATTTTTACCATGAATTATGAATTTTAGGCCATGCATGATTCGTGATAAGGCGGAATATCGCGCGTTCACATTATTAACCTTTCAAATCGACGATACCTTGTCTGCATATATATATTTATATACAAATAACTTGTAAAATTGTTTTTAGATGAGTAATGAATTTTCCACTGACTCATCTTACATTTGTATTGTATTTTACTTAGCTTAACAATAAACAAGTATGTTTGAAGTAAAAAAGCTAATTAGAAGTAGTAAATACCGCGAGGTTTTAGCTAAAAATTCAATAGACACGTAGCGTTTGAGAAAAGTCATTGGACGTGTATATTTCCGAGTTATCACGCACTAAATTAAAACTAAAAATTGAGAAACTAAAAATAAGGATAAAAATACGAAAAAATAATAATTACAAAGGTCAACAAAGGACATAAAAAATTTATTCAGTCGTGGATTCACCGGAAGTCGATGATCCGAGTTATAAATGATAAAAATAGTTAAAACAAAAAAAGCATGACACAGACACGATGGAGTTTTGTTGAATTACGATGAACAGTCTCAATTTGCATAGACCCGTCGTTTCTTTGGTTTCAACAGAAGCACGTAGACTCCACCGCACATGAGACACGAAGCCATGCTGATCAGGATGGCGAAGAAGATGTATGTGTACCAGAAGCCGCTCCACTCGGCGAGGACGAACCAGGTTACGGTCATGATGGTATTCTGGACGATGACCAGCGTGTAATAAGCGAGAAGCGAAATATCAGCGGAATTGAATTTGACTCTGTACTCGATGGCACAGAAGATGTAAACAAATCCAAGCCACAGTGTGAGGAAGATACTGGTGACGTCGTAATACTTGGCGTTGTAAAAGATGTAAGAAATCATGAGAGAATAGTGGAGCGCAATGACGCCGATGAGCCACATTGGATAGAACTCGTAGAACATGGCAATGGCAAAAACGCGAGCAAGGATGAAGCAGAACCACCAGAGGAGGGAAACGACGCTACCGACCGCGTCATCCTCGTCGAGGCCCTTGACCGAATATTTTCTTTGTGGAATTCGAAGGTCACGTGACTTGCCGTCCATCTTTTCGTTGCTGGAAGACTCTGCGATGTTGACGCGTCTCTCGGGGGATGAAACTTCCGGTTCTCGTACCATCGAATCCGGACGCGGCGGAGCTGGCATTTCTGGCACCGGTAACGACGCCACCGACGTCAATCCTCGTATGGGCGCCGGCGGTGGATTCACTTGGAGATTCTTCGGCGGCAACGGCGGCGTCATTGATATCTGACGCTCCAGATGCTGCCTCGATGATGCCTCCGGGTCTACCGTTCCTTCCACCTTCGGCGGCGCTTCCTCCGCCTCCACCAACGGCGTCACCGACATCCCTATCATTCCAGATGCCTCATCCACCTGCAACGGCTTCTTCTCCTCCCGGTTTCCCGGCTCTTGCTTCCGCGACTTTTCCAACCAGGTCGCCCATGGCAACCTTCTGCCGTTTATTCGCTGACTCTCGAAACGCTGGAACGATGCTGCTTTCAACGACACCACCACGACTGACGTCACGATGCAAATCACGTGGACGACCACTGCGTAACAAGGCAGAACCAAAATAGACATTTTTAATGACTGTCCAACTGACCCATCGGGAGAGGACGCGACTGATCCCTTCAGGGGCCACCAAGTGACCGCATATTTTTAAAAAAGCCACCGCATTTTTGTTCTTCAAATCGCTCTCCCGGAAAAATCGGTTGAGTAAAGAATCTCATGTTGGATTATAATTTTCTACGATTTTTTTATCTTTCGAATGGTCCTTGTTAGAAGAAAATCTGTTCAGCGAATCCCGAGAAATTCAATATTAATTACGCGATTTGGAAAAGGTCCATTTGCACTTAAATTTTTCTGCCCGCTAAAGGTCAACAATATTTTTCTAGAGACGCAGCAGCGTCTTGACGCCACGTATTGGAAAGATGACAGAGATTCGGCCTTTTTCCGTTAGACTCAAACATTAACTCGACGCCATGAACAAATGGGACGATTTATGGAAAAAAAATAATTTAATTATTTTTTTTTCACTCACCTGTCTGATATGTACGTTCTTGTTTGTATTCGCGAAACAAAAGATGCGTTTGGAAAACCGCCTGTGGCGCCGCTTGGAACCAAGCATGGACAAAGAAATATAATTCCATGGCTGCAGGTGCTGCGGCCAGTTTGAGAGTGTCCTCTCTCTCCGCGCCGTGAAGCCGCAGAGAATCAGTCGTGAGAACGATCAGACTGCCCAATCGGTACAAAGTAAACAAAGGAAAAGCGAGAAGTCGAAATATTTGCATAGCGAACCAGACGACCACGCCATCTTTTAATTTTTCATCCTCGGTCATCCACCAATCGGGACGCGATACCGTTAGTGCGAAATAAACAAAGGCCGGGGCGTACATCAGAGCCAGTGTCGACATTCCCCAAACCGGGTTTCCATCGCGATAATGCGCTATCGCCATTGTTACATCTACAGCTAAGTTCGTCATGTAGACGATGCAACAAAAAAACGCGGGAATTATAAACATTAAATAGATTTGCTCCACCGGTGTGAGCGGTACTTTCAAACATCGCGCCGCTTTTTTCTGGCAAATCGGAACGATCGCCATTTTGTTATCACGATTTTATTTGCAGGCCGATGGGTTTGAATTTTTAGGTTAGGAAGACAAAAACACGGTTAATTGACGATCGATATTTAACGCATTTCCTCGTGGCCTCGTCCTCATCCAAATGACAATGTTTTATCATCGAGTATCGTTCCGTGACCTGGTGGAAATAAAATTCATTCAGCTTAGAATTTTCTCGCTTTCGTCTTCAAGAGAGCTAACAAAAAAAGAACTCTTTTCGACTCCAAAATAATGTGAACTCACTAAAAATTTAGTCTACATACAAAAGTGATTGCAATTCTTATGCAAATTAGTACTAAAAAGTCCATATAGGGGTCTCTGCCGTCAACATTGCGTGACCTTCAGAATTGAAAATGGCGGCTGAAAGATCGAAACAAATTGAATTCAAATTCAAATTTTTCGATTAAATTCCTACTGCAAAAGCGAAAGGTAAGAAGTGAAATTGACATTGAACAATAATGGAACAATGAAAATAAATTTCAACGAATCGAAAACCAAACAAAGGAAAACAGGGACATTTTACGAATTGAATAAACGTCAAACTGAAGGACACGAGAATAAACGTCTTCGAAAATTGTGTCAAAAAAAAGATATAGAGGGAAATTGGAAAAAAAAATCGTTTTCTTTCTCGTTGTACCTTGTATCAATTTTGTTGAGAGATTAGGCGAGTTTTTAATCAGAATTCTTGTGATTTCGAGTGACTCACCTGCAAGGTACACACACTACGTTCAAGTTTCGATAGTAAATACTTCACTGATCGTTTCGGAGCACAAATGTTGAACGTCCTTGATTACGAAATACCGTACGAACATAATTCACTCAATAGAAAATCGATTCAACAAGTAAATAATTATTTATTTACGCCAAGTGGGCAAATGGGACAGGAAATGTTAACAACATTGATAAACAATGGGGAAAAAAAATAAGAAACATGTTGCGACAAGACTACGAGTAAAACCAAGACATGTTCTCGCGTCGAGGGACGCTTTGCAAGTGTGTAATAAATCGTACGAGCAGTACGTGCTCTGGTGGCGTTCAATCGTACTAACTGCGCATCTATACAAAACATTCGTTTACACAACTGTACAGGGTGTCCCACGAGCGTCATTTCGAAATTGAAACTCAATTTCAAGACTGGAATTGACGTTGAAAAGTGCCGGGTTATTTTTAAATTAAACCGCTTTCGAACGAGTTAACATTTTATAGAGTTTTACTCCATTGCGAATTCTCGACTTGTAGAAGGATTTTTTCTATCTGCTCTCAGGCCGAAACTATTGCAGATAGAAAAATCTTACCGGAAACTTTTTTGAAGGATATTTTACGGGCTACAATATTGGTCCTATCGATTTTCACTCTATCTCCCACCGTTAAGACAGTATGCGCGACTAAAGATTTTCCGACATCCATCTTCGTTAATTAATAACTCATTAGGAATAAGTCTGATGGAAAACTCGTACAGGACTTTTCGACGCAGATTTTAGTCCTGAACCTGCGCCTAAATTTTCGATCATCACTTTCAGGACACCCTGTATATGGAGCATATATATATAACCGAAAACCTCTTCTGAATGGACACTCCAGACAGAAGAGCGATTGCCACTGCCTTTGATTCGTCAAATAGCACAAAATACGCCTTTTTGTTGCTCAGCAATAAAAAGCTCAGTATTCGCTCTATTTGTTATTTGATCCCACGCTCTTTTGTCTCGTTCCTAGAACGAAAAACATCTGCGTGGTCCTATTTTAAGGTTTCTCCTTCATCTGGAACAGCTGTGCACGGAAAAACATTCGGAAAAATCGATACGATTTTTTGTGGGGTGTGTTTTGCATCGACCGCGGGCTGAATTGGTAAAATAGAGAAAAAAAAACATTTATGCCTTATGGGTACGTTTCCATGTACGTTCAGAGATATACGTCGTCGACCACTGCAGAGATAACTCGACTGTAAGGCGGGAGGCCATGGCAGCAGCGCATCGTAAAAAACTTTTATGTATGCGTCCATGCGCGATGAGCACTTGAGACACAATCAGCATTTAATTATGCGTGTCTGTGAGTCTCTGAATCATAAAAATGTACTCGAAGACTGTGTCCAACGTAATGGTCGTATTTGGTGCAATCTCAACGAGATAAAGAGTCGAATTCATGGACAGAAAGTCGATCCATCATTTTAGTAATTGAACGTTCGAACGAGGCTCGACAATAATCTAGAAATCGCTGCTTATCATGGAATCAGAAAAAAAACAGCGCCACTGGAGCGGAGGAAAAAGGAACTAAAATTCTGTTCTCACGATAAACGTTTCGTTTCGCTTATCGACGGAATAGAAAAATCATCTAATCTCAATATTTCTGCAAAAAAAACCATTTTTCTTTCTTTCATTTTATTTTTCTTGTTCCAAACAGCCAATCCTGTTGCTCACATTTTTTTTTAGCAAACAAAGTCAAGAATATTTTTCTTCTCTCGCACACTTTTCTAGAATTTCTTCCTCTATTTGTTTTTTTCAACTGCTTGGGGACTTTGTCGCTCCGTTGTTAACCCTTCGAGTGCACACCTCCTATAAGTCCGTACTGGGTCAATCTGACCCAAGGCGTTTTTCAAATCGTTCCATTCCGGTAAATATGCATTTTTTGCTTTATTTTTGTAGAGACGAGATTTTATGGGCCTACATTTATTTTTTTGACGAAAACGAAAATTCAATACCTGGGTCAAAACGACCCAATATGTACTCGGAGGGTTATTCAACGGTTTTTCATTCTATGGATTCAAGCGTCGGCGGGTTGAAGTCCTTCCAAGAATTTATTGTATTTTTGCTCAAATTCTGCTTCTACGTCAGGAATTTCTAATTTTCCGTCGTACTTTCCACCGACTGTCCACAACGTTTCGAGGTCGTAAAAGTCTCGAGCTTCTCTCGTCAGTATGTGGAGCGCTATGTTCCCTGTGGAAAGAACCAAATTACTCGGTGGACTACGAATCGTCACAAATTCGAATTTTGTAGATTTCTCTAAATATTCGAGCTGCGGAAAAATTGAATCGAGCAATTACCGAGATCCAAGGCCATCCAATCCTTGGACTCTGCTCCTTCGATTCTTGGCAGAGAATCCTGAGGATGCCGCTTCATTTTGTAGACTTTGCGAACAAAAGTGGCAAGCGCGCTCATGTGCCGAGCAGACTTTGCCGTTACGACGACAAAATAGTCGACGTAAGAAAGTTCCGGCGGCAAAGCAACCACGAATATTTCTTTAGCTTTGTCTCTTCTTAACAAATGTATCAAGTCTTCGATATCGTAAACACCTTTCACACCGCCTGGAAAATTGGTTTTTTAGATGAAAATCGAATTTTCGGAATTTTTCGAGAAATTCGAAAATTGCAGATCGTTTTATTCAATTTTCGTATTTTTTTTTCGTATTTCCATGTAAAAAGTTCTGAATTTTCGAAAGAAAACGCGAAGCAATCGATTTGCTTGACGAATACGTGAAAAAATAATTTTTTCGACTCACGTTTCATGTTCAATCCTTCGTAAGGATCGTGATCCTCTTGGAGGGCATTGATAGTTTCAAGGTCAATGATTTTCTTTTTTTCTTCGTCGACGTCGAAAACAACGGGTGCATCTTCATCCCGAAACGGTTGAAACTGTTGGCCCAAAGCGGGAGATAGGTTATGTTGCTCGTCCTCGATTTCTTCGCCATCGTTCGTCGTCCGTGGAAAATTGTCAGTAGAAAATTTTTTCCTTTGCGTTATTGTCACTGGCTCGAGTATCCGACACGTGTATGAATTCGAGGATCTGTAGTAAATTTTAGACACTGAGGACAAAAGCCGGAGCGCTCGGCTACACATTTTTACCTTTTCGTTTGAGGTTACATTCGTCGATTCGTCGTCGCTCGTGGTGCGCGCTGCGGACAAAAATCGCCGCTACGATTCCAATTCGTAAACAAGATTTTTTCTCTTCCGAACAAGGAAAATTATTTATCAAAATCAAATTTCGTTTTACGAAATTTCGTTTTACGAACTTTGTTCCTGAACGCAATTCGACAATAACTTCCATGAATATGCAAATGCATTTGACGATTATAAAAATTAGTTCGAAAGACAAAAATTTCAAATGACTGCTCAGACAAAAACTTTGCATTTTTCTGGACGAAGTGTGCGACTTCGTTCCGGTCAAATGCGAAGAAAACTTGGATCTCATTATCAAAGAGAACTCTGTTTGTAATTATTCTAAAAAACAAAACAATCTTAACGTATTACTATATCACAAAACGACTTTATTGAGGATTCTTTTAAAATTTTGTACAAACGTTCTTGGCACCAAAACGAATAGTTTTCTCCTACGAAGAAAAATTTTCTGACTTTTGAAATTTGAGATATTTCATTTCCAATTTTTTATTTCCCATCTAAGCGCGTGTAAATTGAAGTCGCGTTTCTTTTGTTTTTTTCTTGCAACTTTTTAACGAAACTAGGGTCCATCACGCGCGCTGAAGCGCGCGAACAGTTTTCTAAACCTGTTCGAAAACCTGTTCGAAAGAAGAGCTGTTCGAGTTCGCGAAAAAAGAATTCGTACCTCCACTGTTTCTGAGTGAAAACCATGGCTCAATTTTTTTCAAAGTTGGCGACGCCACACCATTTTTTTGCTCTATTACTATTTTTCTAACGCCAAAATTAAGAGCTATTTAAAAGCTGTTCAAGTGGCGAACCGACAGTCGGAACTGTCAGACTGACAGCGGGATTCAAAACACGGTGTATAACAGGACCAACCAATCACAGAACGAATAAAATGGCAACATTTACTATCGAAGTATATCGTGACCCATGAATTTTTTATCAGAGAAACTAGTCAATCGCGTTCTCGGATAAATTTTTATCCACCATTTTCGGAAAAAATAAATAAAAAAAGTTTTAATCCCGAAGCTGAGGCTCCATGACGCGTTTTCGTAGATCTGGCAATTCCCAGTGATGGAGAAAGTCTCCCTGCGTGTTCTCGTGAAGAGTTCTAGTCAATCGCGTTCCCGGATAAATTTTTATCCACCATTTTCGGAAAAAAGAAATAAAAAAAGTTTCAATCCCGAAGCTGAGGCCCCCAGACACGTTTTCGTAGATCTGGCAATTCCCAGTGATGGAGAAAGTCTCCCTGCGTGTCCTCGTGAAGAGTTCTAGTCGATTGCGTTTCTGGAAAATTTTTTACCCACCATTTTCGGAAAAAAGAAATAAAAATAGTTTCAATCCCGAAGCTGAGGCTCCCAGACACGTTTTCGTAGATCTGGCAATTCCCAGTGTTGGAGAGAGTCTCCCTGGGTGCCCTCGTGAAGAGTTCTAGTCAATCGCGATCCCGGATAAATTTTTATCCACCATTTTCGGAAAAAATAAATAAAAAAAGTTTCAAACCCGAAGCTGAGGCTCCATGACGCGTTTTCGTAGATCTGGCAATTCCCAGTGATGGGGAAAGTCTCCATGCGTGTCCTCGTGAAGAGTTCTAGTCAATTCCACTTTCATGCATACGAAAAAAAGTTTTATTCCGATAGGAACATCTAACCGCACGCGCATATACGCGACTGTCAAACCAACAGCCGGAACTGTTAGACTGACAGGGAGAGAGTCAGAACACGGTGTATAACAGGACCGACCAATCACAGCACGAATAAAACGACAACAATGCCCCCCGTTGGTCGCCAACTTCGTGCGTTACTCACGAACTTTTTAGAAAGGGAAAGTGACTTCAATTTACACGCGTTTAGATGGGAAACATAAAAAGTTGGAAATTAAGTATTTCGAATCGTAAACGTCAGAAAATTTTTCTTCATAGGAGAAAACTGTTATAGTTTTGGTGGCAAGAACGTTTATGCAAAAAATTGGAAAGAACCCTAAATAAAGTCGTTTCGTGATAGCAATACCTTAAGAGAATCGAAATAGCGAATAATTTTTTTTCGAACGTAAAAGAAAGATTTCGTTCGATCGATAATTCAGCCTGTTACGCAACACACCGATTCTCATAAAGCACGCGAAGCACGTGACTTTTGTCATCGTGAAGTTTGTTAGAACGAAACTCGACGCCTGTACAGACACGAGTAACTTTTGATGATTCTTAGTTCATTAATCCAGAAACCTGAACACGAAATAATTATTCGATGTTTATGGGTTTTTGTACGTCAAAAGTGTCTGAGCATTTATCATAAGCAATCGATGGCTGACACGATTGCGTTTTTATTCGACGATAGGCTCCGAGAGTCACTGGGGCAGCTGGTGATTTACTGTTTTTCCAACTCGACGGTATAGACTGGAGATTTATATCCTCGGGGCAGGATTGATGCACGAAATGAACTTCTGTTTCATTCTACTGCCGTGGACTGTGGTCTGTGCGAATCAGAGAAATTGCGTCGGTCCTTGTCTTCGGGGCCGCCCAATAAACTTTTTTATTTCTTTGTGTTACCGAGACACCAGTCAACCGAGAGAAGGTCAACTGAAGGTGAAATATACGTAAAACGTTGAAATCACATTTGTGTAAACACCGAGGATGGCCATGGCTCTTTATATATAAATGGTCGTAGCAAAATAATGAAAGAGCTAGTTTATCGACGAATCGAGAAGTTGTCATACAATTGAGTCGCTGTCATTAGGATGCGCGGTTAGTAGTTTGAAATTTTTTTTTTTTTTTCAATAGAATTGAGAGCAGATGGAAAATCTGCGATCGAGGGACGAAATTTCGGATGATAATTTAGTGTTTAGATTCGTTGGCAACGTTGCTGATACTTTTGGAGCTGTTTGGAGTTAACAACGGCGCTGGACCCTGCAACTATCAAATTTTTTTACAGCCAGGGATCACGTATGCAATTAAAAATCCAGGCTATCCAGAAGCGTATGTAAATGAGAGTGGAAGTTGTCAATGGGTGTTGAGGACGGCGTGGGATCATCGAGTGAAAATCGAGTGCAATGACGTCAACATTCCTTCGGTAAGTTTTCGTCAACTTTTTAATAAGATTCAACGTCTTGCCACGATTAAGCCTGGAGTCGAGGTCGAACGAAGCGTTTCGTTAGAGATCGCGATTGATGGGAAAGAAAATGAATTTGTTTTTTCAGAATTGGTATTGCGGAAAGGACAGACTGGAGATTCAAGATGGCGTTGGAGGGGTTGCAAGATTCTGCTCCCGTCAGCAGTTTCCTTACACGAGTGAAAGCTCTCGATTGACCGTAACGCTTCGAACGTTTCCGAACGAGAAGCGAGGATCGTTCGATTGTACGGCCGAAGTAGTCAAGCTATCCGAATGCGATTGTGGAAGAAGAAATGCGGTAAGTTTTAACAATTTCATAAACACAACGACAACAAAAAATGCTATTCGGTCTAAAACAGAACTTTCAGGCCTGAGCAACGTTACAGAGTGACATGCAAACATCCAAATTTTCAGTTTTACTAAACCCCAAAATCGCTAAACCAAAATTTAATACCCCCCCAGCGATGATTAAAAAAAAAAGGCAAAGAATTCAGAATTCTTCCATCGTATTTTGAAAATATATTCAAAAATATAATTGAAAATATAATTAAAAATATCATTATTAATATAATTACAAATGTAATTATTAATATAATTATAAATATAATTAAAAATAGAAATATAAAAAATACAACAGCGAATATTTATCTTCGAATGATTGCTGCACATATACACAATTTTTTTTCATCAGGGTCAAGTCCATGCCCTTGCAGGAACTCCTAATGACGGAGATAGAAACAAAGCCACCGAATTTCCCTTCGTAGTTGCTGTGCTCGACACCAACAAACTTCCCAGGTACCATATCCCCCGCGCAAATCGATTACCAATCAATTTGAATTTTTTAATTTTCCTCCATCCCCGAGATGAGCAAAGAAGCACTGATTTTTTTTTGCTGGGACTCCAGATACGAAAGACAGGGCTGGGCCGTGGTTCAACGCATGAGAAAACACTCTTTCCGAGGGAGGATTCGCGCTATTATTTGCACCGGGACGATCATTAACAAAAAGCAAGTTCTGCTTGCTGCTCATTGCGTCTACGATCATCGAGCCCAAGAGATCAAAGTCTTGACTGCGCAACAGGCTTCAGCAATCGGTAAATAATCGAATTAACCCTTCGAGTACACACTGGGTCATTTTGACCCCGACAATTTTTTGGCATTTAATTTTCGTTCTCGTGAAAAATAAATTTGTCACCATAAAATAATATCGCCTCTACAAAAATAAAGAAAAAATGCATATTTACCGGAATACAACGATTCGAAAAACTCCTTGGGTCAGATTGACCCAATATGCACTTTGAAGAGTCGTGCACTCGAAGAGTTAACAAATCGAAAATTATAAAATTTGATAATTTGTCAGTTTTTTTTTTTGGCTGATGGATTTTTACAACAAAATTTAATCGACCAAGATCATTAAGCGGATAATTTGCCAATGAACGAATTAACGCCACGTGCTTTAAGGGATTACTATCACGAAACGATTTTTCGTTTGAAAACGTCAGAAAATTTTTCCTTCCTTTAGCATTTGAAATATTTAATCTCCAATTTTTTATTTTCTCCATCTAAGCGCAAAATTCAAGTCACGTTTCGTTAAAAATTTGAAAGAAAAAAATAAAAGAACCGCGACTTGAATTTACACGTGTTTAGATACGAAAAATAAAAAATTGGAAAATAAATATCTCAAATGCTAATCGTCAGAAAATTTTTCTTCATAGGAGAAAACTTTTAGTTTTGGGGCCAAAAATGTTCATACAAAATAACGTTAATTTCCATTGTCAAATTCGCTTCCCAACCTCTTCAGACACGTCCAGCGATCACTATATGTCTGCTGAACATTTGATCGCTCATCCAAGCTTCAAGCCACCGTCCACAGGCCTAGATATAGCGATTATCACGCTCATGAGGGAGTTTCTTTTCGGCGAAACGATAAGTCCCGTCTGTTTGCCTTTTCAACGCTTCGGAAATATTTGGGGCGCACTCTCCGCCGATATTTTAGGTGAGCTAATAAATCCTTTCCTCTTTTTTTATAAAAAAAACTTTTATCATGACAATTGCCTGGATTCTGCACTGTCGCACGATCGATCATCAACTTTTGGTATTCTTGCTCTTCGCGGTTCCAGGATGGGGAAGTGAGGACGACCCTGATCGGCTGGGAAAACGCCTGGACAGAGTAACCGTCAATATCACTCCTACGGAGACTTGTAAACGCAGCTATCCTTACTCGTCCGATAAGTACATGTGCACGCTCAAGGCTGTCGGTGGATTTTGCAAGGTAATTGTTTACGAATTGTTGTGCAAAAAACGTTGCAAATTTAAATTTGCAGCCTTTTTTTAAGTTTGCATTAAAATTAAATAATTTCGAAAAGTTTTCTAGAAAGTAAAGAGAGAAGTACGGACTTGTACACAATATGTTAGAAAATTTGCGAAAATTAAAGCGGTTGGACGATTTTTCGAAAAACTTCGATTTTCGTAAATTTCGAAAAATCTTTTAATTCGAACCGTTCAACCGATATTTTCCAAATTCAATACCAACCTTCCTATTATGATACTCTATTGATAAAAACAAAAATTAATAATAAATCTTGAAATTTGCGAAAGTCAGAGCATCGATACCCTTTTTTTGAAAATTTCAAAATTCCGTAGAATTCGTATTTTTTTATCAATTCTGACAAAATTCTCAGAGAATGAAGAGCTTGTAGAGATTTAAATCTGTGCAAAACGGGAGCCCCGTAACTCAAACCGTTCTCGAGTTACGAACGTTTGAATTTTACAGTGCCAGAACACGCACACACACAAACATCCGGACATTTTTTCTAAAAATGATTTTTTAATGTTTTGGGACATTTTAAGCACATTGACATTAAAAACTGGAAAAAAAAAAATTTCGCCGTCACATAGATTCCTCTATGAGGAAGCAGAAAGTTGAAAATTGTTTCGAAAAATCATCCTCGGAGAAATCTCCGCTTCTCGTTACAGTTTGGCTCGAGTGGCCCAGTCATAGTTCAATCTGAAGCGTCACGAAAAGTCATACAGATTGGCGTCACTCATCGCGAACCAGCTTGCCCCGAAGACTTGGCTCTGCACCTAGGAGTCGGTCCGGTTCTCGATTGGATCGTCGATCAAACTCCCCGAGGCAAGTTTACTCAACGTCAAAGGACATTGACACTTTTCCGCTGATTCTCGAAATTTTGCGTGAAAAAATATCGGACTCGTAATTTTTTTTTTTTTTTTAATTATTTCTCGATCGAAAGTAAATTCTTTGAAAACGTGTTTCGTTGTTTTTGCTGCTTCCAGGCATCGATTATTGCAGGTCGTACTAATCGCATATGGATTTTCAACGAGGCTTTCCCCAGAATCCATTTTTTTCTTCTGGTCCGAACAAGTTTTTTGTCGAAGATTCAGTCGACTGACGATTTTTGTAGGAAAATAAAATAATAAACGAAAAATTCATGAAAACTAAACAAAAATGTTTGATTGTAAAAAAAAAAAATTCCAAAGCGACGATCAGGCTGCTTGCGACGTGAAAATTTCAATTTTCGGATTAACCCCTCGGGTGCACACCTCCAATAAGTGCATATTGGGTCAATCTGACCCAAGGAGTTTTTCAAATCGTTGTATTTCGGTAAATATGAATTTTTTTGTTTTTTTTTTTTTTTTTTCTGAAGAGAAGTTTTTTTTAGTAAATTACACATGGAGTCCAATTTTTTTTTGACGAAAACGAAAATTAAATGCCAAAATATTCGTTGCCTTTAAATGCCAAAGAATCGACGACAAAAAATTGTCGGGGTCAAAATGACCCAGTGTGCACTGGAAAGGTTAAATTACGACGAGATCATTTTGGCGTATGAAGCAGAAATAAATTTGCTGCTTAAAAAATATGAAAGAGTGAGAAAATGGCTTGGAAAGTGAGACTCCAGTTCGCGATAAAAACGACCACATTTTTCTTGCCAAATTATACCTCCGCGTGTACATTTTTGCAAAGGCTCTGGTTTTTTTCCATTATAAAAATCTGGATTCGGCGTAAAGCAATATGTTCAAATAAATTTTGCCTGTTGTCTGACAAAGAATCCGTTGCAAAAAGCTTTAACGACACTCGCCTCTACTCGTGACAACTGTGCACGAGTTGTTTACTTAGAGAAACGCAGAAGCGAGCGCAAAAGGTTCAAAGTAAACATGGAAACACTTGAATCAAGTCTGTGAGAGTTTTTGATCGATTGACTCAACTAGAGAAATGTCATCGTTTATATATAACTGCAGGCGTGATAATTGTGCAGACGGAAGTGGAGAGGTAAGTCCATCAAGAGCCACGCGCTCGTGGCTCTTGATATTGACCGATTGACCGATAAACGGTCAGAATTTTATTTTAACGTTTCCAAAAAACGAATTCGTTGGAAACGATTGAAAAACTTTCAGTGAAAACGCAACATTTCTAATCGATAATTTGAAATTTTATTTATTGAATTTTATAATTGAAATTTTAATTGAATTATTAATTGAATTTCAATTTAATTGAAAAATTGAACGTTTTAAAACTTCTTATCCGAAGCTCGGCTCAAATTTTTCTCTGTTTTTTGCACATTGGCTGAAAAATTGGGGCGAACTTTTGAAAGTCTCTGATGAATGAATGAATTGATCACGCTTTCCCTGATAAATTTCAATTCGACGTTTTACATCTCTGCAAACATGAGTATGATATTTTTTTAGAAATAAAAGAATCTGTTGTTGACGACGGTTTGTACCTTGTGTTATACTCCACGTGTCAATGACGCAAGTTTCTGTAGAGGAGAAAGGATAGTCCGGAAAAAAATGTGTACATACGGTTTCATCGAATTTAAATCAATACAGGAGATCCATCGTTCAGGTATAAATAGTCGGGCCACGGAAAATATTCTAGGAGTTAGTTTCAAGGCGAATTGAGCCGTACGACCAAGTTGCTGCCATCAGGATGTACAGTAAGTACTATTTTTTCTTATCATTTATTTTTTCGTCCTTGAACGAAATTTGACTTTGTGGTTTCGATGTTTGGGGAAAAATGTCTGTGAAAAAATAGCGTTTGAGGCCGATTGAATTTTGCGGTCAACGGGATGAAAATTTTTCATTCGCTCATTTGTTTGAACAATTAAATAGACTTCTTGGCAACGTTCCTGATACTTTTCGAGCTGTTTGGAGTTAACAACGGCGCTGGGTCCTGCAACTATAAAGTTTCTCTAAAGCCAGGGAAAACTTATTCATTACAAAATCCAGGCTATCCAGAACCGTATGTAAATGAGAGTGGAAGTTGTCAATGGGTGTTGAGAACGGCGTGGGATCATCGAGTGAAAATCGACTGCAATGATGTCAACATTCCTGCAGTAAGTTTTCGTCAACTTTTCAATAAGATTCAACGTCTTGCCACGATTAAGCCTGGAGTCAAGGTCGAACGAAGCGTTTCGTTAGAGATCGCGATTGATGGGGAAGAAAATGAATTTGTTTTTTTTTTAGAATTGGTATGGCGGATCGGACAGACTGGAGATTCAAGATGGCGTTGAAAGTGTTGCAAGATTCTGTTCCCGCCAGCAGTTTCCTTACACGAGTGAAAGCTCTCGATTGACCGTAACGCTTCGAACGTTTCCGAACGAGGAGCGTGGATCGTTCGATTGTACGGCCGAAGCAGTCAAGCTATTCGACTGCGATTGTGGGAGAAGAAATGCCGTGAGTATCAACAAAATACAACGAGCCCTATTCATCTCTTTCTCCTTCCCCCATAGACCCTCATTAATTTCTGCAATTTATTCATGTTGATAATTTAAAAAATGTGCCAATTCCATTTTCTCGATTAAATTATCACCGGAGCAGCACATTTTAATAAATAACACAAAATTGTTTTTTTTTCCCAGAAAAAAACACGTAGTCCTGAGGGAATAGTAAGTGCAAGAAAAATCGGCAACCTCAACGAGTATCCATTCATGGTTTCTGTGGTTACTACCGCTCCAGCAATTCCCATTGTATCAAGGTACTCCTTCCGGAAGCTCCAACATTTAAATTTAACCCTCGATCCTCTACAAGATGTAAAGAGAAAAAAAAAAAGTGCCAACTTTAAAAATCGCGAAATTCATCGCGTTGCTTTTGATTTTCATAGCCAACCAAAAAAATTATGAAAACTTGATTGAAATCGAACGAATTCCTTCGGCAAGTTGACGCTTTTGCTTAACGACTTAGACGTTCGAAATAATTGTTTGCTCAGCTTCTTCTACAGCGTAAAATACGAACGAGAGTGGTGGATTCAGAACGCGCAGTCCGCCCGTCGCAAGGTCACGGAGACTCGCTGTGGAGGAACGATTATCAACAAAAAACAAGTTCTCACCGCGGCTCATTGCGTCTACGATTTGCGTGCAGGAGAGTTCGGAATCATAGTCAAGGAGAGTGAAGTGCGAAACGGTGATTAAACGATTTTTTGTATACGAATTTATTTCTATCGATCCGAGATGGCGCTGGCTATGGGATTCCCTATGGAAAAATTGTAAAAATGTTGCAACGCCGTGAGCACCGGGTCTCCAGGACCTCTGGGACTGTTTTGCACGTCCCCTTGATTGTTAATTTTATTTCCTACAGCCCCGAAGACTCTGGGTCAACATTTCATGTGGGCCGAAGACCGGACCGTGCATCCGAGCTTCAGGGCACCGGGCCAAGGCTCGGACATAGCGATCGTTACGGTCGTGGGTGCATTTCAATTCGACGAGACCATAAGTCCGATTTGTTTGCCTTTTCAGAGTCTCGGGGATTCCTTGGACGCAGTTCCCATCATTGAAATTTTGGGTGAGTTGCGTAAATCCCGTTTTAATAGTCCGAATTACGTTTTTACGGTCACAGTGTCCACATGACAATTGGCCAAAACGCTCAGGTCCATTTTAACCCTTCGAGTACACACTGGGTCATTTTGACCCCAAAAATTTTCTGTCACCAATTGTTTGGCATTTTGATGGCAACGTTTAATGATTAAAGAATTGACCCTTCGAGTACACACTGGGTCATTTTGACCCCAAAAATTTTCTGTCACCGATTGTTTGGCATTTTAATGGCAACGTATCTTTCGGCATTTAATTTGAGTTTTCGTCAAAAAATATGAAAAAAAAAATATAAAATTACCAGAATAAAACGCTTTGAAAAACGCCTCGGGTCAGATTGACCCAAGATGCACTTATAAGAGTTGTAAACTCGAAGGATCAACGTGTTATCCATTCACGAAATTTGTGAACGAGCAGTCGTTAACGTTTGAACATTGTCTTGAAATTATTTGTCTCGTTGCGATGGAATTTTCGATTATAACGAATCGCTATGATTTGTTGAGTAAGGATGGGGGCTCAGTGGCTCTATTGGCGATCGGCAGAAGAGCTTGAAAAAAGCTGAGGTCAGGGTCTCCACGGCAGAGACGTGTAAATCCCGATATCCCGATTCCTCGGATCAAGAAATTTGCACGCTGAGGGCGAGAAGTGAAACTTACAAGGTAATTATTTCAATTCAGCGGTGCCCAATCGACTTTGGCTGGATATAGAGACGTTTACCCCTTCCAGTACACACATGGGTCATTTTGACCCCGACAATTTTTTGTCACCAAATGCTTGGCATTTAATGGCAACGTGTTTTTTTGCATTTGATTTTCGTTTTCGTCAAAAAAATCAATCGGGGTCAAAATGACCCAGTGTGTACTCGAAGGGTTGATAAAACAGAAATCTTTGTTACAGCTGAACACCGGTGGTCCGGTGATTTATCAATCCGATGAGTCTCGAAAAATTGTACAAATCGCAATCACGACCAGAGAACCGTCTCGTCATGAGGATGACCTTGGACTTAACCTTGAAATACAGCCTTTCATCGGTTGGATCGTGGAGAACACTCCTCGAGGCAAGTTTCTGCACAAATCGATCCTTTATCGATATTTGAGAATTGTTTTTTTTTTTTAATTCGTGAAAATTCAATTTTTTGTGAGAAGAGAAACGACAAAAAAGAAAAACCTCCGAGTAAAAATTCAGTGATCAGGCGGTCCGAATAGAGTCATTGAATTGATTGAAATTGAAAAAATCGCCATTTTGTTATGGTATTTTCTAAAGAATCGAGAAAAATTGAATTTTTTATAATGGAAAATTATTCACGTACTTAATATTCGTTTTGTACTTTTTGCTTTTCATCCAGGTATCGATTATTGCAGGGCGCATTAATCGCACATGGAATTTTCAAGAATTTTTCTCATTTCTTGTCCGCCATTTTGGAAACTTGAAAATTTGCTGTCCGATTCGTATTCAGCGACCCCGAAAACCCCCACGTACAGAACTTTCATGGAGCTTCCTCGCAATGCTCGAGTGCGAGCTCATTTCCGACACGGTTTCAACAATTTAAAAAAACCCTGTCAGCAAATTTTTGCCAACGTCCTGCGCACGCTGACAGAGCCTTTTTTGATTAGTCAAACGACATCGAAAAGCTTTAATTTCGAACATTCGAGGTGACTGATCCATCATCTTAAGGCTGGGAGCAAGATTTTTGATTTTTTGATCCGCCGCCATCTTGAATTTCGGGCATCGGATTGCAATTTTGTCAACACCGACCCCGACAACCCGAGGTTCAGATTTTTTGTAAAAATTGTTTTTCCTGGACACGGCTTTACAGTTGTGTATAAAAATACAAATAATAATTATTATAAGGAACAATTATTGAGGTTTATTCGTTTCCCGGTTCGGAACGCTTTGTGGATAACATATCGAAAATTGTATGTGAAACGATATGAAATTTCAACCGCGAGTTTTCGGAGCAATGAATATTTTCGTGAAATAAAATGTCGCATGTAAATTATTCCCTCAATTTACTCACTCAGCCCTAACGACGAATACGCGGTTTATGAAAAAGAATCCATCCCTCGAGAATCACTTTTCCGAAGCGCTGATTTCGAACCACCTGGATCACTGGCCTGTGTTATTTTTAATACACAACAGCAGAGGACAGTTAGAGGACAAAGACACTTGCATGGAACTGAAGTTTTTATCCAATATACGATCGAGTTTTCAAAAACAATGAAAACCTCAGTCTGTTCGCGTTCGATTAGTAAACAAGAGGATGTAGGATTTTATTTCCTTCGTAATGATATCGTGCGTCGCCCGAGACGCTGCGCGAACCGTGACTGACTGAGCGCGAAGCGATGAGCCGAAAGCTGGCGAGTCAGCCCGAGCGCCGAGCGGTCACTGTTCAGTTCGTTCCGAGCTTCGGGCCGGAAACACGTGTCGCCAGTCTACACTATTTTTCTCTGCGATTGATAAACAACGCGACTGTAAAATGCCGAGCGGAAAAAAAATGGAAGAATCTTCGAGAAAGATCAACGACGAATATTCATCGGACGAGTATGAAGCGTGGAATGAAGAGAAGAAATTGAAAAGGGGAAATCATATCACGTTGGCGTACAAAATGAAATGTGTCAAGATGGCGAAAGCACATCCCGGGTGGAGCTTGAAAACTTTGCAGGGGCAAGGCTGCAAGCTTTTACAAAGAATGTCCTGGTTGCCGCGATGGGAAAGAGAGTGTGAAACGGGCGGCAATTCTTTTGATAAATATGCGGTTATCAACGAATGGACGTTGGCTAACGTTGTTAGAGCACGTAAACGAAATTTGCAAGTCAAAGGGCGGCATATACGTCAGTGGGCTCTGGCTGTCGCTGCCCAATATCCGGACTTGCGATTCGGCGCTTCTAGCCAATGGTTGAAATCATTTAAAGAAAAATATCACATGGAACTACGTCCAACTCAGAGTTCGCTCGATTCTAAAATCGCAGAACAGCCACCAACGAAAAAAGCTTAAGACTTTAAAATATCCAGTTCTTCGCGAAAACCAAGCCTCGATTCTTCATTTCTTCGTCAACAAAATCGTCGATATTGATCGAATGGGTACGAAATTTAAGTTTTTCAACATTTCTGTACAACTTCGACTTCTACAGCCTGAATTATCCACAGATTGATGTGTAAACAAAGCGTTTGCGTTCATGAAACTCCGAGGAGGAGGCAAAACCATCCGCACGAATTGTTCCAACGATAAATGAACGAAAAACGATGGATGAATTCGAAATCACGTCGTGGCTTCTGTTTTTAATTGAAATCGAATTGTTAACTGTATTTTCTTCATAATTAAGACCATAAATAAATTTTCTTTATTTTTTCAGAACTTTCAAATTCTTTACCCATTTTTCCATGCATGTAGCATCAAACGTTCCAATCTTTCGGAGTATTACGAAGTGAACGAGAAAATTTCTTATAAAAACGAGAATTGAGCTAATTTAGAAAAAAAAAATGCGACTTTACGATTATTTCCGGCGGTAATGACTTTCAAGAGTTATCATGCAGATTTTTGAATTGTGAAAGCCTTTATTTTTTTGATTTTTCGAATTTTTATAATTTTTTTAAATAAGAAAATGGCGACGTCACTTTGAGAATTATTTCCGCTGACGTTGATATGATTTTCAATAATTATGATGCAGTTTTTCGATTTGTAAGTTTTTTTTTCAATTTTTTCGAATTTCAATGTGAAAAAAAAATTTTTTGGTTACGAAATGAAGAAACAACGGTATTCCTATCATGAAGAGTCATTTATTTAAACAAATCAAGACAGTTCTTTTGAAAATATTCTCTGCAGGAATAACTGCGTAGCGTTGGATATAAAAACATTTTTTTTTTTTCAATCCTCGATGTACAAAAAAGTGCAATTGTTCTGCAAGGTCGTCGCTGATTTCCCGCCAATCGATCGGACACTGGAACCAGTTATTCCGGCAGCTGTAACACACAAAAAAAAATTTCACCATTAGCAATGGCGAATCTCCAAGAAAAACTTAACTTCGGTACAATCGGAGTTTCTGCATTGGGTTTCGAAATGTTTTTCACGTAATTAATAGAATATTTAAGAAAAAATAGAATTTTTAGTGATTTCGAAACATTTTTTTTCACGAATTTGAAGAAAATTTCCATCGACGGTGCGCGTGATTGTAATCTTGGAATTGCCAATCGACGAGAATTCATTTTTTGAATTTTCTGATCCTCGCAGGAGCGGAAATGAAATTTTTCAGTTAATGGGAAAATTTACGAATTTACTTTGAAGAATTTCGAAATTTTTAGAATGCTTGATAGTGTTAACGTGTTTTATTGACATTTTGGAGACGAAATTTTCGGAAACGATCATTTTTTTGGAATTATTCAAAATTTTTGACGGAAAATTCATGATTTTTTATAATTTCGATGAAATTTGGGGAAAAAAAACATGGAAAATGGGTTTTTCGTGAATGTGCAACTTACAGAATTGAAGATGGCCAGTCTACTTGGACCTCGCACGCATCTTCCTCCTTTTACGCTTTAGCCTGCGCATTCGCTTCTTACGCCACTGAAAAAAATAGGAAATAAAAATTAACACTAAAGATCAAAGAATCGCGATAAACGGAAGCGAACTGCAGTTGCGATACTGGAGAAGCCAAAAAAAAAAGTGAAAAGACGATGGGAAATTGAGACGAGAGACAGATTTTTGATAAATAACGAGAAAGATGTGAATTGCAACGAGTTTGTTTGAAAAGAACGCTTGAAAAGTAACTCCAAAGTTCTAAACACAACACGAGGCACGAGTGCAGGTAGAACGAAAAACGAGGAGTCCAGAAACGTCCAAATAATGGCGGACTGCCAATTTCATGAAATTGTCGATTTTTAAAAAACGAAGACGAAAAAACTACGTAGATAATGCAGAAATATGGAATTTTATAAAAACACTCGATGAAATAATTGAACGCGGACCGAAAACGTGATTTTTTCGTTGTTGAAGATTTTTTTGTCACGCGGCGTGGACAAACCTCGCCACCACGCCACCGAATGGCGACCAAGTTTTTTAATAAACATTTGTTTATACAAATTTATAAGAACGATGTCAAGATACGAAGAAAATAAATAATTGATTTTGATTTACGATACCTTCGCTCTCATATTTGCGGTGGAGAGGAGTCTAGATCACTCTAGAAAACCTCGATTGCGACGGATTGAAAATCCAGTTGCTCCGTTCGCTTCTGAGACCAATATGGAAGAGGCTCACCAAAAACCTACGCCAGATGGGCTTCGCTTTGCTGTCCTAGTTCGAGCTTTCTCCGCTAGGTGAGAAGACGATGATAGCGCCACTGGCGCCGGCGGATTTCTCGGGAACTTTCGTTCGAACGAGTGAATCATGTTTTTGAAGAATCGTTTGAATAAAGTAATTAATTCAGCGTTTTGATTGTAAAAATCGAGTCGGAACTACGTATCTAGATGTTTGCATCAATTTTTCCGAAAAGAAAAGAAAATTGGCTGAACTCGTTAGTTCTATGATAATTGAGCAATCTGTCACACTGCATTTTGTTTAATTGCTTCAATTAACTAATGTTTATCAAGAAAATATAAATGCCGCTGATGAATGATAGGACGATTAATGTTGTTTTTAAAAAAGGCTAGAAAAACGCTTTTCCGGACAAATATTTGAATTTGCCGCCAAACGCCGCGGCGCGCGAGTCACCGCACACCTGAGTGTTTTTCCCGCGTTTAAAGAGAGTTCCCGCGAGTTTCACAGCAAACTGCACTTGTTGCTTCGTCAAAGGCTTCGCGTTTTCCGAGAGGTGAGTTCTCCGAGGACGGACGATTGTGTAAATATCAATTTACCACGTCAGCGAGATTTCTGGTTAATAAGTGAAAATAAAAATGCTAATTGCACAGAAACCGTGAACCCAATTCGGCGGATTGAAATTTGTGCACGGTTCCTTTTCGCGTGTGAAATTGCGTCGCGTCAGCTGCGTCCCACAAAAAACGCATCGAGTTTCAACGACTCGTGAATCAAATTTTCAATCGACGATCTTTCGTAATAAATAATAAAATTTCAAAAACACACAGTTTTTTAAGTTAACCTCAAAAATGACGAGCGTGCAGCCAAAGCTGCATTTTCAAATTCGCAAAAAATCGACGTTTTACGGTGCCAAGGAAAATGCTCCAGTGCAGGATTTCACAAACGCTTCTCTGAGATCGACCCCAACTTCCAAATACACTCCGAGAGTGAAAAAAATCGTAGCAATCAGCAGCAGCAGTGAATCGGACTCTGACTTCGACGTAGAAAACACCGATTCGGAAAACATCAAAAATACGCCACGCAAGCGAGTCATCAATGCAACTAGAACGCCGAGAAGAACGAGGAAAATCTCCGACAGCAGCGAAGGTACGAAATTCCCAAAAAAATTCAATTTTCATGACGAAAAAAACAAAAAAAAAAAGCAATTTGACCAGAAATTCATATTTCGTCGTAAAAACGCTAGAGTAACGTACTTTTTGCATCTCTCGAACTTTCCGATGTTCCGTATATAGAAAAATTAAAAAAAAAAAAAAGAATTCAGTTCTTTTAGCCTCTTTGTTGTTTTTGTCCTCGAAAATGAGGTCGCGAGCAGATTGCACGTGTAATCAGTTGGAAACGTTGCGATTGTGAAACAAAGCAAAAAAATCTATTTCCATAATTTCCGAAATCTGCGATTCTTGGAAAAAATAAAATTTGAATTCCTTCGTTTAGAAGTTTTGCCCAATTTTTAATTTTGCACTGAAACAAAAACTCGAAATTTGTAATAAAAAATCAAAATTCACGCAAATTTTGAATTTATCGCGCGCCAAGGAAATAAAAACGAAGGAAAACGGCGAAATGCGTGACTCGTAAAGACGAATTTGTTTTAGACGAGCACGGCTCGACTCCGCCGAAACAGAAAAAGGGTGGGAATGCTCCTATGACGCCGTCGGGTCTTTTGGATCGTTTGAATTTGGAAGAATTGTCAGAAGCTGGTGAAAAGTTGACGCCCAAACGATTATTTGCGAGCGGAAAGTATCAGGATGCGAGGAGAGCTCTGCACAGTTCGGTGCCGGAGAGTCTTCCGGGGAGGGAGAAGGAGCTCGCGGAATTGCGGGGGTTTTTGTCGGAAAACTTGAAGAGCGAAAGTTCGGGCTCTTTGTACGTGTCGGGGCCGCCGGGTACGGGCAAAACTGCATGTTTGTCAAAGATAATGAAAGAAAAAGAGTTTGCGGAGAGTTTCAAAATGGTTTACGTGAATTGTACGTCGATGAAGTCGGCAGGAACGATTTATTCGAAAATAATCCAAGAGCTCGGAGTGCAATGCCCGAAATCTGGAAAAAACAGTAAATCGACGATCGAGAAATATCTCGTGAAATCGCACAAGATGATTCTCTTGATTTTGGACGAACTGGACCAACTGGAAAGCACGAGACAGTCCGTTCTTTACTCGATTTTCGAGTGGCCTTCCATTGCAAACTCGAGATTAATTCTCGTCGGTATCGCCAACGCCCTCGACTTGACCGATCGAATTTTACCGAGACTTCAGGCTCGCTGCGAACTCAAACCGAAATTAATGCACTTTGCGCCTTACGACAAGCGACAAATTGCTGAAATCATCGAGCAGCGCTTGAGCCACGCGAACGTCAGTGATGTTTTCACGAAAACCGCAGTCCAACTGCTCGCTGGCAAAGTTGCTGCTATCTCTGGCGACGTTCGACGCGCTCTCGACATCAGCAGACGCGTCGTCGAACTTGCAGAGTCTGAAAAAACGACCCAGGTCTTGAAGCCCAGCGTTGACAACGGTGAGCAACTTTTTTTATGGCCAAAGTCCCTCCCTGGACTCTCTCGATCTGAATTTCCTTTAAAATAATTGTTTAATTATTTCAGAAGTGAACGGTGGCAGCCCGAGAAAGCAACAACCAGCTGCGGACCGTCCAGTAGACTTGAAGGAAGTTGTTAAAGTTTTAAACGGCGTTTACGGAGGTTCGCAAAACATTGAAAAGGAGGAAAGCTCGTTTCCACTCCAGCAGAAAGTCTTGCTATGCTCGTTGATGCTGATTCTCAACAAGGGTAGAAACAAAGACGTGACAGTGTCGAAGGTGAGCAGCAAAAATGATTCTCCATGAAAATGTCCATTCCACGATCGAAAAACTCATTTTCAAAATTTTGTGTTGTCACAAATTTGTATTTTTTTTTCTAATTTTCCGACATTCATTGAAATCTTGATGAAAACTGAGCAGCCGAAAGTAATAATCGCATGGATCTCTGGCAAAAAATAAAAAGAAAAAAATTGGAAGAAAATTTTGAAATCACTCGATTTTCTTCGGAAATGTCATTTTTTCTTTTTTTTTTTTTTCATTAAAGTTGCACGAAGTCTACAAAAAAGTCTGCCGAAAACGCAACATTTACGCGGTCGACATATCCGAATTCGTGAGCCTTTGCTCGCTGATCGAGACCCAGGGAGTTTTGCGAGTCTCTAAGAAAAAAGAGCCGAGATTATCGAAAGTGAATTTAGAATGGGACCAGGAGGAATTGGCTTCGGCGTTGCAGGACAAGCAGATGATGTTTGACATAATGAACGACGAGGCCTGTCTCTAGCAACGAAGTAACTAAACAACTTGCACGATCGAAAAGCATCACAAAAAGCCAGGAAAGGCTGAAAATCGATTTTGACGTCCGAAAACCTTGGCGACGAAATTGGATAATTTGACTAGACTGAACAGATTTTTGCCTGTTGGTCAATTTTTTAATAAAAAATTATAATCACTATTTTTAATAATGTTATTAATAATTTTTAATTGTTTTATGCGAACCGTTGTATTTTCCTCGCCATTTTTCTAATAAAGTTTCATGTACATATTATTGTGAAAATAAAACAAAAATCGTTAAACCTCCGCGCAGTGTATTTTTTTCAATTTCGAAATTTATCAAAATTTTCACGTATTTTTGGAGCGAGAAATGTGAGAAAACGGAATCAATGAGAAATCGCTACGGGGAATATAAAAATTTAGGCCTATTACGAAAATTTGACGAAATATTCGGTTTCGAGTTCGACGAGCCTGGCTCGGCTTGTTGGCCGACAGGAATCAGCTGATTGCTGTATGTCAAGGTCGAGTGGAGAAGTAAAGATTACCGATCGCCAGTTCAGTTTGCAGAGAATAATCGCGTCGTCGGTTCGTTACCGACCGATTGTAAGTTACCGACCGAGCGAATAACGCTGTTTTCGGACGTGTTTACATGGACGGAATGTTTTCTCGAGAATAAGTTGAAATCGTATCCGCGATCGATGTTATATCCCTTAATTATTCAATTAATTACAATCACGCAAGCCCCGGTGAATATTATTCCGATGAATTTGAAAACGCGTCGTCGAGCGAACAAGAGACTGTGAAGGAATTTAGGTTTGATCGATCAAACGCTCCTTGGTAATCTCGTCTGCCTTCGGTTCAGTTATTTTGACGATGAAAGAGTCGTCGGATGGACGTTCAGTCGAGATTTCAATCGTGGCTGCCTCGGAATTAAGGGCTTAACACCGCAAAGGGAAATCGAGCGTTCTGCGGGGGCTGGAAAGTCCGAGCCTCCGATTCTGTGACGTTTCATCTTTGTGAATAGAAATATTTCGATTCCTAGTTTTTTTGTCGCTCGAACAAAACGAAGTTTTTCCTTCGCGCGTTGGAGATTGAGGCGAAATCTTTTCGCGATGAGACTTCTCAAGTTTTTACTCCGTTACTTTCCTCCAGGTATGAAGGGCGTTCGGTCGAGGGTGGACTTTGTAAAAAAACTTTTTTTTCAGCAATTTCTAAAATACTTGAAAAAATTAAAATAATTTAAAATTCGGGATTCTTTGCGAATTTCTCTTTTCCAGGCATCGCCTTGGAATACACTCAGGGCGGTGACGTCAAGACCAAGATGATAGACCTTCTTGATCTCTCGGCCAAGTACAATTATTTATTCATCATAATCGTTATAATCTTAACCTTGAAAAAAAAAGCTCAAGGTCATAAAAAAAAAATGTTAAATCTTTCGAACGATTTCCGTAGAACGGATATAAAAGAGCTCGCTCAGAGTATCAAAGCATCGGAGCCAGTGATAACGGATAGCGTGATGGATCAATTGATCGAGACGCTAGAAAAGTTAAAGTCCAAAGTGTGTGACAACGGCGTCAAGCGTTACTACAAATATAAAACGTTACAGACCCATTTGTTACCCTTGACCAACATAGCCTTCGATAAATTAGGTAAAAGGTATAAATTTTAGCAAGAAATTTATGCCCGAAGTATCGATCGAAAAATAGGCCCTAAAAATATGATTTTTCGATTTATTATGATCTCGCAGATGCCTGACGGGCAGCTATGACCGAACTTGTAAAGTTTGGGACATTGAGAGTGGAACGGAGCTTCTTACTCTCCAAGGCCATAAAAACGTAGTCTATACCGTGTCCTTCAATAATCCAGCTTCGTAAGATAAAAATTAATCTCGGATTTGTGACTTCTTTGTTTTGTTTACGATTTCTCGATCATATACTTTCGTATTTTAAGCAAAATGACCTTGATAATGACCTTGACAGTGATTCTATTATTTTATTTTCTTTATTCTTTTCCCTCACGAAATAAATTTCACTTTTTGGTAATTGTACGACTTGTTCGGTAGCGACAAAATCGTGACGGGCTCGTTTGACAAAACAGCGAGCGTTTGGTGCTCGAGAACCGGCCACTGTCTCGTAAGAATGTGGGGTCATCAGGCAGAGGTCGTCGTTGCCAGGTTCTCGCCCAGCCAGCCTAAAATTGCTACTGCTTCGCTCGACACAACTGCTAAAATTTTTCATATTTGTGGTGGCCAAGAACTGGCCACCTTGAAAGGCCACACTGCCGAAATAATCGCCATGCATTATAATGACAATGGCAACGAGATTCTTACTGGATCTTTCGACAACACTCTCAGCATCTGGGATACTCGAACTTTCAAGTATAATCGTTCAGCCAATTTGACCTCCTCGTCTCGTTCTCTTCGACATTTCTTGACATCAATCTTTTAAATTATTAACTCGATTCTTCTTTAATTTTTGATCGAATATTTCGATAAATCGAGTCTTAATCAAATCGAAAAATTACTGAATCAATCACATCATCGAATTCTTGAAAATATTTGAATCTCTAAATTTTCAGCGATTTTATTGATTTCTATCCGAATTCTATTCGCAGAGAAAATCGGAACATTGAACTTCACAATAAAAAGATTTTAAAGAATAAAAAAAAACCGCCTAATCGATTTTTTAATCGTTTTCCTTAATTTTTTCAATTTTTCAGAGTTTTTTAAATTCGTTACAATCTTTTTATTGTGAAATTCATAGTTTCGATTTTCCGTACGAATAGAATTCGGAGAGAAATCAATAAAATTCTCGAGTTTTCGGAAATATTTGAATCTCAAAATTCGTCAAGTCCCCATTAAATAAATTAATTGAATGCAATTAGTAAAATGATTAATTTTCAGCCATTATGATCAATTAGTCGTTTTTTCTTTCAATTTCTACATTTTTTTGGAGATTTTTTTTTGAGTGGTTACAAAGTTTTTATTGTGAAAGTCAAAGTTTTGATTTTTTCTATTAATGGATTTTGATTTAATGAACTGATTGTTTTTTTTTTTTTTTTTTTTTTTTTTTTTTCAACGAGAGAGAAAATATTTGACGATGACTTTTGTTTGGGTTTGGCAGAAGGACTAGCGTCCTCATAGGCCATCGAGCAGAAGTTTCCAACTGTTTATACAATTTCGATTGCTCTCTGATCGCTTCCTCCTCCCTGGACAAAAGCTCCAAACTGTGGGACTGCAGAATGAACTCCTGCATGGGAACTCTCCTCGGGCATGAGGACGAAGTCCTTGATCTGACCTTCGATAACAAGGGCAAACGATTGGCAACTGCCAGCAGTGATACGACTGCACGGCTCTGGGATATCACCGGAGACTTTCGGGAAACTGCCCTCATGGAAGGTCATCGGGAAGAAGTTTCCAAAGGTAAAGTTAATCCATGATATGGTGGCTATGGTGCTTCTGTCCCATGGAACAGCAATGGCGATGCTTAAGATACGAGATGACGAAGTTTGTTAAGCTTTTAAAAAAGTTGATACGAATTTTTCAGAATTTCGAAAGCAAAGTCGAGACAAAGATTTTTCAAAAATTTTCCAAATTCGCAAAAAAACGAAAAGGTAACAATTGGAAATTTCCCCGACCCGAATAAACAATAAAATCACTGAATATTTCGATCGTGAAATTCTTTGAAAAAATGATTTAAAAAAAAAAAAACTTTTTTTTGCCATTTTCTTTGGTTTTTTTTTCTTTTCGGAAAATTTGAATTTTCCTTTCCCTTCAGTTTGCTTCAGTCCAAGTGGCCATCAAGTTTTGACCTCCTCGCTCGACAGGACCGCGAGAATCTGGTCCAGTGAGACCGGATGCTGCGCCCAGACATTGAGTGGCCATGGGGACGACGTTTTCGCTTGTGCTTTTTCCTACACCGGGGATACCGTCGTTACAGCAAGCAAAGACAATACCTGCATCATTTGGAGGTGACTCGAATGGTTTCAGGTCATTGCCTAGCTCTTACTCGTAGCCCTCTTCATTTCTTACATATTATACTTTTTTGTCCTCTAAAAAAACGATCCACAGATCAAAATGATGGCAAAATTTGTACATTAATTAATATTGCAATTAATTACTGACAAATAATTCGTTCAAATGAAAAACAACGATTTACGTCAATTAACTGATAATTTCCAACTGGATTGAAACCATTAAATCGATAAGTTTGAATAAAAATAATTCAAGCAACATCAATTGATAAAAAAAAATATAAAATCGTTATTAATATTTATAAATATTGATTTTTACATATTTATTTAAAAAAAAAAAAAATCAAATTCATAAATTTGAATAAAAATCATGCAACGTTGATTCATGAAAAATGTAATAAATAATAAATAATATAAAATATTTATTACTACGAAAATTCCAATTACGAGAATTAAGGATAATTAAGAATAATTGTAATTACGAAAATTGATAAAAATAATTTAATTATTCATAGTAAATTGTCGTTAATGTTTAAAATAATAATAATGGAAAATTACTCGTAAGCAGATTTAAATTAATAATCAGAACTACGAAAATAAATAGTTGACTATTGTTTGACACTTTGTTCGTTGAAGCATTTTTCCTTCTCGTTGATACTGTTTAATATTTTGCGCTCGTTATTGCTATTATTTTTATTTTTACTGTTCCTATCAATCGTTGCGACACTTTTCTTCGTAGCGAGCGCTAAATTACCAAGTATTTCTGTTGCAATAGCTCGTGAATAACGTTTTCTTCGGTGACAAATAAATAAATGTGCATGCTCGAGTTCCTTTATACGAATATTTGTTTTTTGAGATTAATTAAATATTTCTTCACGTGAAAACGTTTTTAATCAGCGATCGAAACGGTTGCACCATCGATGCGCAAACGTTCTGATAATAATAATTATTTTTTTTTAAATTGACGATCGAGGCATAAAAAGAAGAGAATCGTAAATTCAATATTTTTTCAATTTTTCAGAAATATCGAAAAATTTTTCAAGAAAATGTTTTGCACGCTCAAAACTAGTTGAAATTTTTTTTCGATCCCTGTTGAAAAATTCTCGATTCCGTAAGGAATCGCCTGTGGATGCTTTTCCATAAAGTTTTTCACTGTTTTGGAAACTCGTAGCAGTTCTTGAAACATCTAGAACGTACATTAGGACGATTCGATAATTCTGAAACTGTTGGAACGATAAGAAACGAGGCGAGAGAGGAGAGGGTCAAGGGGAAAAGTGAACGAGGCGGGGTCATTGATAAGATGGAACCCCTGCAGATCGGTGGACCGCTTCATAAGCACAGCTTTGCTGGTGAGAGGTCGAGACTGACGTTTGCAAATTTCTTCATCGTTAAAGAAACACGTTGTGTAATCCTTTCCCCTTTTACGATTTATCGTAGAATTTAATTCAAACTGCACGTTATCGAAAATAATTCACTCTCGTTTTTTCGATTAATTTTAATTAACGCATTCTTAATTGCCACCCATTTTCTCACACCAACGAAGCAACGAGCATTTTTCGTTGAATCATCAAAAAAAAAAAATGAAATTTTTTTTCGTAATTACATCCGCGTTTTTTTTTTTAAATTCAAATAATTAACGATTGAGCAAAAAAGGAAGAACAAATCGGTGGAAAAAGTTAACAGGCTCTTCTTAAATTTTATTCGAGGCCACAGATTATCCACTTCATCAACACAGATTGAAGGCTCGAAAATATAAATAAACGTTTTGCTTATCGCGAGGGATTCCTGACAAATAACGAGGCAGACTTCATCTCACGAGACCAATGAAAAAAAAGCGTGAGAGTAACTGTGCACCTAAAAAAAAAAAAAAACAAAACAAAAAAAAATACGAAAGCAAAATGAAATTGTTTCCCTCTATGGCGATATGGTCCAGGGAAAAAAACTGAGTCAGCTCAGCTACGTGTTTTCTCGTGAAACGTGATAAATCGTAAATGAGTGAGAAAAAAATTGCACGATTGTCTGACTGTCTTGCAATTTTTATGACAGGTCCTTGAGCGTTTTCGAAATAAAATAAAACGAACAAACTATACGAACGTTTGTGACGTTGAAAAAAAAGTTTTCATAATTTTGTCCATTCCGTGTCAAGGCACACAATTGAATTTGTTTGAATCACTCGATTGACGCATTTTATCATTTATTCCAAATTTTTCATTTTAGGAATTTTTACATTTTTTACAAAAAAAAAATTGCTAGAAATTTTTTTTTCTGTTTGTTTTAGTTGTTTTGTTTCTTCGTATTAGTCAAAATTGTGTGATAAGAAGGTGAAAATTTCTGGAATCATAAGGATGTAAGTTGAGTGTCGTCTTATCTTGAGCTGTAAATTTTCGTCGATTTTCGTGCCATAACTTTGTCCCTATCTTCTGCTCTCCAGTACGCTTTTATCTCGACGTCAACAGACTCCAAAAACATACATAGACAAAGTGCCTCGGGCTAATTTTCTTTCTTTATTCATATTTTCATCTTTTCTCCCCAGCCCCTCACCCAAAAAAAAAAAGACGTTGTGTAATTCATGATTCGCTCTTTTTTCTGAGCCTACTCTCCAATAGAATTTCCCAACAGCTCGACGAGAAAAAATCTGCCAGTCATCTCAGAGCAATTGGTGCCCGTTGCATGGGCAATTCGTTTCACAATTTTTATTCGTTCGACGACTTCACTCAAAAATATGAAAAAAAAATATAAATTATAATTCAAAAATTGATTAAGTAAAAAAAAAGCTGACGCTACGAAATTAATTTGAAAATTCCAATAAAACGAGTAAATTTTTTTCAATTATTACATCATTGCAAAGACGAAGAACCAATCAGAAAAAATTCTTAAAACAAACAAAATCAGGCACCGAGAAATAATAATTTTCGACAAATAAAAAAATAAAAATAAAAAATAAAAATGTAAATATATAAAAAATGAATTTGGAGCAGAAATTTGGTGCTTCGGAACTTCATATGGATCCGTTTTGAATGAAGTGGCTTTTGGTTGGCTTATCGCAAAAAAAATATGTTTCGGATAATGACAAAACTATGGGGGATGCATATAAATGTGGAGAAACTCCCATTGAGGCTACTTCATGCTCAAGTATGTTTGTTCAGGCCATGGTAATCTCGGTTATATATGTAGCTATCCACACATATACATCTCTAGGAAAGAAGAGGCTTGGCTGCTTCCGCATTGGGGCAAGATAAGCTTTTCTTTTCTCTCTCCTCATCTTCCCTTCTTTTTCGTTTCAATTTTTTTCTTTTCCTTTTCTCTTGGTACTTGGTACACTCTCGAAGCCCAGGATGGTTTAAAGCTTTGAAAAACCTTTTCCGATGCATCATCGTTTTATGGTAATGTATGAATGGCGGAAAGGCAGAAGGCAGGGCAGATGGAAATTGATAAAACACACAAATCTATCCATAACCAAAAACACTATTTTTTAATTTGGCTAATTTTCGTCGAAATTTCTGTCATTAATTCGAAAACGTTCGTTTCTGTATGCATGGGATAATTATTGGATTGTTACGCCAATTCGATGGATTCCCATGGCTGGAAACTCTCCGCGCAATTTATTAATTATGGAAGTGTATAATTGATTAATAAAATTTAATTAAAACGATTTTAATCGCAATTAAGTCGAGGCAAGCTTAAAAAAAAAAACCTAAACCGATAAATGAACATTTTGAATTGTAATTGATTGTAAAAATTAAGAAATGCCACGAAGGAATGTTAATTGACATTAAAATTTAAGAATTCGTCTGGAGAAAATTTTTATTGACAAATGAAACGAAAAGTTCATCGAAAATATTGCAAATGAAGGCGAGAAATTTGAAAAATAAATAAATTATTTATTGTGCATAGATTTTCGTTAACATTTGCTGGCCCAAAAGGTCTTTAAGGTCGTAAATCCTACGGAAGCTCCGTTACAGCATCCAAGTGGATTCAGCGTCTCTCTTGTTCGAAGACACACATTTGTACTGACGAAATAATAAATAACGAGTGTTCCGGTGAGTGTGTGTGAATGTAGAGATCACGTGAATGACGTAACGACAATGATTCCTCGTGTTTGTACGACACAGGTTGATCGTTTAGAGCGATTATCGTTTTACTGCATTGTCAAGACTCTACCGAAATGCATAATTCGTTTGAATCGTTTATTCCATTATTCACCCTCGTCTGGAAACGAAGAAAATATTCATTTGATAATTTCATCATCTCCGAAAAGTAGTCGATATCCTATAGTGTATTTTTTCCTGGCCAATGAATTTCGTAATTAAGTTAATTTGATTTTTTTTCGTTTGGACACAGAACGAAATGAAATTGCATTTTTTTTTTTAATTAAAAAATAAATGATTTGAATTTTTTTCCTTTAAATTCGTACAATTTGTTCGTCGATGTAGAATTTCGTGGATAACGTGGCTGGACGTGAAATTAATACGAAGCTGTAGGCAGTCGATGCGAAAAGTAAAACTCATCAATTAAATGATTGATTGGAATTTCATCACGCTTGGTAAACAAGCCAGTATAAAAGCCAATATATTTCATTAATTATGTAGGGCTGTTGGAGTCCCTTAAAAAAAAAAAAAAAAAAAAAAAAAGAAAAAAAAAATATCAATCCAAATTACCGATTCGACCGATTCTATATGATTGGAGCCATTCATTAATCACTCGATGAAAAAAGTTCCAAATTACTCTTTCCTTTTCCCATAGAATTTTTCTAAATAAAAATTTGGTTTTTCTCGACGTTTCCATTCCACGAGAAACTTGTGGATAATAAAACAATAAATACAATAATAACAACAATAAACATAATAACAATAAAATAATTTCAACTTTCATAAACAAATTGGCCAAGTTGAAGAAACGAAATATATGTGTTCGAATTCCAAAATCGATTTACTTTGAAATGAAATGATAAAATCAGGCGATTCGACAAAAATGCAGGGTCGAGGTTAAAATTGACTTTGTTATTTATATTTTCGGTATTTCGTAGTCTATTTGATGGGAAGATCGATCCAGCAATGGAACGTGATCCTAATGAACTAAATAATACATGGAGCATTTTTTGTCTTGTCCAAAATGATTGATTAGTTTGATGGACGATATGCATCTGTCAAAAGTTGAGTGTACACGCGAGAGAAAATTCACATTCCACTGGGGCAGCTCGTATTGAGCTCGTTTGGAATGTTGTCCAGAACGATTGAATGCTAGTCAGTAGCTCGTGTATTTTCCTCGTCCACAAACAAGCCAAGTACAACCGACAGGTTTATAGTTAATAAACCTGTCGAAGAACTTCTGAGTAAAATGTTGCTTCGTGCTTGGAGGAGGGAGCAAGAAAATTCACTGCAATTATCCCTCGTCTTCGTTCTTCACTCCCTCAATTATCAGCAGAGAAATATTTTTTTAAGACGAAAAATTCAATGAAAAATAATCGTTAAAAAATCCTGGCGAGTTCCATTTTTCCTTTGGCAACTTTACCATTTGGAAGGAACGCAAAATAATTTCTGTAAATAATAAAAACTGTAGAAAAAAATAAAAATAATAAAAATAACGTTTGAACTGGATTCGATGAAATTTCAACAAAAAAGAAATATAAATTGAAGCTGATTGTGGAAAATACTAAAAATTCTTTCCTCCACGTAATTTTTTCAATTTTGATGAATTTATCGACGGAAAAATAATTAAGTTCGTGAAATTTTTTTGTTAATTAAAAGAGAAAAAAAAATACGATTACAGAAAATTTGATGTGGAGTTAAATTTGAAAAAGTTTCAATTATTGTTTTTTTTTAACGTGAATTTCCAATCGATTCGAATTCAGTTTAGAGTTTCGAAAATGCAATGTTTGGGGGATGAAAAATTGAATGAAAAATAAAGGCAATTATTATTTAGAATCCCAGACGGAAACGGTCCGAGTATTGTTTGCGTTTTGTGATTTTGAGCACGTAGAAAATCGTACACGAGAATCACCGCAATGCTCCGTTGGATTTCAGCCTGAAAATCTATCTATACATGTATTTCAAAGCCCAGATGGGTTGGGAGGTTAAAATCGATTGAGAATATGTGCAGCCATGCTCTTTAATAGAGCCCGATGAAAAAAAAATTGAAAAACAAAATAAAAAGGAGGCACGACGAGATTGAAAAGTACAAAATAAAGGAAAAGGCTAAATGTCAAAGGGTCGAGGGTTTTTAAATCGTGTAACCATTGCGAAAGAGTCAAGTGTGGAATACCAAGATCCGAGCAACTCGACCATTTAATCCGTACAATTCGAAACCATTTTGTTTTTTTTTTTTTTATGAAAAAAAAAACTTTTTTCCATGTTCCAAACGAGTTTGGTACGAGAAAATTCAATTGGCACGAAATATTGCTTACGAAATTGAACGATTGAGATTTTTATCTGGTGGCTATAGGATTTGAAATAAAAAATAAATCGAGAAATCATTGTCAAACTGACAGCAATAATGAGGGCTCGTTTGTTTTATTTTTCAATCAAGTAAGTTACCAATAACGACACTGGATCGAAATTTCAGTTCGAATTTGGACGATTTATACTATCATTAATTAATTTTCTTGTATTTGACTGTTTCATTGTTTTGAGTAATTAATCATTAATAATAATAAATGAAGGAATTTCGGAAGTGACGAATAATTGAGTTGCTTATAGTTATTAGCCAGAAATTCTAATTAACAGGACATACAATTAATTCACTGCTGTCTACGTGATTGAATAATCCAATTGGTTCAATCGCGTGTTTATCGAGCCAGAAGTTTGTTACTGGGAGCAAATATTCGTCCGAATAAAATAGCCTCTTTTCTCGATAATTACAACTTAATAACAAAACGTCAATCGTCATTATTCCCGAGGGATAAAAATCCTACACTCCGCGGATCGAGGTTAAGAAATCGTTTGTCTTTTCTTTTTTTTTGGTGCCTTCAAGTCCTGAGGTCACGTTTACAATCTCGTTTTATCATTTACGACGATCGAGTGAAACGAAGGATTCGCTTTATTCAAACATCTGCCAGGGAGCTTAATCCCAAGATTGTGAGTTGACGAGTCTCGTGTATTTTGGAAGATAACAACGCGGAAAATAAATTCAAAATCGTTTATTTCATTGACCTCCAAATTTTTTCGTCACTTTTTTCCGCCTCGGGAATTTTCAGGAGCATGTTCGAGCTTCGCGTTATTTTTTCTTGCCAATTTATTGCGTCGCAGTGTTTTTTTCTTACTGATAATTACTTTTTGAATTCGAAATCCACTGAATTCCAGAAAAAAATTTGTCGTATTGTTCGGTTGAATTTACAAACTGGATAACAAAGTTATTTTTTCCATTTCGTTAATTTCGTTATCGGTGATAATTTATTATTTATTTTTTTCTCTGAAAATCGACCGGAAAAGGATCTTAAGTTTTTGTAACAATGTTTGAACGAATCGGAAAATTTTATTGTTGAGCGTAACTCGGTGGCCCAAATTCAAACGTTATTTGCAATACAGCAGAAATGACATACGAGGCACAAGTGACGCGAGCAACACTCAATTGGAGCTTCGATTTACAAACTCCGAGGGTTATCATTATCAGTGGCCTCTCTCTCTCTCTCCCTCTCTCTTTCGTAGAGAGAGAGAGAGAGAGAGAGAGCGTTGCGATTGACAAAAGCAACAGAAACGCACGTCATTCGTGCGGTATATCGAGTTCTGAACCGTTGAATCTTGGTGTCTATTGGACGTCCAACATGCTGGATTGCCTGAGTAGGGATTGGTCGACACGAGTTTAATTTTTTCCTCCCATTTGTTTTTCGTTGACCGAGCCTAGTACTTTTCGCCTTGGTTTTTCTCTTTTTATTCTCTCTTCCAAGATTGGTGCATTCTTCACGAGGATATATAACCGGGGCCAGTCCGACAAGTCCCAGGCATTTGAAAGTGCGCGCTGCATACGAGAGCTCGTACACGAGTTGTTTTTTCTCACGAGTTACCTTCGCCGTTCGCCGTTGTTTTTGTTTTTATCTCACCGAGTATTTATCAAAGCATTCACCTCGATTTTTCCACGCAACGTTTTTTCGAGCATCGAACACGCGATTAAAAAAAAATTAATCGCAGCTTATTGATTCAGCAATAAAATCAATAATTCTTTAATAATTAAACAACGTCGAAAAGTTATCGAGTGACGAAATGCCTTTCGAAAATAAATCAGTTGTCAATGGTCATGGATCCCTTAAACGTCCAAACGAAAACGAGTTTCTACACACTGCAGTTAAACACACGAGCACCTCGACGTAAGTCCACGAAACGCCTACGATTTGTTAACGACGTTATAAAACTTTCAAGTGATCGGAATTGGTCCACTTGTCGTACGAGCTCGTGTTGACTCTGTTCAAATAGCCAATTGAGTTACGACCCAGAAAATTTCACATTTTCGTGATAAAACATATGCGACCATTAAAAACAATTAATTGATTAATTAATCAATGAAAAAAATGAAGAAAATTATTTTTTCATAGAAATTGGAGTGAATTTTGGAAAAATTTTCTCAATTTCCGGCCATTATTTCTTATCCTTTTTCATCAGATACATCGACAAAATTGATAAACGTTATCAAAGTCTAAATTAATTGAGTTATCTGCTTCAAAATATAGACTGACGAGAAAAAAATCAGATAAACATGAAAAACATATGAAAAGGCTTTGTTGCTGTTGGCAAAGTATTGGTTCGTGTGAAAAAACAGTTTTTCAATGATTGGCACGCAAACAATTCTCGAGCGAGATTTCATCATTCAGAAAACGATAACAAGTTTTTTTTTCTCCTGTAGAGTTAGTCGAGATAAATGAATTGGAGAAAAGAAAAATCGAGCGACTAAAATTTTTGATAATTTTGTTAAAATTGATTGGTGACGATGGTTCGATTTCCACGCGAATAAACAGCAGAGTATTTCGCTAAATCAAGTGGAAATCAAAGTCTCCTTGAAAGAATTGAAAAACAATTTATTGGCGTCATAAAAAAATGGAAACTTTTATTAAGACGAAAAAAGTAAAAAAAAAAAAAAAAACATACTAGCTTGTCAACTCGATCCACGCGACGATACGCACTTGTAATGAGAAAAATTTATAAAACAAAAACTTTCGTGACTTGTATGGCACGGAAAAGAAATTAATTTTAAAAAATGGTTAAAAAGAAAAAGAGGCTTCATGGATAGTTCGCGACAAATTCGTTCCTTGTTTTTCTCCCTCCAGTGCATTCTATTATACGCTCTCACTCCCTGTATAATGCAGTTATAAAAAGTTGTTTCCAACCCCCTTAACCTCTCCTTCGTCCTTCAACCCCCTCCTTCGTTCTCCTGGACGTGCATCAACGAGCAACGACGTCGACGACGACGACGACGACGACGTTTTGCTTCGTACATATAATAATCGTATGACAGCGCGGGGGTTGGTAGCATAAAACTTGTATCTCGGGACAGTAAACTAGCTCGACGGGCTCATATACTCACATCTTCTCTCATATATACCTTAAGCATATATATGTATTCATACCTGATATAAAGATCGGTGAGGTTGAGGCAAAATGCTCTGGTGGGGTAAAATGGACGACAAAAAAAATCTTTTCTTGTGTGAGGGAAAAATGTGATTGGATTTTGGTACGTGGAATGGTTCAAACGTATTTTAACATTTTCAGTCACTAAAGCTGAGGGAAAGAAGAAAAAATTTTGGAGTTTTTTTTTTTTAGACGTGTTTTTCAACTTTTATTTATTTTTTTAATCGATGCTTCGGAAATATTATAATTATTTAGAGGATTTCGGATTTTTTGAGAGTGACGAGGAGAGGAATAATTTTTTTTTAAATTTATTATTGTGTTTCCTTTTGCCCCAGTGGGCCATTTTGCCTCGTATTCCTTCATACAGTTACCTATGTATGCCAGGATCTCTATAGTTATATGTGCCCGTAAATATACACGTTTTTTTTTACCTTTGCCTCATCTCGTTTGCCGAGAAAAATCGGGAAACGCTTTTGAACTTATACACATGGAGTTTTTCACTTAAAAACAGACAATTTAACGATTATTCGAATTTCGGATATAATTTTCTTTTCGTGTCTTTTCATCCGTAATTTGTTTTATTTTTCGAACAAAAATTCTGCATTCCACAACACCTTTTTCTTTTTATTGTAAATGCTGTAAAGATTCTGCACTAAATGTAAATATTTTTGAATTTATCATTTTTTTGAGAATTCAAAGACGGCGTTGATAAATTATTTGGCTCGTTATTACGAAGCTTTGTCGTTTCCAAATTGCTGTTGTAATTATTGCGCCAATTGTTTGAGAAATAATTGAAAAGAATTTTAAATTTCGTAGAAAATGGAAAAACTATTCATTTTTGGTGTTTCACGCCCTGTTGATTCTTCATGGAAAGTCCCATGTGAAAATGCCTGCGTATGGTTTTTCTCGCAGAGGAAATATAATGCGGGACTTTTTTATGGTACTGAGCGCCTCGCATAGACCAACTTTGCATTCTTTTTGGAACTTCAATGGCTTTTGTGTTGTGAGATTAAACAAAAAGGAAACGAAAACAATGAAAAATGAATGACGAACAAAAGCGGGAAGAAATTTTGTTTGTCGAAAATTTTTGCGAACCACCAAAACATCAGGGAACGAATAAAAAATTGTACAAATGTCGATTAAATTATTGGGAGCGAACTTTGAATCAGCTGTGAAATTAAATAATCCATAAAAATACAAATTTTTAGCATTTTTTTTTCTCGACAGAGTGATCATACGTTTTTTCTTCGTCATGATTGTATTACGAAAGTAGATAAAGTTATTTCGATCAGACCGACGTATGAGGATGGATGAAAATTACTCAATTACGATAGTACGTTTGAGCGATGATACGCGAGACTGGTATCGAGTCAATATTGATATTTGCGAGGAGAATTAAACCTTCCATCTTTTTTTTTATGATGAAATAGTCGTGGTCGACGTTTCCAACGACCAACGAAAATCTTTTTCATCATTATCGTTGAAAATATCGGAATTAAGAGTCAATGAATTGGATTGGAATAAGGTTTGCTCGAGTAGATGAAAAACAGCTCGCGATAGTGACTGAAACACTTTGGAAAAAAGGTTTTATGTCAAAATGTGGTTTTTACGTTTGGTAGTCTCGTGTTAGGTTAGTTATCAGCTTGCCTGTGATTGGCAGTTGAGTCCGAGATTTTTACTTAGGCTCCTGGTGGTGCTTCCAGGCCAAATTGAGCCCAAAAGCTTTGCGGGTTCATAGCTCTCGGTAGAATGGTTATTTTTCAAGACATTTTTTTTCAAAATAATCGTATGGTTCCCGACCAACAAAATGGTACGAGACTCAATGTTGACAATCAATGAGTTTTGCCATGGTTGATCGACCAGCCATCGGGATATCGCCTCAGACCTGCACGTATAAAGCACGGAACTCTGATTGTGTATCTTTAGATTTTCAAGGGGGATGAGACGGAGGGAGAGTGCGTAGAGATTATTAATGTTTGCGAGCCCGGAAATTGTACGGGGTTAGGAGAAAGCACGCGTTTGCATCACACACGTCGGAAATGCATTGAAAAGCGATTATTACTAATTATTGTGCTGTGAGTTTGGCCAATCTCAAGACTCAATTATACGGACCAATCAACGTTGAATTAACTGAACAATTTCAATGTTGAACAAATCATTTTCCACCAGAGCTGTAAAAGAGAAAATTCAGAAAATTTATTTATCCGTTCATCGAGCTATTTTGATGATCAATTAAAATTAATTTTCTCTCTAGTTCCTCATGGAATTCCAGCATTTATGCTGCTCTGAGTCTTGCTCCAATTTCCTGACGTCAATTTCGAATAAATTCGAAATAATTCACGTTCGAAATGACAACGAGATTCGTGTCTGATTAAATATGGTTTGTTCTACTTAGACACGAGGAATATTGTTGTCTCTCGATGTAGTTATGTTCCGGATCGTGCGCAATTGAGCTTGAGAACGTTAATCTCGCAACATTGGCACCAGGACCCCATATTGGAAGCCTTTATTGTTGGGCACCGAGTAATGGCGTACAAGAACATTCGTAATATTCGTAACTGAGGAGCTGTGGAGTTCTTGAAGCAAATATGTCTTGAACAGAATCTTGTGATTCAGTGTCGCTAACACGCTACCCACATGAGCTATGTCAAGTCTATGTTTATGTGCATGGGGATTCCCATGGCAATTCTTAGATGCCATCAAACGGTATTAAAAAACCAAAAAAATTTCGAAAATTGTCCTTTTTCTTTTTTTTTAAACGGATCGATCATTTTTTTTCGAATTTCACGAAAATTGGACCCTCGTCCAAATGATGAGACGTTGAAATTAAACCAAAAAACAAAATTACCAACTAATATATTTTGAAAATTTCGATATTCATGGAAAAATCGACTTTTTGCAAATTATTTCATTTTTTTAACTCCAAATATGAGAAATAAGTTTTTTTTAAATCATTTCTCGTTAAATTGGCTGGTTCGTTTGTTTAGAAATGATTTTTTCAGCCCCTAAAGTCGTATAAATAATTTGCAGGTTAATTGAAACAGTCGAGAATGAAAAATCTGTTGATTTGACTCGAAGCAGCCCATACGTATTTGTATAAGTAGTATAGGCAGTATTTGGGCATGAGAAAAGCCTTGGCAAATGGGAGATATATTGCAGGTGTACAGTAGCAATGTGGTCGGAGTATTCTCCTTACTGAGAAACGTTCTTACACTCGGATGAATATCCCACGTTCTATCTCCCTTGTGTATAGATGTTCTTGCGCACACGATCTCGGTATTTCCCAAAATGCACGAATGCAAGAAGATCGACAGGCTGAATCAACCAGAAATTGCTTTCGGAGTAATTTTCTTCGCCAATTTATTTATTTCTGCTTCCCTCGGGATTTCCAGTATTTTCTGCAAATTTGAATTCGAATTTTTAGAGAGAACGATGATGAGATTTTTAAAAAAATCGAAATTCCACAAAACTTTTTTCGGTGCCTCTCGTTTTTTTTTTTAACAAAAATCACTCCCGAGAGCAGGTTCGAAACAAAAATCGACTTCAATATTCTTAATGTTGAATTATGAATGAAAATAGCGACGAAAATGGCATTTCAGGGCGTGGCACTTTGGTGCACGTACGAATTAGTTGAATATACATCGAATGCGGTTTGCGGAGGGAAAGGAGAGGCGAGTGAAGAAAGCGAGAGGAGGAGAGGGACGACTGACTTGTGCTTTGGAAGCCGCATCTTCAGAATCTGTGTTCCTCGCGAATTTCTCGGTTCTCGCGACGAAATACGTGATAGCAAAACTGGTTCAATCGAGATCCACGCAAGGGTTGTTCCAGACTGAATCGGGAAATCCAAAAAAAGGCAGAGCCTTTGTCCAAAAACTTAGAAATTATAAAAAGAGAATAAAAATCGAGGAAATTATGAATTTTTATTCGACAAGCAAATTATAATCAAAATCATTCGACAAATTGAATGAAAACGTAGTTTTAACTCAAGATTTCATTTCGAGAAACTTTAATAAAATTTCACAAGAAAAAAGCAAAAAAAAATCGACGAGTAAATTCGATTTTCCTCCCGCAGGTAAATTATGGCTTTTCGAAAGTAGGGATTAGAGGGTCCAAAGTATTTTAAATCGCACTGAAAATTAAATTTTGTCAAAAAACGTCGATATTTATTTCAAAACGTTGAACTAAATATTTCTGGATAATTTCAAAATTTCCGTAACTTTGACAATATTTTTAAATTCTAACGAAACTGTCATCAAAATTTACGATTGGAATGACAAAAATTGCTTTTTGAAGAGACTTTCTAGAATATTTATTTCTGGAATGACAAAATTTTTGTGATTTTTCAAAAAAAAAACGTTTAGTCGAACGTATCCAACAAAATATCGATCTTTTTCAAAAAAATGTTCTTTTCAGTGCAGTAAATGAAGAATGGAGACATGGTAGACATTTAAATTGGGATATCCGCGGCTTGGGCGAATAACGTTACAGTGGCAAAGGTCGTGTACGTTGTATAGAGATTCAGAAGCTGCTGTTTCAAGCCCCGCGGTGAGAAACGTCTCGGAGTATTGCGCCGCAGCCCCTAATTTCCCGGAGATCCGTTTGTATATTTTCGTCTAGACGAGATTCCGCGAGGCTCATCCTTGTTTTACGTCTTCTCGTTGTTCGATTTGCTCCACGTTTATGGGGGACGAATGAGATTAACAGTTTCGAACGAAGCAATCCATAATATCTACTGATTAGTATACAACTCTCTGGGAGCTGCGAGGGAGGGGGAATCCGGGAGGAAGGTCAAAAGGCGAGTTGGGAGATTGGAATAGATTCCGTGCAGGATCCCCCATAATAATTCATTGATTTTAGCGAGGACACGCGTGCCGGACGCGCTCCAGTTTCTCATTTTCCTTTCCGGAGCCTGTGTTCGTTTCTCCGTTGGGAATTAACCTGAGTAATTATGTCGATAATCAGCCCCTGGCATCGATCGGGTACACAGCCCTTAAATATGTACAAATATCCACGAGATTTCTCGGGCTGGATGTTGGACAATGTTAACGCACGTTCGGCATCGAATTTCGAGTCTAAAAATCCCACACCGCTCGTGCAATCCGCAATTTCCTGTATACGGATTCCCCATAATAATTATTTGATTATTTTATTTGATTTGATAATTATTTGATGAATTATTTGCACTGGGGATGAAATTTTGTTAAAAATGGTTGATATTTTGTTGAATACGGTAAACTAAATATTTTTTTGATAATTTCAAAATTTTCGTTATTTTTTCAGTATATTTCGTTTCTAACGAAATTGTCAGCGAAATTTTGCGACCGGACCGACAAAAATTTGCTTCCGAAGAGACTTTCTAAAATATTTCTTGTTGCATTGACACTATTTTTGGGATTATTCAAAAAAACGTTTAGTCGAACGTATCGAACAAAATTTTCGTCTTTCTCAACAAATTTTTGTTTTCAGTGTGATTATTTGATAATTTGTATGTATATGTCTCCGTAAAGCTTGGTTTTCTGTCTCACGCAGATACACGTTCGAGGCGCTCCAGGAATCGGCACAATATCTGCTCGATCGTGTGACCATAAGGCCGAAGATCGGAATTATTTGCGGCTCTGGAATGGGTAAGTAATTCGTAACGTCGATTTATAGTGAAAAAAAAAATTTTTTAATTAAAAAATTGATGGGAATTCGAATAAAAAACAACACGTTTATTTTTTTATTTTATTAAATGCGAAAAAATTGGAAAAAAATGGGAAAGAATCTTCATAATAATATGGAGAGAGGACCCTTGGTGGTTTTTTCGATTTTGTTGTGCAGGACAAACTGAGAATAGTGAGTTGTGTCCAGGTTCACTCGCTGACACGTTGACGGATACGATTGTATTTCCGTACGAGGAGATTCCACATTTTCCCAGTTCCACGGTCAAAGGGCACGTGGGACAATTGGTTTTTGGCTTCCTACAAGACGTCCCAGTCATGTGCATGCAAGGCAGGTTTCACTATTACGAGGGATATCCACTTTGGAAGGTAAACAAAAAAAAAAAAACAAAAAAAAAGAAAATAAAAAAAATTCAAGATAAACGAAAAGTCAGAGTTCCGAGTGGCGAAAAGCGCTCGGAGATTTTTTCGTCCCTTTATTTACTCGACGTGAGTGACCTTAATAATGGATCGAATGAATAAATCAAAGCTCCACACTTTCTCGATGAGAATAATGCCGAGAGGAAAAAAACAAAATTTGAAAAAAAAAAAACAAATGAAAAACTATTTTTTTTATTTTGCGACAAATTCAAACTGTAAAATGATTCAATTTTTTTATTCAATCGACCAAGATCCATCATATGAGAGGGAACAAAATTAAAAAGAAAAAAATGAATACAAAAAAAAGCCTGAGCAAAGAGCGAACTGGTTGATCGAGTTGAAAAGTGATTGATTTTTCGTGCTTGACAGTGCTCGATGCCTGTGAGGGTGATGAAGCTCGTTGGTGTGAGTCATTTGATAGCGACCAATGCGGCTGGTGGTTTGAATCAAAATTACAAGGTCGGCGACATCATGATGGTGAAGGATCACCTCAACATGATGGGATTTGCTGGCAACAATCCTCTCCAGGGACCCAACGATGACAGGTGAGTTTAAATAATTTGGACAAAAATTTAAATAACTTTTTCTCTTTTTTCAATGAAATAAACAAAAACGACCAAAAAAAAGCTCAATAAATCGAATAAATAAATATAAATACATTGACAAATGAATCAAAGACCCAAGAAACCTTCGCGAAAAATTGTGAATAAAAAAAATAAAAAGATGGAAAAGAAAAAAATAATTAAAAGTTAAAAAATAAAAATAAAAAATAATATTCAAAAATATGAATGTTTTTACGAATCTCGATGTAAATTCATGCTGAGGAGTTAAAAAGCATTAAAGTAAAAAAGCTGCCAGGCTGGAAAGCGACTCGAGAATGAATTAATTGAATTAAATAAATTAATTGATATAAAAAATACAATAAAATGACTCATCAAACATTTACGAAAGATTTGGAATAAAAAATATACGAAATAAAGTTGAAACGGACCGTTGGTTGAAAAAAAAAAGAAAATGAAAAAAAAAAGAATTTTGTTTATGAATCTCAATGTAAAATGATGCTGAGGAGTTAAAAAGCAGTGAAGCGAAAGGCAGCAAGGCTTGAAAATTAATTTATTTCATTGGAATAACCCCTTGAATCGGATTGATGAACTATTTGCACGAAGCAGATATAAAGAAGCTGATTGGCGTATTTACTCAGCAAAACTCACGGAAGAGATTCATCATTATTTCTATATATACGTATAGGAATGGATAAATGGGCCAGAGGAAAGGAGACGACAAAATGTAGTGTCTCGTTTGCTCCTGTTTTCATTTAGCACGATTTTCTCTCGTGTTTCTCTCTGCAGCATGCACACCAAGCGCACATCCCCATAGCCAGTGGGTTTGCTCACGACGAGAGCTCGCAAAAGCTTGGCTCAAAACGACGCTTCGACTTCTCGGTCTTTTCCTTCGTGCACACCATAACCAAACAGTCCTGAATTTACTCTCTTCTGTCTTTTCATCCCTTTTTTTTTTTTTTTTGCCTCTCCCATTTTTTTGTCTTTCTATCTTTGCTCGGCAAGAACTAATCTTTCGGTTCGTCTCTTCGTTTTTATTCTTTTTTATTAACTCACACGTCCTTGCCCACTTCTTCATAGCTCATCAGCACCGAAAGCCTCTCACCTGCTTTCTTCTTTCCTCACTTACTTCTCTTTTTTCTTATTTTTTTTTTTTTTTTTAACTTTTTCTTATTTCCCTGAGCAATATTAATGGATCGAGAAAACTGTCGCGCCTCTCTCGCTTCTTCCCATGCACCAACCTCCTCCAATCTCTTCCTCATCCCCTTTTTATTCCTCTTTCTTCTTTCCTCCGAAGCTTCCAAATACTTAATATCGTCCTGCTCGCGAAAGTGGAAAATTAATGATGAGCGGGACCACGACATTTTCAACCCTCTCTTTTTCCCTTTCGCCTCTAAAGAGGGTGCAAATTTATTTTATACTTATTTTACCTCGACCAAGAAATTCGTCGAGAAAAAGTCAATTGAGGGAGAAGAAACTTTCATTCCAATTCAATTTCCTACCGTCTCGTTTATATTTTCTAATATTTTCATGCACTCTCAGGGACTTCGGGTCAATTTGACCCAAGAAAAATTAAATAATTATCTCTTGATATTCGAATCTGTAAAAAAAAAAACAAAATTATTGCCCGAACGTTTACTCGTTGAATTTTCAAGATTCGGACCAAGGTTTCCACCGATGAATGCAGCCTACGATGCCCATCTGCTTGACGTGGGAACTCAAGTTGCCAAAGAAATGGGAATCGAGGACATTATTCATCGAGGAGTTTACACTTGTCTCGGGGGACCGAATTTCGAGACAGTTGCTGAACTCCGGATGCTCAGTATGGTCGGGGTCGACGCCGTGGGTGAGTGAATCCTCGAGCCAACAATTGAAATATTCAATTTTTTACAATTTTTCAAAAATTACGAAAAAATTTTTTTTTTCGTTGATAAAAAACGATTTATCGTTTTTTTTTTATTTTCTCAATGGTTGCAATATTTTTTTGGCAGGAATGTCAACCGTTCACGAGGTGATAACGGCCCGCCATTGCGAAATGACGGTTTTCACATTTAGTTTAATAACGAATCATTGCTCGACCGATTACGATAACGACAACGCAGCGAATCACGAGGAAGTGATAGACGTAGGAAAGAGCAGGCAGCCCTTGATCCAGGAGTTCGTGTCGCGTATGGTCTTGCGAATCGCCGAGGAAATAAACAATAAGAAAAAATGATTAATATCAATATTTCATGTTGCCAAAATATTCTAAAAACGACGATAACAGGAAAATTTTTTTTTTTTTTTTTTCGTACGAATGAAATAACTTGACGGGAGGAAGTTTGCAAGTAAAAAAAAAAAAAAAGGCCAGAAGCTTTGTCGAGGACGAGGGAGTCCTTGAATCGTGAAATTCTTAAAAAATCACGTTCCTCTGTGAAGAAGCTTCACTTTCGAATTTTTCCTCTTGAACATTTGTGACAAAGATAAAAAAACAAAAAAAAAAACAAACGAGTGAAGACGAGAATAAAAAAAAATAGGATAAAACTTTCTCGCAGCGATCGTTACACGCATTACGTTCGTCGGGGATGCTCATGAAATAATGAGGTAGTGAGAAAAAGGAATGCAAGGAAACAGAGTATGGAAAAGATTGAAAAAAATAAAAATAATAATAAAAACGACGTGGAGGAAGAAAATGTGAAATATAATAAAAATATACAAACAGATGTAAAGGGCTGCAAAGTCCTTGAAGCGAATGAATGCCTCGGACGAATCGTGTATTGAATTTGACGCGCGAACAATCAGAGATGCTCGAGGAATAGAATTTTAGAAAATACATTTTCATCAATAAAAGGCTCTCGTCGTTGCTCGAGAAATATTGCATTTTTCCTTCTGCTAGAATTTTCTTCGCTTGTTATGATTTCCTCGATATCTTACAGCTCGGGAAACTATAGATAAATCGAGAGCAAGAAAAAAGTGTCAATTGCTTTTGAGAGTAAAAAAAAACGTATTTAAAGCGGAACGCGAAGCAAAAGGAAAAAAAAAAGGATTTTCATCCTTGTCGCGATTCCGCTTGCTTCCTGCCCTCGTTTTTTCAATCGATTCGTTTCATGTTTATCGAGTGAATTCTTATTGAGAAAAACATGAAATTTATATACAGGGTGTCCCAAAAATCATGTTTAATATTTAAAGTGTTGATTCTTTGTGCAAATCCCGATGTAAAAGTCCTTGACCATTTCTTTCTCCGACGAGGGATCGACGAGATATCACGGACACAAATTTTGAGCAAATATTTGTTTTTTTTTTTTTTTTTAATGGAATAATGACATTTTCAGAGTTTTTGAATTTTCCACGTCCATTCATTACGGACGCATCGGAGAGACAAATGACAAAGGACTTTTCGTCTTAGAATTCGACGATCTACCAATTGCGATTGAAAAAAAAAATGACTTTTGGGACACCCTGTATATAATTTCTCTAGACGATGAAGGGATTTGCTCTGCTCACGCTTCGTTAGCTTGTACGTCTCTCGACATCTCGTGGCACATCGTCGCGGCCCACGGCTCTTCCACTGCTACGCGCTAATGCATCGCAGTTCATCTTCGATAAATTTTCAACCTTCCCAAAAGACTGTCTCGTCGTTTTTTCTCTCCTCTATTTCTTTCCTTCTTTAAATAATCGCTGTCTCCTCGTCTTTTATTTTTTCTTCGTATTCCAGTCTGTACGATTCTCTTCTCATCTCTTTCTCCAGCTTCGATCCTTTTTCCCATTTTATTTCTCTCGTCTTTGCATCCACCACTTCTCTCTTCGTATCCTCATTATTTTTCTACTTTCTTGTCAATCTCCATCTCCGGAAAAATGGAAAAAAGGTACATAACAAATTTCTTCTTAATTTTTGTTTATTTTGCACGTTTATTTTCCATGTTTTTGGAAGTCACTAAATTTCTCCATCGAATTACCGGTGTTTACTAATTATTACTAATTATTTGTGTGACTTTTTGGAATTATGTACAACTCACAGGAATAAACAATACGCCTTGAAAGATTAATCGAAAGTTTAGCGGTCAGGAAAAAATGAGGCAAAGAGGAAAGCAATCGAAAGTATTTCTTGATTTCTTTTCTCTTGGAGTTACGGAGGAGAGAGGGTGATAAAACATCGTTGCTTCATGAATCATTGATAAGGCTTCTTCGCGTGCTGAAGATGAGATAGATTGAGCCGAAGTGGCTGATCAAACGATTAGCGAGGGTCCTCGAGGGAAATGAGAAGCCCAAAGAAAGAAAAAGAGAATAAAAGTCGTTTGGGTTGCGGGTCGGAACGCGGAAAAGTATAAGGGTTTCGTAGTGAGGCGTGAAAGGTCTGAGTAAACGTAGAAAATGAGCATTATCTCGCGAGGCAAAATTGATAAAGGAAACAAACAAGTTTTCTTAAAAAAACATTTGCGAATAGCAAAAGCAAATTCGATTGGAAAATTATCGTGAAACAACGTTTCGATTATGGCTCCAGTGTAGCAAGGACTTTAGATCGATACGGTAGACTGACTTCCGGATGAGACTGTATTTTTTGTCAAGTAAGGGCTTACGCTTTAACATCTTTTGATATGAAGAGTGTCTGAAAAGCGCCACACGAGGAGAACTACCAAATATCCTCGTGAGGAAACATCTCCCTGTTTATCTCTGTTTCTGGTAAATACCAAAGGCTCGGTCGGTAAGGTTAATATTTCTTTGGTTGACTGAGGAGAAACACGTGGGTGTTTACTACGAAGGGTAGAACGGACGGGGACAAGAAAAAGTCGCAGAGAAACATTTTTTAACGATACATTAATTTTTGCGAATTTTTTTACATCCAAAAACAAGAATTTGTATTTTTAAGCTCGAAAGTTGTGTGTAAAAAAATTTCAGAAATCATATTTTACACATAATTTGCTATCAATTGATGGGTTGAAATTGCGATGGTCATAGTGATGAATTGAAAAAAAAAATAAGCAGGAATAAATACGATGATTTGGAGAAAATTCAACGGCGCCGACAAACACCAGCTAACGATGCGTCGTGAGCGGTCAACGCCGCTCAGCCGACTGACGCTTCACTGTGGCTAGTGTGGCTCGCTATGCTGTACATGCGATGCTCGCTTCCCCCACCACTAGACTCTTCAGCCCCCACTTTAGTTCGCTACCGGCGCATCGCCGGTATGCGGTACGTCGCGCGAGAGGCCTAGCTGGTGGCGAGGGGAGGGGAGAGCGGTGGGTTTCTCGGCCGCACGCTACGGCTGCTGTCGTTAGTACGACTCGTGGCGTTCGCGGGTACGCATCGTCGCGCCGTTTTACCCGCTCGTTAGCGTCCGTCGCGTATATTTTAACGGTGAATTAAAAATCGGAGTAAAATATAAAAGAAAAAGTCGCGTGAAAAATTAAGTTCGTCGGTTTTTAAAACGTGTTAAGTGTCACGAGGCTGTAGTGAATAATAAAAAGTTTTTAAAATACATATTTCATCGTCGAGTAATGCTCGTTCGTTTACGATCGATGTGAATCTGAATAAATTTACGACAGAGTGTAAAATCGACGCCAAATAATTGTTTATAAAGCTTGACACCGGTATCAAAGAAATTACAGTCGTGCCATGTTTTGGTGCCGCGAAAGAAAAACAAGAAATCGTATTTTCGGGGCATCGAATATATAATCGTAGTTGATCTTTACTTTTATCCCAAAACTTGGCATTTTGGATACTCAAACATCGGTGAGTTTTCCCTTTGTTTGATTTTTCATTTATTGTGTTTACGTGCAATCGAAGAAAAGTCTCGATTCTTTTTGGGCTCGACCGGTTTACTTGCCCCCTCCTTTTCGTCTCTCCGCTGCTTCGCCGGGCGAGACGCCATTTCTCGTACGCGACGACGACAAGTGAATACCGAGTGTTTGTTGTTTTTCTTTATCCATTTCCTTCTGCTCATTAATTTGGAAACATTTTTTTCGCTTCTCCCTTGTCTTTTCCACGACGAACACTCCAACTTTTCCTCACCATTTTCGACTGCGTTGGCCTTCGCTTATCGCATGATAATGTGACCGCGCGCGCCTTTCGAAAAATTTGACTTTTTTCGAATCCCAAAGGTCACGTGCCCACGCGAAACCACGTGAGCCGAGAAAATTTTTTTTCTTTTATCATCTCCAGCGAAGAAATGCCTCGATGTTTTTATTCGAAAATTCTGCTTCCGGTGAAATCCTACGAGAGAAATCGTGCCATTGTTTTTTGCTTCACGCTCGCGTTTCTAACTTTGAATTGCGTAAACACGAAGAAAACACGGTCGATCGTTATTCCATATTTTCATTATATAGTCTTTTTATCCGCCGATTTACTTTCGGGCTTGGCTCAAAATTGTTCGAAACGAAAAAAACTTGCGCAATTCGCGGTAAAAATATTTCAATTTCTTGTCAATTATTACGTCACATTAATGTGTCAACGAAACTTTTTCCAGTTCGTAATTATTCATAAAAAATTTGATTTTCTACGCGCGTTTTTTTTCTCCGAAAACCAGCCGATCCTGTGGGCGAATTCCTAGAACGCCCGGGAGTTGCGCGAACTGTCGTTCATTTCGAGCGAAATGCTTCGATTTTCGTAAAAAAAAAAACTATCGAAATGTTCGGAATTTAAATTTCGTCAAAATTCCAGCGTACGCGTCTTGTTTTTCAGTTTTTTATTTTTTTGAGACAACAAACGAAAGCAACCAAGTTTTTTTAAAAATCCTAAACGTTTATCCAACGAAACACACGCGCGTGTATAACTTCTCTGGCACGTACGAACGCATTGTATGAGCAACGGAAGCTTCTTGTTCCGTGCTCCACTCGGCTGCCCAATTATCGTGGTTTAGGCGCTAATTATGCGTCGCTAATTAGGCCCTAATCGCGGCTCAACGCCTTAAGGCAGATATACGAGTGAATGTGCATGTATACACGTCGTCGCGTACTCGGATGGTGACCGTGAGGTTTTCTCGAGTGAACGAGCAGTCGGTGCGAACGGTCGAGAGGTGAACGGAGGGGAAGGCGCGGTAGAGTGGGTGGGGGGTAAACGTTGAGTGTTGACGTTGCGACGACGGTGATCGAGTGGTTGTCCGTTAATTAATATTTCGACCTCGCATAAATTTTTCGAACCGAAATTTATTCAAAATTTTTCAACCATTTCGCATCCTCTCCAAAAATTCCGTATTTTCGGAATTCCCGGAATTTTTTATTTTCTTTCCGATCGAAGTTTTTCGCGTAATTTGCTAAATTCGATTTTTTTTTTTTTCACGTCCGCAATCGAATTTGTTTTATCGAAAGTCTAGAAAAGCGGAAAAGAAAAATTCGACGAGAAGTTTCGAGCTGGAATAATGTGCGAAGAATCGTGGAAACATTTGCTTATGAAATTTTGTAATAAAAAAATAAAAAGCCGTTGAGGTGTGCGCCCGAGCGATAAATAATTGGCGCGTATTTAACTGAATAATAAAAATAATAATAAAGTTGAAGAAAAACTGAGGCTACAACGTGGTTCGCGTTGAATTGGCGAGATAAAAAAAAAACAAAACAAAAAAACAAAACGATAGTGTGTCTGATTTAAAGTTGGCTGGGATCTTCGTGCGTCGGAATTACGAGCCGTGACTGTGAGTTTGGGCGAAAAGAAAAATGGGACAATAAAAAGTAGGATAAAAAACGTGGCCAATGTGTTTTGTCGTAGAGAAATAAATAAAGAAAATAAAAATAGATTTTTATCGTGTTGATTGACGAGGAAAATAAATAAATTGAGAAAAATGTATTTTGCGTTTCGTACGACGAGGAACCCGTTGGTTCTGCATCATCAAACCTCGTTTTTGATTATCAATCGGACCAGTGCGTCGATCTCCTTTGCCTAATTTCTTCCTACGAAAAAAATCGCTGGCGAATACAGAAAAAAAAAAACGAAAAACTGTGAATCTCGTTTTTTTTCTTCATCGATGTCTTCGTATTGACAAGTCGATCTTCTCGTTAACGTTCACTCACGCGCGACAGTGGCTCTTTGTACCGCCGGCCACAGCAGCCGCGCTGGCCAGTAATTTCATTTTTTTTTTTCGTCATCAATCGAGCGAGATTTACGCACCAAGATATTCACGCTTGACTAGCCGCCTGCTGCTTCTTCACTCGCTTCGGGACGATCGGACTCACAACAGTCCGCTCCCCACCACCGTAACCTTGAACGTCAAAACGGAAGTCATATGCCCATACGCGCCCGCAAAACGGTAAATATCGTAGTCGAAACGAATTTTCATTCGTTTGTGTATTTCGTTTTGCTCGATCGCTATTTTTATACTCGAGAATCTCGAATTTTCATGCACGACTCGATTTTCTGGTGAAATTTATCCATCGTTTTCGTTACTTTGCTTTGGCCCTGTCAACAATGACCTTGAGAGGTCGAAGCAAGGATTATTTTTGTTACGAAACCTACGAATTCACTCACAAACGCTTTGAAGCCACTTTTTCTATTTCAATTTCATTTTTATGTACTTATCGATCATGCATTTTTTTGCTTTGTTGATTTTTTCGAAATTTTTCGATATCATCAGTTTTGCGATGGAATTGCCTGGTTCGGACCTTTTTTTTCGGCAACTCGTCAACATTCTTGCACGTCGAGAGAAAATTAATAAAATTCCAAAATTTGACAACAATTCGAAATCTTTTTTTTTTTGCATTTTCGCGAATTCAACTGGTGGTTGAATTTCGTGGTTGATTTTTGTCGAGAATCTGCTATGAGTAAAGAAAGTTGCAGAACAAATTGAAATTATTGGATTTTGAAAAAAAAGGTTAACGAATTTTTTCAAAAAAATGTTTTTCATTCGATCGATGCAGTTTGCTACTTTCCATGCGCTTTGAGGAATGAAGGAGTGGGATAAAGTATGAATAGCTGTTGCGTTTTGGTCGATGAAAAAAAATTCATCATCGCACCCTCGTCGTCGTTCTCGCGCTCCCCTCCTCTCCGTTTCACCCTCCTCCTCTTTTCATGTCTTTGCGTTGTGTACATGGTGGACCAGATCGATGCATTCATTAAGCCGCCCGAGTATTAATTACCGCGCGTATGCCAGCGAGCGTAACAACGCTTAATATGCGAAAGAGGGATGAGCGATGAGAACGCGAAGCGGAGAAGAGGCGGGAGTGCATCAAGGGGGAAGGTGCGAGGGATGGAATATCAACGGGGAAGCTCGTCATATAACCTGGGGATGATGATTATGCGATTTTCACTGGATTTCATCGAACCGGGCCCGAGAAATCGAGGGAGGAGAAGGGAGGAGATTTGTCAATGAAGCTGTTGCCTAATTTCTCGATATTGCGGGCATAAATCGACTGTTTCGTAACGTTAGATCCAACTTTTGAAAGATGGCGTTACGCAAAGCGTTACAGCACTCGATTACGTTTCAATATCGCCGAAAAATTGACGCACTCCCTTGCACTCCCGGACTTGCTCGTCAATTTTCTCGTTTAATCATTTTTTTCTGCCACTCCCGAGCCTAAAATTGACGGAAAATTTTAGTCTCCACTCTGCCCGAACGATGCTTATAAATTTACAGTTAGTTTGACGTTAATTTGAGAAAAAAAAGAGACTCACTCGCTTAATTCAACTTAACGAACCGTTTTTGTCTCTCGAAACAATCAAAATGTTCGATTCATTATTAAAACCTGTACGTTACGTTTCTCTCTCTCTCCCTCGTCGCAATACCCGAATAATTCGCGACTCTGCATTCTGATTTGAATGGAAAAACGAAATCAATTCGCTCGAGAATTTTATCCACGAGAGAGCGTGCACGAAATTGTTTTAACAATATTTCTCGCTAAACACGTGAAACTAAAGGAGACGAAAAAATATATTAACACAAGAATAAAACAACGAAAGCGTGGAAATGAAATCACTTTTCATCCTTTTGCGTTTCGCTTTTCCCTCGACAGCTTCGGGAGTTGTAAAAAAAAAAAGAAAAAAGAAAAACACTCGGAGAAGAGAAAAAATAAATAATTACTGAAAATATATTGCTCGTGTGCGGGAAATTGCGCCGTGTGTAATTTGAACCGGGAGCCATGCTCCCTTTATGAGCTTTTTTTTTGCATCCTTTTCGACAAATAGAAAGATTAAATAATCCCATGGCTTACTTTTCTTCTCGTCTCAAAAACCCTCGGATGAAAAGTGACCGTAACTTGCAGAGCGAATAAGACTTGAAGCCCCTGTCCCCATTTTCACGTTTTTCTTTTTTTTCAAACGTCCTCACACGAGTTGACACGAATTATTCAAAACACACTCGCGTCCGACCATGCGTCGCTTTAATATTTATTCACTGGCTCGGAAGTCCAGCCACGAAAATCGCGAAAAAAAAATTTTTTCGAAAAAAAAAACAGACAAAAAATATAAATAAATTCATAAATGAATAAAAAAGTAAACGGCCTCGGAAAATTTTACTTTTCAATGTAAATGATGAATTTTTTACATTTTTTTTGGCCGAATTCCGTTCGAAAGAAATAAAAACGATTTTTGAGAAATTTTGTACGAAATTATTTTTTTTTTAGCAAAGATTGAGGAAAATTGGGGAAATGGTTATTTCGAAAGCAGTCGGTACAATGGTTTTCGGTTTGGGGTGCTGAAAATAATTGAGCCAGACGTAGTGCTGGATTTTGACGAAAAATGTATTCTCTCGTCTATAGTGATTCGCGCACGATGAATATATATAAAGATAGATACGAATTCACAGGTTGCTATCATTTTCCCGTTAGTGGGGCGCTGTGTGCGCGACTGATTGTGTGTGCCAGCGCATATTTTCCGAGCGTGAAAATTCAGCTCCTCTCGTCCGCGCCTCGCGCCTTCCTTTGTGCCTCGTTTAACGAACGACCCGCTCCCTTCCTCCTCCCCACTTTTCCCCTTATCGCGCTCCCCCGGCTCCCTTTTTCTCGCTCGCTCTTGGCGGGCTCTCTTCGAATTTTAATGCACTTTGTATAAATCAATTTTCGCCGGAATTGTCGCGCCCCAGCCTCATCCTCTCCCTCCTCCTCCTCCTCCTCCTCCTCGCGACATCCCTTCGTGTTCTCCATACGATTTCAACAGCTCTCTTTTTACATCGCTCTCTCCCACCCTTTGGACGACTCCGCAGCGCTCTTTTCTCCACGCCGCAATGTGGCGAATTTCATGCTTTGTCTGCGATGCTCGTTGTTAACGCCACCGCAATTTTCCATTACCCGCTCCTCCCGAGGCTCCTCCTCGCTCGCTGGGAGTCAATAATGTAAATCGATTTTTTTTTTCCTTTTTTTCTCGATCTATCGATCAGCCTGCTGTACACAAATACAAAAATGAAGAAACAAAGTAAAAAAAATTGCTGAATAGGTACATGGGGGATTTTTATTTGTATGGATCGATTGTTGAAAATTGTTGTTGGCTTTTTTCGGACGTTTGCTCGGTTCGTCCGTGCTTTTTTTAACTCTCGGTGGTCACAAGGGGTCAAAATTACCCCAAGCGAAAATTTGAGCTAGAATTACTACGAGTTATTGGCGCCCGAGACGGTTGGCCTTCTTTTCTTTGGGGCGCCCGCGATTTTTTTTTTTTTTTTTATACATTGTTCTCTTGCTGATTTTTTTTCACCGTTTTGAAAATTGGATAAAAATTTTTTGGCATAATGGTCTCATTCTGAAAGGTTCGAACTAATGTCCTGAATTTTTCTGTGTCGTCCGGAACGATACAGGCAACGTGGCAAGCGTTTAAACATGGCTGGGGTCATTCAGACCCCGTGTGACCAGCGCGTTCTTTCTCAAACGTCTCATCACGGAGGGTTGAGGACGTTGTATCGCGACGGTCAAATCAAAATTTTTGTTTTCACTTTTTCTTACATACAAAATGGTTCGTGAGCCCAAGTTCATTAAAAAAAAGTTGTTAAAAATTGACTAAAGAACAACATACTCTATAGTCAAGATTGTCCGAGGTATTTGTTATGTAATGAAGAAAATTTCGAAAAAATTTAACGAGCGATTTTTTTGAAAAAGTAAATAAAGCTTCTTCGATGTAACATAAAAGTGTATGCAAAGTTTTAAGAAGCTTCACCATTTAGAAATGGAAATATTTAATTTTGAAAATTGCAACTTTTAACACACGCTCTTGTGAGAAACTACTAAAAATAGTAATTTTTATAAATAAATATCTCGACTTCTACATGGTGAGAGCTCTCAAAATTGCGCGAGCTATATCACTATTTGTGGTGAAAATGAAAAGAAATTTTATCGATAGAAAATTTTGCATACAACGTCCTTAAGGGCAAAGGGAACGTGGGAACAGCTTGTTGTCTTAATTCTTTATTAACGTTAGTAAACAAAAAAAAACGATTTTTGTAAATTGTTGTGTTGCAGCTTGGAGCCTGCGAAGAAATCGAAATGGTCGAGCTGAGCGGTGGGAACGGTCAGCCAAATGCCATGCATCAAAGCATCGGTATGGGCCTCGGCGGGGGTGGTGGTGGGGGAATACAATTGGGACCGATGAGCGTTGGAATAATTTCGGCGCCAACGTCGTCGTCGTCGTCGTCGACGACTACGACGACCGGTGCCTCATCATCGACCTCCGGACGGGCCGGTGTTCTCGAAACTCAAGTGCGCGGTCAGTGGTATCGAGTTTTCGTTTCCCTCGAGGACGATTATCTCAGTATCTCACTCGACGAGAGCTGCGAAAATGTTTTGGCTGGTAACGCTCTTAGCGGTACTCTTAACGGCAATATTAATAACAACAATATCGACAGTCTCAACGATCCCGACGTGCCCGATTCCGTAGCTAATCAAAAAAGAATTGTTCGCGTTGTTAAAAGTGACAACAATGGTCTTGGTATATCCATCAAAGGCGGAAAAGAAAATAAAATGCCGATTCTCATATCGAAAATCTTCAAGGGCATGGCTGCCGATTCTACCGAACAACTTTACGTCGGCGATGCTATTCTGGCCGTTAATGGCGAGGATCTTCGCGAAGCTACACACGACGAGGCGGTAAAGGCGCTCAAGCGAGCTGGAAAGGTCGTCGAGCTCGAAGGTCAGTCGCACACGCAGCCTTTCAAATTTATATTCTCATCGCAATAAATCCCTATAAAACTATCATTTTTACACTTGCGGCTACGTTTACGTAACACGCCAAATTCTTTGACATTTCGATCTTTTTGTTTTTTTTTTTCACGTTTTTGCTTCCTCATGGGGAGGAAGCTATGTGACGGGGACATTTTTTTTTTCTTTCCAGTTTTCAATGCCAATGTACTTAGAATGTCCCAGAACGTCGAAAAATCATATCTAGACAAAATATCTGGATGTGTGTGTTTATGTATTTTCTAGCACTGTAAAATTCAAACGTTCATAACTCGAGAACGGTTTGAGCTACAGGGCCCCCGTTTTGCACAGATTTTGATCTATACAAACTTTTCGTTCTCTGAGAATTTTGTTGGAATTTCTAGACATTTTGACGACATTTTGAAATATTCAAAAAAATCGTGTCGACGCTCTAACTTCCGCAAATTTCAAGATTCATTACTAATTTTTTTTTTACAAATAAATAAATAAATAGATAAATAAATAGATTATTTATTTTACAAATAGATTAGAATAGGAGGGTTGGTATTGAATTTGGAAAATATCGGTTGAGCGGTTTAAATTTTATGATTTTTCGAATTTTACAAAAATGTTAGTTTTTTGAAAAATTGTCTAGCCGCTTAAATTTTTGAGTTCATACTTCCTCTTTACTTTCTATTTTTTTTCTTCCTCCTTGTTCATCGCCGGCGAGGCTTTTGGCATTTTTAAACGATCGAAAATTCCTGCTCCTGGTATAAGAATTTTTTTCACTAGGCATAAAAATTGATCGATAAGTTTCAACGTACTTTCGCGACTATTCGGCTTCGATCTCTCTTGTCCGGCATAGGCCATGTGTATAGGAATCTTAGGCAAAGGAGCAGCGAGACCAGAGAGACGTTTTAGAAAGGCGGACACACTGAGCTATAATGGGAAATACTATTCCAAAGGGGGCTTTGGGACATTAACGAGGCTCTTACTCCAATTAGCCTTAAGTATATACGCTGCATTAAGCGCCCACCAGCTACGTCTTGAACGTATATGGAGCAATGAGCCAAGCTTTGAATTCTCTCGTTTTAATATCGAATTCTCCTCCCTCCTCCTTCTCCCCACTCTTTTCCCTTTTACCAACTTTGTCGACTGTCTCTGGCTTCTCGGAAATCCTCACCATGCGCACCCATTCGTCGCTTTCTCTCTCTCTCTCTCTCGCTCTCCTCGAACTTTTGCTCGTCTCTCTCCTCCTTGTCTCCCGATTCCTGACAGATTTAGCCCCCCAGCAGCAGCAGCAGCTCGGTGTGGCACGCTCTTAACTTTGTGGCCCGCTTCCTCTGCCCCCGTCATTTTGCATCCCTCACTTCCGGTCCTTTCTATTCATCCCTTATATACATTTCATATTATTATACGCACACACGTCGTGTGTGTGCGTGTGTGTGTGTGTGTGTGTGTGTGAGACATTTCTTGCCAATTTTGTCGTGCGATTCAATTATGCTATTCATACAGCTGCGCGCTCCCTGCTGATCCTGCTTGTGTGCACCCCGCGTCTTCGTAACTCTCGCGGCGGAGTTTTCACATTCAGACATTCTCGCATTTTGGCTTGTTTCCGTTTTGCCGAATTCTCATGCCAAAGCTATTGAGCAATTTTTTTTTTTTTTCCTTTTCGTCGTGGCTGTCGTCGCGCTACATTTTGTGCGATGAGGAATTTTTGCACTTGATCCTTGATCCATTCATTAATTTCTTCGTTCGGCTGATGATTCATGGTCGTGTGTTAGTTTTGATGAATCCTCGATATATAAGGAAGTGGCGCTCGTCCTGCTTCACGTTTTTCTTTTCTTTCGTGCATGGAAAATTGCGCTTTTTTTTTTTTAACTTCTCGTAGGCTTTCTCCATGATGAGAATAGTGAATTGTTAAGGGCTGAGATTTTCGCGTTTACACTTCTCCCCAACACTCTCTCTAGCTATCTCTTCATTTTTCTGTTTCCTGTAATGGCGATTTTGTCACTGTGCTCTGCTTTTCGATCTTTTTGCTTTTTTTCTGTCTCTCTCGCTCTCTCTCTCTCTCTTTCGGAGCTTTTGTCAACTTTTCTTAAAAGCCTCGAGCCTTGGTAATATTTCCACCTGCCTTAAGGCGTTCCTCTTTGGCCCACGATATACCGGAAATAGGTCATTCCCGGTTGCGAGCAAAAGTTATTCTATAGCAAAGACCTGGGTGTTCGTGCTCCTTGTTTTTTCTCAAGAATCTTCATTTTTCTCGACTTTTTAATTTGTTCATAAAATTCTTGTTACATTTTTACATCCTTCCGCTCTTTCCTGACGTTCTGTGTCTGTGTGTGTGCTTTTTTTTTTCTCATTTTTTTTTTATTAAGAATTTGAATTTCGTAATTGGATTTCGTCGTCGAATTTTGGCGATCGCGACCATTTGAATTGGATTTTTTGACTAGATCATTTTTTACCTCAACGACTAAATTTTTATTCGCGGATTTATCGATTAATCAAGGATGAAAAAAATTGATCGAGATGCAGAGATCAGTTTTTGTGTCTTTTGCATTCTCTCGACGTTATTATTTCAGTTGAAATTTCTTTATCGACATTGTTTATTAATAATTCACGTTCAGACGACTCGGAATTGTGGGAAAGAGCGTCGGATTATGATTTTAAAATTTAGAAGAGATGCCGAACTCGTCACCCTAATTTTGGAATATTCGCTGCTCGTTGGGTTAATTTTCGCTGCACACTTTGAATCAGATTAAATTTAAATTGGACTCAAGTGAGCTAAGCATCAAATCTCATTTTGATATGATTCACTTTCTGCCTCTCTCTCTCGCTCTCTCTCTCTTGCTCCCTCGTTGTTTCTCGTTCTCTCTTCTATGCGTCATAACTCTACGTATGCAGATTCGTCATTTGCCAGAGGTTAATGGACCAGATCGACTAGAACCGGTTCAACCGAAGCCAGTGTTCATTAGCGAGGATCGTATAATTGATGACGTTGTTTCTCTCTCTCTCTCTCTCTCTCTCTCTCTCTCTCTCTCTCTCAGTCTTTCGTCTGCTCAATAATTCGCCGATTTTCCCAACTATCCAAATTGGAAATCGTAACTCTCTGCTAGAAGTCACGAAATTCATTTGGCCAACCAGACATCTATCAAATAATACAGTTCTCTGCTATTCGTCGAAAACCTACATCCAAACTTTTCTGGTTACGTTTCCTTATTTATTTTTTATTCTCTCTTGAATATTTATTTATTGACCTAGTAATTTCGATCTCTCTCTCTCTCTCGCTCTCTTTCACGACTATTCACCATTCGCTAACTCTCTATTCGCTTTAATAACTCTGGGGTGACAATCTCTATTCTCAGATGTTTATATTCTTCAACTCTTTATATGTAATGAACTCTACGCTGAAAATTAAATTTTGTTAAAAATCGTCGATATTTTGTTGAACACGGTGAACTAAATATTTTTTGATAATTTCAAAATTTTCGTTATTTTGGCAGAATATTTGGTTTCTAATGAAATTGTCAGCAAAATTTACCATTGAAACGATAAAAATTTGCTTCCGAAGAGACTTTCTACAATATTTCTTGCTGCGATGACACAATTTTTGGGATCATTCAAAAAAACGTTTAGTTGAACGTATCGAACAAAATATCGATCTTTCCCAACAGAATTTTATTTTCAGTGCATTCGTTAGTAACTTGATTCTTAAAAATCTCTGTGCTAAATTATCTCTATTCGAAAATATGTCTCGTTCCAACGGCTCTGAAGTTTGGAACGTTGATATTGAACGAAAAATATTTTATCTGTTAATTATTTATTGAATTTTGAAAATTGTTGCAATTTTTCGTGTCATTTGAGTTTTTAGGCGCGCAAGGGGGTTTTATCGTCCAGACCAAATATTTAATAATAATAACGAGTTCGACTCAAGAAAAAACAGAATTTCGTTGCATTCCAACGACGGAGCATCATTATCTCTGTGACGTTCATTTCGAACTTTTGTTTCTAGTTTGCTTTCGGGAAATGATTCGATGGAGATAAGAATCGTTGTCTAGACAGTTTCTACTAATTATTCAACGTGGGAAAGAATTATTTAATATTCTTTGCGTCAATTTTTTTCTGATATTTTTATCGATTGGCAACAGACTCGATTTTTAATTTTCACGATCTCATGATATTCCATGAGAAATATTTGATAATGTTTTTTTGTTTTTTTTTGCTAAATATACAAAAATTGATGGTTTTTTCGATTTTTGATCGGAACTTGTCATCTGGTCGCTAATATAATTTTATTAATTGGTAGCGTTTGATGTCGAACAAAAGACTCTCGATATCGCGGTGTCCGTGTGGCGTAAATTCTCCTCGTTTTCGCTCGCCCCTCCAGCCCTCTGACCCGCTGGAAAATTTCTACGCGGAGGTTAAAATCGCTCACGGAAAATAGGAATTTCCCATGTGGCTTTTCTGTGACAGTTTCCATGGGGAAAATAGCGACGAGCTAGATACCGACCTCCGACGAATTTCATCGTTAACCCTCGCACGAGAGAGACCGAATCAGCGCGGACTCTCGGTCGCACGCGCTTAATTGCTCGATTTAAATTATTAATCCTGTCTGTTGAAACCGAGAGCTAAACGAGAGCGAGAGTGAGACGTTTATTTATTAGAGCAGTGTTGGCCGCCGGTTAAATATTCCACGAAGAGGTTGTGGGTGGAAAAAAAAACTTGATAAAAAAAAAAAAAAGAATCTGCAGCAGGAAAGGAATAAAGAATCTATCTCGTTCGGACGCGAGTGCGTCTGCGGCAGCTCTCGCGGATTATAAACCTCTAGCTTGCGGTCAACGTGTATACGCCGCAATTGTTATTGCGAGCTTGCCAGAGGTCAGAAGATCACGAGCTTCGTCTCCTTTTCTTCTCCAACGTGGTATTTTCTTATTTTTGTTTTGTTTTTTTAATCACTGATCGTTTTTCTCAGTATTTTCTTCTTGGAAAATGCGTTTTCTTTCTCCGTTTCGTTATTTATTTTTTTGATTATTTAAAAATGATAAAATAATTGTGAACAATGTGGAGCGATCCTCGGGTACGATAGTTTTCTGATTTTTCGCTACGGGCAATTGGTATTGAACGGAAAAATTGAGGCTGTTTGAAAAATCGAGAAAATTGATTTTTTTCACATGATTTTTTTCTCTCGAACTGCACACCCTGGAGTTGTTTTTGTTTTCCCCCGCTCCCCCGAGAGAGAGAGATCGAACAGTTTGGCCTGAAAAAACGAGATTTATTTTTTATTTTGAGCTTCTTTTCGAAAAAGCTTTCGTCTGACGTTTTGGTTTTCCTCGATCGCGGTTCTCTTCACCTCTTACAAGCCTCCATGCAGTTCGAGGTCGAATAAAAAAATGGAGGGTTGGTTGAACAGGTGAAAAAATAAATTCAGCCAAGGCGCGAGCGTAACTGGGTCGGAAGATCGAGGCGTTTTTTAAATTTCTTATTATAAGTATTCATTGTCACACGCGAGCCAAGTCTGAAAAAAGTGTGTTTAGCTCGTTGCATGCAAAAGTCTCGAGCGTCGCTGCTCCCTTCGGGCCGAGCAGGCTTGTGAATCCGAGGGACCGAGCGAGTTGGGAGAATAAAATATAAAAAGAAAAAAAAAAAAAAACCAAAGAGACGCGGAGTCAATCCACACCGCGTGCAGCAGCCTCGGGATCATTTTTGAAAACTGTGTGTATGTGTGTTTGTGTGTTTCTCCCTTTCGTGCTCATGTTTTTCTCTTCAAAGGAAATTTCATTCCCTAAAAACGCTCGCGACGGAAAACAAGCTTTGCCCCGGGCCTCGGCCTGCTCACAGGTGTGTGTGCATATAACTTTTTACTGTCAGCCAAGTGTCAGACTCTCCTCGTTGCTGCCGTGCCAGCAAATGATGGCCACACAGGTCCTTTAATTTTTCAATCTCCATATATCTCTTCGGCATCGCCTGCTGCTTTCTCTTACTCTGGCAACGCGACGATGCATATTCTTTGTACAAGCTTTTGTCCTTTCTTTCTCTATACTTTTGTTTGTCTCTCTCTCTCTCTCTCTCCTCTCTCGCGCTCCCTGTTCTTTCCTTCTCGGGGTCCCTTCGGCGATACTTGTAAATTTACATGGACCGCCCTTTTCTCTATCCTACAACTTTTTGTTTCTCTTTTTATGCACGCTCCTCACGGGCTCTCTTCCATCAAACTCTTCGTTTCGAAGCTCAACTCTCTCTCTCGCTCTCTCTTCCTGGTGGTGTTTGTGCCGCCGCGTTTCTCACCCTCGAGGGAACGCTTCGAGACTCTCGTTTGCATTTTCCTCTCACTTTCTCTCTCTCTCTCTCTCTCTCTATCGCTCGTGCGCCTTTGTTTTCATCTGACACACACCGGAGGCCTATGCAGCAACGTAAATGAGCCGTTTTTCCCTCCTTCCGCGCCTCTTCTTTTTGTTTTTTTTTCTTCTCGCCTCTCAGTATTATTTTTTTGTTTGTTTATTCATCACGTGACTTCTTTCCATCGCCTCTCCCCCCCCACCGCCTCTCAAACTGCCGTTTCGCCATCGAGCTTTTTGTGAGCTTCGCAAGCCTTCCTTCTATCCTTCATTGTTGTAAGTCTCGTTTTCTTTATTAACACTCGTTGTAGGCACATTTGTGCGCGCGCGCGCGCGTGTGTGTGTGTGTGTGTGTGTGTCCGGAGACTCGAACGAACGTTCCTTTCTCTTGCTCTTTCGGCTTTGGCGCTTTTTTCGTGTTCTTTTGACGGTGAAACAAGTGCCGAAAGGTCGTTGAAAGCTTTATCTCTTACAATGCTTTTCTGAATAATGTGTGTGTGTGTGTGTGTGTGTATTTTTTTCTTTCATTATTCTTCTCGTTTTTCGTTGCTTTTGGGGTTTTTTTTTTCTCTCTTCTGCTTTTTAAACTTTGGTACTTTTGCCCTGAGAATTTATTTTTTATCTCTTTTGATTTTGTCTCCCATACAATTTGGTTAATTTTTCGAATTTTTTGTTTTGTTTTGTTTTTTTGTTTTTTTTTTTCTGTTTCTTTGGTGAAGATTCGAAATAGAGTGAAGGGGCGAAGAATGAAAAGAAGAGTCGGAAGAAAATTGCAGTTGCATTTGGAAGAAAATTAATGGACGGAATGCTCTTGTGTACAAGATGCTCCGTCGTGTGCCAGGGGCGAGGCCGCACACGGAGACCAGAGAGGGAGGGAGGGAAGGGGGTCAATAGCAACGCTGTATCGAGGGAATTGATGCTCGAACCAAAGTTTCCGGACCATTTGCTCTCGATACGATCGAATAAGAACTCCAGGGACAGACTTGCACTGAAAGAGACACAGCAGAGGAAAGAGTACGCTAAGAATCGATCGAGTCTACGCCAAGTCGAGGGTGAAACCAGTCGCGGTAGACCGGACATGATTTTCTCTCTCTCTCTCTCTCTCTCTCTCTCTCTCTCGCTCTCTTCTTTTTCTTCTTGTTCCTGTTTTCCTCGGTTAGCTATTCTTATTGCCTCATACGTCGATATATATATGTGCGTGTATCTGATTTAATGAAGCTTTGCGGCGCATTCCGTTACTTCGTGGCCGGCGCCGCCGTCGAGGGGTTGAATCGTGCGCGAGGGCTAACGAGACCGCGTGACTCTTTTGCTCTCTCTCTCTCTCTCGATCCTCTCTTCCGGTCCCGGCAAAAGACACGAGCAGATGAGTTTTTGGCGAACACCCTTCAACTTTTTCTCTCGTTTTGTCGAAAATGGACGAGGCGAGAAAGAATTTTTGGTTTTTTGGGATTTCGTTAATTTTCTTGTTTTACTCTTTTTATATTTGTATTTTTGATTTTTTATCGATATATTCGGTAAATCAATTTCTAGACGAGCAATGAATTTGGGAAATTAGCGGATTCGGGATTCGATTCGGTCCCCGAACTTGCCACGCGGTTTTTATCAAGGTTTTTGTTTCTTTTTAAAATTCTTTTTTTTTTGTTTCTTTTTCTTTTTTTTTCATTTACGTTTCGCTTTTTGGCTCGCTGAGATGTACACCGACGTTGTTTGTACATACGAATGTTAAAATTCCGGGCCGTCCGTTTCGTACTCGCCCGTGACACTTATTGCTGAGCCACGCGCGTCCGTTCCCTTCGGCTTCGCACATGCAGCAGCAGCTTTTCTTGTTCCTCTTGTTTCTTCATCGCCAATATACAGATCCGTACCTTTGGAAAAAACTGCGTGGATATTCAGCTCGTCACCTTTTTCTCATTGTGTATTTATAAAAAAAAATTCTGAATTCCTTGAATAATGCAGTTTCGTGGTCACAAATGTGCAATAAACTTTTGAAACCCGAGGCGCTAAATCCCCTCGACAGACTCAAGCGTTTTTCCTTGGGAAAATAAATGTCCAAGGGGAAAAACGATGAAGAATCCTCTCGTCGAGAACAATACTCGGTTGGGTGACCGTAGCCAACCTCCTTAATTACCATTCTTCGCTTTACATTCCCAACATTTTTTTTCTCCATATCATTAAATATTGAAAGTTTTTTATCATCTTTGTCTCTTTCTTTCTCATAATTATACGAGACCCTGGAGAATTATTACAGTCTCGTCATGCTGTCGAGCGGACTTGATATCGCGTGGATATATTTTGTCTCGTTAATTTGTTGCTTGTTCGATATATATTTATAAATAATGCGAGAGAAAACGCGTTTTGATGTCAAATGCGCGCGGCAACGCGACGAGATGATAGAGAACATTTAATCGAGCGCGAATTGCGAACGACAAGGAGAAACGTAATAATAACGATCGTATCTCGCGGAATCAACATAAGCGCCGTGGAGCTAATCGTTATTACACGAAACGCTGACCATAATGTTGAAGGGAATAAAGCAGAAAAAAGAAGAAAAAAAAAAGATTGATGAATGAAAAAAACGGATAAAAAGAGAAAATTTTGCAACGTTGGGTTTCAACGAAAAATAAATTTTCTGTCAATTTTTTGTTGAATAAACTCAAAAACCACGACTATTTTTGTATCGATTTTGTGTTTGGATTATTAGAAAGGATCTTTTTATTGTACGGACGAAATATTGAATAAAAATGATGCTGAAGTTTGCATCGTTGGATCAATCACTCCCCAAAACCAAAAAAAAAAAGATCCTTAAAAATTCGCCAAATCATCACAAACAAATTTTTTTTTTTAATTTCCCTCAACAAAAAATCGCGAAAATATTTGCATCGTTGGAATATGCAACGAAATTCTGTTTTTCCTTGAGCAGAACTCGTGACTGTTGGTAAATATTTGGTCTGGATAATAAAACGATCGCCTAAAAACTCAATTGACACGAAAAATTGTCACAATTTTCAAAATTCAATTAATAATTAAGAGATCAAATATTTTTCGTTGAATATCAACGTGTTGCGAACTTCAGAATCGTGAACAAGAATCATGAGAGCTCTGTTCAAGAAAAATGATAATTTCGTTGCATTCCAACGATTGGAAACTTTACCATATCGTATAAATGGTGTGGCTCGTACGTCGTTTGTCCATAAACATGATGAAGCAGATCCAGGCTGTGGGTTCTCGCACGCACGCGTGAAAAGGAGAAGCTCCAACCTCTACGGAATCGCGTTGGCCCGCTTTTCTCTCTCTCTCTCTCTCTCTCTCTCTCTGGCCATCAAAACGACACTTTAATAATTTGCTCGACGAGCTGATAATTTCGACGTCGCTCTCATCGCTACACGCGCTCGCCCTTTCGATCCTCCTCTCTCTCTCTCTCTCTCTTTTGCCCTCGCGATCGCCTCGACTCGATTCCCCCCAGGGACGCGCCTTCGTCGTTTGTATACGCGCGCGTTAACGCACGCATTTTGCTGGCCTCTCTAGCGTGTACGCTTCTGCGTGTAAAGAAGCAGCTCCAACGCGCGTCGCACCGGGCTTAGTTGCTCCGCGGCTACACTGGAAATGAAATTATGTTAAAAATTGTCGATATTTTCTTGAATACGGTAAAATAAATATTTTTTGATAATTACAAAATTTTCGTTATTTTGGCAGCATATTTGCTTTCTAACGAAATAGTCAGCGAAATTTACCGAGTGGAACGAGCAAAATTTACTTCCGAAGAGACTTTATTAAATATTTCTTGCTCCGATGCGACACAATTTTTGGATTTATTCAAAAAAACGTTTAGTCCAACGTATCCAACTAAATATTCAACTTTTTCAACAAAATTTTGTTTTCAGTGTACGATTTTTAAGCTTTCCTCTCGCAAACGCTTTTATTATATTATATCAACGCTCCCGATTAATATATATCGCGATACAGGTGTCCGGGCGATGCTGCAGGACCAAGCGCGTCGTTCTATTGGGGAAACTCGCGCTAGGGGAATAAACGACGCTCCGCATGGGAGTATATAGCGATTTGCTTTGCTGCTATTGTTCATTTTATCGCCCCCCCCCCCCCCCCGCCTCCTCCGCTCGTTTCATGTTGCAATTATCTTCCCCTAATTCTGTTATATATCGAAATATCTTTATCGTTACCACGTGGACGTTGTATTTCATGATATCGATGGATATTTCGTTAACATCCATAAACGCGAACAGATTGACGCGTCGATTTTGATGAATTTTCATCGCGTTCCCGCGATAACAGCAGGAGACGCCGCGCGGCGCGGGGTTTTGTTTAATCTGAAAATTTGATCAATTTATTTTGCCCGCAAAGAAACGCAACGTGTCATTTCATATACAAATATTTGACGATTTTGAAGTTTGCAACGTTGATATTGAACGAAAAATATTTTATCTGTTAATTATTTATTGATTTTTGTAAATCGTGACAATTTTTCGTGTCAATTGAGTTTTTGGCCGGCATGGGAGGATCGTTTTATTGTCCAGACGAAATATTTTCGCGATTTTTTCTTGCGGGGAATTTTTTTTTTTTTTTAATTTTGTTCCTTTAGCGAATTTTGAAGTATTTTTTTTTTCTTTGGTTTTGGGGAGTGAGGGATTTTTTGTTGAATTTTAAGAAAATTCCATATTTATCGATACACTTTGAGAGACGGGGAGAAATTTTTTTTTTTTTCTATTGATTTTGTGCTCGGGCTTGCGGGCTCTCTCGTTTATCTCGATAAAATGCAGTGGGAACGAGCTTTCGTATTTCCGGTCTGAATTTCCAGCCATGTCCAATTACGTTGTTGTTTTTTTTTTTTTTCTATTATTATTGTTTTTATACTTTTTTTCAAATTCTTGATTCGTTGCTTTATTTTTTATTGCGCCCTTTTCTTTCCTTTTGCCGCGCGCGTTCTTTTTCGCGTGGCCTGCGTGTGCTTCTCTATATATTGGCTTTTATTTGATCTCTCGGTCTCTCTCGGTCTCTCGATCGCGAATCGTACGACCGAATGTTCTGCCATTTAACGTACATCGACGTAATTGCCATTTGCCTACTCCTCCCCTCCCCCCATCTCATTCCCCCATGCCTCCTTTCTCTTGCCTCGTTTTGTTTCCCTTATTACCCTCCCCCCTCCCCCTTCCCCCTCCTGGCGATTCCCATATTCTTTAGTCCCATTGAACTCTTTAAGGGCTTACGTGCACTCGGGGTCACTGCTAATGTGGCCAATTTCAGTTTTTTCTTTAAATTTATAAAAAATCTTGGATTTATTCATTAAACTCTTGTTGGTTCGTTGAAATAAATTTTTTTTTGTTAGTCAACGTAATCGATTCCAGGGAGAAATAATCAACTGAGCCACAACTGTGCTTGACATATTTTCGTGCAAGAGTTTTTTTTTATTGTTGAATTATTTTCTCGAAATTGATGTAAAAATAAATAAATAAATTTAAAAAAATGAAACTACTTCGTGGTGAATTTTTTTATTTCGAAAAAAATATTTTTACTCATTTTCGCTGCTTTTTGCTGCGGCTCATCGGAATTTGAACCTCTCACACATTTTTTTTTTGCCTTTCCTCACTCTTTGCTCATCCTTATCTTCATATTTTCAATTTTTTTTGTTTTTTTTTTTGTTTTTAATGCTCATTCCACGTTGCGATCGCGTTTTGTTCCGGAACTCATCGCGTTTTTGTAATTACGGTTATCATACACGAAAGCAAATACACGTGCGGAAAAACACACTCTCTCGGGGTTGATTGCATTGAGTCACGATTTAAAAAAAAAAAAACAATAAAATGGTGCACTCGTCTGTTTGGCTGGTTTTTATTCGATCGGAGCAACTTGTGCCTTTCATTGGTGGAAAAAATATGGAGATAAAAGAGAGAGTCGAAAATGTGATTAAATAATGGGGAAAATATTCGTGCGTGCATGGAAATTTGGCGAAGAAACGGAGAAACGAGAGAATTATACGCGAACGTACGTTCGCGTTCCTCGTTCGTTATCTCTTGCTTTTTTGTCACACTCGCGCTTTTTTTTTTCGACTCGAGAGTCTCTCGTGCTTACATCGTCATATTTACACTTTTCTACACGCCACTCCATCTCCCTCTCTCTCACTTTCGCGGAGGTCTCGTGTTTCGAGGCTCGAATTATTTGGCCGGATATTTTTTACGCACGATATTTGATGCTCGCCGAATCGAAACTTGTCTTTTCTCTCTCTCGGTGTTTTCTGTTTGTGTCTGAAAAATTTGAATGACTTGAGAACGACACTGAAAACAAAATTTTGTTGAAAAAGATCGATATTTTGTTGAATACGTTCGACTGAACGTTCTTTTTTAATAATCCTCAAAATTTTAATCGTTCCTTTCGTACATTTCGATGACTCTTCCTTTAAAAACCAAATATACTGTCAAAATAACGAAAAATTTTGAAATTATCAAAAAATATTTAGTTTACCGTGTTCAACAAAATATCGACGATTTTTAACAAAATTTCATTTACAATGGAGGCATGAGAAATTTAGTTTCTCTCGATATCGATCGATTTTATGAAATTTCTTGGTTTGAAGCAGAGAATTTGATTTTTCTTTTCTCCGGCCTTTGGCTAAGAATTTCGCGATTTTTTGTTAACGAAAACGCTTCGCCCGGGTCTCTCCAGATTTTTCTCTCGCTTATAGCTCGTCAGCCCTGCCGAACGTTGAATAGGAAAAATTTGGTTGAAAAAAATTAGAAGCTTTTCGCGTACAGACCCGAATAACGACGATACCGTACACAGAACGAATCTCTGATGGGAAAAGCTTCTCGCCAGCAGCGCATATGCACACTGCAAATTCGTAGACTTTGGCACGCGATGTTTCCCAGCAACTTGCTGCTCTAGACTCTCCACCCTCTTTCCTTTCCTTTTCTCTATTCTTCTCTCTGGCGGCACTCCGTGTTCTCTTTCTCCCGGTGGCGAGACCGCCTCTGGCTCTGACCGGAAGTTACCCCCTTGTACTCGGAAGACTCGCGGGCCAAGAAGTCTCGCAGTGCGGACTTCCGGTAACCGTTTCCGGTCAATCTATCCACATATTTGCACATGCACAAACACATATCCCCAACTCCCCCATAATATCTACATATTCTACCCTTGGATAGCTAACCACAAATGTTTGTATTTGCTTTTGTCCGTACAAATTTAAATTCCTCTCTGTTTTCGATGATATATCGTTCTTCTCCATAAATATCTGTGTTTTTATATATATGTCTCTGGGTGTATCTTGGCGTACATTCGTACGGGACGTGTTCCACTTTAATTTTCTTTTTTTTTTTGTTAAATGGAAAATTTCGCCAAATTTTGAGTGTGAACCTGCTTAATGAAATATTCTGGCTGAACGGTGAGAGATACGAGAAAAATGCATAGGACCGATTTTGTAGAGCGTACGATTTTGCACAAAAAAGTCCCCGCGAGTTTTTGTCTATCTTCAATAATTCGATCCTCAGAATGGTTTTTACATTTATTTACACTTTTAATGCTTTCGCAGAATCGTCCAATCGTTCGTAAATTCTTGCTGTAGCTGTACATGGTATTTTATGCAGATTTATATTACTCGTATGCACATAAACGTCGTGTAACATCTAGACACATATACAGACTCGTGGTTATAAACATACGACTATAAATTGTGGTATTAGTTGCTCTCATGATCCTCCTCTCGATATATATCCATACAACACCACGTGCCATTTACTACCCTCGATCATACTACCTCAACAATTTGCAAGCCTCCCGGAACCCTCCGCCTCTGCAAATCTTAACTTATTCGTAAACTCGATGCTTCGTCCTCCCCTTTCTACTCATTTTCGTCTTTATACACACCTTTATGGCTTCTCCCATATATATATATATATATATATACACATTTGTTGTTTCGTGATTGTCGACAATCAGTGAAACTGAAACCCTACTCCGTAAAAGCTTCTCCGCACAACTCTCTCTCTCCTGCCGCTCCTGCCAATCGCCCATATTCTCTTCCCTCTCCCCACCAATGATGCTGAAGTTTGCATCGTTGTAATGCAACGAAATTCTGTTTTTTCTTGAGCACAACTTGTTATTATTATTAAATATTTGGTCTGGACGATAAAATGATTCTCCCTTGCGCGCCTAAAAACTCAATTGACACGAAAAATTGCTACAATTTTCAATAATCCAATAAATCATCAACGGATAAAATATTTTTCGTTTAATATCAACTTTGCAAACTTCAGACTCGTACCACCATGACTCTGAAGTTTGCAACGTTGAGATTCAACGGAATATATTTATTCTAATAATTATTTATTGAATTTTGAAAATCATGACAATCTTTCGTATTGAATTTTTCGGTCGCAAGAGAACAATTGTTTTTTCACTCAGATGCTGTTTTTTTTTTGTTTTTCAAATTATTTTATCGACGACCCCGCAGCACTGAGGGCTTTTGCGGTGTCTATTCGTTACCGCATCGGGCAAGCCCCAGGCTACGTGCAAATACGCCTATCTTTAACCTCGTGCTCAGATAATTCTTATCACTTGCTTAATATCAGCTTCCTCGTGGTTCACCCAACGCGGCCAATTTCTCTCTCTCTCTCTCTCTCTCTCTCTCTCTCTCTCTCTCTCTCTCTCCCTTGGTCTACATTTTCGAGGCTGCAATTGCACAAGATTGAGCGATAACCTGCACGAAACTGCATATGCACGTTGAAAATTCACGTCCATATTGTGGGGATAGAAAGACTTTTTTTTTTTTTCTCTGCATTTTTGCACCCAATTGAAATTTTCAGCAATGCCTGCGCTCTCGTGATTATAATCAGAGCCTTTTATTCTTTATCTATGTTTGAAAAAATTCTCTCGATACCAAGACGCGCTTTGTGGATATAAATAATCGATAAAAAATCATTCGAAGCTTTTTAATGAAAAATTAAAATTGGACGATTACGATAGCTCGCGATATCGAGAAGCAAAGGGACGGGGCGCAGAGAATTAAGGGGATGAAGCGAAACTCGAGGAGGTTTGGCCTCTGCTGGAAGGTCGTTTGTGACGTTTGTTTACGTTTGTTTAGTTTTTTAAAATTTTTTTCCTATACGTCGGTGAAAGAAACTGCTTGCAGCGAGTTTGGTAACGAGAGGATTGCCTCCTATCCAGCAGTGTGTAGAAGAAAAAACGAAATTGCACGTTTCCGAAATGCGCAGGGGTGTTTGGTAACCTCCCCGCGTCGGAATAAATTGGAACTGTCTTGGTCGTCGACGTGTTACGCCATTTATTGTCGTTTGTTCGATATACACTCTCGAAAGTGTAACTGCGTGTGGCATGCGGAGCACAGCACTCTTGAGAGAAGCAAGGGAAAGAGAAAATGCGGGGGAAAAGGGATGCGAGCAGAGAAAGGGACGAGATGAGTGACATGAGTGTCAAAGGAAAAAGGAATGAGTTTTTTGTCTTTCGATACCGACGAAAGACAAACAGTCTCGAAACTCTGCGATTGTTTTTTTTTTAATTTTTTCGTATTATTTGTGAAATTAATAATAATCACCATAGTCGCGAATGAAAAAGTATAATATCGATGGATATCCGAACGCGAATATGCTCGAATATCTCAACGATCGAAAAACTCCTTTTTACCCTCTCGCCGTACGTTCCCAACACCCACCCTCACACACTCGTTATACAAGGGGCTGAAGAAAAATACCCTCCGCACACCCCTCTTTGCCTCCTGCTGCACAGCACAGTCACGACGATAAAAGGCTTGCTGCCCCGCCGCGACACGTATATACGTCGCGCGTTGATTCTCCATAAATAAACAACCCTCGTAAAAGACTCCCTGGAAAGGAGGGACGGGGAGGGACGCCCAGCTCGAGACTTGGACGAGAGCAACAGGAACACTCGAGCAGGCCCAATACTTTGATCAGCCTCTGCTCTCGCACACCTCGATCTCTCGTTCGGTTATTTCTCTCTTTTCTTTTGTTTTTTTTTTTTTTTCAATATTTTTAACTCTCATTTTTTTCCTCGCTTCCCACTCTCTGATAATAAAAAGCGAGCCCGTACGAGGAGCTGGAAAAAAGGATATTTTAGTAAAAAATAAAAATTAAAAAACGATGAAAAACACACACACACACACGGGCTGCCACACAGACACTCGGAAATAACGAAAGAAAGGGAGAGAAAAAACAAGTACGAGCCACGACGAGAGACGAGGACGCGACGAGTCGAGGAAACCGGAGATGAGGCTTGCTCCTGCATGCAGCATCCCACACCTCAAATACATTTTTTTATATACGTCTCTGTATTTTTTTGTTTTTTTACTTTGTTTGTTTGCTCCTTCGATATATATGCGTGTGCGGGGGAAAAAAAATTGCCTGTATTCGTCGTCGTCGCCGCGGGAACGGACCAAGGGGTGAAGGGGCTCTCGAACAGAGAAGCGTATATTGGCGTGAGCGATACAACTGCGGAACGTGAAAGCTACATCGCGTACTGTACTATCGACATTGTGTGTGTGCCTTGTGATTGGTCAGGAAAATAAATTGGAAATGCCAGGGTAGTTATACAACCCCCGTGCTCGCTTCTCTTCGATCTTCGTTTTTTTCTCTCTTTTTTTTCCTGTTCCTCTTGCTCTCTTTCCATCTTTTCGCTTTTTTTCTTTTTTTTTATTTTTTTTATCTCTTTTCTCAACTCCGCTGTCGGATAACGATGCCATGAAATCTCAGTGTGTGCGTCTGTGTCTATTTGCTATTTTGTTGTTCGTACTTTTATTGGCTGTTTTGAAGCTCGCTGGTCAAGGGATCGCGGAAAGTCAACGTTGAGAAGAGAAATTTTGAGGCCTTTTTTAAACCACTCGTCACTGCCGCCCATATATCGTCGTCGCGGAATTTTCATGTCCCGCGTCCGAGCATTTGAAATTTTTAACGATATGCCTTTGATCAGCTTGTTAGGAATTTTTGTCTCTATGTGAAAATCAATTTTTTCACTGACTAGTTAGTTTTTTTTCTCTCCTGCCCCCGGATTCCCTTTTGACTCGCAACTCCCGCCAGCCTACTTGAGAAAAAAAAGGGAAAAATGATTTTTTTTTTTTTTTTTTCTTCGAGTCTCTTTCGCGGTGCGGAAAAAAACGACGAGGCTGCGGGTCGCAATATATGATGCGAATAATCGTATCGAAGATATTCGTTGTTTCCGAAGTTTTCATCAGAACGAGCAACAGACGAAGAGATGACGGTAAAGAGAGAGAGAGAGAGAGAGAGAGAGAAAGAGAGAGCGACGAGAGACTAAAATAAATTGGAAATGCGTGCGTCGATGCGCGACAAAACTTCTTTCCTCGCGGTTTTCTCTTTCGAGCTGCTTTATTATGACACACGACTCGCACGTGCTCCTTTCTCCTCTCCACTCGCTCTTTCATCCCCATCGAATGAGGCAAACTTTTTTATTATCCGCGTGTTCTCTTTCCCCTGCTTTTTCGTCTCATCGCATTATTCTTTTTTTTTTTCTTTCTTGTTATTTTCTGTTTTTCCTTTTATTTTTATTTTGTGTTCCTTTTTTTATGCGATCAAGAGTTTCTCTGTCGTGTGTACCGCTCCTCGCGGTTGACCAAACTCTCTTGATTCTCTCACTCTCGGCCATCCCCAATCTCATTGAGATACCAGACGCTCGATGAGGGGCGGAGACAAAAAAAAACACAAAAAAAAAAATAAATCTGTCGACATCTTGGAAGCTGAGCAGCGCGCGGAACCAAACACTCGACTTTCCTCTTTACTATTTTGTTTTCTTCCTATTTTTCAACCAATCTGCAGATCTTTATGAACGCAAAGACATTTTTTGGGAACATTTCCACTGCGTGCTCCATTTAATCCGCGAGACGTACCGAGGATTGTTTTTTTTTTCTTTTTCATTTTTCTTTTTTTTTTTTCTTTTTTGAGACAAAACGACGGAGCTCCCTCGTCTTTTTATATTGCCAGAGGAAAAGTTTAGGAACGCAGCACCCTCGAAATTTTGAATATTTATTTAACGCCGAATACAATTTTTTCTTCTCGGTCGCAAATCATCTCGCTCGCGTTTCGTGTCCTCTGGCTCTCGATTCCCTTGCCTCGCGTCTCGCCTCTTTGCTCAACTGGGAAATACTCGATCGTGGTGTTTTTTTTGTTTTGTAATTTTTTTTTTTTTGCTTTTTTTTGCCACCAAACGCGCATGAATATTTAAGGGATGAAAAAAATCGTGTTTGAGAATGAGAGAATAAAAAATGAAAGAGGAGAGTCTTTGATGACAATGAATAACATCGATATCCCGGGACCACCGACTCTATGGAGGAAACGGACTTTGCATAAACTCGTTTGGGTTTCTGTTTTGTTTTTCGCTTTTTTTTTTATCCTTCTCGTCCCTCCTTTTCTTTTTACCCTTGCCCCCTCCTCCCCTACGTTTTTTTCTCTTCTTTATTCCTTACGTTTTTGCCTCTGGTTTTGTCGACGGTATCGCTCGTTTCTCCGACGATTTTTTCGTTTGTCCGGTTCACTCGTCATCCCCTTTGAGTCTTATCTCCTCTTTCGACATTGAACATCCTCTTCGAGTCTTCTCTACCGACCGAAATACCCAGGGACGCTTTCCAACCGATTTGACACCGACAATGCCACGACCTTACGCCCTTATTCCTTATTTTTTCTTTCTCCTCTTTCAATCCTTCGTATAACTATCAGGCTACGATCCTCGCCCTTGATTCATGAATATTCCGTGCCCTCTAACCTACCATTTCATCATCCTCTTGCCTTCTCTTTCATTTTCTTTGTCTCTCTGATACTTTGGCCAACACTCCACACCTCACCTCCAACATCCTTTTTACCATTTTCACCCCCGCCTGCTGATTTGTACACTCGTGTTTTTTAAAAAATCCCTCCTCCCTCCCTGGTGCTTTTTCTTTGTCCTTTGACCCGTACATTTTTCCTGCGATCACGTCGCCTTGAACCCTCACATTTCGCAATGATAATTTATTGTTTTTTTTTTTTAATTCGAAAATCTCTAGACTGCAGCTTTTGAAACAAAAAAATTCAACAATTTTTTTTTTAACGAAAACAACTGTTTGGAGTCAATTTTTATTATTTTTTTTTATTTTTTTTTTTTTCATTGCAAAGTATTTTCTTGTATGAAATGAAATGTTGAGGGAAAAAGCTTCTGTAGAGGCGATTTTGTCTTGAGATTTTCGGGGGAATTGGAAAAAGTTGAAACGCGTTCTTTTTCCTCCAGGACGAGGATCGTATCGGTATTATAGAAATTCCTGGACTGCCTTGTACGCTTTCACGTCCAAACTGAAAGTCACCTATTTGCAGGCCAAGATCTGAATGCTGCGAAATAATCCGGTTTACGTATAGATAGGTGCTGGGAAATTCGCGACGAATTTCCAATCGTCAGATTCCTGCGTTCCAGACGCCAGAGACACAGGCGAAAAATCTATATGGACGGGTGGCACTTTTTCTTTCTTTTTTTTTCTTATTTTTTTTTCTTTCTTTTGTTTCGCTCCTTTTGCTCGCCACTTTTTACGTCCCTCTTACGAGTTTTTCCCGTGGATATACATGTGGATTTACATGCATAGCGGATGTACAAATGGCGACTGGTCAATATACTGGAAACTTGGGTTTTAGGCTGATTTCCAAGTCGAAAAGTCTCGTAGGAGTCTTTAATCTTATCCGTTCGTCCCAGTTGGTGGTTTATCGGAAATGCTGCTTAAAGGGTTGGAGATAGCCCAAAAATTTATAGGACCAATCTTTTAGAGAATCAAATTTTCTACAAAAAAGTTCCTTACGACGGTTTCGAAGTCTCGGTAGTTTGATCTTGAGAACGGTTTCAAGTTAACATGGGCTTCGAGGGTCCCAGCAGTAATTTTTCAATCCACTCTCGGGAATGAATTATTCAAGATAGCCAAATTCCGCCGGGAACTTTTTTTTAGCCAATGATATGCTCTACGAAATTGGTTCTATGCATTTTTTTCCTATCTCCATCCGTTTTCACGGAATGTTCGATGAAAGATACCGTATAATCAAAAATTACACATTTTTTCAATTAAAATCAGACCAAAAACTTTAGTTAATAAAATTAACCGATCAACTTTACAAAATAAAAGGATTACGCTCGAAAATTAGCTCATTAATGAAAACGAAAAATTATGATTTCTGGTTTGCGCGGGAGGAGAATGTGGCAGAACGTTGAAACGCCACCAGAAAACTAGCTTGCCGGACGGAACTGGAAACTCTAACGACAGTAACGACTTGTCCAGTTCCAACCCCTCAATTGCCCACCCCTCTGACCTTAACTCGTGTAAATTGTGTGTACGCCAACGGATGTACGTCCCAGCACAGTTGAATCCTTTCTTCTCTCATTCGTTTGCCTCTTTTTCACAATCTCGCTCTCTCTCTCTCTCTCTCTCTCTCTCTCTCTTTCGTGTCCGACAAACGACCTTGTCGCCCTCCTCTCACCCTCATCAGGATTCCGTATTTTCAATTAGACGCTGTGAAGCTTCCGGGGTTGGGGTTTGACAAGGCGGCGAGAAGGGTCCAACTCACATTCCCTTTTCACACGAATCGCACTCTTCGCTCTCTCTCTCATTCTTTGTCTTTTTTGCTTCGTTTTTCTCATTGCCAGACGATAAAACGAGAAGAGGAAAATGAAGGAGGTTGAAAAAGGTCAAGCGCTTGTTTGCGTTGACAGTGTTTTGAGTGAGCTTTGCGGAACATGATGGAACATGAAATCCTTTCCCCTTCTCAACCCCATTCCTCTCTCCGGTATCCCTCCTCGCCCCCTATACGCCCTTCTGCTGGTCTTTTCCCTCGTGCATGTGTTTCATCCGTTGCATTGTCCCATTCCCATCGCTATAAGGGGCTGCTGTTCGGTGGTTCGTAGGGACGCTCGCGCGAGGGGATGGCTTGTTGCTCGACGATGCAAGCAGTAGCCAAAGGGACGACGCCAGGGACTCTGCTAATTTCCGTTTCCGTTAGGAGAATGACTTCCGGTGAATCAAGAGCGAGAGAGAGAGAGAGAGACGGAGAGAAAGAGGAACTATGTTTCCTCTCTCGTGTGTCTGGCCAATCACGACCCAATGGTGCACTTTGGTACACGGAAAGAGAGACAGATTCCATTGTCTTCTCCATATATGTGTATTTGTATGACAAACCTCCTCTCGATAAGGCGAACGCACTCATCCCGGAAGACACACGACATGCTCATATGACCTCTGCTCGCAATCTTTCAATAAACTTCAATAACTTTCAAGGCAGGAGGACAACTCTATATTCGCTATTTCTCTATATTCTTTAATAACTCTGGGTTGACAATCTCTGTTCTCAGATGTCTCTATTCTTTCAATAACCCCCTTCGGAATGTTTAATGAACTCTATTCGTTAGTAACTCATCATTCGTTATGATGATTCGTTAGAATCATCATTTGGCCAACCAGACATCTATCAAATTTACGTTTCCTTATTTATTTTTGATTCTCTCTTGAATATTTATTTATTGACCTAGTAATTTCTCTCTCTCTCTCTCTCTCGCTCTCTTTCCCGACTATTCAGTATTCGCTATTTCTCTATTCTTTAATAACTCTGCGGTGACAATCTCTATTCTCAGATGTTTATATTCTTTATACAAATCCCTTCGGAATAACTCTAAATTTGAATTTCTCCGAATTTCGTTGCATACGCCAACGATGCAAGTTTTAGCATCATTCGTTCCAGACACCTCTATTCTTAATTAGCTTTGTTCGTAAGTGTCTTTGACCATAATTACGAATCTGCTTTTTTTATCTTATGGAATTTTTCCGATGACTTTTGCACACTACACTGAAAATAAACTTGCAGGTCAACTGGAAAGTTGGTACGATTCGTTCGTCGCTTTTTTTCATTCTTTTCCTTCGCCCTTTCGTTTTGCCTAGTATTTTTTTTTTTTTTTTTTTTTTTTAAGAAACTCTGCGGGAATAAATTACCAAGTATGATTGGTACAGTACGGGGGCGTATATTGCTGGACGTGATGGAAGTGAGTTGGGGAGGAAGCCGCGGCCCCTGAAATATGTATGGAAACATAAACGCGTTTTTCACACACTCCCCCCCCCCCCCCCCCTGCGCCTTTTCTATATTTATACATCGACGAGCCATTTCCATGGGGCTTTTTATCAAATATTGATCATCGATCGTGGGGGGGGGGGGGAAAAACCTCAGCAACATTCCTTGCGTTGCAATTGACGACGCGAATTCACCCTGAGAAAGGAAAAAATAATGGAAAATTCTTGTTTTTTTCGAAGATTTTTCTTTTTTTTTTGTTACTTTGTTTTTTTTTTTCTTCATATTATTGCCTCCTCCTCTCTTTTCATCTTTCCATCCCGTACACCCCTCACTCCTGCCGTTTCCGTATGGCAGGAAATGTTTGAAATTGCACGTTAATCCAGAAGAAAAAAGATACAAACCTCACTAACTTTTATCGCGCTTTTGAGATTCAAATGATACGAACGAGAATTTCGAGAGAAAGCGAAACAGCAGAGATGCAACTACAGAAATTTCTCGCCTTTTTTTTTTCTCATTCTTATTGCCATCATTGAATGGGTTCTCGTCGATAGTGCCACAGACGAGAAAGAGTGGGCAGGCTAGGGTTTCGAAACGCCAGGAGTCTTGAGGTTTTTAGAAAACTCGCGTCGCTCGTCCTCGGAAAATGCAAGCTCCGTCCGACTCTCTCTCTCTCTCTCTCTCTCTCTCTCTCTCTCGTGAAGCTTTCCTTTTTATCACTGGCTCTTCCCTTTGATGTTCCGCCATCCTCAAAAGCTTATTCCTGCTCGCCCCTTCTTTTCTCTCATTCCTATACAAATATCCCGAGAAAGCTTGTCTCTGTACATACATATACATTGGCTATTTACTCGATCATAGAAAAAGCTGACAAACGAGAACTCTCGCTGTCATTTTGAGCTCGTGCTCCTTTTTTCTCTTTCGTTTATTTTCCCATGAGGAACTCTGACGTTTCGAGAGAGCTCTTCGACCATGCTCTCTGTCTCATTCTTTCTCTCTCTCTCTCTTTCTTGCCCGATCGCATCCATAAACAAACCCGAATATCCATTTTCGACATTCACCTCGACGAAGAAATTGTCCGAAGCCTCGAAGTCTCTCTAGCCGAGCCTCGATCTTTCCGAAAGAAAAACTATGGACTCGATTTTCGCTCGCTTTATATATGTAGTTGCGAGCTTACGTTTCTCAATGCTTTCTCATCGTCTCCTGCTGCTGCCCATGTCCCATTTTCATCCCCTGCTATCCTCACAATGTTTATGAATGAGAAACGCGAACAACCCTCCGCGAGAAGGAATCTCTGCTATAGCTGCTCTGCTCCCCTTGATCCACTCTTTTCTCTGTACACGTTTTATTTGTCCATGGCTTTCTAAAAAGCTCCGATCTCTCCTCATCTCTCTTTTTCGATCTCTCGACTCGACGAATCTTCTCTCCAAACCCTCCCCTACCGTCTCCAACTTCGATATGCCCACTTGAAAGTAAAAACTTTCGTTTCTTTTTTCTCCAATGCTACGTTCTTGCCTCTCCCTCCTCCCCTCGTTGCCTGCTTTCTACGCCATTCGTTTCTTCCAGCTCGCTCTCAATCTCTCGGCGTTTTCGTCGTATTTTTATCTACAAAAGCGAATCTAGTCGGTCGATCGAATAAGAATCGTTAAATTTAATACGATTTTAAATATTCATTGCGAGGAGGGGACGAAGGTGCAGTCGATCTATACGGCTCACCTCCTTTCCACTATTTTATATAAATTCATATTATATTAATATATATATAGATGCATTGAGCATCACTCGTGAAATATTAAGCCTATTTACCCAAATAACATTAATCTCAGCCACGACGTTATGTACTTCCTTATATATATATATTTCGAATTGAACATTTCCATTGGCCAGGACGAGAGGCAGAATTCGTGGCGCCAAGCTTGCTCGAAAGCCCATTTCAGCCAAAAGTTACGCCTTTTCGTATGTTTGGCTCATACACTCCCACGCTCCCGATGTCTATGGCAAGTTGTACATACAGCGAAGCGTTGGCTGTTGGCTGCAGAATCCGTACGATCCGAACACAACGCTATTGTGCACCCAACCCTATGAGTTATTGCCCCTTCGCTCTTGCAGCTTATACACTGCATCCTCAACGATGCCTTCCCTCCCTCCCTCCCTCCCTCCGCCCTGCAACTTCCTCACCCGCGCAAATATAATTCAGCGCTCGCCGTACTACGACTTCCTCCGCCGATGCACTTGGCCCTTCGCGTAGACTCCTCGCTATACCGCAGCAAATGAAGCCGCGATAAGAATCGACTCCCCCTTCCCCGGAATCGGCACTCCACGACGAATAGAGAGTTTTTCGTTCGGACTGGAGAAAAAACACTGTTTTGATGTTGCAAATGATTTTGGAATAATTTATTGATCAAATGTTGAATATTTTCAATGTTTTTCTCGAGCTTACTCGCGTCGTTGGCCATTTTGTTGGTGCGTGTGTGCGTTCTCGCGTGTACGACGCGAGGGGGTTTCGTTAAGGACGCGAAAACGGAACGAAGCATCGTGCAAATATTTGCCTATTCCTCATCCCCCTCTCCTTCCCCCGCCCCCTACCGTTTACATGCCCTTTACCACCGAACGAGCCACGTAAAATTTCGTTGATCGTGCGATCTCGCGCGATGGAATGCTCGCAATTGCTCTGCGGCCTCTTTTACCGTATCCCATCGCCACATCTTTTTACCTTACTCACCGCCTAGCACACCGGAGAAGAATACATAAAAAATGTATGTGGCCCAAGTTTGGCCAGCACGAAAAAGGAAGTCGAGCTCGGGAAATGGGAAAGATGGAAGAAGGAAAAAGAGAGAGACAGAGAGAGAGAGAGAAAGAGAGAGAGAGAGAAAAGGCGAGAGTGAAGTAGCATTAGGCTTCGGTGGTGTACGATAAGTGGCGAGTTTTAATTTCCACAGGCGGCGAGCTGGTAATTACCAGGCTCCTGCTATACCACGGCCAGGGCAATTTCACGGTTTACATGCATACTTAATGATACCGGCTTTTCTCCCTTTCTTCATCCTCCACACTGCGCCCGCGCGCGCTTTCTCTTTTTACCTTCTCCTCCACTTATTCCCCTTGCTCCTCGTTCTCTCTCTTTCTTATTCTTTTACTGCTCTGCACATAACACGAGAGACTCGGGGACTGCTGTGGGAGGCAAAGCCGAGGAGCACCATGTTAAGCCCTCGTCGTATATACATTATCAAACTCCTCCTCGCACTCTTCTAATGTGCATGCCTCTTTAATATGCGTTTACGATTTAAAACAACCCTCCGCCCACTCACTCGGTTGCACTCCCACTGCCTGCTGCTGCTGCTGCTGCTGCTGCTGCTTGGGAGGAGGTGGATGAGGAGGAGAAGGAATAAAGTTTAGGAACAGGCTCTTGGCTCGATGCTGCTGCTGCCGCCGCCTTTCACGGTTGCGTGATCGTCAACCCTTAAATTTAATAATTGATAATCGAAAGTCTCGCTTGACCTCATCCTCCCTCCCAGGCTAATGGGCTTGATGAAAAGTTGCCAAAGCACTAGAACCAACGGGAATAGGAGAAAAGTCGTGGGAGGAGGCGGGAGAGGGGCGGGGGGCAGAGTTGTGTTATTGCGTTATCTAAATTCATATTACCGCGTTATTGTGCTCTATGGAGCCAAGAAAACACATTTCGCTTCGCTGCTTTTCCTCTCTATAGACATATGCATGTATGTAAATGTTTTGTTCGTATATGTGTTTCTTATACGCGCCTATAAATGCTCGTGTGTTTATTTATATATATATATATATATACCAAGCTCTGTACTCTAGCCTCGGCGGCTCTTAAACCTCGCTTTTACGATTCGTTTATCGTCCTCTTTACGGTCTCGCGCCATTTAATCTTAACGATCTTTTCTCTCTCATTCTCCACACTCACGTACGGAATTTCGTGACTTTATATCTTTTTCGTTTCTTCCCGTTTGTTTTTTTTTTCGCTTCCTTTCTCTCGCTCTTTTGTGCTTTACTCTTTTCACTGTGCCTGCCTCCCTTGCTCGAATCGCGTTTGCTTCGTAAATTTCTTTCGGCTCTGCTGGACCAATATGCCGAGACAAACCGTAGCGCTAAATTTACTACCGGAAATGAGTGGCCGAGCTTGCACAATCCTCATGGAAAACTGGTCCGGGGCGTGTGCAATCTCAAGTGATTCGCAATATTCCGATTCGTTGTATCCTCACGATCCTTTCGGCACACTGAGAAAATAAATTTCTTGATACAACAAAATTTGTGTTGAATCAACAAATCTCGCGGTCACGGACGGCGAAAAAAATATTTTTTTCATTTGATAAAACAATTCAGTTATTTCAACTGCCTAAAAATAGACAACCCATAACTTTCAACCCACAGTTGGTTCACCCAACAACCCAAAAGTTGATCAAACTGATGATTTAGTTTATACAACTGAAAGTTTTGTTAAACAGAACGCACGGTATTTTTTTTTCTTAATCTCTCAAGTCAATCGAACATTTGGTCAACCAGAGTTCGATTTTGTTATTCAAACGACTTAATTTGGTCACAATAAAGGACTAAAGGTGTTGAAGCATCTGAACGACTGCATCAGGATAAATTGATTGTTTTGACCACCAAAGTTAGTGTCACAACTACATATGCGTTCACCGCAACATTACTTTTTTTGAATCAACAAATTTGTAGCAAACAAATTGAAATTTGTTGATTAAACAAATTTGTTTTCTCAGTGTACTGCCTGCTGAGCTGCTGTCAAAGTTTCAGATCTCTTGGAGTAACCATGCGAAATTAACTCGCTTCCATCGTCAAGAATCTCGAAAGCTCACTCGAGCCAAGCTCTTAATTGACTCAGGCTTATAGAAATTAGCGGCTTTTCAATGGAAGTTATCCGGAATGTTGACACAAAATGCTCGGTCGTTTTCAAGAGGTTAAAATCTATGGGAAACTTGATCGGAATCCTACTTGAGTTTAAAGCCACCACGTGGAATAGTTTAACGAGCTTTTCTGGACAATGAAAGCCACTAGGGCGTTTCTGATGTAGCAGAGGGAGTAAATATGGCCGATGATTGGAAAAATGAGCGTGAGAAATCTGGTGGAAAGATTCATTCCTCAATAGCTATAAAACTTGAGATAAGAAGATACGGGAGGAATGCTCCTGCAGTTCGCAAGCAGGGCAAAGGAAAAAAACGTCGATGGATATTGAATGACGAGATATATAAAGATTGGGACGAAGGGCTTGCCCGAGAATCGGAGAAACCACGTCGTCGTAGATAAAAGTTTGGAGGATGGCTTTCCTCGGACGAGTCCACACGAGAATCCACGCTCCCGAGGAAAACGATGGAACAAGGACAAAGAGCAGAGTTGAGTATCGATAGGGGATGAAAAGATAGTTGGGAGTGCATGGGGCAGAGGGGGAGGGGGGAGGCTAGAATTCCCTGGAGGGTTACAGTTCGATTCTTTCGTTCGGGGTCGTTTCAGCCCTCCTTCCTCCTAATGGTCCACCAGGAGAGCTGACCGTACGTTAAAACTCCCTTGGGTCGCTCGTGAAAACATCCCCCCCTCCCAGCCTCGTGTCTCCGCCGCGTGACCGCGCCACCGTTCAACTTTCAACCATATTCTTCTTTTCTCTCACACTCGAGCTTCTCACCTCCCAGCAACGGCTTCTCGATCTGCTCTCCCGAACCCTTTCCCTTGCTACGCCGCGACCCATCGTGGCAAAAGTTACACCATTACGTCCGATGGCCTGGTAAAGATCGATCTCGAGGAAAAAAAAAAAGAAACCATTCTCTTCGATATCCTCTCCCCCTTCTCTCTTTCCTCCCCATCGCCGAATTGAACTACTTCGTACTGTTTATTTAGGTTTTTTTTTTCACCTCGGATCAAGAGAACTCTTAACCAAAAACTTTACTCCCGCTTGGTACAGAGGAAAGCTTGTGTATCGAGCAAGTTAGAAAACAATGGAAATGTCCGATTAACAAATGTACTTGTTCGGATTTTCGAGTTTCGTTGGATCAATCTTCATATTTTTTTCTACGATGCTCCTTCATTGTTTCTCACGTTTTCTCGATCGTATTTTGCGATTTTCAAAGTTGATCCCCTTTGATTCTCTTCTTGATTACAAAACGATTGTCGCTTTGTCCGGACAATTTTGGAATTAGATTCTCGAGTGGTGACAATACCTCTTTTCATTGCATTGTCAATTGTGCGGAGAATCCATTGAGCATCTTTGGAGCTTTGTTTAACAAAAGTTTTGGTTCGATTCGGATAAAAGATTTTTTTAGGATCGTGTAGTAGTGCGTAACCGAATGCCGAGCTGGTTGATAAACGATCCAAATGGTAGCAAGCTCTCCGCAAACCCAAAAGTTTCTTGGGTCGATGTAACTGCTGTAAAGGGAATTTCAGGCCAACGAGATTCAAGCTCTGTCATATCGAATTATTCCATATACGTAGTACACATATATTTACACGAATGTTTGGGTTCTTGAGCGTATACTCGCCCTTAAGATCGAACACAAATGGTTTCCATTCCCAGTTACATAACCAACAAACTATTTACCTCAGAGTCTCGTTCTAAGCTCATACATGCGAGTGTGCCCCAATGCTCGTCTTTCAATTTCTCTAGAGTAACCCCGTTTGCTTCGCCTTGCATCCAAAGTAACCGCTCTCCTTCTCTCTCCTCTCTGTCTCTCTCCCGAGATGCCTATCTGCTTCTCCATTCTCGTAACGCCATTATATGATGCACGCCCGTACCAACAAAACGCGCGGAGGGCTTAAAATCTTGCCAAACGTTGGATATCTCTAGGCACCAACTTATAGACGATTAATACAAGTTCTTCGAGGAGTTTGGAAAGGAGAGACCCTCCTGCCCTCTACTGGAATGAGAACTCGTCCCTTTGTTATCGAGTCTTGAACGTTGCATGGTCCAGGTGCTTGCCATCACAGCCCTTGCTCTCTCTCTCCCTCTCTCTCTCTCTCTCTCTCTCTCTCTCTCTCTCTCTCTCCCCCGTTCATAATGATGTGGCACAGGGAGAGAGGAACGAGAGAGAAAGATGAAGTTTGTGGCTGTGAAAACAATGGAAGACCGGAAGTCACCGTGGAGAGAATCCCTGATTCCGAATTCGCATAGTTCGAGTTTGTTGCAAATTGCTCACGGTGTACCTTCGCATATATATATATTAGTCGCTGAAATGAGAATCACCTCGGAGAAGATACGGTTTCACGTGTATTTCTGCCTCTGCTATGACTCTTGACTCAACTATCAATTTCCCTAGTATTTTTGTTAATGGAAGGAAAGATCATTATGAAAAGAGAAAGAAACGCTTCTGGATTGGATTCATGTTTATTCCTTAGATCCATTTTATGATTCTTAACTTGAATTTTTTGCATGACGTTCCATTTTCTTTGACGCATTTGCACGACTGACTATAAATTCTTCTTTGATTCATTCTTCATAGAGATTGTGTACTACATGTATGACTTACAAATCCGATTGCCTGTACAAACATCGCGTTGCTCGCTCACTTAACACGATTTTCCATGCACATCTTATACGACTCCCTTCTCCCTCCTCCACTATGAGTTTTACATACACATCCGGCTGGTGAAGTTCACTGCGGTTGGTACATTTCGTTTTACCGCGGTACGCCAAGTCGTTTTCCAAGCCTGCATACGAATAGCTCACTGAGCTCTATAACATTCGGAAATGTGTATACGTACAGGCTGGTACAAAAACTATCGTCACCTCTTATGCAGCAGATTGCTAACTGTTGAAAATACTCGCGAGAAGCTCGAGCATGTAATTCCGAAGGGAAAAGTCCTTTTCCATTTTTTCATACGATTCGTCGTTCTTGAGATATCCACGATCGTACAGCAACATGGAAAAGAAGTTTTTTTTATGGGAATTACGCGATTCAGTTGCTGGACAACTCGGAGATAAAAATATAGACTTTTCGTACTCGATAGCTGCATCGGTTAGTCACTAGCTTCTTCACAAATAGCTCCAGTATCGCTTGAGCATCGTAATCTCGTAAATTTCAACTTTGAGCGTGTTTTTTGAAATGACCTCTACGCAATGGTGAAATGTATGTACCACAAGGGAGTTAGTCATAATGCGAGAGTTTGCCACCTCGTTGTGCAGCCTCTCACGACCACTAGACTGTGTAAACCTCGACCAGAAAAAGGTTCGTACGAAAAAGATGATATTCCTCGGTTATATTCGGCATGCCCGCAACCATGTGACACGACCAATCTCCACTTTTCTTCTCACGCCATCTAACTCGTTTATTTGAACCAAGGTTTATTTTTTTTTTTATTTTATTTTTGTGCCTTTCTGTCTTTATGGAGGAAATTGAAATGGAATAACATTACGCGGAGTGATCTCGATTGCTCGTGCATGAACGTTCGATCATCGCTTTTCACCAGAGATTTTCGCTCTCCCGCTATTGTGAAACCTTCGCGTGACCGTACTAGCGTATCAATTAGTAACATTCATACGCGAACGTGATATATTCTATTGTAAGTGAAATCCATGTAGACTTTGAAATAGAGGAGAAATAGAGGAGGATTAAATAGAGGATGGAGGATTTTAATGAGATTATAGAGAAGGTTCGAATCGTATATTTAGTTGAAAAGACTGGCTGACATTCATCGAGGTTAAAAGAGGATTGGTCCATGAACATAATTAGACGGTTGCTATTCGTTGAAAAAGGTAGTCGTTGCTGAATCCGTTGGTGAGAAGGAATTAGTCGCGGTGGATAGACGATGATGATGATGATGATGATGATGATGATGATGGTGATGGAACTTTGTCCGAGCAAGGACAAGCCGAAATCCTTCCATTTCGCGTGTCCGTCTCTTGACTCGGTGTCGCCTTTCTCATCGTTTTGGCCTCCCATGGCCATGGCGTTGACGTAACGAGCTCGCATTAAGATTGAATCGCCTACCAGCTCCCTCGTTAATGTTCCCATCGTGGCCTATTATGCCATGCCAGTGAGACCTTCCTACCACGCTGGAGAAAAGATCCTCTTCCCGATTCTCACCCAGGGATGCTGGCTCAACCTTTACAAAATTTTCAACAAACCCTCGCCCCATCGTCCTGGCTCTCTTGGTTCATCGTTGCCTCTCGGCTTACCATCCAGTCAGCCAACTCCTCTTCTATGCCATTGTTTACTGTAAACAATGATTAAAGGTTCTCGCGGAGCAGGGACACATGGTTGGTGTCTTCTTTTTCATGACATCAGAGAAATCTTGATTACCTGCATCCATCCACGTGAGCTGAGCCTCGTTACACTCGGGTTTATACAGAACCACGAAGCCCTGCCGAATTGAAAAAGCGACGTTTAGCTCATTCCCTTTTGTCCACACTTTCTGCTCACACTGGTTTCTGCTGGCTCCAATCTTTACGCGGATCATTCACAAGAACTATTGAGTCTTTATGCAATTGAACAAAAGGAAATGTTAGGCTCGATATCGTGGAAGAGAAAAGCAGGTCGTTGCACCATCAGCCTCCATATGCTGCCACCCCATCGTTACTTGTTTCTCGCCTTCTCTCTTTACTCATCGTCCTGGTGAACGTGCCTCTGGTGAAGCTTCCCCTTGGTGTCAGGAGGTTATTTATCCTGGTATTTCATACAGAGCTTCGGCAACACTTGCTCAACAGTCTCTTCTCCTTTCAGCCTTCTTTTTCTTCTAACCACTCGTCTATCCTGCCTTGAAGAGCCTTTACTCTGAGCAGGTCCTACTTCTCAACGGGGTGCGCTTCGTCGGTGGTTGAGTGCTTCATGCCTGAGCACAACGCGTCTCGTTAGAAACTCGAGCTTCCTATCCACACTCGATCTTGTCTTCCACTCTCCCCCCCCCCCCCCCCCCCTCTCTCTCTCTCTCTCTCTTTCGCTCTCGTTTACCTCATCTATCTTGCCTCGTTCATCCACTTGCCATTCTCTTGGCGGCTGCCTCAAGCCTCCGGCTTCAGAGATATCCAAGTCGCCTCCAGCTTCGGTCAAACCCACACCAAGAGTTTTCCCGTGGTGGAATGGATTGAGCTTGCCAACTTTCGACCATGACGTTTCTATAGCCCCTCCGGCCCTTCATTTCCGGGGTCATTCTATCTTCAACCCTCTCTTTCTTATCCTCATTCTCCTGGGCGAACAGGAATCAGCACGCAGTAGCAGATCCTCCCGCGAATAGTACGAAACTCTCCATCAACTTGTTGTCTCTCTCGCTATCACCTCTGCTTCCTTTATCCATTGCCTCATCTTCATCCGCTCCCGCGATCTCTCCCATTCTCTGCCTGCTCACCTCCTTCCTTTTCACACATACAATTCATCCTATACGTCATTGCTCACTGGCTCGAATTTCCTTCTCATAGCATCATCGCGTCCTTCCCCTGATTCTACTTCGCACAATGCGAGACTGGAAAATTCGTCTTGCCCCGTGGCCTTTTCTCGTCTCGCTCCTGCTCCCAATGACGAACGACACTTGGCCAAACTCCTGATTAGCCTTGGAACTGTACTCTCCCGCAATGTGTTTTATTCTCGTTCCATCTATCCACGCGCGTACGACGTTGAATCCTGTCCCCCTTTTTTTCCTCGAGATTCAGCGTCATTCATTCTTATTCCTTCACCAAGTTTTCTTTCTTCGCTTCTCAACGACAAAAGTAACAAGAGACTTTCTTTTCGCAATTGCGAAGCTTCTTCTTTCTTTTCTTTTTTTTTTTTTTTCGTCGCATTCTTCTCTTCTCATGACCTGCCTGATCCATCTCCATCGCGGTTCTGTTTCTTTCTTCCTCCTTCCACCTTCTCATCTCTAAGCCCCATAATCATTTTTCTTTCGTGACTTGACTCCGAAATCACGCATTTATTTTACCTTCAGCCTCCCTCCTCCTCCCTGCCGCTAATTTCGTTGGGACAGCTTTTGCTTTCAAAAGTGGTCGCCACCCGGAATCGTGGAGTCTGTAACGATGCCCATGGGAATGCGCCAGATTAATTAATTCCCAGCTACACAGACTTGGAATCAATGGGGGAGGGGAAGCCGCCCTATCGCCTTCTTGCTTCAAGGCTATACCCACCGTTGAGCTCCAGTGGCTTCCTTGATGAGAAGATCAAACCGCACATACCCTCCCCCTACGCGCTCCTTCCCTTAACACCCTCGACTCGACTTCCCACGTTGTTTCTCCAACAACCAACCTCACTCCCTTCAAGCCCAGATATACCAGCCTAGCACGTAGCTCATCTCTGACTGACGGATATTGCCCTATGTCCTCTTCTCAGAATGTGCAAGATATCCATCCACATGTCCACTTCCGGATATGTGCCTGCGTTGAACGCTTACGCGGCTCCAACGTCATTCGTAGCTTGGATCCCCGGGCACTTGCCCAATCTCCTCGTAGAATTCAACTTTTGGATTCTTTGGATTCAAGGTCATATTTGGGTGGGAAGCATCAATCGCAAATTTCGCACTATATGGCACGATCTAGACATCATGACACTAAGGGTTCTTGTTGTCTGCTGCGAACCATTGCATAATGGACAATCATGATTGCCATTGACTAACCCACTCAAAGGGCCTTGCCAGTTTCCTTGATATTGAAGAATCCAGTAGAGCAAGGTGTCCTTGTCGGTCTGATGATGATGATCATACGAAGCTACACGATAGCTTTGTATTCCTAATGAGATGATCAATCAATGATGATTGTGGTCCAGTAGATCGAAAGCTATGATACTGCTCATCGATGGCTTGGGAATTATGTCAATTGACTTGCATCTTCCGGTCGGATATAATGACCGGAAGTTTAGTTTTTTACGATATTTCAACAATTCATTGATACAGAACATGTCAATCTGTTTTCAAACTCTTTACAACGGGGAATTTCGAGAAAAAGAAAACAAGAATGATAATTGCGGCGAAGAGATACGGGAATGAGGAAAAAGATTCTTTGGCATACGTATACGTGTTTTCCTCGTGCGTCTATTCAATTATTGCCGAAGCAAGACCAGACCGAACTCCTGCCTTGTTTTATGATCTTTTTCTCTTGCTCTTCTCTATCTCACCATTTTCCATCCTCCGGCCCCAATGTCCCTGAAGCCGGAGGCAAACTCGTTGGCTTCTAGGATTCAATGGCCGAGGAGAACTCGCTCGTTAGCGAAATGGAGTTCTTTTGCTCTCTCTCTCTCTCTCTCTCTCTCTCTCTCTCTCTCTCTCTCTCTCTCTCTTTGGTTCGACTCCTTCTCGCTCTACTCTGGCTTCCAAGTTCCAAGTTGCGTTACAATTTTTATGAACCAACCGCCACGAAGTCTAGTTCAACTTTTGCCTTTTCCCTGAGCTCTTGGCTGGACTCGCTCCTTAAATCCATCCATCGCAAACAAACGTGGATATCCTCAAATATATAAATGTGTTCAACGGGAGAATCACGAGGGTCTCGGTGGTACTACCACACACTACGAATAAGGAAGGGCTGGCGTGAGCTAAACGTCACTGCCTAAGGAAAGAAACAACTTCAAGTCCTTTTGCCTACCAAGATTGGATTGGATTGAGTCGTATACTCTTTCCTTGTCATCCTCATGATGCTGCTGAAGTTTGCATCGTTGGAATGCAACGAAATTTTGTTTTTCCTTGAGCAGAACTCGTTATTATTGTTAAATATTTGGTCTGGACAATAAAACGATTCTCCCTTGCCGCCCAAAAACTCAATTGACACGAAAAATTGCCACAATTTTCAATATTCAATAAATAATTAACAGATAAAATATTTTTCGTTGAATATCAACGATGCAAACTTCAGAGTCGTGTCATCCTTTCTGCTTCTTTGCTCTCCAGTGCCTGCTCTATGCACTTGTCGTGTTTTTTCACTCCCTACTCCAAGTTCACGCTCCACGCCTTAACGATGAGCTTAAAATAAATTCTTTCGATTCTCAATTCTTCTGCTTTTGTATCCCTTTGCCAATTTTCAAGAAGATGCAGTTCCCATGATACATTCGTTGTGTAACGTTGCGTAATTACAAGCCAGAAAGGGTGCAGTTACAATTTGCAGCTTGAACTCATTGTTGGAAAGTTGCGGGCTTCGCTGAACCGTCGTCCGAGTATTTAATGGGAAACGAACGCAGTTGTACAAGGGCTTGGACACTTTTCGACCTCGTCCCCTCCTCCCAGACGTTTGCCTCAATGTTTTGCATTCCTACGGGAATACAGATTAACGCCGTGACTACTTTCCGCAGCGCTTTTGCACTCATTGACCTATATTTCGAGCTCTTTGAACTTTACATTGGATTTTTGCGACACACAAATCCTTTGGAATTGTTATTTTGTGGCTGTCGGTTGGAAATTAGTTTAGCGATCGTATGTATTCATTCCGGAAAGCTTAATAAGCTTTTTCATGCGTTTATAAATATTGCGAGCAGGGATCTCGCATGGCGGGATACCAGAACTCACAGATTCACAGTAAATCGGCTTTTCAAGCTCTGTCTACGTTGTACTTATTACTCCCTTTTGGCAAATGAAGCTCAACAAGGTATTTGCTCAACTCTTGCCTTGCCTTGTCGCTCATATGCCAAAGGGCCAACCCTTTTTCCTTCTTTGGTTAAAATGAGAGACGGAAAATCCGACCTTTCCAGTTTGTCACTATGTACGAAAAAATGAAGAAAAATATTATTCCACCTGATACTTTTGTTATGTATTTATGAAATTTTGCTTTATTAACATTTTCAACATTTATTTCTTTCAATTCGATTTTTCTCGAAAAATCGTGTCACTATCGATCGAAATTTATTCTCGTTGACGTCGACCCTCTCGGTGAAAAAATCCTGATGCTCAAGAATGGGGATGGTAATCCGATGCGAGGTTGAGGGATGGATTACGTGTGTGGAAAAGGTTCGAGGGTGTGGGTCTTGTGTCCGGGAGTAGAAAAGCTCCGGTTATTTCGTGGACGCACTCCACACGCGTCACGGGCTCAGGGACACGCGTCTAACCCCATATCGAGACGTCTGGGGTCCTTAAAATTCAACCGCCCGTATAACCGCAGCCCCAGGCCTTCGGCATCCTTCTCGGTGGAGACGATGCGCCTGTCCATGTGCCTTCTTCTCTGTCCTTGTTGTTTCCTTCGTCCTTAGGCTCTTGGCCTACCGCAATCATGAGCATGGCCTGCTGCTATGTACCGAGTATCCTTCCTATGACCTTCATCTCGGTTCTGAACTAATATCGTGCCGTACAGTGTTTTGGAGATTTTGAAAAAATCGATATATCGTTTTTTTTTGGTTTTCGTTGTTTCAAAATCTCCTGGACTCGCTGTGGCCAAACACTGAAAACAATATTTTGTTGAAAAAAGTGGATATTTCGTTCGATACGTTCGACTAAACGTTTTTTTTTTTGAATAATCCCAAAAATTGTGTCATTGCAGCAAGAAATATTTTAGAAAGTCTCTTCGGAAGCAAATTTTTGTCGTTCCACTCGGTAAATTTCGCTGACTAATCCGTTAGAAACCAAATATACTGCCAAAACAACGAAAATTTTGTAATTATCAAAAAATATTTATTTTACCGTATTCAACAAAATATCGACGATTATTAACAAAATTCCATTTCTAGTGAACGTCACGTCAAAGGTCTTGTCAAACGTTGTGTCTCTCTTCCGCGAGAGTGATTTTCATTGTGTACTATTTTTTTTTTTTTTTCGTTGGCTATAATCGTCGAGGCACGCACACCCTCGGGACGAAGAAAATTGATATTAATACCATGCGAGCTTTATTACATTTCTCTTTCTCTTGGGATATTTCTCCGGATATTCTCATTCATCAACGAGACGCGTAACAGAGCTGCTCACGCGGCAAGCAACGCCAGTAGACTGCACGACGTACCGCGTGTAGAGAAATCTGCTCTGCATGAGAGACAGAGAGACAACGGAATAGACACGAGGGAGGATCAAGCTAAACCTACCCCTGGGCCTAACTTCAAGTCAGAAACCACAATGAGGCTCTTCGTCTCTCCCTCAACTCTCTCTCTCTCTCTCTCTCTCTCTCTCTCTCTCACCCTCCTGCTCCATCTTTAGCTTTCTCTCGGTGCATATTCCAGTGAGAAGGCGAGGTGGGCGTTTGTATTTCTGGACAGCTCAGTCTGGGAGAGTGAAATCTATGTGTGTACCTTAGGGGTAGACTTCCAAACAGACAGCCAACGCGATTTACCACGTGGGATAATTATTCCGTGATGTATAGCGAGTTTCAAGTCCCCCCCCCCCCCCCCCTGCTAAATTCAACGAAATCCTGGGGGGGCGTCGCTTTCCTATAAATAATCGAGACTCGGAAAGATGGAGGTGGAGATAGATAAACAATGGGGCAAAGTCGCGATCCTTCGCTTTTCGTATATATATTCTCTGTCTCGACTCGATACACACTGTAATCAACTTGGAGGAGCCCCCCTCCCTGCTTCGTTGCACCGCAGAGCCTGTCCCGAGGAATCTTACGATAAGAAAACACGCTACAACTTTCGGCCTCTTCCATCTCAACCAATTAATTTTTCCAATCAATTCTCGTATCAATCTTTTCTCGTTTTTTTCATCTTGTTTCTTCTTTTTCCGAGCAAAGAACACGAACAAGTTGCTTTTCACGTTGACTCGTGGATTAACCGAAAGGCCGCTTTCCCTCAACCCCCCCCCCCCCCCGCATCTGGACCCTCACGTCCAGTGAGCATGAGCGAAACAGTCACGTACGCTCTCTGAAGATCTTTATCACGTAACGAAGCGTTCTCTAGCTCTACTCCATCTTTTTCACATGCTTCAAAACTCTGCTTCTTCCAACTTTCGACTTTCTCTCTTTCTCTCATTTTCTTCGCCTCCTCTTATCACGTCTCGTTATTTTCTTGTTCTCCTCTGCCAGGCAGAGAGAGAGAGAGAGAGAGAGAGAGAGAGAGAGAGAGGAGGCAGAGGGAGAGGGAAAGGAGATACGGAGCTCATAATTTGTACGATCAGTTATGGCACGTGTTGAGTTGGATAACTGAGGAGAACCACAGACGGAGCTTTTCCATCGCACGTTCCTTCGGATAATTCACCATCGGACTAGCATATCCAGCAACCTATCAAAATTTCTATGGGAACGATCAAAACGTTGGTTAACTTTTAGGAGAGAATCTTTCGAAATTTATTTTTCAAGAGAAAAAACCTCGTGGGCCCAGCATCGTTTTCATCCACCGTGCCTCTCCGTAACCTTGTGGAATTGCGAGCCCAAGTTTATTAAGAAAAGTTGTTACAAATTGACTAAAGAACAACGTACTCTAAATTCAAAATTGTCCGAGGTAATCTGTATTTTTTATATAATAAACAAAATTTCGATAAAATTTAACGACCGATTTTTTTTGAAAAACTAAATAAAGCTTCTTCGATGTTACATGAAAGTGTATGCAAAGTTTTGGGAGGCTTCACAATTTATAAATGGAAATATTTAATGTTGAAAATTGCGACTTTTAACACATGCTTTTATGAGAAACTACCGAAAATAGTGATTTTTATAAATAAATATCTCCACTTCTACATGATGAAACCCCTTAAAATTGCACGAGCTGTTAGAAGTCACTATTTTCTTTGTATAGTGCAAGTTTAGAGGAAGTCTATCGATAGAAAATGTTGCATACAACGTCCTTAAGTGGAAGTAGGCAATGAAACTGCAAAAAGATTTCTGGTGAATCTTTTTGGCTGGTATTACTTGGTCAAATTACCAAATAGAAAAACTTTCTCGTCTTTACGAGTTTGCTTTGGATCGCTGCGACGAAAGGCCCTCCTCAACATATGTTTCAGGTGTTTTACTCCCGATGGCACATTCCAGGAAGATCTGGGCTCGGTGAAACTGACTCCCAAGATCTCGAGTACTTCCAAACTGTGCGGGCAAGTTGACTCTGATTTTTTTTTTTTTTTACTCGGGGTTACTGTCGAAAGAAATAGGAAGCTCATTTTTCGATTGGCGAACAAATATGAGATTGCTTTTCTTGGTTGGAATGTGTGTGCTTGTAAGTGTGCCCGTGTGTAGTTACATCGGAGAATATAATTTCCGGAGAATGCGGCAGTTGGCAAAGCATAACTCTCTCCCTTAATCGCAGGCGCCCAACGATCCTGTTTTTCCTTTTTTTTTTTTTTCCGCCACCCTCAAACGTTACTTTAGGAAATTGCTGGCTCCAAAGTTTTTTCGGATACAGGAGGAAGAGCCGGAGAGAGGCAAGACCAAGGCACGCAATCCCTTTTTCTCTCGCACTCACACTCTTGTGCTTGAACGATTTGTAGGGAACGGGATGCTGCCGCCAGTCTATTTGTTCTTAGTTGGAAAAGCAACGTATCTCTCTCTCTTAAGTCTCGAGACTCGGGATGAGGGACAGGTGCAATCTCTTTGCGAGCGCGGAATCAACTTCCGGATTGCGTCGTACTGATCCCCACCCCCTCGTATCTTGCTATAGGTACATGAGAAAATTCCTCTGCACACGTGGATTCGTATGTATCACGAAATGAAAAAGGGTTATTACTTTGCTCGGATTTCAAAAGTTGATTGATAAGATGCCAGATGCTCCCTCCTCCCACACCTTTTTCCTAACTTTGCCTCTACTTCATTTTCTTTGCTACCACGAAAGCTTCCTTACAGACTGCTCAGTTCTTCCGCAGACTACATTCCATCACAAGCTGCTGACTGGCCAGTCAGTCTTGTTTTATAAACACAAAACTTAAGGACGTTGTATGCAACATTTTCTACCGATAGAATTCCTTTAAATTTGCACCACACTGAGAGAATAGTGACATCTAATAGCTCGTGCAATTTTAAGAGGTTTCACCATGTAGAATTCGAGATATTTATTTATAAAAATCACAATTTTCAGTAGTTTCTCATAAGAGCGTGTGTTAAAAGTTACAATTTTCAACATTAAATATTTCGATTTCCAAATAGTGAAGCCTCTTAAAACTTTGCATACACTTTTATGTAACATCGAAGAAATTTTATTTAGTTTTTCAAAAAAATCGGTCGTAAAATTTTTTCGAAATTTTGTTTATTATCTAAGAAATACAGATTACGTCAGACAATCTTGAGTTTAGAGTATGTCGTTCTTTAGTCAATTTGTAACAACTTTTCTTAATGAACTTGGGCTCGCAAACCATTTTGTGTGTAAGAAAAACTGAAAACAAAAATTTAGATTCGACCGTCGCCATACAACGTCCTTAATCGCAAGATTCGATTTTTTTTCCAACGTGGTTACTGGACCATGGGGCTTCCCATGGGAGTTTGGTCTTCTTGTAATTTCATTGAAATACATCGGGTCGCCGGGTCTCAAAGACCCGGATCCATATTGCGATATTGGGTAATTTTAACCCCGCACCTCTCCCTCTAAAGCCCTTGCAATTTGTTCGCTGACCATCTATACTGCAAGGATATCGTGGCCTCTTGCGCGTGATTTTGTTCCGGAATCTTGATCCTGGAGCCAGATTCCTCGCTAACCGCGAATTGGTTGGAACGCTATGGTGAATGTTTGCTGCCATCTTAATAGGAGCAAGCTCCGGAGCAAGGAACCGCCTGCTAAGTCTTTTGTTGGTATAGGTGAGCACCTTCCACATAGGAAATTGCACTCGGAGCTCTCGACCAAAACCATCTGCCCTGTTAGCATGGGCTTGCTCCTCGCTATAAAGAGATACGGGCCAGACCCATAGATGCCGAAAGTCGTGGTTGCCAGCGAAAAGTGTAAAACGATATGAAGGGGAAAAGGATGCAGCAAGGCGATTGTCGTTGCTGTATCCAGCAACGAACTATCGCTCGTACATACCGAAGAGCCTCTCGGCGCGGTGTACGTCTCGCTGCTGCTGGTTACGTGAGAAACCTCCTTCTCAGCTAGTCGGGTGAGAATTATCTTTCAAGAGTATGGATCTTACCGCCGCGTTACCACCTTCTGGTGTTCACGTATTGTGCATCTAGCACGGCACTATCGCTACAGGAGCTGGGGCATGAGTCTTGAACTAGAATTCAACCCCTAACCGCTTCGTCTAGTTCTTCTCAGCTCTGCTGCTGCTGCTGCTGCTGCTGCTGCTGCTGCTGGTGAAGCTCCTGTAGCGGAGCTTTGGTGCGAACCAGCTGGTGTGGCGATAGTGATAGTCGTGTGGTACACTGCAAACTGCTAGCATAATTGCAGAGTCTTGTCATTGGGAACTTGCTGAAAGGGATGCTTCTCTCTTTCTCTTGCTCTCTCTCTCTCCCGGTTATCCTGCTCTCTCTTGCTGTGTGTCTCTTAACTCCTCGTTTCTCTTACCCTCCCGCCGCAACTTGGGTTTGTGCGAAAAGCCTAGCTCCCAATGCCCATGCTGTACACCTCGAATGAGCTTTGCTAGTCGAGCTTCATGTTTCCTCGCGCGTTTCAAGACTTTATATCCCCTTTGGCAGTCTCATCCCCATCACTCTATATATCTTCCTCTTTTTGTTTCTCTCCTGATGCTTCCTTTGTCTTTGCAATAACGGATTCTCTAGCGGCAAATGGCGAATGTATCAAACATCGGAATTGCAAGCCTTTTCGTAAAAGGCAAACTCGTTGCAAACGCACTTGCTCCTGCCAACTGTATATCCACACCTCATCTCTTTACATCCAAGCGTCTTCTCTTCAATGATGACGTCTCTGGCATCAACCACCAACATTCTACCGATCGAAACTTCTCTTCCTACCGCTAAACCGCGACTGATAATTTTCTCGAAAGTTTCTTCCTCATCCACAGACGCTGTACTATCCCGATGCCATTTCAGTCTGTCTCTGCCCTTTGAAATCCTTTCATTCGGGCGACTAGTCACCCTTCTAAACGATTTTCTCGTCAACAACGATGTAGCGCATCGTCATTCAATGTTTCTCTTTTATGATCGAAGTTGGCGCTTTGCTTCTCTGAATTTTGTCTCCCAATCAATCTGCCAAATGGGCAAATGCACGCGGACAAACGATTTATATTCACGGTCTCATTTGATGCGGAAAAAACAATTAATTTGGCATCGCGTCGCGGAGCTACGTGCTCATCGTGCTCTGCCCATGTTCTCACCATCATTCCTTAATGAAGCTTCCCCGACAGCCGCTTGTGGCGACGGAGAGCCTCAAGAAATTTCTTGCTCCATTCTCTCCCACGAGGAAACTTGGTTATTAGTCTCGACGTTTCGCGCTCTATCCTCGCGACAGAAAACAATGGAACCAACATCCACTCTGGCTCTTGCACGATTTATTCTTTCTGAAACGGACATCGAGCCACCTCCTTCCTTTGTCGTTTCAAAAGCGCCGTTTCGTCTCTCTCGAGAACAAAATGACGAGGCTTGTGAAGAATATTCTCCTTCGAGATTCTGTCGCCGTGCTAAAAGATATCGTGCGCGACAAATTTGCGCAATTTGCGTTGATGTTTGCTCTCGTTTTCTGTCGAAACGGATGAAAAAGGAAAAAGGAGAGGCGATGAGAGCGTTTGATAAGAAATATAAACAAAGCCTCGAAATTCTCGGGCTGCTCCGCATTCTTCTCGCGTTTTTGGCGTCACATTAACGGCCAGTTTTAACGCCGGCCACACATTTTTTCGTTTCCGCCACGCGCGGTTTATTATACGCACCGAAAAAAAGGACGCGGTTGACCGAACAAGTGTTTTTTAATGCCCTCCGTTCCTTTTGCACTAGTGCACATGGAATTTAGAAGACTCAACATTTATTCGCTCGCCATCCTCCTTCGCATGCTATAACCTCAAAAGAATTTCACTTATTTCTCGTTATATTTATTAAAGTTAACGTTTTTACGATTTTTAATGATGCTTAATAAAAGAGAATCGCAACATTCTGCACAGCAATAATAACGATGATATTTCATTCGGAGTTGCAACACTTTGAAAGGATGCGAAACACAATCCGTCGGGGAATCCCGTACAGAGAAAATTAAATTCGTTCGCCAAGCAACGCACCTTTTCCCACGGAAATCATAGAAATTCTGCTTTTCCGCTGGTTCGCTTTCCAACCCCTTTATGTGTACTCTTTGTCTTCTCCGCTCTCTCCCTCTCTCTCTTTCTCTTTCTCTCGCAATTTTGGCTTCACCGTTTTTCGGTCTCTTGCCTCTCGTTTCCTCTTTTTTCTTCTCGCTCTCTCGCTCTCTCTCTCTCTCTCTCTCTCTCTCTCTCTCTCTCTCTCTCTCGGTGTTTCCATCTTTCTTGCTCGACACACACGAGTAATCATCCCTCCGCGGTCCTTTCTCCGACTACCCCCGAGAGTTTGGCGCCCTCCTCGACGACTACCTTGACTCGTATATATATATATGTATATACGTTTTGCTCAGCGCTGCTGTGGTCTCCTCATGCGACGTCCCTTTTGCCACCACCTTGTGATGCAGCCGGCTCCTGCTCTGGCACTCGCGCTCAAGTATATTAACCGTTTTTGGAATTTATGGCTACTTACGGTTTCCCAGGGCTCACCGCAATTTTGCGTCATACAACTTTTCTCTCCCTCTCTCTCTCTCTCTCTCTCTCTCTCCCTTGCTCCTGCGAACCGCCTCCTTGTAAGCTCCTTTTTCCAGCTCTGCTTCCTTTCCTTCTTTCTTTTCTCCGTCCGCGTCTAAGACCAACCTCCAGCTTCTTTCTTTTCCATCTTTCTTTTGCTGCTGCGACCTACACTATTCCTAAAAGTCGATTTCTCGCTATTTGGATGAAAGGGCTTCGTTTCGTTGTACACGTGCTGGAAGAACCTCGAGAAAAAAGAAAAAGGAATACAAGATGCTGGAAAGGAAAGTAAAATAGCGAAACGCATTCGAACCAAGTCACATTGCTACTACGTACAGAAAGAGGCAAAGAGATTTGGAGAGCTTTTATGTGTGTGTGTGTGTGTGTGTGTGTGTGAGAGAGAGAGAGGGAGAGAGGGAGAGAGTGGCACTGGAGAGCAATAAGTGGAAGAGGCAGGGCTTCGACTTCTCGTTTCTTAGCACAGCAGCAGCGACTCTCAGGCATTCAGCCACTAGCTTTTCAACCCTCCGCCACACCCAGCAACCCTTTTGCCCTCGTGCAGCAGTGCAACGAAATTCTCACTTAGCTAAAGAGAGGCATCCACCTACTGGCTCGCACTCTCCAATCGAGCTGAACTCCAAGTCCTTCTGTCTCTGAACTCTCCATGTACACACGTTTCTCAATGTAAGTTGCTCTTGTGCTTCAGCTTGCACGGTTAATGAACGAAAAGGTTCCCTGGGGTGGCATATGTCGACCACCAATGTTGGAAAAACGATCCACCGCTTCTACTTTTTCTTTGTACACTTTGCCAGGGCCTTTTGATAACAAAACATTGCTACCTCGTGATCTGGATTAGTTTAACGGATTGTAAATTAAGTATTTTATCTGCCGAGCCTCAAAGCTGGTTACAACTCGAAAATTCTTGATCCAGTCCCTTCAAGATACAGTGATTGCTCCATTTATTCCTCATTAACTCAATTCCGCAAACACTTGCCACTCTCCCAGCTCCCGAGCCAATCACCTGCTTCCACCATGTCAACCACATAGAGACTCCACAGACGGAAATGACGCTTTGCCCTGCTACGAAAGTTTTCTTCTAAACCACTTTGGAGGCTTTCGTTGCTGCACGAACGTCGGAAATGAGATTAGATATTCGTTGATGGTCTTTGCCACTGAAGCTTTCCACCGGGACCAAAAACTTGACTCTCTTTTCATGACCGCAGTGTTTTCCACCCTCAAAACTCTCTCCGATTACCTCTTGGTCTATATATTTAGCTCAGGTGGTTTTTGACTCCCGGGAGGAAAGTGTCGGCCGGCTTCCCTCGCCCGTTGAAACGGGGCTCATCCAGCATCAAGCATTTTCCTCCTGCTGCACCCGCCCGCCGCTGATGCCACGTACCGCGCTCTTCTGCTCTGCTCTACACCATATACAGCACAGCAGAGCCCAACAATTTTCACTTGACCTCGGGACGTTGAACGCGAATGAGGTTTCGCGCACAACCCACCAAAAGTCACATTGGTTTACCTCACCCGGACTTGTGCCAACCACCACCACTACCACCGATAATCAACTTTCCTCAAAAATTATTTCCAACCCCTATACAACCTTCCAATCCTGTGACGTTGAAGTTTGCATCGTTGAAATGCAACGAAATTCTGTTGTTGTGACGGTGAACATTTTTTTTTTTCCAGTTTTCAATGTCAATGTGCTTGAAATGTCCCAAAACATCGAAAAATCATATCTAGAAAAAATATCCGGATGTGTGTGTGTGTGTGTATGTTCTGGCACTGTAAAATTCAAACGTTCGTAACTCGAGAACACAAGCTCTTCATTCTCTGAGAATTTTGTTGGGATTGCTAGAAAAATACGAATTGTACAGCATTTTGAAATTTTCAAAAAATGGGTGTCGACGCTGTAGCTTCCGAAAATTTTAAGATTTATTACTCATTTTTATTTTATGGATAGAGTATCATCATAGGAAGGTTGGTATTGAATTTGGGGAATATTCGAATTTTACGAAAATCAGAGTTTTTTGAAAAATCGTCCAACTGCTCTAATTTCGGAAAATTTTGTAAAATATTGTGTACAAGTCTGTACTTCCTCTTTACTTTCTAGAAAAGTTGTCAAAATTTTTTTTTTAGCAGAGCTCATAATTATTATCTATTATTTTTTATTTCTCAATGGACACGAAAAATTGCCAAGATTTCTAAAATTCAATAAATAATAGAAAAAATATTTTTGTTGGTAAATCTCAACGTTGCAAACTTCCGAGTCGTCCAATCCTCTCCTCCCAACCCGCTCTCTCTCTCCATCCTGCCTCCCTGTTCCACAAGAATGTGGCACATGGAGAGACTGGATGGAGCTGCTCCAGCAAAATTGATCGTGATTGGGACTGCGGCCACCAGACCCAACTTTTTCCCTTAAAACCCATAAAACTTGACAGCTCAGTGTCATGGGAAATTCTCGCAGGGATAACGAATGGATATGAAGAAGGAGAGTGTAGCTTTTGGGCGCGAGTCGCTGTCTTTCTTGGTCTTTTTCATGCAAAAATAGAAAGACATGGTTGGATATGATTAGCGAGGAAGCAAAAAGGGATTAAATGTTTGGAGGGTGTCGAAATTGAGGCTCGAGGATGAAAAACGTTCGCCTGATAGTTTGCTTCGGTCTCGGTCGAAAAAAAATAGAAAACCTGAGGTCACGTAGGGTGGAATCAATCCACTTAGCAATTTCCGGTTCTCCACTCGCCCTCCGAGTTGTTTTTCTTAGCCTCGCCGATACACCAAGACGTACATTTGGTTTTCAACGTCGTGGAAGAGACGGGAGCGCAGTCTACAAAGTTTCTTTCTTCGTTCGAGTCTCTTTCCGACTAGTAGTTCCTCGTGCACGTCGTGTTGTGTGTGTGTGCGTTTTCAAAAGAGTTTCCATCTCGATTCCAGCCTTTAATCCACCTTGCTCCAACCTCCAGATATCGTCTCGGGAGCGGCGGCCATTTCCTACAATTTCACCTATTTGGACGATATAACTTGCTGGAAGGATAAACACTCGATCGGTGCTTTCCCAGGCAAATACACTTGTCCATTGCTTGCTCGTGTTCTCCTCTCTCCGCGCTCTGCTCCCCTATACACGAGCCTCATCTCCTCGAGTACACTCCAAATGCTCTCTCTCTCTCTCTCTCTTCACCTTTTTCTCCAAATTTCTATCCGATAGATCGAATTTGAACCTCTCGAAGAAAATTAATCCGCTTAAACTCTTGCCTTCTCAAGATGTTCGATTTCTCCCCCTCCCCAATATTTGGAATATATATAGCTTGGTAAGAAATCGTACAGCAGGCAATCAACGTTATCTCGGACATCGAGTGTCTTCCAAATAAAGGAACCTTCCCGATGACCATCTTGATGCTTTTGCATCGAGGCTTCGTGAAGTCTAGGTTTATTATTATTATTTCTGAAAACCCCCATCGAGCCTGCCATGACCAAAAGAACAATTGCTCGAGCCCCACCAATCGCTGCTTTCTATAGAAAATGTATATCGAAACTCCTCCTCCTCCTCCTCCTCCTCCCCTTCGTCTACACCACTTTGGTCTTTTCTTATCCGATGAACGAAACTAAACCCTCAGCTTCAACATCTTACCCGGGCAAATCCTCGGATCTAAAACGTTACGAAAAACCATGATCTTATCTCTATTCCTCCACACGTCATACTTGTACGTGTATATGTGTTTGCACCCCTGCTCTGTACCGAGCAGCCAAACGCTCGAGCTCAATGTGTACTCGAGCATTTTCTCCTCCCTCTCCCTCCTCCTTTGGGTACTCTCTTCCTCATCGTTGACTATCTCCTGGAGATCTCATGGCAGAGGACACACTATGATGACGAAGACGACATCTAGATGCTCTCGTAGCCAACCGAGCTCCCTCAAAGAGCTCTCTCTATCTCCGAATCTCTAGCCAATTACCGTCCTTGCGCCCTTTTCAGTCTGCACGATGTTCCCTCGTCTCGCCAAAAGACAAATCTCTCCCGCGTTTATTCTTCCCTCTCTTTTCGGCATTTGCTCATCGTCGCAGTCTCTCCTGCACCGCAGCTTTTGAGACACTCTATATCTCCTTGCCTCCCTTTTTTCTCTTTTTTTTTTCTACTCTCATTCCTCGATTCTCTTTTGGAACTGCCGCCGCTGCTGCTGCGGCTGGTCATATCCAGAGCGGTTCTCCTTCCTTTCTGTCCGTCCGCTAAACATGCTGCCGAACGATCAAGACTCCTCGATCGTTTACCACTCGATATATTTTCTTTGCCCATATCTCGAGCTGAATCGCTCTTCACCGTCGCGACTGCTCTTTTCATTGACCATCGAGATAATTGCTCACGTTTTCTATCTGCGTCTCAATATTTTACTTTGCTCGCCGTATCTTCGATCCCGACGCGATCCAGTCCGGAAAGATTGAGAGCTCAGGAATCGGCGTTACGAAAGCAAGCTTTTCCTGTTGAATTCACAAATATATTTGAACAATTCTGACATTTTTCGATTTTCACTTGCGATCGAGAATTCTTTTCTTTTTTTTTTTATCCAAACCGACGCCATATTTTTTTTTTCTCTTGCTGCTGCTGCTTTTTCGTTTCGAATCCTTTGCAGCATTCCTCGGAGAGGAAAAGAAATGAGACACGGAATTCCCCTGGTATATTAGTCAACCCCGATAAATTTTGTTATACGTCAAGCCTGCCGTGGTAATTTAAAAGCAATTGGACGAGTTCATCCCACGATAAAGTCACTAGTGTAAGAAAAAAAGGAAAAAGAATGAGAGAGAGAAAGAGAAAAAGTGTCTCGGTTGCCGCGGTAACCTTTTCTCAGACTTTGCAAACTTTTTTTCTTTCCACTTGTTGGCGTGCTTCGTCCGACACCAGCAGTCGCTTCATTCGTATATCTCGGAGGCTCCAGACCCTTCGGCCACGCTAATCGACCATCAATGACGCAACGTGTCGATCTCACTTCCCAACCGATTTATTCTCCTCTCAAGGAAATATTTGGCATTGAAAAACTTTTGAAAACTCTGCTGCTCGTGCTTATTTCGTGCCAATTGAGCCTGTAAAATTGCTGCGATTTTTTTTTTCATTTTTCTCAACACAAAACCGAACGTTTGCTTTCAGCGACTCGATCCTTAATCGCTCGTCTCCAAGTTGCTAATGATTTATTTTTTATTTTTTTATTTTTTCATCCCTTGCAAATCGATTATCCATTATTTTTCCACGAAAAGTTGCAGTCTCCTGCATTCCTCGCACGACGACTATTAATTAGCCTCCCCATCCTGTCGAATAATTTTCTCGACACGTTATAGCAACTCGTTACCAAACATCTCTCCCTTTCTTTTTCTCCCTCTTCTTCCTTCTTTGCTTTTTTTTTAACACGATCAAGATTTACCACTTGTTCTCTTGTTACCGTTATCGAATCTGCAATTAAAAAACTTTCCACCAACTAATTTCAATTTAAACGCAAACTATGGACCTTTTTCCACTCGTTTTTCTTCTTCTTGTTCTTTTTCCTTCTTTCTTTGCCCTCACCTCATCCATGCCCCCGGTCTCGCTCGAGTCTTCTTCTCCTGCTGAGAAAAAATGCCACGCGAATCTATAGCCACGAGAGAAACCGATAGAGCACAGGAAGCTCTCTTCTTCCTTCTTTGCCAACTTTTCTTACCGACCCCGTTACGTGGATTTTATCGATTTCGCCCCCAAGGGGCAAAAGTATTTCCTTTATAAAATGACTATGCTGTTTGTGTGTATATGCGTCTGTGTGCTCCCGTCTACGTCGATGGCAAACACTGATTTACCATCAATCAAGTAAACATTGAATTTTACCCTCGTGTATATAACGTGCTCTTTCAACTTTTCTGCTTTCAGGTAAGGCGATAGATATTTCGATCTATTTTTCGAGTAGTGCTTCTTACTTACCTGCTTGATACATTCGTGAGTATCCTCCAACAAATTTACTAAAATGTTTGCAGCGTTGCTCGATTATTTATGAATTTATTGGCCATTGAAAAAATTGGCAAAAAAAAAAAAAACTTTGATGATTAACGACGATTCGATCGTTTGGAAATTTGATTTTTATATTTTAATCAAAGTTTTTTTTTTCTTTCTGCTTTTCGAAATAAAAGTTTGGGTCAAATTGACCCAGTACCTGCGATATTGAGCAAATAACTGTCGACCACGTGTTTACAGTTGAAATGAAAAATTAGAAAAAAAAAAAACTGTTTTCGGAAATTTTTGTATGGTAGAAAAATGGTATTGGAAATAATGCGATAATCGTGATTTAATGGAAAGGCGGTGGTAAAAGCTTGTAATTAGCTAGGCGGTCGTGGGGGTTAATAAGGATGATGATTAAGAAGTTCTCGAGACCACAACACTCGTCTATATACTCTTGAGGAGGGTGAATAAATATCTGTATATATTGTTGAAAGTTGGGGGAAGAAAAGCGTCGGTAAGGTTTTCTTCATTGGTTATCGCGTTTCATTCCCCTCATCGAATTTCCTTCGGTTTTGCCACGAGTGCAACTTAATTTCGAGTGTTTGTGGCTAATTCTCTATAAAGAGAGGGTGAAAAGTTGGAGTTGTTCAACAAATGACTCGTTAAGGATGAATAGCCTCGGCGTCATAAATTTAGCCCCGCATTTCACTCTTTGCCTCTCGGTCCCTTTAATTTTCCAAGCTTTTTATCGAGAGTGCGTTAAATCTCGTTGGATTGGTTGGCAAGATGGACTTTTCGGGGTTCGATTCCGACCGCAAGTAAGAACCGCAGCCACTCGACGAAGCTTGATTTTTGCGAAAACATCGATGGCGAACGATTGCAGGATTACGAAATTTCAGCTAGCGCTCAATGGAGCATGAGAAAGAGCATCGAGGTTAAGAGCCACACAAAACGTCTCATATATATTATAGAAGTCAGTCAAGTGAAGAGAAACGAGTAATGAAGGGGTGCCGGCTTAAGGGATGAAAATTCGAGGTTATATAGTCTCGTCGTATTTTCCCACCCCCTCAATCCTATGGAGAAGTAATTAAGGACCTCTAGGATAGAGTATTAGACGCGTGTATGTACCTCCTATTATTAAAGAGCAGAAGCCTTGATAAATGTTCGCTTCTGCCCTACACACTGTTCTCACATTTTCTTTCCACCCTCCTCTCTCTCTCTCTCTCTCTAAATAAAAAATAAATAAATGAATGAATAAAATAAATAATTAAAAATCAAATAAATTCAATCAATCAATCAATTTCTTTAAATTATTTCTTTTGTGAATCTTAGACGAGGCTAGTCCTCCACCCAATGATATTTTATGTATATTTTGCCTGAAGGCTTACGCCAAGGCTTAAAAATAATAAACCAACAATCAACAATCAATCAATTATTTCGTATTATTTCTATATTTTCTTCCAATGTTTTACTTTTTTCACATTTCGCAGTTTCACATTTTTGTATAATTTTTTATAGTTTGTATATTTTTACTTATTTATTTATTTTTATTAATTTCTTTTGATTTTCTGTTACATTATTATGTTGTCCTCTGCACTTTTCCCTCTTGCCCTATAGCTTGCCAGAGCATAATAAATATTTTTATATATATATTTTTTATTCAATTTTATTTCATTTTACTCACACTGCTCGTAATTTGCTATTTTGCTATTGCAATGCTCCATTCTATTGTATTATTTTTTTTGGATTCGTTGCTACTATTTGGTGCTTCGGTGTTTGATACTATTACTCAGCTCTCTGCTGTTCTTCACTGGGCTTCTAGACGTTATTTTGTACTCTTTCGTATTTTAAACTGGATCTCTCATCTCCAAATGTATTTCATCAATTTGCCACAAAGCTCGCTGGGGCGAAATAAATATATCTAAATCTAAATCTCTCTCTAAATCTAAATCTCTCTCTCTCTCACTTTCTCTGTCTCTGGCTCTCTCTTTTCCCGAATGCACAAGTGCTGTACTTTCTTAATTACGTACATTGCATTATTAAAAACGAGTAAGTAGCTTCGGCCTCGATGTTTCATTTTCCTTCATCCTTGCTTTGTACACGCGGGGAATATACACACGCGAGTTTTTATCCTGTAAACAGAATTCTCTCAGTTGCTGGGCGCTTGCTTAACTGGTCTGTGCACTACCGAGAGCCTGGGTTTTTTTTTTGTTTTGAAAATATCATTTTTTCGTTGTGTCAATTTTCTCGAGATTTCATTTTATTTTTTTCTACTTTTGTGTTTATTCAAAAATTGTCATTTTTATTCTATTCCGAGGATTTATCACATGCCCGGAAACTTGATGTAAAAATTTGGTCACGTAACTTTTCTACTTTTACATCGCCGTTTGTTTTTTTTTTCATTTTTATTTTTCCGAAAGATTTTTCTCTTATCTATAGCGCCTCGCGTTTATCTCCAACGATTTTTCCTTCTCTATTGCCGGCCATCATCGTTCTACTGATTATATAATATGCCGAGAAGAAATTGGGCAGTTGTCTCTCGGAGAAGTAGAAAAAGGCCACGGCGAGGGGGCAGGGTTGAGAGCGCCGCGGCGGAACGCGCTGAATGTAACGCGCTCCGTACCAGCAGCGACGGGCTGGGGGCTAAATTATGAACTGAAACTTTTCTTAACTATTATAAGCTCGTGTCGGTTGGTGCTTTTTCCAGTATCTCCCCCCCCCCCCTTCATCCTTCGCCTGCTCTCCGAGGAAGCTTCTCCAGTAGTCCGCGAAACGAGCCTTAAGCTACCAACCCCCAGTCGCCTCTCTCTCTCTCTGTCTCTCTCTCTCTCTCTCTCAGTCCACATTCACCCTCGTTTAAGAAACTCAAACGTTGAGTCTCTCTAGTCTTGCCTTTATATTCCTGGGTACTTAGCAATTTGTCAGGAAAGATGCGAATCTTTGGAACTCTGGGGGTTCCGCGCGGCGTGTTATCTCACTCAAGCCTCTTTCTCCTGGTTTTCTCCCTCATGAGGCAAAGTCCACCCTATCGCTCCAAAGTTCAATGCGAAGCAGGCGCTTCCTCTTATTTCCTCAAAAGCGTGAAATTCATCGAAAAATATTTGCCGGTCTCTCCTCTCTCTGGCTCTCCGTGAGAGGGTTTCGAGATCGGTTGTTATCGTGATTATTATCGTTTATTTATTAAAAACTGCTTTGTAATAAAATTAATTTATTATCGAATAAATTATTTATTTATTACTGCTCGGAAAGAAAAAATGAAATTAAAAATGTAAATTTCATGAGAAAACAAAATTTCTCATTGCTCTTGGTTTAATATTATTTGCTCAATTTGTTCGTTGCGCACATTACCGATGTTGAGAATCTGTAGAAATTTTTTTGCCTCCACTCGACACACTGCACGGATGCCGGAGGTTGAGGAGAAAAGAGAGAAAATCGGTGACAGCTCGTGTTCAAATAATTTAATCATTGGGTCTCTTTTTTTTTTTTTTTTTAGCTCTACGCACAAATATGAATTGTTAACGTTCTCCATTGTGAATATTCATGCCTTTTTTTTAACACGATTATCCGTGATTATTGTCGTTCGATTTTTTTTCTTCCTTTTCTCTCTTTCTCGCTCTCGCACTTTTGGTTGCTGGTGTTTTTTTTTTTTCGCCTCGTTTCAAACGCATCCCTCGAATGTGCACTTCGTGTATCGACGATTGAAATAATAACATTATTCGTTGTTCGAGGGAGAATTCGTAATTTTCGCTACCAGCTCTGTCGTATTTATGTGTACGGTCGCGTGCATTTTCATTCTCTATATGCCAATCCGCTGCTCGCTGCAGTCCCGATATCCGAGAACCGGAGTTAACGAAAAAAAAAAAAAACGTAAAAAAAAAAAAAAAAATGGGAAACGAAACAAAATTGACGCAGACCAAAAAGGGCTCCAAGCGTCGCGCGTTTTCATTCAACCCCCAACGTGTTCGGGGGTGAAAATGGGGTTGGGGGTTCACAACCCTTGACTAACTCGAACGCACTGTATCGTGATTTGCGAGACTTCGCGGGCCTCCATCGCGAGCATGAGACCACTATCGGAATCCATGATGGAATGGAACAAAGTGGACAAAAAGCCAGCGCGCCCGCGTGTGCATCGGACATTTCGACCGAAATTCACTGGCTGCTTGCATTTTCCATTTTTTTTTGTTCCCCCGAATTGTTGGCCAAGACATTTTCTTCGGAGTCCCAGAAATTTTCTAAATTTTAAACACGTTCAATGTTTTTTTTTTTCCATCAGAATTCGTCATGTTTTTTCATCACAATATTTATCCAAATTTTCATTTCATTTTCCAAGAGACGCTTCGTACTGTTTTTTTTTTTTTCAAATTTTTTCGGGCTGCCGAGAATCATCGTGAAATTCGATTCCCCGTGTAATTTCATCCACTTTGATATTCCGACGAAAACAAATTTGCGAATATTTGTGGGTCACCGAAAATAATTATTGGTTTTTGATTTTTTTTTTTTTTTTTACGTCAAATATCGTCGACGGGAGATTACTCCGTTGCGAATAATCCAATTGGTAGAAATTGAGGTCAAGTGAATTTACGCGTTGGTTTATAGATCGCGTGGAAACTTATAATCGCGATATCGCGCGCGGCGAGCAACGGATTTTTTGAAATTACCTGCCGTACGTCCCTCGTAGATCCCTCCAGCCGCGTGTACCGAGGCAGGAAAATGTTTTAATATTGATGAAAAACGGAAGAGCGTTACACGCCTCTAACTTCTGTACCAAAAGTTGGACATACGCCTTTATCATTGTCATCAACTGATGCATAATCCGCTTGGCACGTTTTGCGATTGACGATGAAGCGCGAGAGGCAGACCGTGGCCTAGGAAAAATCCCATGGCCTCGTGTATATTCCACAAAATACTCGCTCCATCCCTCTCCATTCAATTGCAGTTTATCGGCGTGTGCGCATGCAAAAAAATTTCCATTTTCTGTTGAACGATAAATTCCCATTCACTCGATGGTTTACACTCTCTAAAAATTAATCACCCGTACCCATGAATGGGATCCATGACCACGAGGCTCTCGAGAATCTCGAACGGTGTCGGAGAAAATTTGTCGAAAAACTTGTCGCAGCATTTCTCATCATCTTTTTTTTTCTGTTTTTACATTATCGATGGATTTTTGTTTGATGGATATTTGTTGAGATATATGCGGAGAAATAAAAAAAAAAAGAGACATCGGCAAATATTTATTCGACGTCGTTCTCGATCGGAACTCTTGAAATGTGCTTTATGCTTCTCATCCGATTGCCGGTTGAGAAAATTTAATCATCGATTTTTTATACTGGACCAGGAGACCCGCCGGCTGGCTTTTCACAGGATGCGAAAAGGAAGAAACGACGCGGGGCGGGGCGTTTTATACATTTTTCTTTTGCTTCTGCCTGCCGCTACGAAGAAACTCGCCTCCGCGGCTCCGCTGTGTGCAGCGCGGCGACGCGTCGTCTTATCATTCCTTCTTGTTCTCTCGTACTCTGCGATCTCGAATTTCATCCCCTAAAATCCAACCGAACGAATTTATATTCGTACGTATAGGATCGAGAGAGAGATACGTGTATATCCAAGTTTGGGCTTAAAGTTTGTGCAATTGGATCGTCCCTGGACTTTCGGAGGTAAAGACGCGGGTCTATCGAGCACGTAGGGGGATGAATTTTCAGGATATTGGAATCGGATTACATATTAGTAGTCGTTTACCTCTTTCTACCATGTTTCTTGCTTTACTTCTGCTAACAAGCATTTCCGTCCTCGACAGAAAAGGAGAAAAAAAAAAAAACACGTGCTCCAAGAATTTCTGTGCCAAATCGACCGGTTTCCAAACTTTTTTTTTTCTCATCTTCTTCCAACTCTGGTCAGTTAGACGGCGATAGAGATGAGGAATACTGTTCGTTCGAGATTGGACGGTCGGGTCAATTTGACCCGAGAAAAAATTGATTCGCTTTCTTTTTTTTTTTAAACTCTTGCCACCGTTAAACTGATTTTTTTTCCATATTTCCGCGAGCGCCGTTCCCTCAGTCGGGAGTCGTACGATTATTTTGAAAAAAAATGTCGGAAAAAATATCCACTCAATGTAAAGTTATGAGCTCGCAAAGTGACCCATGAAAAAATTGGAAAATTATTGGAAATCGATGGTTTTGGAATAATAATACGAAACGTGATAAAAAAAAATTTGTATCAAGGCGCGTCGTATGATCGAGGGTCAGAAATTGGTACTTTTCATGCTGAGTGACTCGTCCATGTGTAGATAATGTGTCAGATACGTTTGTGCTCGCTTCCATACGGATTTGGGAACGATATAGTTGGCCGAGAGTGCGCGGTGCAGGGGGGGGAGAAAACGCGTTTGGAGGAAATTGAGTTTATCGAGGATCGTGAAGCTCGTGACACCGGAACTCACCCTGTGGGACCTCATCCGCGAAACGGACGTCTTAAGCTTCGTATATAAATATATAAGGATTAAGGGCCAGCTTTTTTTTTTTTTTTCTGAAAACATACATTTCTATATATATTTGTTTCTCTATAAAAACGTATGTGCGCAAGAGGGCACGAACTGCCCAACTCCGATCTCTCCAATTTTGATTTCCAACGAGCCGCGACCAATTGCCCACCCCGCCGCGACTATATTCCCCCGCCTTGCCACCCTCGAATCCTCGTCCTCCTCCCGATCGAGTTATCTCGTTCTCCTCAATCCTCCGGAATCGACCATCAGGATATCCTATTTGTCGAGGGTGGCTTTTTTCCATTGTCAAGGTCTGTCGATCGACTGGGAGAGTTGGGCTCAAGGGTCAATGTGAACGGGATGAGAAAATACACAACGAATAAATGTACATAACGAGAAACGGGCTTTTCTTGGACGAACGAATAATTGCCGGAGCTCAAATTCCAAACTCGCCGCATGAGAACAGAATTTTTATTTCTTTCTTTCTTTTTTTTTTTTTCCATGAAAATATGTTTGCTCGGGTTTGTTTGGATTTTTTTTCTACGTATCAGGAGTTTATGGGAAGATAATCTTCTCCGGAATGAGCTGAAGGATTAAAAAGATGGTCGCAACCGAGATTTATTATGGGAATCGTTAATAAAATCTTCTTGGTAACGATTTAGTCAGTTTTTCGATGCACTGGAGACCAGAATATTAATAATTTATTATTATCCCAGTTTTTCCATCTGTCTCGAGCTCCTTTCGATTAATTCATTATTTATATCGTTGGATTCAATGTCGTTGAATTATTTTTCGAAAGGGTCAAACAGATCGAGAAAAGCTCACGATTTATTCCAGCAAATCTGACGTTGTTTTTCATATTTTTAATTATCTCATTAGTCGAGCTTCGAAAATTGAAATTATAACAGCGAGTTATAAATTTCTCAAACGTCATTACTCTGAATTTACGATCGGAGTGTGTGTTAATATTTTTGGAACTTTGGTCATAGAATTTTCATCAGTTTGATGGCTCTCTGGACGTTACGAGAAGAGAAACGTTCGAGCAAACTATAAATTCTCCAGCCCACGACACTCATCTCGATTGTAATGAAATTTTACGAAAATGGAGCTTTCTTGTTTAATCTGATGGACGTCGCTCTTTATGTGTATAAATAATTAAAGTCTTAATGAGTGGAAACTAGTCTCTTTGGCTCTGTCAACTCATCCTGAACCTTTGCTGCTCGATGCCATCTTCTTCTGTAAACTTGTGTCGTTAATAATAACAACGAGGGATATACCGACGACGTTGAAGTTTGCAACGTTGATATTCAACGAAAAATATTTTATCTCTTAATTATTTATTGAATTTTGAAAATTGTGCCAATTTTTCGTGTCAATTGAGTTTTTGGACGGCAAGGGAGGATCGTTTTATTATCCAGACGAAATATTTAACAATAATTACGAGTTCTGCTCAAGGAAAAACATAATTTCGTTGCATTCCAACGATGCAAACTTCGGCATCGTATATACCGTAGTTTTTACTACTCGTCGAAATCACTCGGTCCCGCGACATGAAAATACGAAAATTTCGAATAATTTATAATTAAAAAATGCGAATATTTCGATTGGCTCGTTCTTGCAGGACTTGACATTGAAAATTCGGGCGTAAAATTAACAAGGTCGTCATCAGGAACTATTGAAAGTTGAGTAGGTCTGAAAAAATCGAAATAAACGAGGCAGGTGGAATTTTTGATGGAAATGAGATGAAAATATTGAGGCTGGAGACAAGGGAAAAGGGAAAAGTGTGACAAGGGTAGAGTGACGTCACGTATCGTCTCTAGTCTCCTCATCGTTCGAGTCAAAAAGGTAACTTCTTGATAGGACGTCGCGCCTCGACACGTGTCCTCGTCGCGTTTTCTTTCCTTGGTTTTGCTGCTTCTGTTTACTCACATCCATACAAGCGACTTTTCTCTCTCTCTCTCTCGCTTGTCGAGTATAATGTGCTCTCGTATATTTTGATACAACGCGCCATAACTCGATGGGACAAGATAAAAGATGGCTGTGCGAGCCTTTTGAAGGATCCTTGGAACGAGGAGGATGCGGGACTTTATGCGCGCACGGTGACTCTACGATCTCGTAGCCTCAAAGATTCTCCATTGCCCCCATAAAAATGTTTTCACGACGATAACATATTCGAACAAAGTTGAAACAAATTGCCATGAAATATCCATCAACTCGTAACTCGTATATGTTTCTGACGAGCTAAAGATTCATCCCGACGCCAAAAAAATATCTTTAGAAATGAAAAAAAAAAAAGAAATATAGACACAAAAGCTATCGAATAACTCTGCAGCGCGTTTGATTCAACTTTTGGTCCCATAAGGGTGCTCTGGTTCAGGGGTTGGTAGCTTGATGAAACGCAAAGACCCTTGGCTCTGCTTCATCCCTCCGGCAGCAGCAGCAACAGCAGCAGGGAACACGAGGAGAGAGTCGTCGAGGCTGCTGCTGGGTGCGAGACTTTAGAGATTCTCGTTTGGCACTTTCATCATGCAACCGAAGAAAAAGTGCACCCAGCCGTTCATGCAAGAGAGTAGACAAAAAATATGTCTGGAATATGGGTTTGAAACGCAGTGATTCCTCGTTCTCTCCCTTTCCCATCTTTTCACCCACGTTTGGGTCTGCCATACCCGCGTTTCGACATTCTCCATGTGTGCGCGTATCTATACACTTGGCAAAAGCTGCACATAAGTGCATCGCGTCCTCGTCGTCGTCGTCAGGGTGTTGGATGATGAAGAAGAGCGAGAGAGAGAGAGAGAGAGAGAGGGAGAGGGTTGAGGATGAAGAGCGTTGAAGCTCTCGCGGAAATCCGAGTGCCGAGTCAGCGGGATTCTCACTTCTCCGCTTCCCCCGCAGGCCATGCTCCCGAAGCCCTGCTGCAATCGTTCGCCGGGATGAACTGCTTAACCGAAAGTGAGAAAGGAAGCAGGAAGAACGAACCAGACGCGCGAGCAGGCAACGAGCGGGTCGTCGCTCAGATTTAGATAGGGCGTTTCAAGAGGGTAGGCAAACGAGGCAGACGCGCCCTTTGCTGCTGCAAAGCATCAGGCGACCACCTCGAGAGGCCTTCGACGAGAAGGCTTGAAAGGGCGCGAATGAAATCCTCCTCTTCTTCTCCGATCCGGCGAAAAGGGAATTTTGCTTGATCAAACAATCGATGGCGGTCCGAACTGCTGTACGAACCAACCATCACGACTTTCCCATCATTTCGAAGCGAGCCCCGCGTTTGCATGGTTACGCTCGCTAAAAGCTTGAAAGCTTACTTATCTCTCTTACCCTAGTAATTATTGTCGATCAAACTGTCCTGGAAAGTGCAGCCATTGGCAAAATCCTCCGGAAACATCTAGCTCGGAGGCCCTTGATGAAGAGACCGCGCTTGGAAAGCCTCGCATCCGGTTGGAAGATTGATAAAAAAGAAAGAAAAAGAAACGAGCGGTTGGCGGATCTCCTCGAGTTACAGCTGTGGACGTAATTCTTCAAATAGTTCAATTAATTTGTCCCTTTTGTTGCACAAAACTTAAGGACGTTGTATGCAAAATTTTCTATCGATAGAATTCCTTCAAATTTCAACCACACAAAGAGAATAGTGACATCTAATAGATCGTGCTATTTTATATATTTATTTATAAAAATCACTATTTTCAGTAGTTTCCCATAAGAGCGTGTGTTAAAAGTTGCAATTTTCAACATTAAATATTTCCATTTATAAATGGTGAAGCCTCTTAAAACTTTGCATACACTTTTGTGTCACATCGAAGAAGCTTTATTCAGTTTTTCAAAAAAATCGTTCGTAAAATTTTTTCGAAATTTTGTTTATTACATAAAAAATACAGATTTCCTCGGACAATCTTGGATTTAGAGTATGTTGTTCTTTGGTCAATTTGTAACAACTTTTTTTAATCAACTTAGGCTCGCAAACCATTTTGAATGTAAGAAAAACTGAAAAGAAAAATTTAGATTTGACCGTCGCCATACAACGTCCTTAATAATCGCAAAACGCGGTCTTTTTTCTTTCACGCTCCGCAGCGGCGTCTCGTGACGCTTTGCGATACGAGGTGAGAAAAAAAAAAATACTAATATAGATTTACAAACGAGCCGAGGTTCAGATTCTACTCCGGAAGTGATTCGGCCGCGCGGGTGCGAGAATTTAGTCCCATCTCGGGGTCAGGGGAATCCGGAAAGAGTGTGCTCGCGGAGCTTGAAGTTTTTCGAGATTCTTTTGAACGGCGCATGACCTCGTCGCTCATCCTCCACTTTGTCCGCCTTCATAGACTTAAGTGATTTTTCCTTCTTTCATGAAGCCTCTCTCGAAAAGATTCCTCCGCCTTCTTTTACCTTTCCCCCCCTCCCCACCCTTTTCCTGCTTTTTTTTTTCTAACCCCCTCGTGATGAGTAGTTTGGATGATGAGAAGCTGAGATAACTTGTCGCGTTGAAGCATCGCGCCAAGGGCAAACGAGCCCTTTCGGTCTTCTTGCCTAGCTCCCTTTATTCGCGCTGCTTCTCGCTCCTCGGACGCGAGTAACTACCGAGAGGCAAAAATTACACCGAGATTGAGGCGAAAAATTGCCTTGTAAAGAGTTAACTACCGTCTGCATGCTTTGTCGTCCACAGCAGTTTGTTCGCCCTCGAGAGAAACATCTTCATCCTCAAACTCGCTTCTTCATACTTTTCCTACGTCGCGCGATGAGTCGTTTCCTCTTTCTCTTCTCACCGCGGTGACGTTAGACAATTTTCTTGTGTCACTCGCCCTTCCGCTCTCGCGGTTTGCTCTCTCGTGTTGTTCAGCCCTGTGCGGCCTCGTATATTTCGCGTTTGGTGTCGACGTCGTTGCCGCGCGATGTGACAGGATGCTTGAACCACCATACTCGATCTTTCTCCACTTTACAGCTCCCTTAACACGTAGCAAAAAGTCTATGCATAGGATAGTAGTGAGCAGCTAGGCAAGTGGTATAAGCAAAATGAAGAGTCTCGCGACTGTATGCTCCGCGTTTGCATGGTGTCTTAGCCCAGCCAGAGGCTTTAGCTAACCCGTCAAAACATAAATGATGAATGCTGAAGTTTGCATCGTTGGAATGCAACCAAATTCTGTTTTTTCTTGAGCAGAACTCGTAATTATTATTAAATATTTTGTCCGGGCAATAAAACGATCCTCCCTTGCCGCCTAAAAACTCAATTGGGACGAAAAATTGCCACAATTTTCAAAATTCAATAAATAATTAACAGATTTAATATTTTTCGTTGGATATCAACGTTGCAAACTTCAAAGTCGTAAAACTAACGCGATGTTAAAAAACTGAGGGATATGCCCAATGGCTCTTCGCATGCTCCTCGTCCGCAAAACTCGTCATTCTCCATGAAGTTTTCAACGTGTTGAGATTCAACGAAATATATTTTTTTCTAATAATTATTTATCGAATTTTGAAAATCATGGCAATTTTTCGTGTCGATTGAGTTGTTGGATGGCGAGAGAACATCTTTTTATCGTCCGGACTACTTATTAAATAATAATTGTGAGCTCTGACGAAGAAAAAACATTATTTCGTTGCGTTTCAACGATGCAAACTTTTCAACATATTGTCATTTTCTCCGGGGAAATATAGAAAAAAGAAAAAAGAAGAAAAAAGCTTTTCAAAGTCTTTTTCCGTAAGAGGGTGCTGGCTCCTGGATTATCCAGCCTGCTGGACTTGTACGGAACCCGCGGATCGATTTGTTTCTCGAATGTAGCCAACACGCTTGGAGCCTTTTTGAGCTTTTGGCAAAACTGCCGGAGGATCAGTCACCACACAGTCAAATCCTCCGAACAATTTTACTGCCAAACGCTAGACGCACTGCCAATACTCACTAGAGACGTCCAAACTATGGGAATACGTCGGAAAAGCGAGAGACTCGTGACTGCGATCAGCAGCGCGAAATAAAGACGCTCTTTCGCTTTTGCGATACGCGTTTCACGCCAAACGCAACATTCTTCTCTTTGTTTAGCTTCTTTCCAGAGATTCGAGTCGCTCTGGATAAGCCATAAAGAGATGTACAGTCTTCTCGGTTGGATCCGAAGATATTGCCAGGCGGAGCTAAGGACCGAGAGTGCCAGACGTTGGATTGACGATCCTGGAGCCACCAGGATTTGTCATCCGGACGTGACACAGCGCGAAAAACTCTGCCGTTTTTTTTTTATCCTCCTCGCCCCTCTCTCTCTCTCTCTCTCTCTTCTCCGTTTTCTTCTTCTTATTCCTCTTCTTGCTCCGCGCGACTCCATTGTCGCAACATTCCCTCCCGAGTCTTTCGATCCATCCAGCCATTTTGCGCTACTCGCTCTCGTTGCGATCCTTCGCACGAATAAGCGGTGCCCCTCGCCCTAATAAATGCTGCTCGCAGAAAGTCCCTTCCATCGTTGAGACCACCGCGCGCCATGAGGATCTGGATTACGGAAAAACTGCGGTGGCAAGAACAACTGCCGGGCGCGCGTATATAAACGAGCGAAAAATTACTTCGCCATCCTTTTCCACTTTGATGGAAAACGGACGAGCGAGTTTTTTTTTACCGCCACGTGCTCCTCTGACTATTGGCCAATTAGATGGCCCGATGGGTGACTCGATCAAATGGACTTGTCAGATGATATGCTGAATTTTCCATCGTTGCAAATAAGCGAAATTTAAACTTGTTCTAAGTCAAAAAAGACACTTTTTTATTCCACAAAAAAATTTAGAAGAAGCATAAAAATGGCGGAAAAAATTTCTCCTAAACTTTTGGTGGATTAAAAAAATTGACTTTTTTACTTTGAAATCATTTCAATTTCGTTTATTTGCAGTGATGGAAACTTCAGAATCATCTTGTCAGGCAAGTTTCCCTTCGGCAGCCTGCACTGGAAATGAAATTTTGTTGAAAAATGTCGATATTTTGTTGAACACGGTTAACCAATTTTTTTTTTTTATAGTTTCAAAATTTTCGTCATTTTTGCTATATATTTGGCGTGTAGCCGAACTGTCAGCAAAATTTACGATCGAAATTACCAAAATTTGCTTTTCGCGAAGATATTTTATGGAATATTTGTTCCTGCAATGACAACATTTTTAGAATCGCATTTAAAATAATTTAGTTTAACGTATCCAACGAAATATCAATCTTGCCCAACAAAATAACGTTTTCAGTTTGCAGGCCCACTCTGGGCCAGTCTCTCGTCAATTCCCAGCCTCCCAGTTACTCTTGTAAATCGACCATACGAAATTTAATTTTTTCTCTCTTCTGGAATGCTTCCCGTGCAATCAATCGATCGAATAATGCTGTTTCGTTGATAAACAAATAGAATTGCAATCCTCTGCTCGAGTTGATTTCAATGAGAACGAATCGATCGATTCTAAACCGTTTTAAATACAAGCGGCCAACGAGGATTACAAAAATGTTGGCTTTATCTCCACAGTGCTGTAAATATACACTTTTACAGGTTACCCTCTCAATCCAAAGTCTATTGTCATCGAAATTCAGATGTCCTGATGATTTTTTGGCTAAATATTCATTTTCACGTATCGCGTTGTGGCTTTGAGTGATTTTATTGGCTGCTGAATTATTTTGGGCCACGAATTGTTATTCAAAAAATTGTAAGGACGTTGTTAGGCAAATATAAATTTGTTTTTTCAGTTTTTCTTACATACAAAATGGTTTGCGAGCTCAAGTTCATTAAAAAAAAGTTTTTACAAATTGACTAAAGAACAACATACTCTAAATCCAAGATTGTCCGAGGAAATCTGTATTTTTTATGTAATAAACAAAATTTCGATGGAATTTTACGAACGATTTTTTTGAAAAACTGAATAAAGCTTCTTCGATGTTACATGAAAGTGTATGCAAAGTTTTAAGAGGCTTCACCATTTATAAATGGAAATATTAAATGTTGAAAATTGCAACTTTTAACACACGCTCTTATGGGAAACTACTGAAAAGTGTGATTTTTATAAATAAATATCTCGGCTTCTACATGATGAAACCTCTTAAAATTGCACGAGCTATTAGATGTCACTATTCTCTTTGTGTGGTGCAAATTTGAAGGAATTCTATCGATAGAAAATTTTGCAAACAACGTCCTTAATATAGGAAAAGAAAAAGTTTTTGAAAATTTCACACCAGCACAAACTTTTGACAGACGCGGAGGCTTCGAGTTAGAACTCGAAGTTTCTTAAAAATATGGTCAGGATATGGCTCTGATCTGGAGGATTGACGTTTCTGTGATGAATGACCATTACGTCTTGAACTTTTTCCAATTAATCGAAAGAGCTTTTACACGCGTTTGTCCTGCAAGTCGTCTCGTAGAATCTCGTTGAAAAATGGTTATGCTCGTGCGGGGTGTTTTCTCGTGTTTGTGAGGCCAGGTCATGAATTTGTTCACCTCGCATGGCTCTCCGGTCACAGAGCAGAGAGCGTTAGAGGGAGCAGAGAAAGTAGGAGAAAAAGTTGACGCGTCGAGCAATAACTTGCGGGTTTGGTTGGAAAGTCCCGAGGCCATCGTTGGGGCGTCCCCGATGGGATTTATGCCTTTTGGGCACGTCCGCAATCCTAGCCCAGCAGCTGTCGAAACTGCGCCATGGGCTAGTTGGCGGCCTCGCCTGTTTCCCCTTTGCTGGCCTTGTTTATATTTCGTAGCGGGCCACTTGCCGCTGCTGTTTTATCCGGTGACCTAGGTCAATTGATTCGCTCGTTTGCCGCGAAAAATATATTGCCATCTCGACGGTTCATCGTGCCTTTTCCATCATGACCATCAGTCGAGCACACTCGTCCCGAAGCATGTTCTCCTAATCATCCCTTATTTCTTCTCCTTTTAAGCAGCACATTCGAGCTCGCTCGCTCACATTCTATTTCAACCCTCCTAGAGCTTTTCTTTATTGTTGTTTTCACCCTCTACTTTTATGCCCTCGAGTCTCCATGCCAGTTAGCGAATTCGTGCGTGCCCTAAATTATAGGCTTCTCAGCAATCTTTCTTCTTTAACTTTCACTACCCTTCGGGGAGTCTCTTCAACAAAGTGAAGAAGCACCCCTCGCACCCTCGCACCCTCGACGCCGCACCAACCCTTCTTTCGCCTTATTCTCTCTCTCTCTCTCTCTCTCTCTCTCTCTCTCTCGCTCTGCTCTCTGCTTGCCAACTCTTGAATGTTACTCGGGGGATCATTCTTCGAGGATTCATTAAACATGGATTTATCGGTCTACCCTGCTTCGTGCGCCTTTGACATGCATAGTCACGCGTCCGTTGAACCAGGAAGTCACTAGCTGCCGGGCTACTAACGCGTATACATTCAAACATTAAGTCACTAACCTACAGGCTCGAATTTTCACCTTAAACAATAACCACGAGTGCCCTGAAGCCCCGACAACGGGGCTGAGTCGAAAAATCATTTCTCACACTGTAATGGGACTTTTTTTTTTCTCGAATTTATGCCATTTTTTTACTCCAGTCGAAATTTGTAACTGCGTAGAAAAAGGTGATACGAGAAATTCGTACGAAATGATGGTGAGGGATTTTTCTTTGGCGACGTTTCACAGATCTCCGGGACATTGAATTTTCTCTCCTGCATTTGTATTGATAAAAAATAATCCGGGATCGCCGAGTTTTGATGCGGGACTCTCGGCACGGATTAATCAATCTTGCCAATGGATTTATTGCCATTGCGGCTTTGTTTCGTTTTTTCTTCGCTCCTCTAACCAGCATCGGCTTTGGGATAAATGAGGGTAGAGACTCTCAGAGGCTAAACAAAGTCGAAAAGGTGGACAGAGAGGCGGCTGGCGTGGGATCTGCGCAAAGGATATTCGGTTAACTCTGCTCTCTTTTCTCTCTCTCTCTCTCTCTCTCTCTTTCCCTTCGAAGCCTCTCCAAAGCCCACTCCATCGATTTCGCTTACGAGAGACTCCGCAAACCTGTCTTTCCAGCCTGGAACTCTCGCAATGGCCTCCTTTCTGGATACTAAAAGACATATATTTCACCGATTCGTGTACACTCCCCGGGGAATCCCAATATTTCTCGACCGCCCTATATCTCTACGGGTAGACTTGAGTTTAGGCTGTGCGCGCCTTTATTTTTATTATGAATCCTGTGTACTCTTGTACAGGCTTACTCGTGATCAATCGTCCGAGTAGCTCACGTATATTCGACCTCGAAATTATCGAGTAAAACGTCTAATTACCGTAATTTCACGAGCTGCCTTTGTTTGAGTGCGTGTACCACCTTAACCGTTGCAAATAGCTCGAAAATTCATAGGACCAATTTTGTAGAGCGTTTAATTCTCTAAAAAAAAGTCCCCGGCGGTGTATTCGTAGCTTCGGTAGTTTGGTCCCGAGAACGGTTCGCAGTCACGAGTACCGTGACTTTTGGGTCCAGGTTTTTTTTTTCTAGATTCGGATTCGTACCTACGGATTCTGGCACGTCCTGTACACTTGTCTTGGTTTCCATCTCTAGCCACTCCTACCTCACCGTTTATTGGGACCATCTCCCAGGGAGTATTTCAAACCCTTCCATCCTCCTCTCCCCGATCTCCTACTTTTATATCCGGTGCACCAAAATTCCGAAGGTCAATAGTTCGATTACTTACCAAGCTTGATGCACAGTTGGGATTACAGGATGTATTTTAGGGGTTAAGCTCGTTATTTATTTATTCGTGAAATCGATATTCTTTCATCCTTTACACAAACGAGCTTCGCGCTCCGCCCGCTACGTGGCGCAACGAGTTTTCCATTTAATTCGTTTATTCAAGTGTTTTTCTCTCATCAGGAAAAATAATATTCATTTCCACTTGGCTAAAGTTCATGTTTCATTTGCACCCTCGAAAATAATCAAACCGGAAGTGGGTCGTTTTTGGCACTTGATCTCGTTTGGGCAAAGTGTTCAGCCTAGAGTTTTTTTTTTTCTGCAGAAAGAAAAAAGCTCTCCGACCACTAGATTTTTGGTTCTGCTTTCTCTTGCTGTTGCTCCGGAAATCATTTTTTATTCCGATAAATCCAAGTCGCCCTTTCAGGACCAACATGGAACTTCACTTTCCTCAGGAATTCTGGCGCGGATTTCAGACCCACTCTCTCTCTCTCTCTCTCTCTCTCTCTCTCTCTCTCTCTCTCTCTCTGTGTGTGTGTGTGTGTGTGTTCTCGGCCCCTTTCTGTCACCTTCGTCCATTTCACAAGGAGCGAATTTTTTCATTCATCCATTCACCCTTTTGCGCTCAAGCGAATCTTAATTCTCAATGTCCGTATTATTTCTCTCTGTCACGCCCCCTCAGGATTAACCTCGGCGAATTCCATGTAGCACGAAAATTCTTCTAGTTCTCAAAATTCTTTGTGCTTTTTTTTTCTTTCTTTCTTTTTTTTTTTTTATCGTTTCCTTTCGTTTCGTTTGTTTTCCGCCCAAGAGGGGGACGAATTTATCGCTTCACATCCCCTCAAACTCGCTATAGATTGCAGCCCTTGGCTTACCACGAGCTTTAAGCTTTTCATCCCTCGTTTCGTTCTTCTTCATTCTCTTTTCCTCTCTCTCAGTCTCTCTCTCTCTCTCCCTTTTCGTGTTTTTTTCGCCCATTTCTTCCTTTTTCTCTTGGTCGTTATATATTACATAATATTTATACGTAATACAGAGTTTCCGTGTGTATATATGCGGCGAGTCTCGTGGGAGGGTACGCTCCATTACTCGCATCCCCTTGGCACTGTGACCCGCAGCATCATCATATTCGTTCTATCTGTTTCTCCCGTTTTTCTCTCTGCTTTCGTGGACCGTTGCAGCGTTACCTTGAGGATAAATATCACCAAGACAAAAGATTCCTCTCGTGTATTTGCCGCTAAATATATGGCGCAGTCGAGGCTTCAACTCTGCTCAGTCAGAGCGTGGGAGAGTGGGAGAACGTTTCTTTTTTTTTTTTTGCCATAAAATTCAAAAGGATGCGAGTGGGACTTTCCGGTCGTAAAACTCTTTGATCTTTGGCTTGGAAATTCGGTCGCTCGTTTTAAAACGATGTGCGACAATTTTTTTAATTTTTCTTACGCAGAGCTTTTGCCTTGGCGGAGCTTAATCAACGTGGCAAATCGATGGACAGTTTTTGAAGGAATTTTCATTTTTACGATGATTAATCAATTTCACGTGGAACTTTTGGATTTTATGAAAATATTTTGAAATTATTGAAACTCTAGGATATTTTGGCAATCGTCCATTCACACTTCATTTTTTTTTCACGCACTGAATCACAAATGCCTGGAAAAATAAGAATCAGCCAATTTTTGTTAAATCTTTATCACCTCGCACGTTCTTACGCAGAAATATGATAATCTCCATGTTCCTCAATTTTTGTTGGCGCTGTAAAGTGGCATGAATAATTTTAAAAAGTGTAAAATTCGTTTATTGATTTTTTATTTTTTTTCTCAAATATTTTTATTCCGTTTCTCGTCGCGGCTGCTCCCTCGTTTTGTTCCCTCGAGAGTTTGCACGTTTTCTCTCGCAATCCATTGCCCGAGCTGTAATCCTTTTTCCCAACGACTCGAGCCTCCCTAGCTTGCCGAATGTATCGGGACAGCAAAAAAAAAAAAAAAAGACAAAAACAATCGATATTTCTTTCGGTGGTTTATTTTTCGTCTCTCCAGAAATGGAACATTGCAAAACTGTTTAGTTATTAAATTTTTACAAAATTTATCCACCGCGTCCTAAAAAAATTATGCCGCGCTTCTTTTTTTTTTCGAAATTGATCAACTTTGTCGAAATATTATTTTAGCACTGATGGAAAAAAAATGTTTCCGCACGTTGGGAAAGAAATTTTTTTTTTTTCGAGTCTATGGGATGGGGATGAAGCTCGGCCAGGCCGCCGGAGCATGGCCAAACGAATTAAGGGAGCGAAGAAGTATCGGCAAACGCGGAGAACGTATCCAAAGGTTTTCAAGCCCTTTTTCCTGTTTTTGGGAAAGGTTTGATAAACCCTCCAGGCGTCTGCGGCTCGGTGGGCTCTTTCTCTTGAGAAATGTTCTCTTCGTTCTTTGAGCTATTATCGAAGTTTCCACGGACACGGCCGATTAAACAATTATTATTCGATTCCGAAGGGTACACGCTTCGCGCCTTTTCTCTTTCTATAATAATAATAAAAATAATAATATCGTTGTCGTTTGAAATAATACTATATATTTTCTTAATGCATAAGGGACCAGCTTCTCGAACATTCGTACCTCAAAGAAGCCTCCGACAACCCCTTCGGGGCTTCAATTAAAAATTCTTCGTTCACTCGCCGTTTTTCATGCTCGAACGAAGCAGCTGGCTGAGGAGGAAAGAATAAAAAAATAAAAGCAGAAATAAAAAGGATGAGAATGCTCGTGGAACAGTCTCTTACTCGCTTCGACATTTGCAAATTTTTCCAAGCCCCTCTCTCATTTTTTCATTCTCCATATTTCCTCTTCATCCCCCCCCCCCCCCACCCCCGCGTTCGCCCTCTGACTTTTTTCTTCCTCTTTCGCCTTATAACAGCTCGAAATCCTTGTGCACTTTTTACTCGAGTCTTTCCCTCGACGATAAACTTTCTCGTTTCAAGAGCCTTCCGAATTTCTATGTCTACGTGTGGATTAAATATAAAAAGGGAAACTGTGTTACGGACGATGTGCGAACAAAGCTCCTGCACAGACTTCCTGTCGCTTAATACCCTCGCATTTAATTTTTTATTCGCCAACTATCGTCACTTCGACTTTATCAAAATCCTAATTAACATTTCTCTCCTCCAGGACAAACGATACGACGAGAAATAATGTTAACGATAAACAATTTGAAGTTTTTTTTGTTGCTCAAGCGAAAAACGAGTCTGAAAAAAGTTCAGCAAGTGCTTGTGTGTGTGTGTGCGTGCGTTTCTGGGTTTCTGGGCTCTCGACAGACGTCACCTTGACCGATGATCCTTGGGCCATATTTTCGTCAACCAAGTTTTTAAATGTTTTTCTTTTATTTTTCGCACGAGAGCGAAAGGAACGAAAAAATAAAAGAGAGAAATGAAGAGAAATTATGAGTCGTTCTGCGTGTGGAGAAGGTTCAAGGACGAAGAGCGAGATTTAGCGAAAAGCTGGCAAGCATCGAGAGCAGAGAAATGTCATTCGCGTTGTTTTATGCTCTCATGCCATTTCTTTTTCTCTCGGTCTCAAGTTTCATTGACACGTAGATGAGAAAAGGGGCGAGCAGGAAGAGTGTGCCAACGAGCGAGTCGATCAGAGCTTTTCGCAACCTCCACAAAATCGTTTTTCACCCCTCGATCACGTTCCTCCCCCTGCTGCTCCCTTTTGCTCGCCGCCGTTACCAATACGCACCCACATATTCAACGGAACAGCTTTAATAGGCAAGTTAAACGTTTCGACGCCATAAAAGAGAATTGAAGATTCTAATGTTCCTCGCGATCTGCCGCTGTGTCCCGGAGCTTCGTGGAGGAAAAGAGAAGGGCGGGGAAGGGGCGAGAATGAGAGAAATAAAATGACGTAAAAAAGACGACATCGCCCGATAGAGAGAAGAGAAAAGCTTCGACGTTTTCGTTCACAGAATGGTTTTTCCTTTCTTTCTGTTTTTTTTTTTTTTTGCAATAGGGGTAGTTTTTTTTTTTTTCATTTCCAAGAGGCGGCCACGAATTCAGAACGAGGAAACGGTCGCTCGAGTGAGAGCGAATGATAGGAAACGAGCGATCTCGCTCGACGTGACTGGATTTCGATGAATTTATGTATAAAAGTCCCGAGCAGGACGAGATCCTCGAGAACAACCCCCTCGCCAGTCAGACACTCCAAGAAACTGAGCAGATTGCTACGGAATGGAATTTCCACTCTTCACCATCTTCGGGCATTCCTCCTCCCTTCTTTCCCGTCCTACTTTTTTGTGCTTAGTCACAAACCTCTCGTTTCTGCTTCATTACTCTATTTATTTTCTCGCTTCTTTCGACCTTGCCTCGGAAAGACTGGGTCATTTTGACCCGAACTCATTTTTGGGCCTGGAATAGTTTCTTTACTCGTGCCTATAAGTGTTTTCGACTGTTTTTCAATGAAAAATACGCCTGGGTCAATTTGACCCAGTGTGTCAATGGCCCAACTTTTATCTTTCGCCCGTTACATTTTTTCAAATACACAACGTCGAAGATTCTTTCGTGCAATTTTCGGAGGTTTTCTCCGATATTCGATTTAGTTTTTTTTTTTTTTTTTGCAAATTATTATCTCTTCTCGTTACCAAGATATCATCTTTACCACGAGAAACCCCTAGGCTGAATAGCCTCAGTTGTCATCCCTCTATGTCCATAGTTCTGGAGCGAGGAGATTCGAGCCTCCCCACCTATAATTTTGTAAGCCAATCTCCTTACGTCGAACCCCACGAGCCAACACACTGAGCCAGAGTGTGGTCGAATAAAATCACATGGTGCTGGGTCGTCTCGAATGAAGGAAGAGACTCATCGCTTTCGCCACCTTTCGATCTCTATACCCAGCACTCTCCTTTCTCTCCTAATAGTCCATTTTCCTTGTGCTCGTTTTTTCGACCCTTTCCTTTGCTGCTGCTCGAACAAACAACTCTACGATGTTGAAGCAGTTTCCATCGTTAGAATGCAACGAAATTTCTTTTTTTTTCTTGGCCAAATCTCAAGATTCTCATTGAATATTTTGTCAGGACAATGAAACGATCTTTTTTTAGGATCCAAAGACACAATCGGTACGAAAATTGTTCTGGTTTTAAAAATTGAACAAATAATTGATAGAAAAACGTATTTTTCGTTGGGGCCCAACGTTTCGAACTTCAGGGTCATAACAACTCTTCTCTCTCCGCATCTTGCTTTGCCCTTTTTCTCGTCTGCTGCTTCGTCAATTTGTAAAATCTCGATTTTCTCCATATTTCCTCTCGATCTTTAAATCTCTCCCTGACTATATTTTCAAATTTTTGAGAAAACGATCATTTTCGTCGTTTGATCCGATTTTTATTATCGATTTGCTCGCGCCAATGGCATTAGCTCCAAACATAAATAATTCCGGGAGGTTGATGCTTATTTATCATCGATCGAAAAATCCGATACGAGATTGGAGATAAAAAAAGGAAGCGAAGGACGATCACGAAATGTAGCACCAATTTGCGAGAGGGAATGACAGAAGAAAGTTGGAGATATGGAGAGGAAAATGTGGGACTCGTGCGGAGGAAAGGGGAAAAGGGCGAAGAGGAGCTAAGCAGCAGGCTGCGAGTTGAGTCGTCAATCGAACGAGCCTCCCTGCGCTCTCTGCTCCTTCCCGACCCTGCTGGTGAACGGAAAAGCCGCTGGCCGAGGGAGGGGACCTGCTAGCATGGGAGAAAGAATCTCAGGGAAAAATGGTCGAGATGCTGGGCAACGCGAAAGGTACAGCCGGGGCGAGAGCCCATGGAAAAGAGGGAGAAAAATAAGGGAGCAAGGAATAAGAAGAATTTCGATGAGAATCTTGGCAGCAAAAGGCCGCGAGTCTGGCCTCTTTCGAGCCGGTAAATTACATGGATCGCGCCCTTCTTACTCTTCGTTCAGAGACTCATACATATACATATATATACACGATCAGGGATAAGGAGAATCCGAAAGGTTGGATTGCCCACAGTGCAGCATCGGAGTGATCGTCTCGTCGCTCTGTCGCGTCTTTCTCGAGATAGAGCCAAGAAAGAACGAGCACGATTCTCCGGGCGAGAGACGATGGCTTTTTCTCCCATACCATAGAAACCAGACAGTGCGCGTTTGTGTGTGTGTGTGTGTGCATATCGGAGAAAGAGAAGAAAAAAAAAATGAAAAGGCGAAAGAGAGAAAGAACGAGAAAAGGCCATTACGGATTCTTTAGAGTTTCTCCTGTATTCGGGAATAGGTAAAAGCCACCCCCCTCCCCAACACATCAGACGGAGACCAGATGAAGAGAAATCTGTACTCGTCGCTCTCCTTCCCCCCCCCCCCCTCCCTCCTCGTTCCTGATGCTCCTCTTTCTTATTCCTTTGCTTTCGTTTTTTCTCTTCTTCGACTCCTTCGTTCTACATTTTCTTCGGTTTTATCCAAGTCTGGCTCGCTGCGTGCGGCTTGATCAGTTTCTCATCGCGTCTCAGGTGTCTCTTGTTTATTTCGAAACGAGAGGCGAAAGTCCATCGATTTAACGAACGAAACGTGGCAATCCCTACTGCTCCCCTCTCCTCGCTCTCCCGCTCACCATCTGAGCTCCAATTCAAGCGGAATTTGCCAATAATTCTACTCGCGGAATCTTCCTTATTTACGCAAGAAAAATCCGACTCTCTCTGCTGGTCCTTCTTCTTTCACGAGGGCGGCTCTACAGATGTAGTTACCGGGTTAACCATCTTACGCCCATTTTCCACTCTGATTCACCGAGAAAATACTTTATCCGATCTCTGGCAATGATGCGCCACGAATTTGTCGAGTTTAATGCCTCATCGCGCGGCGTTAAGCTCTTCTATCCCTTGCAGAACCTTAATCGAATTTTTTTTTTTTGGTTTTCTTGCGGTTTTTGCTGTTGAGGACGTTTCATGGTGATGGTCAAATCTAAATTTTTGTTTTCAATTTTTCTTACGTACAAAATGGTTTGCGAGCCTAAGTTCATTAATAAAAATTGTTACAAATTGACTAAAGAACAACATACTCTAAATCCAAGATTCTCCGAGGTAATCTGTATTTGTTATGTAATAAACAAAATTTCGAAAAAATTTTACGACCGATTTTTTTAGCTTTATTTAGTTTTTCAAAAAAATCGGTCGTAAAATCTTTTCGAAAAACTAAATAAAGCCTCTTCGATGATACATAAAAGTATATGCAAAGTTTTAAGAGGCTTCACTATTTAGAAATCGAAATATTTAATGTTGAAAATTGTAACTTTTAACACACGCTCTTATGACAAACTACTGAAAATTGTGATTTTTATAAATAAATATCTCGACTTCTACATGGTGAAACCTCTTAAAATTGTGCGAGCTATCCGATGTCACTATTTTCTTTGTGCAGTGCAAATTTGAAGGAATTCTATCGACAGAAAATTTAGCATACGACGTCCTTAAATAATTTTTAAGGATTAATTTTGTTTACGCGTTGTTGCGTGCCTCTCGAAATGGAGAATTGTTCGTGCGGAAACATAAAATTTAGGCGATACATTAACCAAGTTGAATTTCAATATTTTTATTCGAACCAACATCGAAAAATCGTTGACGCACAGCCTGACCAAGTGTTAACAGATAACAATGTGCCGGCTTAGCTCCTTCGGAGGATCCTTCCTGCCGCGTATATATCTTTAAAGCCTCAAACGCGCCTCAGGCGTCTTCTCTGCTCGATTCCCATTTTGACCGAAAACTCGCTCGAGGCTTCGCCACGATTTTCCTCCTCCAACGCGGCAGGACCTTTTTGGCTTGGTGGCAGAGCCATGAGACTCGTGAGAGCTGGAGGGAGCAGAGCTTGGTCCTGAGAAGATCTCGGAACGCGAGGAGGAGAGCTCTGGCTATCAATTCTCTTCGAGTCGAATGAACTAATGCGTCAAGTCAGCGAGAAGCCTCATCCTGCTCCTGCACAAACCGCCCGTCCTGCCGAAACTCATGCCCACAGCCCGCTGCTCTGCCGCTTGCCGCAGTCGCTTGTTTTCTCGCATTTCCTTCTCTCGTTCGCTAAGCGAAGATGGTTTTCTCTGTTTTTCTTGGCGTATCCTCCGGGCTTGCGAAAACAGAGTTTAAAGCTTTGCGTCTGAGGCAAAGCACGTAAATTCACGAATAAGCCGCGCGATATGACGAAACCGCGAACAGAGACGACAATGTCCAGAGAATCTCGTTGATCCTCTCGCTTGTACTTGGTCCACAGCAGCATCCAAGCAGCAGCAGTAGTTCTTTATCCAAAACGCTGATCCCGAAGTACACGTCAAACCGTGTTTGCCAAATGTCTCATCGAGCTTTCCCCCTTAACGCCCTTCAATTGACCATCCATTTTTTTTCCCCAACGAGAAGCCATCGCGATGGCGAAGCTTGCGACATTTTCAGCTCGACAACTCGACTTTCGTTCAAATTTCGACCTGCAGCTTGTCTTAAGGCATTTTATTCTTTAAGCATCAAGTTCCAAACCGACTCTCCAGCTTTTCTATACATTTCAGACATATTTTGCGTCACATTGAGTCGGAAAATATTTTACGAGCTCGTATAAAGAAGAGAAACGTATCGTACGCGAGCTCTTTGGATTTTGACGATGATCGTGAAATTTCTCTCGTTCCCAAAGCCTCGAGAGAAACACTGCTTCGACTTTGGTCGCAATGCCTTTTTAATGTCATAGCTTTTCGCGACTTTGGCTTATGGAATCCGAGTGCCTACTCTCAAGGGCTTGAATTTCCGGTGTAAACGTCGCTATAAAATGTATAGCCTCGTGTGTTTTTATTCGTCGTTCAATACTCGAGAAGCAAGGCCACGTAATAACAAAACGCAGATTCTACTTCGTGAATCGCATTTCGTAATTTTTCATCCTCGATCCGAAATTTTCTTCGTCCAAAATATTCAGAAGTGAAAAAACTTTTTTTTTTTCTGCGAATATTCTCAATGCTCACGTAATTTCGGGTCCTGATTAATTCTCGCACATGCGAGTCTTCCGTAATTAGTATTGCCGCCAAGTCAATTTCCATTTGCCTTCGAAACTCGCATTGAAAACTAAATGAATTAGTAATTCCATGAAAATTGTTAAGGTGGAATATAAAAATGATGAATTTTGAGGCAAGAAATTGAAAAATTGATTCCTGACAGAGAATCGAGGTGAAAAGAGAATTGCAAAGGACTCGAAACTCTTACGAGTCTGATCGTTTTGTTGAAAAATCTTTTGGAATTATTTACACTAGTTTAAAGATTCAAAAATATTATTTTCTTCACGACTTATCATTTTTTTTTTCCTTCTCTCGTTTTTATCTCATTTTGTCTCTCTACTTATTCTTACCTCGGGAATGACATCTTGCTCTCTGTGGAAGTCTTGAGAACTCGGCCATAACTTGAGCGACGATCCAGAGCTTTGGTCGTGGAGCTTTCTCCGGTTGTTTCAGTCTCTCCTCGGCTTTGACTTGCTGTTACTTGCAAGGGGTTGTCGTCGTTCTAGTCATTCTACTTCCTCTTGGGCTCATTCTCAATGCTGCAAATCTGCTAGAAACCGACCAAGATACTTTCCTCCATCTCTCTCTCTCTCTCTCTCTCCTCCCTCCTGCCTTCTCTATCGCGTGCTGTCTTTGCCACCCATTCTCTTTCTCAGCCTGCTCTGGGACAATTGCAGGAAAATTTGAAATACTCGTAGCAGCCACCCAAGATGCCTGTTACGTAAGTTGCCCCTCCCTTGGTTCCCACGCTCACTGCGCTCTACACTTGTTCTTCTGAAACGAGCTTTAATTAATTATGTTATTTTATTACCTGCAACTGCTGTTACTGCTACTTTGTGTGCTTGTACGTCATGCGAAGCATGAATATTATAGTACCAGCTAAATTTCTCTTTCATTTTCTTCTCTGGCTCTCGTTCCTCGAGCCTTTAGTCTCGAAACGAGAATTCTCCCAGGGTTTCTCCAGGAACGAGAAATTTTCCATTTTCTCCGTACCATTTTCATATACACGTCAGCAGGATGCATCAATGAGATTTCTACTAATTTACAAATTGAGAAAACTTTAAAAACTTTGAAATCGATAACGGGACAGCTTAGTTTTTCTTTATTTAAAAAAAATCGATACGCAGTGGCAAGGAAAAATGCTTCATCCTGGGAATAACAGATAAAAATTTGAATTATTGTTCGTTTATTTTTCTTCATTTTTAATGGATTTTACGAAAATTTGCAACGTCATTATTCTTAATATAAATATATGCTTTTATAATGCAAATAAAATTTACAGGAACGCACGCGTTTTTGTATGTTCCAAGCCCAAGGGAGACTCCGGGGTGGTTTTATAATATATAACTCTCTGCTTTTGCTGTCTCGATTCCCAACCCTCCGCTGAGGCACTCCCCGAGAAAAAGCATTTTTTAAAATAACTTATCATTAGCTCCAGCGAGGAGCATCGTGACGTTTTCCGCTACTCCGTCCTTCCTGATGCCACCAGCAAAGACCATCCTTCGCTGGCCAAAACTTTCGTGGCTTATCTTTTCACCCAAATATTTATATTTGAATATATATTTGTAGAAACACATTCGTATTTGGCATTTGAGGGTGTTTCCCGTTGAGAGGGATGATTTTGATCGATGGTATTTCCTTTTATTCCGTTTCTCCATTTTTTCACCTTTCTCCCCTCATCTTTTTCTTCATCATTTCTGTCGCACGGCAATCTCTCGCTCCCGACAGCTCTCGGAAAAATAAATAAATGTGAAGAAAAGCGAAGCAGCCTCGTATGAGAAATAACAGGCTTGTCGTTTGTCATCCAGACCATCCTCTGACGTTAAGAGAGTCTCTCTTCTCTGTTATCATTTCTACGTGGAAACTCACGAAAAAACTCGTGACGAAACCTCCGGAAATTGAAATTCAATTATTATTTATTTATTTATTTATTTATTGGAAAATTTTGTCAACCGATTGAGCTGCGCTTGGTGCAATATAATGTTTTGTGCTACGAACGAAAGATTGAACGAGGCTCGGAGGGCAAGAAGCCAGAGGAGGGGAGCAGCGATAAGAAAAAAAATTCTCTCTCTCTCTCTCGTGGTTGAGAAGCTGCTCCGACATTGCGCGTACACACCCAACTACGATATGCGTACGTTTTTTTTTTCACCTCTTCCTCTTTCCCTCCGAGTTGGCTCATTCGTTACCCAAAACCTCTTTTTTGTGTTCTTGTGTGTTGGCAAACACGCACGCTCTTTTCTCGTATTACCAGCGTCGCGAGTACAGCAGTGCACACGAAAGTGCGAGACCGCGAGGCTGAAAATTTTCGCAGCTTCCGGAAATCCATCCACCCCTTGGTTCTTTCTCCTGCTACTTCCCTTCACGTTCGCTATTTTTTTCTCCCCATAATCAGAGCCACCAGATCGCGCGTCCGGAGAGCAGAAATTTTACGAGGTATTCCCCCCCTCCCGGCCTCTCTCAACCCTTGCTGTTTTTTTTTTCACTCTTTCCCACTCTCTTTAATCCAGAACGGTAACACTTCCCAAGCATTCATTTTTATTATGACCTTTTTCTCATTAAGGGCGGTCGACACCGTGCCCGTACACTCAGGCACAAAAGAACGCGCCTGGGAACTCGTTGGACAACAATAATTACTCCCCAACGCAATTATAATGATATCTAATGAAACGGGTCCGCGACGTAACATGCCAACAGATGGATTTTCCTTTTTCACTATTTTTTTCCCACTCCAAAGCCCGAAAGGGTTGCGTATGACACTCTCCGTCATCTCCTCCACATCTACCCCCTCCACCATCCAGCCAGCCAGGGAAAAACCTTTTACACAATCTACAGAATTAAAATACGCTTTCTATATCTATACACCGGGAATTCAGTAATTTAGGACTCGAGAACTCTGCTTTTTTTCCTTTCTTTTCCATGGCAAAAAGTGAAATTTATGCGGGATGGCGCTTGAAAAAGTCTGGCTTGATTTGCTCCTCGCCCTAAAGGCCGGAAATGCTGAAATGCGAAAGCTTTTTTTCGGGGGAGTACTTCGGAAACTGGGAAATGGCTTTTCCAGCGAAAATTGCGATAAAAATTGAACCGAATGCAGTCTATTACTTTGATTTTTTTAGTGCCCTTACCAAAGTCCTAGTGGATTTTCAGCTGAAGCACAAAACTCGTGAAAGATCGTACATTACCAAGCTTTTGAAAGCTCCAACAGTTTTTTTGGATTCTTTGCACAATTTCACGGGAAAAATGTCTCTTGTTGCAAGTTTCTATGATCAATACTTTTCGAGATATAAACGAAATTAGAATACACGAAACGTGTTGGATTCTGTTAATCGTGTAGGGCTGCACGCTCTACACGAATATTCAAAAATTCGTATCTCCGAAGATAATGGTCGTGGCTTATTCTTACAGAGGACATTTTCGGTCCAAAATATGATGACAAACCTAGAAAAAATTATTTGCTAAAAGAATCTCAAAGTTACTGCCGGAATAATTGTTTATTCAACAGAAAAATAGACGCAGCCATCGTCGATGCAAATGGAGACAAAACTTTACGGGCAAATAAAATAATTAAGCTCTCGTAGTCAATTGTCCAATTCGCTTATGTTAATTCCGGGGGCTAATCCAACCCTTATTAAGCCAAGTCTCGACAGCTCATTACACCACAAACACGATAATAACGCACACGATTATTCCTTTTATGATTATCGTCACAAATTGCTTGTTATACTTTTGTTTTACTAATATTTATGACTCTGTGTTGGGCAACGCGAGCTTATTACAATTTCACGAGATAAAGAGAAATTTTCGTTTGTATAAAGGATTTTTGAGGGGGTGGGAAAGAATGTACGACCTGCATTGTTCGCACTGCTGCCTTCTTCTCGTTGGTCCTTTTTTTTTTCTTTCTTCCTCCGTTGCTCGGTGTCGTTTTGGTGTCCACGTCCAGAGCCATGGTATGCACACAAGATAAAATATATCGGAGACAAATAGAATTTAAGGGTTGAAATTCAGCAGGTCGTACGAGGCTGTTCTCTTGGTTAGAAGCCTCTGCTTGGGGCTGGTAATAATTTCGTGGGGTATGGACCATTTATTCTCGCGAGCTTTCTATCAGAACTTACAATCGGCTCGGAAATCGAGGATCCACTTGTAACGATAAGGGGTGGTTTAGGTTCACCCTCTCGCATCCTCGGTTTGCCACGTCCATTCTCTCGTATCAAGAGACCACATAACGAGCGTGACTCTCGAAATATACCCTTCTCACCCCTTGCCACCCCTGGAGCCACTATCCAATTACTTGGTTCTCATTTCCTCTGCGATATCGTGTTTCATATATTCTTTTTTTTTGTTTTTAATAAACAAGACCATCGTGGGATGATAATTGTAGAGTAAAAAAAAAAAAAATATCAATTGAGCGAAATTTGATTACGAAAGAAAATTATTTTCCTCGGGTCCTTCCGGCCGGCAATAATTTCGATCGTTCTGCGGACAGAAAAATGGTGTTGTTGAAGAAATTTCAACCCTTATTCTTAGTCCCATAACCCTAGAAATCTCCCAAGAGATGACGATATTACAAAGCCACCCCTTTACAGTTGGAAGAAAAGGTTGCACCCCCAGAGAGATTCTCGACACCTTGAAATCTCCCACTGGCCACAGAAAGGGCTGGTGTTTTTTTTTGTTTTTTTTTTTGTTTTTGGCCGTTGCCGCGTTCAGAAATTGGCTGATAGCGTGGCTGTACGAAACGATCTGTACATCCGGCGCCCCCAGGGTCACGTATAAAATTGGCCGAGCTAACGAAACAGCGAAATGTGTCGAAAGTAAAGAAAGGAGCTTGGAAGAAATGAAAAAGCCGCGGGGAAGAAAATTAAATGAAAAAAGGGAGGGGGATGAGGGAAAGAAATGCACAAGGATTTTATGGGTGTCGGCGCGCTGAAAGAAAAGAAGAGTTTGGGGCGAAGCGTTAAAATTTTCTCGATAAATGAACGTCGCTTCGGAGGGTTGTTTCTCGAAGCTCATAAATAGAAATAGGAGAAGCTAGCTTTTCTCTCGATGAAGGTCGGAAATGTAAAAGTGGTACAGAGAATCATGGCAGAGGGTGCTTTAGGGGCTCGAGATCGGAGGGGTGGAAATTTAATTTCGATCCAGCAGTACGCAGCACTTTTTCCACCCCTTTCAGAAATAAAACTCTTGGCCTCTCTCTCTCTCTCTCTCTTTCTTTCTCTGTCTTCCCCGATTGACTGCGCTCACGCTCGTACTCCATTCTCTCGTTCTATGCCGGGCTGCTGCCCCGTTTTTTTGCACATTTCTCGCGCTGCAAGTTTTCGTCCCTTTTCTTCGTGCTCTCTCCGGCCGTCGAGATTATACGGGCCGAGTGAGTGGCGAACAGTTTCGCGCAAAACTTTCAAGCCAGTTGAGCACAAAAAGCGACCCGGCAGGAGGGGGGGGGGGGGGGGGGGGGTGAGAAAAAATCGGTGGTATGGGCAGAAAATTCGTTGCTTCCGGAGCTTCAAAAGCTTTTTAATTCTCGGCACCCCAAATCTCCACTTCATCCCTTTTCCTCGGGGCTAGTAATTTTTGCAAAGTGCGTGAACGCGAAACGGAACTCTCGAAAGGTATGAACATTCCCTTTCTTCCTGCTCCTTCCACCTCTTTTCATTCTTCCTCGTTATTTTCTCGTTAAAAGAAGATTTCGTAACTTAAAGTCTTTATGCACAAAGAAGGGAGATTTCGTGTTTCTTTTATTTATTCATTTTTATTCCGTCACTTTATCGACTGGGCGAAGAGACTCGTTGGTTTGTAGAATTTTCCCAGAGAGATTTTCGGCACTAACAACGTGCGCAACATTTCGTCTGATTGGCTGCGTCGAAATTTCCGATTAACTGCATCCCTTCGTCGCTCGAAATGTCAAGAAATGATTTTTCAAGTCCTCGCGATCAACCTTTTGCCCCCTACCCCGAATTTTTGAAGGGGTAATTTTTTCCGGCCATAAAAAATAAGGTTTCAACTGCTTCCTTGAGTAATGTGTGTACATAAAAGTGCTGGTTATATTATGGCCCCGGGGTAATGGGGGATGAAAGCGAGCAACAGGAAAAATTTTCTCTCGCTTCGATTAAACGAAAAGGGGGCGGGGGTGGGGCTCGGGGCGCGAAAGAGATATGATGCTATATAATGCCGAACAGAAGGGATGAAAGGTGAGTCGAGAGATAAGCAGTGCCAACAGTGGCTCCTCGGTAAATGGTTTAAAAAAAAAAAAAAACGAGTGAGAGAGAGAGAGAGAGAGAGAGAGAGAGAGCGAAGGAGAAGAAGAAGAAGAAGAAGAAAACGAAGGAGGGGGTGGAAAGAGGCAGAAATAGGGGATGACTGGCGCATATTGCCGTCGTTAACAATTTCGTGGATGGAAAATCTGCAGGAACGGCAACGTCTGGAGACGTTTTATCGATATCTCGAGCATACAAATGCACACGCACGTATATATAGAAAAAAAGAACAGAAAAAGAAAAAAGAATCCGTATGAAAGCGCATAGGCTCGTTATAGACGTCTCAAGGTGGAGGTGGTGGTTCTCGTTCGAGAGAGACTTTCAGAAAGCTGCGGTAATTGCGGTAGCATTTATTTATTTATTTTTATTTTTCCTTTCATTTTTTTTCTCTCCCTTCTCTGCATGGGACATTGAAGAGGGTAGTTTACCGATATTTCGAATATCGATTGGTATCATTGACAAAAGGACGATGCCCATAAAAACGAGGCCACAATAGACGAGGAAAAAAAGAAATGAGGAATTCTCTGTCATTTACTTCCTGCTCGTCATTTTTCAATATTGCGATTCATTCACTGCTTCTATAAAAAATTTTATTCATCATGCAAATCCTCGATTAATTTAAATCGAGAGGTCTTCTTCTTCACAAAAAAGGCTTCTCCAATTTCAATGACATTTCATTAGAGCTATTGGAGAAAATTTTAAACGCTCAACGACCATCGAGATCGAGGAGAAAAATGGAGCAAGCTCCTCCTTCATTCGCTTCTGTATATTTGTTTGATTTTACGATTCTCTTCGAGCGAGTGTCCTCGCTTTATTTATTCTTAACAGTTTGGAATTCCAGGAGCTTCTGAACCTGTAGATGACGCAGGAGGAGCAAAAGTACTTTGTAAACGCGCAATGCAAATGAGAACTACGGTTTCGCCACGGTTAGACGAAGTAGTTACATTCCCAGTAGTGCAGGTCGCGTTTGGTCAGACATTATGTTTTTCTCTACTGTTTGGCTTGCGGGAGCTTCACCGCGAGCTTTGCTCTCCCTACCCATCGCTGTTTATCGTGAGTTATGGCTTTTATCTTGTTCTCCTTCATTCTCTGAGTTTTGCCTGTCTGACCTTTGCCAAGTTGGAGGTTAACGAAACTCTCGCTGTACTTTTTCGGAGATTGCAACGCATTTTTTCTTTCCCACCATTTCCATCTCCCTTCCTGTAGTTCTAGTTCGTTTTTTTCTTCCCTCTCTCTCTCTCTCTCCCTGTCTCTCGTGTCTGTATTCAGCATGTAAAGTGAAGTACCTGTCGGAATTGTCAGGTGGTAAGAACGAATGAGAAAAAAGAGGACGGCGAAACGAACTGGGAGGAAAAACTCTTCTCCTCTCTTCTTCTTCTTCTTCTTCTTTTTCTGTGTCCTTTTTTCTTAACTCATTTGTGCTTCCATTTTGACGAGCAGAATGTCGATTACTCGGAGTGTGAACCCTCGCTTTGTCTTACAAGATTCAGTCTCGCGTTCTCCTCCTCCCTCGCGTTCTCTTCGCCAGTTCTCGCCTTTCTCGTCATGTTTTTTCTCTCTCCTCCATCGTTCTCTCCTCAGTCCTGGTGGCTACAGTCATTTGTTCTGACTGATTGCCTCTCGACCCGGCCAACGTTCCAACACGATTTTTCTCCCCGTGCCATGGGGAAGCTTTCTCGGGGTGCCTCGCAAAGAGGGGCACAGACAAAAGCACGGGGGAGGAACCCGAGGTGGCTGTACCACAGAAATAAGGGATGGAAACAGTCGCCTCTGCTCGGGGCGTTCCAGGAAATAAGTACCTGTCTGACTCTCGTGTAAAACCTCCCACCCTCCCTCCCCCTGGGCTGTGGTGACGAGAGAAAAAGGCAAAGACGAAGACAGAAAGCTCAAAGAGTAACGAGAAAATTCTCTAGCAACGATGGATCGAGTCGAAAGACTCTCGAGGATAATAATACTGTCGAAACCGAGCGAGAATAAAGGGCTACGAGAAACTTATTATTTTTTCGACATCTTTCGTTTCAGCTCTCTCATTAAGGGGTGACGTCATTCTCACGGTTCAACATTTTTTGTTTTCCATGTCGTTTCTCCAAGTAGATTTCCGAAAATGTTCGAAACGAATTTATTGAAGTAAAAATATAAAAAATATAAAATAAAATAAATATATATAAATATAAATTTAAAAAAATATATAAATAAATAAAATAAAAATGTAAAGTTTTGTAATTCGGTAAAAAAATGTATTGCGATCCTCGGATTCTTCTAAAATTTGATAGGAATTATAGAAAATTTAACCAGAAAATCGATGAGCTCATCGTTTTCATTATTTATTCCGCAAAAAATGATAATTTTCTTTTTTTCTTCTTACGTTGTTTTTGTGTGTGTGTGTTTTTTTTTAATGAAATGAATCTTTGCGGAAATGAAAAAACCTCTCGAGGCTAACCAGAGCGAAGTGGGCCAAAGGCTTGAATACATAGACGCGTGGGAGTGTACGTATGACGAGAGAGAGAGAGAGAGAGAGAGAGAGAGAGAGAGAGAGAGAGAGAGAGAGAGAGAGAGAGACAGACTTGATTCATTTCGTTAATTAACTTCGAACGTACTTAACGAAGTAACCTGCTGATGTAGCCCAAAGTTGGCCTCTCCGGAAGTGGCCAGCCCCCAGCGAGTTTTTCTTTTTCTCATAGTTTAGCCGGGGACGCCTTGTTAATGAAGTCACGTGGTTGCGATTACGTAACCACAGTCTCTCCATTTACATACTCGAGTTTGACGTTCCCACACACGCAGACTCGACCGCCGAAGTTCATTGGCCACCGCCGGAGTTGTTGTGAAAAAAAAAGTAGTAACCCTGAGAATGCGTTGACGAATTTTTTTTGACTTTTTCAAATTGTCGCTACGAGCCGCCGAGCATTTTGACGACGAGAATTTTTTTTTCTTATTATCGGTAATGATGCTGAAGAGTTGAAAAATAGAAAAAAAAAAAACGAAAATTCCAGCCGTTCAGACCACGAATACCTGTTGGAAAATCCAATTCAATTATTTCAATTTTTTTTTACTAATTATAACTATAAATTTATTTTAATTATTATTTTTAATAAAAAATTTTCCAAATTTAAATTTAATTACAAATTTATTTTGATTATTATTTTTAATAAAATTTTTTACTAATTTAAATTTAGCTACAAATTTATTTTGATTATTATTTTCAATAAAATTTTTCACAAATTTAAATTTAACTACAAATTTATTTTTATTATTTTTTTTTAATAAAAATTTTTACAAATACGTCTAGACGAATTCGTTATTGGCGCTTGCCACGAACGCGTCCGCGGTCTCTCTAATTGGTTAACTCGAGCCACCGAGATCGCGCAGTTCCGTTTGGAGAGTCCGGAGAAACAACACGAGGCAGGGGAGCACAGAGGGTTGTTACTCTCTCTGTTCTAGAGGGTTGTTGGCTCTGGGATCGTCCTAACTGCGTGTATAAAAGCTCCGAGAAAAGAGTGAGCGGCGGGGGTCGCACGGGAGAGGCCGAAAGAGGCTTGTGCAACGTTTATATTCGTGCTCTTTGTTCCTCTCTCGCTCTTCATGCTCGCGAGGACGGAAACACGCACTAGGCTGCGTTACACGCTCCCCCACCCTGTCCAACGCGGAATAAAAAACAAAAGCAAAGAAAAAAAAAAAGAAAAACGAAAATGTTGGTCGAATAATGGAAAATTGTGCTTGTAACCCGAGATCTGGAGGTTTTCGGTACTTACACCCTTTGACTCAACTCTTCTAGCCCTCGGGCGACTTTGAATTTCCCACGATATCTCAAAATTGATTTGACCTCACGCCCTAATTATTCCAAGCTCGTTTTTTCCCCACCTCCTCATTGTTTTTTTTTTTCCTTTTAATAAAAAACTTCTCACACGTTCCAATTAAAAATAATTTTTCGAGCTTTTTCTAGTCAGACCCTCAACTTTTCTCGCATTGATTTTAAGGAGGTTGGCTACATACGACAATATGATAAGAATTTAATAAAATTTGGTGATAACATTCTTTAGCATCAAATACGATGACACAATTTTTTTCAAATTTTTCGTCTACATAGTTGTCGAATAATTGGAGTTTACAATATGCAAAAGATATACCTATATATTTATCTGAATGCTATGCTTATGCATGTAAACTCTTGTGTTCAATAATTCGAAAACTATGTAGAAGAAAAATCTTAAAAAATTTGTATATTCATATTTAATACTAAATAATATACTCACCAAATTTCATTAAATTCCAATCATTTCGAATTTTCCTATGTTTTTAACATGGCAACATTATCGTGTGTAGCCACCCTCCTTAAGGGATGAAAGTTTCGATTTACTTCTCTTGCACTTCACGTTCCATTTTGTCTGTTGAAATTTCATCGGCGCTCACACAAATGTGCCCTTTTTACAAAGGAATTGAAAAAAATATTGGGGGATGAAAAAAAAAAATGACAGGGATTTCGGAGAGACAGTGCGAATTCGGAGGGTAGTTGATTTTTACAAAGATGCTTCGACTATTCTCCGTGCTTTTGTCCCGACGAATTTAGGGGATGAAAAATCAAGAGAACATGCCACATATTTTTATACTTATTTACCAATCTCGCCGGCTCGCCCAATAAATAGCGCGCACCCTTTTTCTTCGGCTGCTCCCGCACCGCCCCTTCCTTTTCTCTTTTCTTCAATTTCTCCATCTCCCAACGAGGGTCCTGTGGCAGCTGATATTATTTTTCGGGACATATACGTGTCACAGATAAAGAAAACGAGGAAGAGGGGGGGGGGGGGGGAGGAGAAACGGAACGAAAAATGCGGGAGTCGCGCGGCTGGTGCTGTGGTCGGAATTGAAAATTCACCTCCTCGAACACGCGTTCGCCCGGAGGCTTCTCGATGAGAAGAAGCGTGTGTACACCGACCCTGGTTAAAATATAAAGGGGAGAAGGAGGCTGAGAGGAAAGAGAACACCGTTTCGAGAGATCCTCGAGGGTTGGCGCGTGGTCCGCCAAAATTGAATTCACCGAACGAGGGCTGCAAAGAAGAGGAAGAAGAAAGTACATAGGAAAAAAAAGAGAATCTCGTAGTTTTTTCCGGTATCGTGCTTATTGGCATATAATAAGAAACTTTTTTTTTTATTCCTCAACATTATTACCTCAAATTTGTATTTCCGAGCGAGCTATGATTCTTGAGAACAATTATTTACCAAATTCTTATTAACAGTTCAAACATATCCAAAACGTAGGGGATGAAAAAATCGAACGGAGGGATTCCTGTTCAGTTTTTTCCACATTTCTTTTGAACGACTAATAAATTTTCATTAATTATTATTAGCAACGCCGGGGGAGATTTTTCCATAATTATTCAAAACATCGCCATTAGGTTAATTAAAAAATTTCAAAAAAGTGAAAAAAGACCAACAGGAGTAGTCGGCAAACCGAAGTGGATGCGACGAAAGGAGGAACGTGTCTGATTTTAATTCCGTTGCAGGGCAAAATTGATAGGAAAAAAAAAAGAAAACCCAGAAAAGAAAAAAAAAATGGCGTAGCAGAGCAGATTTGGGGGCCGTTATTTAATTCTCGTGTGAGTCAAATAACGGGAAAGAGTGGCGTTTGTCATGCTAGAGCAATGCGGAGAGTCGAGATATTTCTCATCCCCCATTTTTTCCCTTGCCCTCTCTCTCTCTCTCTCTCTCTCGCACTCTCTCGCGCGTGTCATCTCGCTTCATCGTACTGCTGGAATGTATATGGGCCTTGTACCTTTTTCTAATGCCTGGGCCCGTTCGTACCAAGTGAATGAAGAGCCGGGGGGCTCTGCATTATAAATGGGGATGAATTATGTCGTGCGCTCGACGGCGAGTAAGGGGTTGAGTTATTGCCGCGGCGAGCACGGACCACGCTCCCTGCTTCGAATATATATACATATATGAATTTTTTTTTTATGTACATTTTTACGTGTGTGTGTGTGTGTGTGTGTGTGTGTGTGTGTGTGCACGTGTGAGGAAAAGTAAAAAATATATGTACAGGAGGAAGAAATAGATAGAAATATATTTGGGGGTTGTGTGTGTGTGTGTGTATAATTGGGGGTGAGAAATATAGAGGGTTGTATGACCGAGAGGGGATGAAAAAGGTGTTTGTGTGTGTGGGGATCAAAAGCTGGGTGTGCGTTATGCCGGGGTGTTGGTGGTCGTTCGCTAATTTTTCACCCTTCCTTTCTATCCGCTCATTCATGCGCAACCCTTCGCTTTCACCCCCTCCCCTCCCTCTCCTTTTTTTTTTCGTTTCTTCTGCTTTTTTTTTTCTTTTAATTTTATTTCTCTCCTCGATTCGGGGTTTCATTTCGAGCACTTTTCCATTCGCCAAATTCAACTTTCACTATGTTTTTTTCTTATTGAGGCTGCTTTTTTTTTTCTACTTTTTACCGTGCACCCTTATTCCGGATTTTTGTAGTACTCGGGCTCACGAAACTGGAGAACAGTTTGTAACGCACCCTGCGCTACTATATTCGCTCTGTGTGTATACTCAACTTTTTCAACCTCTTCATCCTTTAGCTTCTTTTTCATGAATTCATTCGCCATTTTCACCCCATAATGTTTAAACCCCCCCCCCCCCCCAACTGTTTCTCCTGTAATCTCGCGCAAGGCTTTTTTCTTGCGAGTTGCTTGCTTGTGAGTTCCGTTTTGGAACTCTGCGAACATGAGATTCTCATCCAAATTCGTTTTTCTCTTTCCCAAATGTCGCGGTTTGTCGGACAAATTTACTTTTTTTTTTGTTTTTTTTTTTTTTTTTTTTTTTGTTGCGCTGTCTAAACTTTGGTGAATATTCACGCGCTACTTCGAGTTGCGAATCTAGCGTTTATTGGCGACACCGCAACATCCCTGTTTATCGTGAAGAATGAGACTTTTCTGCACGAGCTTAATTCGCATTTGACGATAATCTGGTGGTGAAGGAGAAAGAGAACCGCGCTGCGCTTCCGGACGCGGTTTTGGGTCTCTGCTCCGGTCCGGGACAACAACGTCCAATCCGAATTCGCTCTTTCTCCGTTTCTGCTATTGTACATACTCGCTCTGGCCATTGTCTTATTGTTCCGGGTGTTTGGAACGTTTGCCCGTCACCGTAGACTCATTCTCTCTATTTCTCTTATTCTCTCTAGTGGAGTAGTCTCTCGCAAAGCAACTGCAGTGCGGCTTCCGAAAACCTTTTGGTGAAAAGCATGGGGTGTTGCGAACCGCAGCACCGATTCCCTTCCTCTCGCTTCTTCTGCTCGTTTTCTCTCTTTCCCTCTCTCTCTTTGAATTTGCCTTTCTCTCTCATTCCCTCGATCGCGACGATTTGTACAGTACTCAACGCTCTCCGCGATGGCCTTTGAAATTCGAGAAATGTTACGTTCCCTCGTTCTCCCTTTTTCTCACAACCGTTCGATCCTCCGTTTCCGCTATTTTTCCCGTTGAAACTTTTGCCACGTGACTATATTCCCACCAAGTTTTAATTCGTTGGGCAAAAACGATAGAGATGCCCGAGAGATTGTGATTCGGAGCAGGGCGAACACATTATCGAGATGTCAATGACACGGAAATAATTTGGCTGTCAATGGTCAGAATGTTTTGGTCATTCAATTTCGAATTATTCGATCGAAACGTTTCGATTATTCGAATGTAAATAAATGGATCAAGGTGCGAACGACAATTAAAAAAAAAAAATTTCCCTCGCTGACAATTTTTCGTGGACTTTACATTGAGATTTCCGAACTTTCAAATCACATGATCCATCGCTGCAAAGTGGTAAACGTTTTCGAGTTACTTGCGACTAGCGAAAACGTCAGTGGAGCCTCGAAGGACAAATAATCCGAGGGAAAAAATGGTTCAACGCCCAACGTTGATTACGCGCGGTCGAATTTCACGAGAGGCTTCCAATGGAATTTCCGGGGAAATTGGATGGAAAGAGAAAAAGGGAAAAAAGAGAGGAAAAGTCATATTGGGCGAGGGGGGCGCGAGGGTTTGTATGCGATTCAGCTTTATTAAAACTGTCAAGCCACCCCAGTGGCTTCGGGTGAAGGGTGCAAGCGTGCAGTTGTCGTGAATTCATTGGGCCAACGTTTTCGAGAACGAGAAACTGCAGGCTCTCGCTTCCCGTTGATAAATGTATAAATAAATGAATAAAATTATAGCTGCATTCCGGAATATCGAACCAACCTTCCCACATCGACAACATTCGTACTGATGCTGTTAAAAAAACATGGAGCCAGCAAAATGACTGTGGAAAAAACATTCTCCTCTTTCTCCACGGCGTACGAATTAATCATCGAATTATAATTATCGTGTCGAATCCCACATTTCGTAGATTCTCTCCGGTGGACACTGTTTCCGGATTATTCATTTTGAACCGTTCAAGGAAGAAATATTGAAAAGAAAAAATTGAATTTTCGCAGGATTTGTTGAGAAAAGGCTGCAAAAAAAAAAAAAACAAGTGGATACTCGTTTGCACAGTTTTGTAAAAAATTTGAATAATTTTTCAACAAAACTAGAAACAAGAAAAATAGAATTTTTTATTCTTCATTGTTGAATTTTTTTTTTTTTCCAATCTCGAGCAATCTGAGGCTGGAATTTTGGAAAATCGAAGAGTCAACGAAATGAGGAAAAGTGTTGCGAGAATTTTGTGGCTAGATACCCTCTCGGAAAAAAGCCCTAATCCGACCCTCGGCCTCGAGCTAGTTCCTTGTATGAAGACACGGTAAAGAATCTTGAGGGGGACAGCAGGAAGGGAACTCTTAATTCCTGATAAGAAAAAAAAAACACATCAGCATCCGGTCGAATCATCGTCGTTGTTATCCCTCTGGAAGTGGGCGTTTTTTTCGCTTTCCTTTGCCATCAAGCTCGAGAGTCAGCGAGGCTCAATGAGCCAGACAGTGTGACATGATCTTTTACAAATTTTTTTTCCATCTTCTGCTCCTTTCTCTTTTTCTCGCTCGTCTCTCGCATAACACGTATCGTTAGCCTTGCCGTATCAATGCTCCCACTTCTCCGGGCCTGCAAATTCCCTTATTTTTTGCCCTTTCTTCGTCTGCATATTTATTGCATCGTTATATCGTCGCCTGATGAAAACCGCAATTTCCTCTTCTCTCTGATTTTAATCAATTTTGATGAAATTGATTTTTTCATCATTTCCCATCGCTTCAAAATCGTTGCCTTGGAATATTTTCATTTTTCTTTGCCCTCGTTGCGTTTTCAAAGATTCATTGTTTTATTGTCCAAATCGTCGGGGTCGGTGGGAACGATACTTGGTTGGGTGACCGATGTTTATCGGCCTCGCGGATTCACGATTATTTTTTCGTACGTATTTGTCGTTGAATTCGACAAATAAATTGAATGAATCGAGAAAATTTTGAAAATTGTTAAGCTTCGAGAGCCAGGGAGAAGGAAAGGAGGAAGAAAGGGAATGAAACCGAAAAGGGCTCAATGGGAATGTGATAATTTCACAGGACGAAGGGCTCCCTGCTAAATGATTCGAGGAACCCTTAATTTTTTAGTGGGTTTCGTCCCCAGCGTAGCAGCAAGAAAATTCTACTTCGTGAGTATAGATACAGTTTTCCGCAATTTTCCATTATCTGTTCCGGTTATACAGGCTGGAGAATGGAAAAAGGAGAAAAGGGAGAGGAATAAGGAAGGACACTTGGAGAAGAAGGAAAATAAAGGAGAAGACATTGACGGTATTTTTTTTTTTGCAAAGGGAAGCACGTCCTTATCAGCCGAGCTAGATTAGCCATAATAACAAATCGACAAAGACCACGAGGCTTTCTCGCTTTCTCCACGACGTTTCCTTCTTCATTGCGCGCTAATTGTCGAAAGGCTTGCTAAGGATCCTTTCCTTTCATGGAACCCCGCTCCCCTTGAGTCGCTTTCTCTCTCCGAACTCTGGCCAACTTGCTCGATAGTTCCAGACGAGCGGGAGCAGGTTTCCCCTTAAAGTTTCAACCTCATCCTTACGGAAGCTCGAGACTCTGCTTTTCTATCGCACAAAGCCTTAAAGACGAGAGACCCAATGATGAATGATATCTTTTGTCCATCGTTTCATCAAAATTAAACAAAAAGACGCGCCTGCCAAATTAGTCGCTTAAATGAGGCCTGGAGTCTGTACGATATTCAGGATTTATAATAAACATTTGTCCACCGGAATGTTGGGATGGAGAAAATAAAATATAAAGATAAACCTCGTTTGACTGGACACGCGTTTGAGCATTTCTCGGAAATGATAAATTAAGGTGGACGGACCGAAGTATTCGGCGGTCGAGAGATGAATTTGCGTTTGTGTATAGAGGAAAGGCGTGTGCAGTATTTGGCATGCACACAGACCGCTGTACACGAAAGAGAAAGGACGTTTGCTCCATTTCCGTAACAGGCCTGACGGAAGCAAAACGGAATCCTGCGGCCAAATAACGCCAAAGCTTCAGCCTATCCATTACACTGCCTTCAATGACAGACCGCGCGCGTAGAACGTACGTCCGTGTAGCAGGGCCCGATATATAGTTCGTCCCTTAAGCCCTCGAGGAGTGTACGTGTGGGTAGACGGTGCAGAACTGGAGAATAACCAGTAGTTTCGTGCCAAATACCAACTTGCCTCGTTTTTCCTGTCTCGTTCATTCAATTGAATGGACCGAGAGAATATTGCATAGGATTTCACAGAGTTAAACGCTTTTCCGGTAGCCCGCAATTTCGCGTACGCACTCGAGAGATACTTGAGAAAAACTTTATCAATGTCATTCGCGGCATAGTGACGAAAAACCATCGAATAAAAGGATGACTCAAAAGTTTCCTTAAGTCGACCCGCATTACCCCGATAACCCGATGGAGTCCCGAACGAGTTGCCAGTCCCGTTTAAACGAGCTATTTGAGCGACCTTGAATGGCCAGCCGTCGATTATTCCTTAACTGACCCTCATTACCCCCGGAATTTGAGAAATCGGCCATCACAGACCACCAAGCCTTAATCTACCGATCAATATGGCGGTCGTCTGGTAATTCCTCGTTCCAACAAACCCTCGTGCCTCCTCGAGAACGAGGAACCTGCTGCCTGGGCGAAGCTCGTCCCACGCCAGAGCTTTAATACAACGTTTTTTTTTTCATCTTTTTTTTTCCTCGTTTTAACTCGCTGCACGAGCTCGCTCTGCTGATGGCAACGAAGCTGAGAGAGGTTACGCTATTTTAATCAACGATCGAATTATCCACTCTCACCCTCGTCTCTTCCTGAAACCTCATCCCTATCTCCGTATTTATATATATATATACACGTGAACCTGTATGTCTATATATGTTTATGTTTATATGAGCTTCCCTTCTTCTTAGCTCCGCTGCAGCATAGGGAGCAAGCTTTCTCGTTGCTTCATCGTCTCTGGGTCGCTAATCCACTTTCGCTCTAATTCTATCCGGCTGGAAGCTCGGCAGTCGTGACCTCCGGCTTGTCTCAACGTCATCCTGACTCTCATTCCCCCCTCCCGCCTATTCCATTGATCCCGGCGAGCAACGAAGCAAGATAGTAAAAGCGAATAAGTTGGCTCCCATCGAGTTGCTCTTCTCCACGGTTTCAACATCCATTGTCCACCCTAATCTACATTTTTAAGCCCCGTTGCCCGAGCCCATCTTCGTCCTCGATCACCTTAACTATTCTGTCATGCCAAACAACAACGATAGTGATTTGTTTCGACGTTAAAAAGATACGCACGAGGGCTGCGTTTCTCGTGCAAACTAAGTTCGACACTCTATCCGAACAAAGCTGCCCTTTGCTGCCTTCGAATAAGGGGATGGACCAGCGAATAGGGTTGAGGGATGATATCGGTTACTTCACCTTTCTCATCGACCCACCCCCCATATACCCCCTGCTTTCCTTATGCTTCGAAAAGTTTATAGCCTGGTAAACCTCGTTGATGAGACTCTGGTTGTGCAACGCCGAAACACTCGCTGAAGTTGAGCCTGAATGACGATACGTTAAGGAGATACGAAAGGGCAGGAAGGGCTGCTCCTGGCATCTAAAGCTTGCCCGGATAGTCCGCGAGGTCAATTGGATTGTACCAACTTTGTTTCGGTTGGATAAGGAACGCAAACTCGTCTACGCTGTCTCGGGCGTTTCCTCAGGCCCTTTCAACCTTTCAACCTTTCAACCTCAGCCCCCTCTCTCCCCCATCCTTCATCCTCAACACGTCGACCGTGACGCTGATCGTTCTCAACTCCCTAGGAAATACGAAATTAACGTGACTTTGTAGTATCGAGAGCTTTATTATGGACGGTGAAGGCTTGAACCGTCAAACTCTCGTCGAACCCTCCAGTCCACGTCATTATCATCAGACCAAACTCTCGCTCGGTATAGATTCAAGAAAAACCTTTAATCTGTTTTTTTACATTTTTCTTCAAATTCTCCAACTATACTGAATTCTTATCGAGTAAAATGTTTGGCAGTGGCAACGTATGTGTAAAGCAGCCTTAACAACATTCCTCCAAGTTGGATCGTATTACGAGTTTGGGGTAGTTGAGGGAATTGTGGTTAAGCGAGAACTCCTCTTATCTACGCGAGAGAGAAATGGACTGAGGAGACTATATCCTGTATAATAAACGCATAACCCCTGTTCAAATGTTACGGAGTTAGGAATCTGGCCGAATTTGGTCAAACCTGACCACCGAAGCTGCCCCGCCAGCACTGCAAGTTTTCCTTTGGTTTTTCTTCCCTAACCGAAGAGTTATTCTCTCGAGAAAGACGTGGAATTTTTCAACCTTTATCTGAACCATTTTTCCTTCTGCCCAAATTATCGAAATCTGGTGATTGGGGGTAATGAGGGTCACTTATCAGGAATCTGGCTTTAAATCTACGAAATGTAAACCGACCCTGTCTCCGGTGTATCAGGCGAAAACCATATGTCTTTTATTCTTGTTTTCAACCTTCGCGAACGTCGTCGAAAAGAATTTGAAAAAAATGCGTAAAAGGAAGTGGGTCAATGCACGTCGAGTTCCAATCGGTTTGCTGGATCACTAAATTCCGATCAATACTGCTCGTGTATTCCTTTTCATATGAAAGCTTAGTACACGAGAGTTAACAAGTTGCTTCGTCTATTGTTGCACCTTGCGATAATCTCTTGGCTCGTGCTCGTGTACAGTTCACTCATCTGCGATCAAAAGGGCCGTCGTCCCCACCTTTGCTCGATGTATACAACATTGCAAGCTGGTGAAGGTTTGCATATCTCGGTCAGAAAACAAGCCTCTCGTTTCGTCATCGATTGAACCAACCCTTCGTTCAAAGGGCCAAACTTCGGACTACCGAAGAACCATAGTAGGAATAGTCAAGTGAGAAACTGCATGTCTATTCATTGCCCTGACCACGACGTACGAAATTGACGTTAAAATAATTTCCCATTACAAATTTTCGTCTTGTCCCAAAGTTCCCATATGCTTTCTTATTTTGCTCGTTGTTAATTTAGTAAACTCGTCAGATTAGTGCCACGATTTTCAAGCAAGGCCCAGAAATTATTGAAACGATTCGATTTAATTCGAGATTTGTTTTCTCGACGATACAACTTTTGCTTAAACTTTCTTATAGACCCTCGGAGTTACTTTTGCTATGCTTCGTCGTCGTGTGTTTTATTCTCAAAGAAAAATGGCCCACATTCAAGCTCGCTGTCGGACGCTCTTGCCAGACCAATCCATCTCGCCATGTCCACGAGATAGCAAGTGGAAGAACGCTCTGTTCGTTTATCTAAAGTCCGATCCATCTACAAGGGTGGCAGGGGGTTAAACCATCCCTTAAAGATTTAAATGGCCTAACCGAAGACAAACGAAACAACTTTAGGCGAAACTGGGCTGCTCTGTTTGCACGGTACGTTGATTCGAGTCGGGGTGGCGAGTGCAAGCCTCTCGTAAAGTTTCCCGTCGCCTTCTCTCCTACGAAAGCTCACGCTTCTCCGATAGCTGCAGCGAGCGTTTGCTCAAAATTTTTCAAGAGCCCCGTCGTCGAAAAAATAATAAGAAAACCCTCGTTTTCTTGTTCTACTCGAAAGTTTAGAGATGCCGATTAATTAGCCTGATAATTGGGGCTTGAAAACGTTGCCCTTTCTTTTACCTTGATGAATTTTCTCAGCAATTTACCAGAGCCTTTGAAACATTGGCTTTATCAAGCTCGAAGCTTAATCATTCAGAGCTTTTATCGAAAAATGTCTGCTAATTGAATTGTTTTTCTTACTCGCTGAGGGAAGCAACAGTTTCCTTTTGTCTAGGGTTCATACAAAAGATCAGCAAAATCGTTATTAATACGATTTAATTGGAGTTGAAGAGGCAATCTTAGAAATTCGTGTGAAAATGTTCTCAGTATGATTTTCCTCGTTCGTAAAACAAAACAAAAAAAGATGCTCTCTTGGTCTCTTTTGTCTTTCCATTGTCCCAGCTAAATCCGTAAGCCCTCTACGTACGGAGGCGCCCGAACTCGTCTCTCTTTCTCTCTCTCTCTCTCTGTGCTTCCTCCTGCATTTTCCTGCGACAAATTTCGTCTAATTTTCACCCGTTGGCGTGTTCCGACTGCCGACTTCCTTTAATTAGAAATTCAGCAACGCCAGCAGCGGAACCATCGAGATTTTACGCGGAAGTAGTATGGCCTTTCGAAACGTTTCTCCTGCTCTTCCATTCCGCTCGCTCCCTTCCCTCGTCATCTGCTCGTTCTTTGGTTATTCCTCCGGGCATTCCGCGTACTCTCTATATCGCGTCAGAAACCGAAGTAACAATGTTACCCCACGGTTGCTGCCGGCGGAGGGAGAATGAGAATGACAAAATGAATGAAAGAGACGGAAGGACAAGGAGGAAAGCAATGTCAATGAGAGCAACTCACACGCGCGCGAACGAAGAAACGCAGTTGGGAAAACACAATTCTTAGAAATAAGCAAAGAGAGAGGAATAAAACGCTTGACTGAAAGAGGCGACGAAAGCAGAAAGACGAAGGCCTAGAAGGAGAGGCAGAAAAAGGAATTGGAACAGTAGGGAGGCATAGAAATCAATAGAGGAAAATGGAGGATGAACGTGGGGGATAAAAAGAAGAAAACAGAGGACAACAAAAGGTTGAAAAAAGTAGGGATAGCGAGTGAAAAGAAAAGGAGTTGATAAAAAGTATGAGAAGCAATTGAAACGGAATGGATAATCGTCAAAAAGTTTCGTCCCTACTTAGCTGGCTCGTATTCTCCGTGAAAGTGAAACTGTGTCTAGAATTGGAAAATTGCAGAGAAAGAGCAGGAGAATTCTCAAGGCGATATTTTCTCCTCTCGGTGTAAGAACATTAGAGACAAGTTGATTGACCGGGAATAACTGGGAGGAAAAGGATAAGGAGAAAATGATTGTTTGACTATTATTATGAAAGCCTTTTTCTTTTTTACCTGCTTCCGTCAAGAGAGGATCAATTTCTCCAAGTATCCGAAGGCGGTTCGTGTGTACAAGCGATGACGACCAGTCCCCGAAGAGGATAATATTTTTCCTTGTTACTTTTATCTTTTTGTTTTGCTGCTCCGGAGCTGGTACGCTCTTTCAACCCAACGGCTATTTCCACCAGCGCAGCTTGTCGAAAGCTTTTCCCTTTTTTTTTCTCCCTTTACAATTAAGCGACTGCTCAATCGGCTTACATAACCGTCCTCGAGGTCTGAAAAGTATTTTACCCTATTTACCTCATCGTGCCCACTTTCATCACTATTTCAGAGTCCCGTTACGGAAAAGCCCTTTGCAGCTCTCAATTCCAAGCCCCACCCCTTTTCATCCCTTGTGGTTTCAATTTTTCTTTCCTCTTCTTCGTCTTCGTCTTCTCCTTGGACAAAAAAAAAAACGTACTTTTGTTTTGTTTTTCCCTCCAGATCCCTACCTCGTTTACAGATACAAAGAGTCTGACTTTTCATCCCCCTCGTACTATTTGTTGGTGAAAATCTTTCGAGCTCTCTTTTTCATCCTCTTCCACGACTAATAATATAATGGTCGTAAGCAATAAAGCTCCTTTTACTTGTATTTTGCCCCTTCCTCTCCCTCTCGCCCTCTCGCTCGTTTTCTCACTGCAAAGGATTCAACCGTAAGCCCTCTCTCCCGTCTCGCCCTTCTTTCTTGCCTCGATCATGCCGAGAGCACTCGTATAAAAGTGGAAAGTGTGAAAAGAGGAATTACCGGGTGGTGGAATCGCAAGCACATCGACCCCCACCGGAAAAAGAGACCGAGAGAGAAAGCGATGAAAAAAAAGAGGTCTGTGGTTCGGTCTATCGGACTTGGCCTTTTGTATGAAATAAAACGACGCGAAATAAAGCCCGTTACTGTGTGGATACGAAAATACATGTATATACATCCCCCTAGCTGTGAAACTACCGAGGAGGGTTGGGGAAGACCCAGCGAGGGCCATGGAGCATCCGAAAAAGCAGCAGCCTCAACCACACACGAGGAATGGTCCGCTGCCAAAGTGTGCAGCCCGTCGAAATACCGCGCATTCAACCCCTTCTATTTTATCCTCCTCTCTCCTGCTTCGCTCGATGCCTGTATGTACCGATGCCACACAGCCTGCTGGCACATTCAGACTCGATTCGTCCCCGGCGTACAACAATAATTCACTTCCTACCCATTTCGTTCGCGATATAACGCCACTTGACAATGTACACGGATATTATTTTTTCGTCTACCGCCTTTTTTCTTTCACATTCCCCTCTCCGCGATATCGGCCTTTTCTCTCGTTTCTTATTTTCTCCCTGCTCTGCGAAAAATATGGCTGACTGTTTAACACTTTCGCAGACTTTCTCATTTTCTTCTTAATTATTCGACCCTTGATGACGACGTCTGCGAAGCCAGCATCTCAAATGTGACAAATGTGACGAATAAACTGAAGAAAAAGTCGCATCCGGCATGGTTCTACGGTTCTTGATAAATTTTAACAATTCTTCCGGCGATTAAAAATTATCAAAATGGCCTTTTTAAAGAATGAGATGCTAACTTGGCAAATGCATCATGCGATCTCATCAAATTCCCAGCGCCTGATTACACGAGAGTCTTGATCTGTTGCAAAAAAAAAAAAAATGTATGGAAAAATATGAGAAAGTGCCAGAGGCCAAAACTCTTTTGCATTTCATAGCGAAAGATGCTGGTGTTATCATTTTGTGAGCCAGAACAATCCATAGAGCAGTACAGAGGACTTTCAAATATCGATATTACGCTTATTGCATTTTTTTCGTAGCACGAGTCTCATTATTTTGTGCGATATCAATCTCTACATTCTCGCCGGACTTTTTTTTCTACTTTTACGCTTTTACAGTGTCTTTATTTTTCGATTAACGATACTGAGTGTTTTTAAATATTTCGACGGAGCACACAAAATGATGGTGAATTTTAGGTCAGTATCCATTTCTCCGGAGACTTCGAGGGTCGGGTTTTCATTGATTGATTAGGAGAGTTTAGTTGAAAATTAAGTGCCAAATTTTGCGTATGAAAATATTTGTTTAATGCGGAAAAAAGTGATGAAATAATTTTTTTTAAATTATTTTCTTTTGCCAGAGTCAAGATCCGATAGAGACTCGGAGTTGCACATTTTCTTATCTGCTTTTTTTTTCGAGAGAAGAACAAAAGAGAAATCCTCGACTGTCACATTGAGGATGGTGAAAAAGATGAAATATGGGGGCGAATAAATCAGTTTTTATTATTATTTTTATTATTTCTGTGTGCGCTCGCGCGTGGGTGTTTTTTTTTTTTACGCTCAAGCGTGCGTGAAGGTACGTTATCGGAAGACACCGGCTCGATCAATCGTGGTTAATAATCTGTTGTTTTGTGTATTCAGTGGAAGGTGGAAAGGGACTGGGGCTCAGGGAGGGAGTGAAAAAGTCGTCGATCATTTTGACTATCGAGCACAGAGATACAGAGCATGACGCGTATATTGGCTTCATCCGTGCATTCATGCAAAAAAGAGGGATGATCCAACGGTACGTTTGAAATTTGTAGATCCACGTTATCCCATTGGGTGGGACGAAAAAATGACAGTAATTGACAAATCACATAAATCAGATCTCGAAATATTTTTCGGGGATTATTAAATCGCTGTTTATAAAAATGCCTCAATACCTTAATACTCAACGACAAAATCGACACCCAATCACGTATTATTTTTCTCTCGACTCTATTCTAAAGTCACAAACGAATCCTCTCAATTAATTTCTTAATTTTTAATACACTTTTCGTACCACGAAGCTCGCGCTGAGACGTTCGAGTTCGACAGTAGTAACAGGCAGTTACTGGTCAGACGCATCGCTATTAAACTCTCCGAGCTCTCAGGCTCTGTCTCTGTTCTCCAATCTCTCTGTATGCTCGATTCAACCACTCTGCCTCGTGCTTTCTCGCTTTATCTCTGTCTCTCTATTTGTTTTGTTGCTTTCATCCAGCGACTGTAGGAGCTTTTGAAACAAGCCGTTTCTCTCAGGCTCTTAAGACAAAAGCACTGTAGCTCGTTGGCCGATTTAATTAAAGCGTCGATTAAACGGTCAATCACAGTTAACCCCATTGGGTTAAGCCAGTCACGTCACCGCGTAATTCCATTATCCGTTCGCGGCCTCTCTGACATTTCTCTGGCGCAGCTTTTCGCGAGACACATCAACCTCCCGAGCATCTTCTCCTTATTTTACTTTTTTCTTTTTTCTTAATCGTTTGTGTTGGCTGAACGATAACCAGCTCAGACTCCGATGGCATTAGTGGACTGAGTTGCTTGTTTTCTCCCAATTTCCAGTGGAAACAAAGCTCGCGAATCCTCCTGGAATTATTATTGACAATATTGTTCGTTCAATCGAATTAGTTACCTTCACAAACGCAGCATTTCGAAACAGAACGACTTTTTGTTTCAATCGTCCGCCGTAAAAAAAGGATGAACCAATCGCTGGATTGTTTGCAACTAGTATCATGATGTTTTCCTTCTTTTTATCCATCGAATCATACGTGACTCTATTAAGCGGACTGCTAGGGTAAATAACGTTGAAAATTGGAATAAAAATTCAATAACGACGAAGGTGGATGTAAAAAGAGAGCAAGACGAAGAGGATAAATTAATAGACATGCTGCTGGGTTTGATCGAGAAATCTCTCTGTTGAAATATCTCGTGGTTTATGCTGAAAAAGTTACTGCCAGCTTCATCGTTCCGGGTTTACTAGAATCCTGTGTTTGAATGTGTGTATAAATCTCATTATACTGAACTTGATTCGATCAAACCTTCCCTCACCTTTTTTTCTCGGCCCTTGTCCTCTGCCCCCCTCGGCCCATTTCTTCTGCACTGTTTATTACGAGCTCGGGATCTTGGGAAGAGCCTCGAGCGAGTTTCACCAACTTTTCAAATGTTCCCCAGTGGGTAATATCTTTCCATGGCCAATATTCCACAACGCGGCCTCGAAATATAATTCTCTCCGTTTTCCACCACTTTTTTTTTCATCGGACCTCGTTCCTTATCCATCGAGTTTATCGGTTCCGATTTCTGGGAACGGGCAGAGGCGAAGAGAAAAACCAAGGAGCGAAGAAAAGTTTTTATTATTTCTTACGAATATGTCAACAAAAATTGTTATTTTCGAAACTTTTCAACATTGTCTGACCTGTTTCGACCGTTACTACTGCCTCATCTTCTTTACGCGAGCTTCGAGGAAATACCGCAGGAGAAATAATGACCTTTTTCCCCTCGTTTATGTGTGCTGTTTATTGGTCACGATTGCACAAAAGGCGCAGTCACGATCATAAAAAATAAATGAGATACAAAAACGATGGAGGGACGAAGCGGCAAGATTTTTTTTTTCTTTTACATTATAAAATGTAGGAAATTACAGTTTATACGATTTTATGAACTTTGCAAACTTGGATAACCCGTAGCAATCGTTGCTGGTGCATTTTTTTCGTACTTGTTATGGCAACACACGTTTTTTCTTCGTTACTGAGTGGAATTCAGTGACTGGCTGCCATTTTGTTTCCGAAATACAAAAAAAAAAAAAAGACCGAAGGCAACTGCAGTTCATTGGATTTTCTGCATTTAGGAGCTTCGTCTGACCTATTTTGACTGTTACTACTGCGAATTCTTGTACGCATTGGTAGCGAGACCGCAAAGAAAATTAATGGGCATTAAACGTGGCCTTTGCACCATGCTTGGAAGATTGACGGTGATGGCTTTTATCCGAGTCTCCCCCCTTTTTCTCGCCGTCACGGTTGTTGGTAAAGCCACGTAAAACATAAAACGAGGACGGGCGAGAAACCCTCGTAAAAGACCCGCCGAAGCTATATCTCGCGCAAAATCTATAGCTCACGCGCATCAAAGTGATTTTCGTTTAAGCTTTTATACAGGACATTCCTTCCCAAATGAAATTTTCAAAAATTTGAAAAACCCCATTTCAATAATCATAAATCCGCCATAAAACTAAAAAGTTCCATCGAAATGGCTTTTATCGAAGTAAAAGGGTGCGCGATGAGCTTTATTGATCCAGCAATAAAAAATCCGCTGCATTCTTGCACATTGTTTTTTTTTCCACCCTTCGTTGACACACCGGGTCATTTTGACCCAGATTTTTTTTTTTTTTACAAAATCTTTAAGGGGTAATCCTCATTGCTTCCGAAAGAAAATCTCGAATTATCCTGCCTCTCGTTTTCGAGGGTTAGCAACCCTTGAAATTAAGTTGATTTTATGTTTTGTTTTGCTGCTTAACGTTATTGCAACTTTGGTACTTGGAAACGTGACTATGGGACACGCATGGTCTCGTTTTACTGACATCTCGTCGGGATGGGTTTATATCGGGTGAGAAAGACGAAGAAGGGGAGAAGCAGGAAACGAGATTCCGGTCACAGGATATAATAGGATAGAGCTTGCGTCAACGTCGTTACTACGAATATCCTCTCCATACCCTTTCTCTCCTATCCTTATCAACCCACAGCCCCCACCTCCCGGTTCCACCCTTGCATCCCATTCTCGTATATCCACAAACGTATACGTTACACTTTCATCGTTGCTCCCAACTTTTCATACTTTCCTTACGAGCTTCAAACTTTATCCCATTTCAGTATCTCCTTTTTCTCTTTCTTTATTCATCCCCATACGCTACTGTAAAATACAAACGACTCCCCAACAGGGTTACACTCAAAAGAAGAAAAAATAAAATATAAAAAAAGCAACAGCCAAACGAGCAGGGAAGCAAATTTCTCTCTTTCGATTCGTTCCTCTCGTCGCCCTTCCTCCGATTCCCATTATTTCCTTATTAACGTCCTTCCGGATCGCCCTCTCGCTCTTTGTCCCATTTATTCCCTTAACGTATGAAGAATTTCTCATAATATTTCCGAAGCATTACGTCATTGCTCCGGTATAGTAATTTTCTTTTGGATAAAATTCGTCTCCTCCATTCACGTTCCTGTGCGAAGGATTTATTATACCCTCACCTCCAGGAATCACGTTTATCCGGAAAACCTTTCATCCCACGTATATTCACGAAACTTCGGAGAAGGTCGGGATGCATATTATACATATGTACACCCATACACACGAGCCAGCAACTCATACGTAAGAAGAGAGAGAGAGAGAGAGAGAGAGAGAGAGAGAGAGAGAGAGAGAGAGAGAGAGAGGAGGAGAGAGCGAGAGAGCTTATACTTTGTGCATTACTTGGGCCGGTAAGCCAACTCGGTAAGTATACACGCTCGTTGAATTTCACGAAGATTGGATGGAACTCTGGTGTACCGAGACCGTGGTTAATTATCGGTGTCCTCCGCCCTTCTCCCTCGCATTTCCACTTACACACTCTCTTTATAACCCTCGCTTCCTCGATGTTTATACATACAAATATGTCACTTTTAGTCAGTCCCCTTCACCGGTTAATTTGCATCGAAATATGACCAATCGTCAGATCTACAGGGTGTCCGAATATTTAAGGATATTTAGCTGTAAATAAAAAATAAAAATAAAATAGCAGCCGTCGTTTAAACTCGTAAATGGAAAATGGAAATGGAATGGAGTGTGAAAATAATTTTTAACGACGTAGAAAAGCTGGAACGACACTCCTTGAAATTTTTATTTCACGTCCAGCAATTTGGACGATTTAACATGAAACTACCCATACATTTCATTTGACTCCCGTTTCCCTATTTTCCGTCTGTCCGGATGGAAAGTATTTGCCATGAAACTCCAGCACTATGCCTGGAGATAAAGCATCAGTCGAGCTAGAGACAGTATTTATTTGAGAGGGATGAAAGGGAAAAAGTAGAAATGGCCATGCATGAGCAGACACGGAAAACATTTTTTTTTTTCTTCGTTTTGGGGACGAACAGAGACTTTGAAAAAATGTTTGAATACGAAATGCTTCACGTTGTTATTTTACACCAACAATTCTCATTGTTTGTTCATTTTATTTTTTCAAGAATTTTTATTCAATTATCGCGACGAAAAGTCACATTTCGGTGTGGGAGAAAAATAATTTGCTATTCGATGGTTCACGGGTTTTCGAAACAATTGCAATTCTCAACATTCTTGAGCAATAATTCCGCCGATATAATCGTACACATCTGCTGCCACTCTGGACAATTCCCCAGAGTCATTGGCAAACGTACTCTCGTAATTATTTCACATTATTAACTGCGATGTATCGTCAAATTTCATTATCTAGAAAGCGATACAGATCGATCGATTAAAACTTTGAAATAATAATAGACTATTTATCTCTCGTATGTCATGTTGCACTGTGCTCACGATAATAATCGTAATAACCCACATTCGCAAGCGATTCAATCCAATCAGAGCAAGAAAAATGACTTTGTTTCTGCACGATTTATTCTCGTGTTAATTTCACTGGAGGGAATCATAAAATGTAAATCTACCAATCGTAATCAACAAATACACACTAATTCCTTGGAAAATCCGACTTGGAAGCAGTGTAGCTTAAAGCTCATTATCGTTATCGATGATTAATTATTTTTTAACGATCACAACTTTATAACCCAAATGAGGCATAAAAAACTGAGTAAAAAGTCATTCTCACGATTGAAATAATAGAGATGCATCGAGCCTGGGAGAAATAATGACCAAATGAAAGTCTCCTCCGACCATTTTTACGAGCCCTAATTTGTTCATCCCTTAAAAAAGGTCATAAAAATAAATAATCAATTACCACACAAGTATACGTTCAGCAGGTTCATTTACAAAGTAATTTTCATGAGAAACAAAGTTGTCGTGGAAGAAAAAGTGATCGTAAAATTGTACCGTTCTATAATAATGCTGGTGGCGGTAGGGCCTTAAAGGGGAACGGAAAAAACGTACATCGAGTCGTTGGCATAGATATTGTGTAATGGAGGTAATAGCAGAAATGGTATGAATGTATGTAAGTGGAACGTATAAGCGCCAGGTGCCTTTATCGGTGCTGAGCTATTCCAGTCCGTGCACTCTACTAGCCCACATATACCAGCTTTACTTTCTTTCCGCAGCATATATATCGGTAAAAGCTTTACATTCACGAGTGGGGAGATACGTGAGTGCCATATGTGTGAGTAAAGCTTGATAAACATATATATAAAATCCTCATGTAAAATAAAAGCTTGGCCGACCACCAGCAGCCCTGGACACACCCCCCCTTCGGCCCTTTTTCTAGCCTCTAACCTATACGTTCGAACTTTCCATTCCCTGCTTCGTTCTCCACTTTTCTTCGTGTTGCTTTCTGCCTTTGAATAACGAATACATTTATTATTACTCCCTCTGTGTTTCAATACTTTCTACCTGATGTTTTTTTTTTTTTTTCTTTTTCGTCATATTCTTCCCTCTGCTTTCCTCTTATTTTACTGTCCTCTTTTTTTACTCGTGGCATGCAGCCTGCTGATGCCAAGGGAAATTACACAATCTGATATCCAACTCACTTTACACCTGCTAACGTTGCACCTGCGCAGCTTTCTGCCAGTCCGTTTTCCTTCTATCTTTCTGCTTTCTTTTTATTCATCTTTTTCATCCACTTTTGTTGTATTTCGTTTCTGCTTTTTCTTTCCACTCGTTTTGGTCCTCTTCTTTGCTGCGGTTTTTTTCTGCTCACTCTTTTCATGATCTTTCGTGCTTTTCGTTGCTCTGCTACGCTCGAATCGTTGCTGCTTTTCGTTGCGACACGTACGTTAGTTCCACTTGGAGCACGTAACCCCATTTTGACGCTTCAGCCCATACACGTTTTTTTCCCTTGCTTCCTTTTTTTTTTTCATTCGTTTCTCTTCTAATTCTAATTGTTGCTGCCAACACGATATTCTGCGAAATCGGGTGAAAAAATGGCTCCAGGAAATTTCGATTCATGACCATGTCCTGGTGAATAAAATTTTTCACTTCGTCCCTTTTTCCTTTCAGTTTGGAAACATTTTTCGAATGCAATCAGCTTTTTTTTTTTACGAGAACCTACCACTTTGGTGCATGATTCGAAATTGTGCTTTAATGTCCATTGCCTCTCCAGGCTGTTGTGATTATTTTGCAAAACATTGATGAAGCCCTCGTTTGGTCTCTCTCTCTCTCTCTCTCTATTTTTGCTTGCACCCTTCCGGAGCTGCTGCTCATCGAATTATGGCTCATAAACATGGCAACTCGGGGCATGATTAACGATTAATTGCTCGATAAATCGATTCTATCCCTCCAGGCATTTGAAAGCTCTTGGTATATGCATACACGGACACAAAGATTTAAAAATTGTTGAGTTTATCGTGACTGGGTACACGTTGTGTACTGCCAGCTGTGTCTTGTTCCACTCCCTTAACAATATCGTTTCTTTGTGTGCGCTATACATAGCCTCGAGGACCGAATTGTTACAGCTTTTCGTATCAAATTCACTTTTCTACGTTGATATTCTCTTTGCATTGAAATTTTTTCCTGCAGCAATTTTTATTTAGTTAACAAAAATATGAAAAAAATTATTTTTCCATTTGCTACCCTTTCCCCGGTTTTTCAATAGAATGAACATAACTCGCTTCATCGATGAGCATCCAAGTTGTCGAAGTGATTGACGATTGAAAATTCGGGCGAGTTGTCAATTTTAATTAACGTCGATATTCGCAAATAACTGCCTCGAGTTGTATTTTCAAAAGGAACATTTCAATGGAAACGAAAATTGTTTTATTCGACACAGGGAATCGTTAATTGGTTCATGGAAATTGTAAAATCTCGTCGTCTAGAATTTTTTATCGATTTCGTTGAAATTCGTTGCTCCCCAAAGGTGCTTTGACCTTTGTTACATGTGGAGAATGAATCCTGATCCTGAGAGACTGATATTATGCCGTGGGACGAATGAATTATTGAGCAAATCCATTTTGCCAGAAATCAATGTTTTAATGTAACGTCGAAAACACAGGGAATTATTTCTTCCTTATATTGTATGATTCGATGTGTATTCGTGTAACTATATTTGCGACGAAGCGCTCGCCTCACTCAGAATTCAACTCGTCAACCTGTTGATCCTTCTTTCTGCACTGTGGATTCCCTCGGTTCTCCATTTCGATGCTCTATCCACTCGCTGTTTGTCCAACATCGATCGAAATGTGGATTAGAGTGAAATTTCTCGAATGTCTACCATTTTGACGAATGAGAGAGGACGAGAGGCGGAGGAGCACGATGGAAAGGGAGAGGGAAGGGAAAAAGAAAATTTGCTGCTCGTAAAATCGACGTGTTGTCATCGGGATAATGATTTTTCTGATCGAATCACGTTAGTCATCAATTATGGAGGTAATTTGTGCTCGTCAGAAATCATAGGAAAGCTGCATTATTCATTCTTATTCTCGTTCTCACGAATAATCGAAGAATTTACCATTTTCATGATTGGATTTCATTCGTTAATCTAATTTTTAATTGCTATCGCTGCAACCATTATTATCGATCGTTAATTAATGCCTCTCCAATTTCCGGAGGCATATTTCATCGATTTCCTAAGGCGATTACGTCATTTGCTGGTAATACGTTGACATTGTCACGTTAACGAGCGTCGAGCTTGACGTGTGCATTGACACGTGCCCTGCAGCTACTCGAAATTACTTACTTTTCCGTTCCTTCCAAATTGCTGGCAAATATTCATCTGGCATAATAATTTCCCAAACATTTCAACCATCCAGATCCCAAATATTCACGAGATTGACGACTTTGTTTCAAAGAATGCAGAGCACGAGTTTATACAAAATTTTGATCGAACGCCAACTACACGTGGCCGTTCTTTTTTTTTGTTTTCTGCAAAATTTTCAATAGGCTCATCGTAGCTGTATAATCTCGACTGTAGAGCCGCGCTCGATGTAACTGACTGACACTGATTGAACTTTGCTTTGCATGAATAAATCATAACGTCGTTGAGTTTGTCCCCAAAAAAATGTACGAAAGTGTGAAATTCTAGAAATTATGGCATTCCGAAAAAAAAACCTTGACTAATTAACGTTATTTTTCGAACGACACGAAAAAATGATAAAAACTTGAGAAGAAATTCGAAATTCCTCGCATCGATCAAATGTCTGCCCTCAATTAAAAGAAGCGACGAATAAATAACAGTCAATGAACAAAAGTTACACTTTATGAATGTGGAAGTTTGTTAATTATATTCACTTTGATGAATCAACGAAGAATTATTGATGAAGCTCGAGAGCGTGACGTTCAACTTCGTAGCAAAGGAACGTCGAAGAATAAGGTACAAGTATGAGAAACATGGAAAGTAGGTTCCACGGAAGTACGAAATAAATAATCATACATGTGCGCCCTTACACACGAGAATCAAGTTGCAAGCGCCACCATTTATTTATTCATGAATCTGGGCTGTATCGCGATATGGAACGAGTGAATTCCTCACATGTCAGGGTTGTGTGTTTTCTATTATAAAATCAGCCATGTACGTTTAACGTTTGCGAATGATTTGAGGAGGAGGAGGAGGAGGAGGAGAGAGAGAAAGTTCTCGGATTATCCTCGTTCCGTCACACACGAATGTCGAGTGGTCGTGGTGTGGCTCGAAGTAGAGGGCGCTTTTGTGGGAGTTGTCCAATCGATTAGACCACGTACCATTCAAAATAATGGTGCGTGATGAACAAAGCTCCGCAATAACATGCTAAATGTACCACCGACACATGTTTGTTCGAAAAACGAAACTACCCCTAAAAGCCTCGATTTTCAAGAATTTTTATTGGCTACAATGAAGCATTAATCGAGTTGAATTTTTCGCCATACCTTCGAATGGCTTTAAGGACGTTGTATGCAAAATTTTCCATCGATACAATTTCTCTAAATTTGCACCATACAAATAAATAGCTCGCGCAATTTGAAGAGGTTTTACCATGTAGAAGTCGTGATATTTATTTATAAAAATCACAATTTTCAGTCGTTTCTCATAAGAGCGTGTGTTAAAAAATGCAATTTTCAACATTAAATATTTTGATTTCTAAATGGTGAAGCCTCTCAAAACTTTGCATGCACTTTTGTGTAACATTGAAGAAGCTTTATTTAGTTTTTCAAAAAAATGGCTCGTTAAATTTTATCGAAATTTTGTTTATTATACAACAAATACAGATTGCCTCGGACGATCTTGGATTTAGAGTACGTTGTTCTTTAGTCAATTTGCAACAACTTTTTAAAATAAACTTGGGCTCGCAAACCATTTTGTATGTAAAAAAAACTGAAAACAAAAATTTATATTTGACCGTCGCCATACAACGTCCTTAAGCTGACATAATAAAAATTAGTGGTCGAAAAAACGTGATACGATTATGAGATATAAATTTTTTAAGGGGGCATTGGCGTTAAAGATGATTTTCTCTTGACAAAAACGAGCCCTCGTCAGATGGAACGTAATCTAAAGTGATCCGAGGAAAAGTGTTTTAAAAGCACCGAGATAAAGCCTCATTAATATTCGAAATATTCATAGTCCTGTCATAAGCCAGCCCTCGTCGTAAAAGCGTGGCCTAAAGTTTAAGGAATCTCATTAAGTTTATCTCGTCCACGTGTTATTTTATATATTTGTTCTCTTGTCTGTTGCAGGTAAGACAAACATTGGTTGGATCTCGTCATTGTAATAATTATGGTGCTGCTCTTCCACCCGGTGAATTTCTTTGTTTGGGTGGCTGAGGATTAATGGCCGGCGCGAGGTAAGAAAGAAAACGTAAACGCGGGAACTGGGGGTGTGTTTGTGTGTGTGTGTTGGTGCTGGTTAAGTGGAGTAATTTGAAGGAACGATGAGAGACAATTAGTTAGAGTCTTCGAGCAATATTTGAACTTTGCTAAGAGGACTCGAGGGGCTCCGGGTCCAAGGGGATGAAAGGGGGGGGGGGGGGGTGACGCGTTAAAGGGACACGAGTGTACATCATATCCTAATCTTAATTCAGTGCTCTGTTGGCTCTGGTTGTATGATTTTCCTCGGTGAATCCATGCTGAGAAATAATGGGGAGGTGAGCGAGGCCAGGGGGTTGTATAATGATGTTGATGCTGTTGGGGGTTGGTTGTGGGAGGCCACTGTGTCTTGGGCACCCGTCGAGACCGAGGGTGAGACTCTCCGCTCTCGTGACAAATCGCTTTTAATTTCTCCGGGCTGTTTACCGAGTGGTGGCAACCTCCTCGAATTAATTGGCCTTCTTCCACGCTGCACCCTCCTCCGAGCGAGCACCACCTTTCTTACAACTCCCTGACGTTTTTCAGGCGCTTGTGGCTCCAGAAATTCACGTTATCTTATCGTCGAGCACTTAAACCCATCGCGCTTCCTCCGCCACGACGTGCTCGTGTGTCCCTCGTGAAAGCTCGAGCTTTCTCCGCCGTTTGGTTCACCAAACTTGCCCACAAAGCTACTGTCGAGCTTCCACACCCAATCCCTCCTCGTGAACCTTGCCCTTTCCTCAAAGGTACACAGAACGTCAGATCTCGAGTGGCGATTATGAATGCAGACGGGACCCCGTGTAAGCCTCTTCGAGCCCTCTGTTTGCACAAACTCGAAGCTTACTATCCTGATGCCATAGTGCAGATAGCAAGGGATTCCTCCACCCTTCCTACCAGCAACTCCCTAGTTGCCACTATTCCCCTCCGTTCTTCCATTCATAGCCTCAAAAAGGACAGGTTGTGTCCATCACTGTCCCTCGAATCTTCTTAAACCCAAGGAGCTAGACGAGCCTCTCTCAACGCGAGAAAACCCAAAGCCATACCTTTTTCTCTACTTTAACAGCTTTTCCCAACTTCCAGCCCAGAAACTTGCACTCCATTCCATTACTTCTAGAATTTATGAAAAAGCCAAAAAACCTTTTGACTCATTTATAAACATGGATCTGATGGCTTTTTCGTCGCAGCTTTTTTTGTTGCTGGACTAAAAATCACAAGTTTCTATTGTCTGAGCCATACGAGGGAGTCTGAATCTTCGACCCATTGGCCCCTTCGCAGATGGAAAGCTTGTCGCAGCTTCGTTCAGATTCCCAATTCACCGAGTGAAGCCCTTTCGCTTAATAATACTCGATAGTACATGCCATTGCCGTTACACATTGCATAGCAGTTACATTTATCGGAACGCATGCTAATGTGTATCTCGAGAGACTATCACTCGGTGCACTCCCCCAAACCAGCCTCGATATCATTGACGTTGAGGAACCCGTCGCCGTTCTCCTGCGTCAGCTCCGGTTACATGTGTAACGACGTTCATGCCGAGTCGACTTTGTATCGATACTTTTGGAACATTTTTCATTTCAAGGTCATTAATAAAAGATCTCGAAGGTCAAATCGAGAAAGTCATTTTGGGGGGGATTCCAAGCTCCGTTTCGAGAGCTTGACCTTGGCGTGACCGATTGATCAGCTCGAAGGTCGATGCAGCTAGAGGGCTTTCGAGCTTCCATCCACCCTCGAACTCAATCGAAACGCTTTTGAGCTTTCGGAAGCTTCGAGTCGAAAAAAAAAAAAATTGTATTTCTTGAACTTGGAAGGAATTTCGATGAAATGGAATTGCCCGTGTGTTTACGAGGCTCAGAGGCTGGCCAACCTGCTCTCTAGGATCTCATCCACTTTGCTACGTCTATCCATCTCGCGTACGATGCATCTCATCCCTTTGACTGTATATATATGTATACAACGTACGCGTCTAAGTTACTCGGTACATAGCCATATTGTGATCGACCTAAGCGGCTTCATAGACATGTACATTAGTCCCAGCTTGACAAGAGCATCAGAAAACAATCTCGAACGATGATAGCCATCGTTTTTTTTTGTTTGAGCTACCCTTAAAAATTTCTCGAAAGATATTGAACAGTACGCGAAATATCGAAACGAAAATCGAGAGTCGCCTATTAATTTTTCATTAACATTTGCTTATTGTTTGGTTTTTATTTTATTGCCACGAATAATCATGAATGTCCGGGTATTTGATTGGTCAACATGGCGGCTTCTGTGGGAAATGTAACACGCAGCTCTTGCATATATTTCGAAACGTAGTGAGGGCGTGGAACAAAGGGGACAGAAGCTCGTGGCGGATGTCAACTGCGAATTAAACATTATATTTACTTATTTCGTGTTGTTCTCCAACGACTTTGTTTGATATATGTCGATGTTTCGAACAAGTGTCGCGGTCGGTGTGTTAACACGATATTTAATTTATCGTTCGCTGCTTATTAAATTGGAAGCAGAGCAGCCTCGGCGCGATTAGAATCCGTTCGAGCTCGTTTTCGCGTTTATTTCATCGGAAAATTGTTACGAAACTTTTGTGATGATCGAAAATTTTCATTCTCTCCGAACACGAGACTTTTTTTTTTAAATTCAGAATTTTTTATTTGTTCAACTTACATTCGTTAATAATTAACATACCAAGGGCCAATCTATTTCGAGGAGGAAATGAAACTGCGAAATAATGAGAGTTGGAATTTTCTTGAAATTCTACGTTGAGAAATATTTCAAAGGGAGACAAAAAATCGTAAATAAGGATGCGGAAGGTGATCTTACTCAGCAAAGCCACGGCGACGAATATTCCTCTGAGAGGACGAATAGGACATATTTAGCATTTTAATATCGCACATCAGGGGTGGCAATATACTGGCTTAGCTCTCTCACTCTCTCTGGCTCTCCTGGACTATTCCCTCTAGACCTTGATCCAACGAGACGTCTCGCATGCCACCCCCAAGTGGCGCAGCATCCCTCAACAGTCTCGTCTCTTTGATATACTGCCGTTTGGGATAGCGAAAGGTAGAGAAAGGGAGAAAGGGAAAAACAGCCCCTTTTAGCAAAAGATCTTTGTCTCTTCCTTCAACGGGTGTATTACTTTACGACATACTCGTGGCTCCCCTTCTCCTCCCTCTTCTCATGTATATTTCATCCTTATCCTACGCTTTTATCATTCTTTGCATCGTCATCTAAAAATGTTTCCTTATCGTCGCCAAGACAGAGAGAAAGAGAAAGAAAAAGCGATTAAAAATTCGATAACTCGAGAACGAATGTGTCTGGCTCAATGGATTGAGATGTTTTTTTGTAAAGTGAATGTCTGGGAAGGATTAAACGTGCAATTCTTACTCAGGGTCAATTTGACCCTAGCTGAAATGAATCGAAGGCGAAAATCAATAATTTTTCGAGATACTGACGAGAGATTAAGGATAAAATGTTTTTTTACGTTCATCAGGAATGAAAATGAATATGGAATTTCGCTTCGTGTTGTTGCACAATTTTTTTTCAGGGCTTGGACAAATGGAAAGATAATGGAACACACAAGAATTAAATATTTTCGTTCAGGCATTATTGCAGATTCACAAAACATTTTCGAGCATGTTTCCGACATATTTCGTTGAAGTTTTCTTCGAATCCCGTTATTATTTCCACTCCAGGGCTGAGCTTTCCTGGAATATGCATCGCGCACTTGAGTTTCATACGGAATTCAGAGTCCTCGAAGTTTCCTGAATGAATGCAGTTTACTGCTCGAACAGTAATTGTTTTCTTCTCTATTTCGAATCCCCATTCGTTGAACAAATTTGTCGTTATTTTTTGAATCGTCATTGTAAAGACTCATCCTAGGTAGCAGCCCAGCAAATAATTAACCCCGTAACTACCCTTGTGCATTGATTTTCGTGGGAGGAGAATGGGGGGTCGTCAAAATGATCTCGTGCAGCTGGTACCGGAGCTACGTCGTCAGTAGTAAGTAGAAAAAGGCGAAATTGCTCAGACCGAGAGAGAAATTAGAGAGTGGGGGTGGCAAGGGGGCTGTTTTTTTTGTTCCCTCCATTATTTCACAAGGCTTTGTAATTATGAAGTAGGTCGAGAGTCCATCGGGCGAGAGAGGCTATAGAGAGCTTCCAATGCTGAAGAGTATCGATCGATTGGTATATCTCTCGCTCTCTCCCTCTTCCTCTTATCCCCTCCTTCCTCTCCTCCCTCTCACACTCTCTCTTTATCTCTCTCTCTCTCTCTCTCTCTCTCTCTCTCTCTCTCTCTCTCTCGCTTTCTCTGTCTCACACACATTTTCCGTACATACTAGGGGTGAACTAGCAGCTCGGTTCAACGCTGAACTTATTTAATTTCAGCATCATAGCACAGCCTTGCTAAATTGCTCACTCTTTCTCTCTCTCTCGCTCTTTCTCTTTCTCACCCCCATTTTCAACAAAAAGAGGAAGAGTTCGATGAGGCAAATTCGTAGCCTCGTATACTATAACGCGATACTCCCCGTTCCTATATACACAACAAAGCGAGAGAACCACCTGGAGTTTTGAATTTTCAACCTCTCGCACCTCCTCCCAGCCCACATCTACCTTTTCAACCCCTTCAATTCCATTCATAACCCGATTAAACTTTAATGAATTTACCAACGCGCCAACTTTGACCAATTTTTTCTTTCCTTCCCACCATCGCTCCTCTTTTTACTATTCGCTGCGTTTCTTTTTTTTTTTTAATAATTTTTTTCTATTTTTTTCAATTTCTTGCTTTTTGTTTTTTTCGCTAAAAAAAACTAACTCGGACGAAATGTTGCCGTGAAATATTGTGCTGCTTTCTACGACTCTCGTATACACATTTATTTCGCATTTGCAACGTGAAATATTGCGAGATTATGAGGCTACGAAATTTGGAGAGTCACCTCTGCACAGGCGATGAGAATTTATTACGTTTCAACCCCCACGCTTTCTACCAGATGCAAAATTCATTCCAATTTTCATTTTCAACCCAAAAAACTTATTGTATTATTCCATGAACCACAGTTCTCCAGCAATTATCATTGTCCCAATGAATTCCGAAAACTTAATTGTCCCACGATCCCATTTATCGTTTACTGTCGTTAACCCCCCAACGCGTTAACCGCTAATTATTCCATATCCACCCGAAATAATTAGATTGAAAATCCATTCGATCGCAAGTTTCATTTTTAGGGATTGCAATTTTTCTCGAACTAGATAATTGATAAATCGTTGAGGAAAATCCCATTGATTCGGAATTTAGCAATGAATAATTAAAAAATATTAAGGGCTCAGTAAATTTTCACTTTCTAAGAAAATTTCGCAAGGGGATCAACATTTCGATTACCGCTGCTGCAACACGACACTCTCGGGGTTGTTGAAGCTCAGACGCGGACCATACAAGCGTATGGGAAACCGAGCTCAGAAGTCTCCAGTGAAATTCAACCCCGTAAAACACTCGTCGATATATCTATATGGATAAGGGTAGTAAATATACACAGGGGGTTGTTTATATATATATGTATATTAAAGTTTACGATCTCATGCCGTTAAATTCGATACTAACCGCAAGTTAGAGACACTCAGAGTACATCCTTTTTACGAGCCAAGCGATAAGGACAGACAATAGAGTTGAGGGGATGAAAACAGAGACGGGAGTGAAATTGTCGTGGAAAGAAAACAGTTGAGAATGAAGATGATTTCGAGGTTGAGAGAGAGAGAGAGAGAGAGAGAGAGAGAGCCCGGAATTAGCCCTGTCACCGTTTATTATTATTTTCACCCCCTAGCGGAAATGGCCAACAGCCACGAAGGTGTAAAAGGTGCTGGGAGTCTTTCCCAAACAATAGAAGAAAAAAAAAAACTATTGGAGAATAACGAGAGTGAAGCGAATAAAACTGACTATGGAAAAATGATTTTTCGATAAAATGAAAAATATTCGCGGTGAAGGACTCCCGATGAGAATATCGACAAAGGGGTGACGAACGAAATAACGTATGTGACAATCTCGTCGAGTCACGCTTTCTGTTCTGAGTCTGATGCGAAAAAAGCTTTTCCCCCTCCTCTCTCTTTTTCCCTTCGCCCCGTTTTTCTTTCTTGGGCGACAAAAAAAACACGGACGAAGAAGATGAAGAGAGCAAGAGAAGGCGCTGGGCCAAAGCACAGACTAGTCCGCCATTCAGGGCTTGAAATTGCGCGACCGTGTGACGTTGAGCGCGACGGAGCTTTAATTCAGCAGCAAGCATCGTCCTCGACGACGTAGACTCTTGTCGTACTACGAGAGAGCAGGAAACGAGGCCGGAAAGCGTGAGTCAGTCGAAGGAAAGAAAGCGTGCAAATCTCGTTAAAAATCACGAGCGAGTACAAATAAAAATGTATACATATATATATACACATTTTTTTATTTTATTTATTTTTTTTTTTCACGAGAGAGACAGCCTCTTCCATTTTGTGTGTCCGATGATTCCGGCTCTCCGCGGTATTCAAACTTTACGCTTGAATTCCTTAACTCTCCTCTCAAAGCTCTAGAGAGCACGCTTTATAAAAGGAAGAAAAAAAAACAAACACCTAGAGGGGTGAACACGTAGACACACACTCTGGCACTTCTTTTGCAGTTGTCTGGCTTGGGTAAATAAAAATATACGTATACGGGGTGTCTCTCCATCGATTACGATCCCTTAAAGTTAATTTCGAGCCTCGACATCGGATCAGAACAAAATCTCGTGCACCAGGACACCCTGTACATTTTATAAGGCACACACATGTCTCTACGCACGAGGTACAAATGTGCACTTTCACATTTTTATGTGCATGTCGTCGAATAGATGCTCGACGTGATTTTTTGTAAAAAACTCGCAATCCCGGTCTGACTTTCCCTCTCGCTACTTTTGCGATCCGAGTCTACAACCGGAAGTACCCGCGAGGCTGCATTAGCCCAGAGGACGCGTGCATATACGCGAAAAGTCTCGCTTGGTAGATATTTGTGTATGATTGAGCTTGCAGATAAAAGGGCTCGAGCGATCCAATCGTATCTCGTGGCCTTATACTTTTCGGCTGACCTGCTACGAACCGAAATAAATTAAATAATCGAAGAAAATGTTGAGAATGCAAAAAAAAATTAGGACAATTGTCCTAAGGGATGGAAAACCCTTCCCCTTCGCTTAATCGTTGAGTTTGCCACTAAAACTCTAGCCTCGTGTCGCAGCCACGAACATTTTTCTTCGGGCCTGGCTCGCCAGCCATTCAGACTCTCGACGTTCTAACGATCGAAAATATTTAGAAAATTTCATTTTCCGTACTATTTTAGTCTCTGACATTCATCGCGTCAACGTATCGTGTGTGGTTCACACATAAAAAAAATAAAATTAAAAAAAAAACTGCATATCTCTATGAGGAGACGAGATTCGTGGCGAGCTTTCGAGCTTTACAGATCACAAGGAGTGACCACGCATTTGCCAGCCTTGAATTAATGGAAACAGAGAGTGTCGTTTTGATAGCAGAGAGCGTCTCACGCGCGATCGAGAAAAAAAAAAACGCGATAAAAACGTTGCCCGAATCCCATTTTTTTGCCAACTCGTACGAAGTTGAATTTATTCTCTCCTCGTGGCTTTGTCCACATTAATGAGAATTTGTTTAAGTTCACGCGTGTCGCTGTCGAAAAGGATTACGAACGTACGGGAGAGAAGGAGAGAGAGAGAGAATGTGAAAAAAAAACGTGTTTCAGCAACAGAAGTAAAAAGAGTTAAAAAAAGCTTAGCCCAGTAAAAGCAGCAAGTCAAAATAAGCAAACGACTGCTGCCGATTCTTGCTGTCGCAGTATTTGCCATTTATTCCGCTCGATCTTTTTTTTTTCCTCCCTTCAACAAGCTCTACTCTCTCTCTATTCCTCTTTCTCGTGTTTTCAGGATGTTGGCTTTATCATACTCTCGTATGTGCCACCGTACACGTACGTGTAGCTTAAACAAATATATATATGTTTTTTATGACGTTGGAAGAGCAGAGAGCAAAAGCAGAGAGCAAGACAAAAATGGGGATCGTCAAAACTTTAGCAAAAGCTCCGATCTGGCCTCGTTTTTATCTCGTGCCCACTTCAAGGAGATGGAAAACAATTTGGACTCTGTTTATATGTGTAGATATCACTGGGACAGCCTCTCTTTATATGGAGAGAGAGAGAAAGAGAGAGAGAGAGAGAGAGAGAGAGATTTTTTGTTGCTAGTAGTAACGGACCAGACGAGAACGGGCAAGCCACTCTCGTCGGAGCTAATGCCGCGTTATTGCATACGATCTGACGATTTTTGAAGCGATTTCATATTTCCTAGATTATCCATACTCCACCGAAACCCTCGCAAGAGGCTCTGCTCCCTTTCCCTCGTTCCATACTTTGTTGCATTCTCGCATGAGCCTCTTCAAACTCTTCTCCATCGCCTACTTTTTCATTTGACATTTTACCCCTCGTGCAGCATTATTGTCCCTTGGAAATAAAAAACAAAAAAAAAAATAAAAAAATTCGTCAACCTGTGTTGCCAATAGACTAAAAATCCCCTCACAATTCCCTCAATTTTACAAACTTTATTTATCGTCGTAGCGACGCCAAATTAACTTTCTCTCTGTGGATATTTATACATTTTTATGTAATGGAACTGCTCGAACTCGAGAAAACCAGAAAAGCCACCTTAAGTAGTGGGTTGAACGAACAAGTACCCCACAAGACCGAACGAGCTTCTTTGTCGGAAGCTTCTCTCGTCGAGGAACTGTTGACGTGGGAGTTCCACAGAGTATTATTATACTAGCTCGTTAGACGAACGTCCAAGCCTCAAAGAAACGAGTACCCTTCTCGTTGACTTAATGAATTAACTCGCCATTGTTAATGGTACTTGAAAATTTTTGCTCTCTCCGATTTTCTCAGGAAACGATAAATAATTGAAAAATTCTAAATCAATATATAGCACTGAGTCATTTTGATCCGAACTTTTTCTTCGTCGATTATCATGGTTTCTTGTTCATAAATATTCTCAAAAGCTATCGACGTCAAATTTAGTTGACCGAAAAAATAATTTGTTCGAAAAAGATTTTTAATTTGTCAGTTTTCTTTAATGTTTTATTTCTTTGAATGATTTCTCGTAACGTGGTCGATGATTCGTTTACAAAAGTTCACAGCTGTCGATTCCATTGAACTATTCGTGGAGGACACGAAGAGAGGATCCCGAAACGAACGTAATTGAATTATGATTTTTCGTTGGGATTGAATTTTGTTGAAAAATGAACAATCACTTCAAAAAGTTTCGGTAATGAATATTATTGCGAATTCAATTGCGAAAGTATTCGGAGTTACAATAAAATGGAATATTGGGCAATTCTGATGATTGAAAATTTGCTTCGTATGATACTCGGTGATTCCTTTCTCTTTAATTAATCCTACAATGGAATAAATCACCAGAATATGTGGTTGACTCGTTTGGAGATGAGTTTTCAAATTTAATGTCATAAAAATGCGAGGGACAAAGTCGGCGAAGTAAAAATGAAAAAATCCACGATGTAATGAATTTTTGTTGGTTCGCATTTCTCTCCATTGTGGAGAGCCACGCCAGTGATTATTAATCAACTATCGTGGACTGTGAATGACTTTTTCACCGATTATTCTCCGACATTGAATGAAAAAGGCGAAACTGCGTAGAAAAAAAAAAAAAAATGTAAAAAGATGAAAAAAAAAAAAATTGCTCATACATCTCGTTCCACCTGTCACATGGTCTACACTTTATTCTCTTGAGCTCGCTCGCACACACCCTTTACATCGTGTCAGGCCTGTCATGGGAAGGGCTCAGACTCGGACAAGGGTGCGCACGAGTGAGAGAGACAGAGACAGAGAGAAAGGAGATGATGAAAAGAGACACGGAGTGAGAAGAAAAGAGAGAGACTGAGAACGGAGAAAAAAAGGGGGAGAAAAAGAAAGAAAAAGTAGAAACAGCACTCAGGATATTACGACAGACATCATTCGGTTTTCACTAGAGAGTTTTTAACTCGTAAAACATCGCAGGAGTTCGATGACTCTAAACGTCGCGACGCTCTTTCCGAGAAACAAATATGCAGCAAATATCGCATACAGGAATTTCCACGTCGAGCAAATCCATTTTATCCAATCGCTAGAATTTTTTTGGAGAAAAACTTTTTTTTACTTCCTGGGTTGACACACTGGGTCATTCTGACCCGGAAGTTATTTTCTGGAGTTGTGGCTCAAATTTTTATCTCTTTCGCGAATAGCATGATTTTGCATCTAAAAATATTCAAAATTACAAAAATAATAATTTCCCCGAATGAAAAACTCAGTTTTGCAGCAATTTATGTTTTTAAACGATTCTGAAGTTTGCAACGTTGATATTCGACGAAAAATATTTTATCTGTTAATTATTTATTGAATTTTGAAAATTGTGGCAATTTTTCGTGTCAATCGAGTTTTTGGACGGCAAGGGAGGATCGTTTTATTGTCCAGACCAAATATTTAATAATAATAACGAGTTCTGCTCAAGAAAAAACAGAATTTTGTTGTATTCCAACGATGCAAACTTCAGCATCATGTTTTTAATCAATTTTTGGAGAATTGAATTTCTCTACGAAGCCTATATCCCTCGACAAGCCCATGGCTAATGGATTTTATTTCGATAATCTTCACATGGGATGTCCCATACGTGGGGTAAAAATTGAGGATAGAAAAAAAAAAGAGAGAGCATTTTTTTTCATGCTCTTGCTGTCATTGTCTTTGTCACTCTGCCGCATGTTTACAAACACAAACATAGAGAGAAAAAGTGAGACGCGTACAGAGCGACGTACACATTTGTGCGATGGGGGTAATTTATTCGAAACGCATCGGGAACGCAGAGGCAATAACTCAAAGTGGGACGGCGCAAAGCTCCACCGAGTGTGTACGCGGCTGGCAAATCGAGCAAGCGACGGCTGCTCTCGTCCAGGCTGTCTCGATAGCTATTTTTTTTATTTTTCACATATACAGATATAGAAAAGATAAAAGAATTATTCTGGCCTGACGAAGACTAGGAATAAAATTCGTTCCTCGCACTCCTTCCCTTTCTTTTTGTTTTTCTCTTCATTTATTTATTTTATTTTTTTTTCAAATATTCAAACACTGAGATCAGTTGATATTGAAACATCGATCGATGACTATGATGATAACTTTTGATACGAGAGAGTTGAACAAAAATTATCGCACTATAATTGGACACGTCCGATCGACTGATTTCTCGGATTCAAGCGAAGGGTCGAATAAATGCCTTTTAATTGGAAACTTACGTAATTCATTTGTCACTGCTCCGAGTTCGCTTTACGTTCGTTATGCAAATATAGGATATCTCGTGTTTTTATTATTTTTCGTTTCCATGAAATAATTTTTTGGCAATATTTTTATTTGTCGCGTTTGTTCGGCTGAATGGACATCGATGCTGAGCTTACGATGGAACGTATTTCCACGTGTTCGAGTCCGTAATTATTCCGATTTTCCAAACTATCGTTGTGTAGACGTTTTGAGATGATTGTACGAGCTGGAGAGGAGGGAGTTAGGAAAAGGGTATACAATAGAAAGCTCGGGACTAACGATCCTCTGCAACTTCCGGCCCAATCCAATTTCCTCCCTGAGTCTCTTCTTCTTCTCCTTCTTCTTTCTCTTGCTCCCCGTTTCCCACACTTTCTCTCTTTCCATCTTTTACTCCAACCTCACGTCCAACCACCGTCTCTTTCATTTCTCGAATTCTTGTCTGACTCTTACAGTCTTTATCTACTTGCCTTTTCTCCTCGTTTCTCTTCTCCCTCGCTTCTCCATTTCCATGTTCATGGAATCCCGAAGGTCTTCTGTTCGTTACGACAATTAACGCTCCCACACTTCCTCGTGCTTGCCCCTTAAGAAATCCAAAAAATCACGTGACCCTGAGAAAAATCGGGCAAGTGAAAAATTCGATATATTTCAAACTTTTTCATGAATTTATGAAAAATTTTGAAACGTTCGCTTTGATCTGGTGCTTTTAAATAAATCGGCTTTATTCCTGCGAAACGTCCATGGAAATTCGGTTATTCAGACGGAATCCAAACCCCTTTTATCTCCCCCCCCCCCCTTCCTTCTGAGGTCTCGCATGAATGGCCGAATCATTTCTGTCTGTTCCACTGCCGAGTAGATTTATGGTTGCAATTTGAAAACGGCCGACGACGAACACACGTTTGACGAACGATCGGTCGCGACATCGGATATTATCCGTTTGCGAGCGAGCACGAGCGAGGAAGTGCTAACAGACGTTCAATGATCGGTTTTCACACACTATTATATATTTACACCGATATCTATCAATGTATAGGCGCGAATAAATGGTACAGGGTGTTTTGTGTGAAAACGAAATTTCTCTAACTATGAAAAAAATTATTTCGCTTATTAAAAAAATTCAAAAAGTCATAAATTTTAAGATTACTGCATTTTTATTTCGCAATTGAATTTTTATCAATTTGACATTAATTATTTGACTATGTAAATATATTTTTCATGCACACATCCGACCGTTGAACTTTGATGAATTTTTTGTCACGTGCGCTTGACCCTAAATTTAATATCCGAGAATTTTTGGAGTCGCTGGCCACGAATTTGAATTTAAAATTCATGAATTTACAAATTTCAATTTTTTTTTTTTTTTTTTTTTTCACAGTATCACAGCTCACGATCTTTTATCATGAGCCGGTTAATTACTGTTTTGTCATTTATTCTTTGCGATGAATCTGCCCGTACATGTAAACACCCTTTTTACTCGCTTCGTGTCTCTCCGTCACCGCTATAAATCAATCTCCCTCATTCGTTTATCGCATGCAATTCTTCCGTTCTACGTCAACGTGATTCTAAACTTCTACGAGCTTACTTTTATATATTTATATATATATTCATGTTTTTCTCTATTTTCTATCCGGCAATTGAATTGGGACGATATTTTCGCAAATGTTGGTGAGAAGTCGACGTAAAAGAAGCTCGTAAATAATGTCAATATAATTTCGTGTAATTTGGAGAAAAAAGGCGATGAACTTTAAGAAAAATTCTTGCAACAAAAATATTGAAAATTTATAGTTTTTTCGGGTGTATGAAAAACGTAGTTGAGTTTCTCATTATTCGAGAGCTCGAGAGCTTTCCGGTTACACGAAAATTTGGCTCTCATTGCAACCGGAAGCAAGGGTAGAAAAATTATATTCAAACTAGAATTTCTATGTGGATTATTCTCTTGCTCGTTCTTGATTCATTTAGCTGGATCTTGGCCAAATCCAGGACGACAACGGAGTCGTCGTTGTCGTCGTTTCATTACCGCCAGCCCGGAAGGGACACTAAACGTCACTTTGCATTTCCGTTTGCAGTTGGTTTTTCTCTCAAAACGTTCTTATCGTTCGATTTTTTGGACTTAAAATTTTCTTCGCTATAAAGGAGCGATCACAAAACGCAGGCACGTCACTGGACGTTCCTACGCTTTCACCACCATCAAATAATCGAAACATCGCAATTACTTATCGTCAAGTACAAAAATTGACAGATTGTAATTTAAACAGGAAATAAAAAAATAATAAAAAAAATTAAAAAAGGAGCGATGTTGACGGAAGAAAAATGGAAAAATAATAATTGCAGTTGGTTCCGATTTGAGGGTGGGAAATAGCCCCATGAGACGTACGAAAATAAAAGCTCGAGAAAGAAAAGATTAAAAATTAATTTGAGAAGCCACTGAGGGTTGGTGGAAGGTTTCCACCCCAGCGTCCAATATTTCCCAGTTTCATTTATCGTTTTCCCATTTCTCTTTCCTATTTTCCATAATATTGGAACTCTTAGCAAAGAGAGAGGGGCTGTTTTGTTCGTCACGTAATACTCAACGAATCGATAATTCAAAGAGAGAAAGAGAGGGAGGAACATCGTCAAGCTTAATGCGATGTAAAAGAATTTTATCGATGCCTCACTCTTGCCAGTATTTTTATTCTTTTTACCATTCTCATCCCCTTTTTTCTCTCTTGAGTCTGAAGGAAACCCTATGAGCTCCTTTTTCTGGGGACATATACTCTTGTATATTTTCCAAGCCCTTTCGTGCACACTCTCCATACTTTCTCCTCCTTTTCCTCTTGCACCCCTCGCCCTCCCGCCCTTAACGTTAACATAATGTAACGTGAAATATCACGAGGAACCTGCTAAAATATTCTCCAGCTCGACCAACTTCGACAAAATTTGCAATACACTCTAACCCAACGTTGCCTCGACTCTCTTCCCTCTCAGCCTCCCTCACCAAGACCTCTTGGTCCATCCGCCCTTCTATACACTTTCATAAATCGCTTAGTGCAGTATTCTGTACAGAATCTCTTTGGCATACTGGTGACTGTAAATCCTTGAGAAGCCTGAATTATAATCGAGAGGGTGTCACACTACCTTATCAAAACTTTCAACTTTATTATTAAAAACATGTCTGCATTGTATATTTCGAATTTTCAATTCAGCCTCGTGCTCTCCCTGAATTATTACGTCCAACAATTTTCAACAAACAATTAAAAACTAAAGTTTATCGTTAATGGCTCTCGAGTGTGAAAAACTTTGGACGATGCTTGAGCGAAAGAAAATTTGTTTTGCACATCGATACTCCTCGGTATTTCCGGTCTGATGGAATCTCGAAAATCAGTCATCGGACGGATCAACCAGAACGATAAACTTTTCAAACTTCAACCGCAGAATTACGTGAAATTTCATTATTTATTTTCTTGTTAAATAATTTATTGAGATTCAGAGAATTCGAAATATTAATCAATTCGTGAAAGTTCCTAACGATTTATAAATTTATAAATTCTCAGTTAAAAAAAAAGAAAGGAGAATCGTTAGTAAGGAATAAAGTGTAGGAAATAATAAGAATGAAGCAATTTTTTGAAAATGTTAAATTGCCAATGCAAGTTTGGCATGAATTAGTAAAAAATGCAAATCCGACTGTAAATATCAATAATTCCAATCTCGACATGGCCAATTGTCTCTCTTTCTCCCTTCCTCTCTTTCGAGGTCACAAGATTTTATCCCAGGTAATGAAACATGGAAAATGAAGGGAGGATTCGCCCTTGCAAACGTGTTCATTTAAAATATGGGCAAATACGTTCTCATTGCTATTATTCTTTCGGTTCAAGCGAGTCGAAATTTCGGAATATATGCGCAGAGACAAATTTCAACGCAAATTCAAATTTGCTTGTCGTCCTTTTCTACTTATCCAGATCCATGTGAATTCCTGCATACCTGTGTTTATTCATACGCAAATATTTATGCCTCTATCTCTCTTTATCTCTTTCTCTCCGTTTCGATGTAAATGAAAATATATTGCACCAGAAATGGGATCGAATCACGTAAATATTCGGTGTCCATGGTCATCCCTCTGCCTCTTTGCCCCTCCGGTTCTTTTTGTCCTGTTTTCCCTCGGCCAAAATTCTAATTCCAATGTCCCAATTTGCCGCTAGAAATTATACGAAAAATGTTGAAATATCGATCGAGCGTTTGGTCCCTCAAGCCCCAGCGAGGCTGTGGCTCAAACTCTTAATTAAAAATGGAATGTGCTGCGATTGATGTTCCATTCTCTATGCACATGTGCTTCGTATCGCGTGGTGATAGGATCGAGGCCAAAATTGCAACGATATTTCGTTACAGACGTATTTTATTTTCTAACACACACAAGCGAAAGCCTTTACCCTCTCGCAAAAGCCAAAGACTCAAAGCTCTCAACTGTCCAATCTCTATTTTATATCGACATTGTTATACAACCTCGTATCGTTTCAAACCCTTTTTTCTTCCATCATAACCGCAGACAACGTGGAAAAGGGCTTCTTTATACTCTTTTGATGATGAAACGTGAACGTTACACGTGCGCCAGTAAACGTATCGATTACGTAATCACACAAACGACCTTGTCAATCACTTGGACTTTGTTCACGGTGAGAATAATTGGCTCTGCCTTGTTGACTCTCTCTTCGTTTAATCAGTAGATAATTATCACCATTGAAATTCGTATTAACTTATTATTATTGTTTGTTTTATTGGATTTGTCTTAAAATTGTTAATTTTCGTGATTAAACCTTTTTATTTACGTATTTATTTATTTTTATTGTTCGTTTTATTGGGTTTATCTAAAAATTGTCAATTTTCTTGATTAAACCTTTTTTTTTACTTATTTATTTACTATTATTTATTATTATTGCCCGTTTTATTGGGTTCGTCTAAAAATTGTAAATTTTCTTGATTAAACTTTTTTTTTACTTATTTATTTGTTATTATTTATTATTATTGCTCGTTTTATTGGGTTTGTCTGAAAATTGTTAATTTTCTTGATTCAACTTTTTTTTTACTTATTCATTTATTATTATTCATTATTATTGTTCGTTTTATCGGATTTATCTAAAAATTGTAAATTTTCTTGATTAAACTTTTTTTTTTACCTCTTCCAAGGAAAATTCCATTTGGAATTAATTGATTATTACTTGAAATTGTTTTAGTCGGAATGAGGACATTGTGCGAAAGTTAAATGAATGAGATTTTGATGGAATTTGATGAACCAGCAGACGCAACAGCGAAACTTGTTTCGCTACCTTAATCAAGAATTTCATTAAAAATAAAATTATCATTTCTTGTGTCTTATTAGTCATGGTCCTCTCTGTATTTCGCGTTGGCGATAGGATCAAAGGCAGGAAAATTGTGCCGGTATAAAATGACGGAAGCTCGGGAGCGTGGACGAGGAAAGAGAGGGAAAGAGAGTCCGGGGAGAGAACTGGGCTGGTCAGGTCGTCGTCCAACATCCTTTCGTCGACGTTCTCTTGGATGAGGAAGAGAAAAAAGGGGTGAGGCACTATATAGACGTATGCAAAATCTCCTCTCTCTCTTTTTCTTCGCCCCACCAACCGCCTCGCTGTACGACGACGCTAACGTCCATTTTATGCATCCGGAATGTGCCTCCGAACCAGTAAAATATCGAGCGACTTTATATTACGTATGCACATTACTGTGTATATATTTTTCTATATACAGACTTATGTGCCTGCATATAAAAGTATATGCATTATCCCTTCATAGCCTCGACTGGCTGGTGCGACACGACACACCGTGCCAACGAGCCCTCGAACCATTTTTCCAATATTTATACACACACGAGATCCTCGCAAAATGGACCAACATTTTTAATTCATGAAATATCAACGAGGAGATTTTTTGTTTGTTTTATGTTTCAATGGACGAACCAATTATTCACAGATTTTCACTGACCACTATTTTTAATCGCATTCTTCATGAATAACCAGTGAAAACAGTTCTATTAATATTTGCATTGACGCTCCATTAATTCAGGCAACTCCGAGCTACTGAATCTTTCAAAAGCGTTTCGTTTGTTTTCGTTTTACTGCATTCACAACGATTTTTCGACGTTTCAGCCTTTCCGGCTAGCAATCAACATTTCACAATGTCCTTGAGGATTTTGGGCTCGACATTTTTATCACACTTTTGGTCCTTAATATCAGATCAACTTTCTGTTCACTTTTCCACGCACATAAATTGGTTTTTTCTTTTTTTTTCTTATAGAGCCAGGCACATACGATATTTATATCGCTGGTGTATCACGAGAGTGCATTTTACTTCTAGCCCCTGAATAATATGCAGATTTATTGCCATCCCGGCGTCGAGATATCGGCAAACAAGTCTTCGAGCTTTTCGCCACCCTCTTCCACCCTCGATATAAAAATGCTTAACGATATTTTATTACGAGCATTAAGGGTTTAGAAAAATAAATATTCCTTGCGGTAATATTGAAACCATCGATTTTTGCAGGGAGCTTGCCCATTAGAGAAATCAGTTTCAAAAAAATTTTATTTTTACTCTACGAAACTTTTCTTTTTCTTAATGTGTAGATTTTTTTTTTCATCGTTCTTTATTTTTTTTCCATAAGGGATCGTTTTATTTAGGGCCTGGATGCAAAAGGCTTTTATGGCGGTTATTGGGCTTTACGAATTTTGTGACTCTGGGCTTTTTGTCATCGTGAGCATGTGGAATGAAGGGAATGAATGGTCATGAGCGTGTGAGCTTTATATCGCGCCAGGGGTTCGTAGAGAGAGCTTCGGGCTTTTCTCTCACTCTCTCTCTCTCTGTCTCTCTCTCTTCTGGAGTACAGAAATTATTACTGTCGAGACTGAAACGATAAATTCGCATTTACGCGACGCAGCGACGCCGCGGGGTAGTTGTCCCCGAGCTGCACACAATCCTCCCCCAAATTTCTCACCCTTGCTTCTGAGCCAACCCCCTTTCACTGTATTCTTAAGGAATGAGAAGAGTTGAAAGGGGATGAAGGGGGCTAGGGGTGCTTTTTCCCCCGCAAACCTCTCGAGCGCCTACGAACGTTGCGGAAATCCTGCGACACCCTGTCAAGAGGGACGAAAAGGAAGCAGAGAAAATCCGCGACGGTGCTCTCGTCCTATAGACGACAAGAAGAGGATGAAGCAGTAAGGGCTGAGTGAAACGAATTCAGGAAACGAATCGGTGGTAAGAAGATAAGTGGTGAATTCCGTCGTTTCTTCAGAATGACTTTACAACCCCCTTCCCCTGGGCGCTCCAGGTTTTCTGGCTTTTCTCGCCCTTCGCTTTTTCATTCTCTTTCAACCCCCTCAACTTTTCACCCCCCAGAATATTTATTTGCGAACTAAAAATTGAGCCTGCAAATTCGGATGAATAAAATTGAATTTTTATTCACTTTTATTCATCCTGCAAATCCGATTGTTGTACGTGAGATTCGTATTAAAATAGGGGTGGAAAAGTGTCTCTCAAGTCTACTAATTTTATCGAGTTTGCAGGCCATTTTTCATTTCGCCACGTCGAACCGTTTGTTCATAAATTACCATATTTTTGTTTACGAAAAAAAATCCACAGATGAATTGTAATCGATAAAATAATAATGATCGAAAACCTGTTTTTTTTTTCCTAACGGTCAAAACTTTGTTGCCTCACTATGCAAGGGAATAATAATAATAAAGGGATAAGTAATGTTGATGGGAAATGGAATGGATTTTGGAAAAATGTAATACTTTTTGAAAATGGGTTTGTGGTTAGTACATGTTCGGAATGGCTTTTCATTCGATCGGGCGGTCGTTCAAAGGGTGTTTCGACAATGTTTGCTGGATCTTGATGCTCGAGGGTGTAAGGAGAATGGTAGAGGTTGGGGGTTGTTTCTTCTCTCTTCTGGCAAGCTTACTCAGGGAAAACTTACCATTCGCTAGGATCCGTGAAACGAGTCTCGGGCAAGAAACTTCGCCAGCCAAGAAAGGCCAATTCGATTTGACTTGAGACGTTTACAGACGCGCGTTACAAGTCTTATATAAAGTTATACCATTCGCTACCTGCTCCTCTAACTCGTTCTCTTGCTTTTCCTTCGCTGAAAGCTCTCTTTTTACCTTTCCTCTTTCTCCCTCCCTCTCATACCTTCCTCTCCTCTCTCACTTTTCTTCTTCCTCCCTGCTTTTCCCATCAGCTCTGGTCCTCGTTCCTTCGGCCTGCTTCTATCTCCTTCCTGTGCTTTTTTTCTACTTCGACTCCACTCTGGGTTATTTACGTTTGTAGAAACACCTCCCGTAAAAGCTATATACGTTGAGATAACCTGTACGTTTATAACCTATACGTACCCACTCGTACATCAGACATTCCTCACCCGTTCGACTGTATCTCTCGTTTCCGTTTTTTTTTCTTTTCGTTTCGACAATATTTACTCCCCACTGAAGCGGCTGCTACCTCGATCATTTTCGTCATTATTTCATGGGAGAGATTCTTCGAAAATGGATGATTTTTCAAGCCACAAGATTGTTTCAATCGCAGTCAAAAATCTATCCAGTTTTATTGATTTTTTTCGGACTGTCTGACCAAAGCCTGACCTTATCTACTTCGACCACTTTTTTCTCGATTTTTCTTGTTCTCCCGCCATGGCCGGGGTCGTGTTTTTATTTCGGAGGCAGTTTAGTGTCAACGGACATTCTCGGTTACTGGAAAAAAATGAAAAGTTTGAATTGTTTTTTTTTTTTTTCATTCAAAATGGGAAAAATAATTTTCTTGGTTATCGCGAGTTTTTTGGACGATTCGGCTCGAAAGAGCTCGTACATCAATCGGAATATAGAAAGGCGGAATATATGTTGACATTGCAGGTAGTAAAACATACGAAAGCTCGTACAAACCTCGAGATCTAAACGAACGTTCGTAAGTAAACAAGCAGTATACGAGTGTGGAATTCACTGAGAAGTGCACATCGGTAACTGGGTAGAGAATATCTGTAGAAATGTTGGAAATGCACTTCACTCGATTGCATTTCTTGCGACAACTATCAAAGCTACACTTGCTAGAATTTTAATAAATATGCGTGTACAAATTGATTTTTGGCAAGGAAGCAATTAATGTTGAAACTTCCTCCTGACAGCAAACGCTCACAAATATAATATTTTGCAAATGCACTCGATCCATTTAATGAGACGAGTTTTTCCGATGGAATAAATCAATCAAACTAGAGATTGATTATTCAATTTTTAATTTCACTCTGGGTCAATTTGACCCAGTGTGTCAATCCAGTGGTAAAAATCAAGTGCATCAAAAAAAGTTTTAACTCATTTAACAATGTTTCCGGTGTGTGTTAATAATTTTTTTTTCACCCGTTCACTAGCGCCGATAGCTTATCACTAAAGTGACACGTACGTTATTAAAGTATTACGAGTTGGCGAGTACGTTATCGAACAATCGGATTTTCATACGTGGGGAGTTACCAGGCTGGCTCGATGTGGTGATTATTAATTAAAGGGCACGATCGGACCGGACACTTCTCGTTATACACGGTATGTTCGGTACGTTTAACCCGATCGTGAGATTACCAAGGGAATAGAGACGTGAGAAGAGAAAGGTGAAGCGAGAGAGAGAGAGACGAAGAGAGCTGGGGTTGAAAGAGCCTCGAGAACATTCGGCCTATTGCTCAAACCGAGAAAACTACCCCCGAGGCATATATGAACCTATACGTACGAGCCAGATACGATTTATGTACGACTGAGCTTTAAACCGAGCCCTGACATCCGAAAGGGCGTAATTTACATATTCCAACAGTTGTAATAATGCGGATCAGCAGCCTTAACGTTTGAGGGCTGAATTTCCGTATGGGATTGTTTCAAACAAACTCGTCATTTTCAGATTAGTCTCACCACTTTCTACACTCTTGCTAAACCCTTTAAAACGTATTTCATCCCTTACTCACCATGTACCTTAATTATCGCCATAATTTCAGTTAACTCGACATTAAACGTTTAGCACTAATGCTCCATGCTTTTTGTTGTAGTCGAGAAGATTCGTTTCTTGACGTCTTTTTATTTCAAACAAAAAATCTGCTATGGATTATTTTAGTTTTGACAAGGGCTGTAACGTGAAAAGATGAAAATGGCAAAAAACCAGGGCGTTGAAATATTGAAAGTTTTTACATCGTTTTAAATACTCCATGTACAATATCGTCCACGTATAGAATGCAGTTTGAAGGATGGTTTTAAGGCGGGAGGGTGAGTGAGTGATTGAGTAAGTGAGTGCGAGGGAGAACGAGTGAGGGTGTGGGAGAGGACGAAGAAAAGCGTGTAATCCTTACGTATGCCTGATAGCCTACGCGAGGCCCTTATCGGCTAAATACCATGCAAACACGCCGCAATCTGGTCTCTCACGGTTCGTGGTTAAGGGAGGGTGGTACAAAGGTAGGTTAGGGCTTGATACGATATACAGAGGCTCGGAGTCTCCCCAGATTTATCAAGGGTCAATCTCCGCTTGGGGAAAAGAGAACGAATCGTTTATTCCCAGCTGGGACACACCTAAAGCAAGCCACAACAATGGCTTGCAGGTAAAAGGGCGTAACTCGGATTCCTGGCTGGCTTAAGCTATCCCGAGTCGAGTCGATCTTCTTCCTCCGTATCTCTTTCATTCTCCCTGTATTTTTTATTATTTCTGACCAACTCACAGCTCCGCAGAGTTTTTCAAAAACTTTTTCTCCCCTCCCCTTGCCCCGCGCTTTATTTATCATAATTTTTGTTTAGCAGAGAATCGTACATATCACGTAGATAGACTTTAATAGTCGAAAGTTTGGCCAAGTATTATCAGCTGACTCGCGCTTACGCGCTTGTAATACGGATTACACCACGCTCCGTGGATACAACGAAGAAAGAGGCGGAGTGGGGGCTGTATCCGAGCACGTGACCATCCGTACGCCTGCTCCGCAGCTCCGGCGCTCTCTTTCACGTTTTTCCTTTCTCTCTCTCTCTCTCGCTCTCTCGCCAGAAATACAATTCCGTATCCTGGTCTGCGTCGTTGCTCAGCTTAAATATTAAACTCTCCAAGTTTGTGAGAGCGAGAGAACCGAAGGGGAACGGCGAGGGAGGCAGAAAGTTGAACGAAAACGACGCTGCTCTTGCCGTTGCTGAACTCTGCATTCGAATGCATGATATCGCGTGTTAAACAGCAGTTAACCTCTCACTCTCTCTCTCTTGTTCTCTTTCTCCCTTGATCTGCATAACTCCACCACGAGAACAGCCTACGAGAGAACCCTTGTGCTTGGCAGGGGGGGTCAGTCGCCTCAACTGACAGCGAGGCAAGTTCCTTGCAAATAAGAAAAAACCAATATTTATTTTATGAAAATATTGCTCATCCGTTTTTTGCAACTCGTTCTGAGAAAATATTGAAAGCTTCGTAAACTGCCGCAAACGGCAACGGTTCTGCGAATTCCACAACTTTGAGGGGCTGAGAGAACGAATTTAAATTGAGCAATTTTTATATCCAACCGGCCTGAATAAATAGTTTTTGAGTAAACAAATTCGCCACATGAATCACGTGAGAATCGAGTGAATAGTGAAAATGCACAAATTAATATCGATGTGTAAATAAATAAGGGTGGTTTTCTGTTTCTGGAAATATTGGATTTCATGATATTTACAAAAACTCTGACAAGCTCACAAAAACCATAACCATGTGGCATGAATTTCGAGCTTGGTCGAGAGAGAAAAAGAATGTCAATATAACCGGGGAGGAAATTTCATCTCCATTCTGAATTCAATCACATTCGAAAGTGGCAACAGTCACGGTGGGCTCGGGGGAGAGGAACAACAGTTGAAAACAAGGTATTACACATTTTTCGAGTATTCGAAACGTATTTTATCCTCGATGAAAAATTTCATAGTCGAAGAGGATGCAAATATAATATGAAAGACAGGCTCACGCACCAAAATGCTTGGTAAAAAACATGGCGCTGTTGGGAAGGGTGTGAGGGGCTGTCTGGTCGTCGAGGGGGTGCGAAACGATGCGTGAGGAAATATAAAAAGGCGCGAAAGTGCCAACAGAGAGTTATGCTCGTATATGGAAGAGGCGCGAGAGGAAAGAGATACTAATACTCGTTGGGGGTTGTAGCGACGTAGGGGATGATAAGAAGAGCGTGTTTTCTGGTGCACACTTTTAGCAAGATATTTTATATGTATATGAGGATTCAAATGCTACCCCCTTCAAAAGCAGTAGCGCGTTTTCTTCTTTGTCAAGCCTGTTCATCCCTCAGCCTCCCTTTCCCTTCGGGGGATGTTTTTGTCTTTTCCTCCCCCATATTTTCTCGTCACCCGGAGAAAGTTGGAATTTCGTGTGCATCCTTCGCTCCTAACTTGAGAGAAATGTCTTCATCCCTCACAGTTTCCTGCCTCGGAACCCCTTTCCATCCCCCTTTGTCTCACCCTTTTTATTTAGACATATTCCCCACCCCTTTTCTGGCCGACGTACGAATTAATAAAGTTATCAACGTCAAGACCTTGCCACGTGAGGCTCGTTTATTAAATTCCAGTTTTAAGACCAAATCCGAATGGCCAAACAACCCCCAAAACTACCCCCTTGGCTCTCTTGCTCTTGAATGCAACTACGAAACTTGCAACTCTTCTCCTACAAAGACACCATTTTTGTCTTCACACTTTTTTCTTCTTTTTCCTTTTCTCCTTCTTCTTCTTATTCTTTTTTTTCCCACTTCCCCTGTAAGAACAAGTCTCTCACACTCTGCTCTGCGCCAAGAATACACCGGCCCTTTACCACTGCATCCATTGTTAATCCTTAGGCTTTTGTTATTCCTCGCCAGACTCTTGCGGTATATTTCTCGCGCTTTCCAAGCAACAACCGCCGCACACAGCGAGACTCTGAGTCGGAAAGGTTCCCACGCACAGGAAATTCCACGTCAAATCATTCTCCCAACTCCAAACTCTCTTTTCATCCCTTAAATTCAGGAAAAAAATTGCTCATGACGAATAATACTTTAGAGCTCGTAATTGTTTACAACTTTTTATAAATCCAGAGATTCTGTCCAATTTTTTCAGCACAAAAATATTTGTCGTTTCCCTGGTTGAAATAATCAACAAATAAAATCGATAATTCTCAGTTGCATGAATTTTGGTTTGAAACTCTGGAGCCAGCAGGGAATGTCGTGAATTTTAATTCTATCAATTAATTCACTTTTATGGAGTTTTTATTCACGAGGAATTGCCCATGTATATATGGAGTAGAAAAAAAATGTTGTAAGGAAGAAAAGGGGTTGATAGTGTTGCTGAGGTTGTGGGGAGTGAAAAACACGAGGAATGAAAAGCTTCAGCCCGTTTTCTCATCATTGTTGCAGCTGGTAACCTCAAATGTATTTGTTATATTTTTTTCCTTCTTATTTCCACTTCTACCACGTGCTTGAAAGAAATTAATGGTACACCGACTCCTTCGGTTCCTTCGAGATCATTCTTCATCCTCAGGCTTGCAAGGCAGTCGACACGTTTCACAATATAGTTTAATTCTGCATAAGATTTCGTAAAATATTTTTCTTCTTTCAATTTAAAATAAATCCATCGCAAAACTTGAGACTCGATGCGATATTGTTTATTTGATGAATTTGTTGAGTGATTGTTCAGATTTTTCAATGTACGAGAATAATTCTAAACTTGGCCCTTTTCGTCATTCAACGATAGAAAAATTCTTAGCAAAACTGAATCAAAGTTATCGCATTGCCAAGTCCAATTTTTCTTCACGTTGCTTTTCTTTTTTGCTCTCTCGTCTCCTTCAATATTTTTGTCACGAAAGATTTATCGTTGAAGGTAAAAAACGATTTAAAAAAAACTTTACGAAGAAGCTCATTTCTCAGAGGCTCCGAGTACTCGGGACTCTCATGATTTTTAATGAAAAAATAAACTTTAAATTTTGCCTCTCGATGCCCACACTGGGTCAATTTGACCCGGATCCTCTGGGTTAATCCCCAACAAACAAAAAAAAACAAACCGATTCCTCGGGTACGTACGATCTAATGCGAAAAATTACACCGGGTCAATTTGACCCAGTTGTCACATAGTTGCCATTTTTCATTCGTGAACTATGTTCGACGTCAGGATATTGGTTGAAAGAAAATGTTTTATTGAGACTGGCAACGTTAGTTTTTTACTTTCCGAGTGAGCTTCGGTCCTGAGCGAGCCCTTTGAGCATTTCCTTTCGATTTGTTTCGTACGTAGTAAATATTGTTTCTCTATTTCGTACTTTCCCATTGGGTTGAAGCATTCGGGGCTTCGTTGAACCGATGGATTCGCAAATGTCTGTGCATGCGTGCGTGTGTGTGCGTGTGTGTGAGGGTTTGGGTTTAGGAATCGTGTACCTTAACGCTTCCGTTGCTTTCATCCGGTTGTGACGAGAGATGCAAGCCCAACGCACACGATCGTTGGTTTGAAAGAAGAAAAATACTAAAGCACTGAAAATGCGCGAGCAAGACACACACACACACACGATGACAAACACGTATGCACACACACACACGCACACAATTTAAAGCGGCTGGTAAAAAGTTTAACAAAAAGATAGAAAGAGAGAAAATAAAAAGTCCTGATCCAAGAACGAGGCAAAATTCAGGGAAAACGTCTGCTGGGCGTCCTCGAGGGAAAACGTGGCCCATCGCCAGTCGAGCTTTTTTTTTTTTTTTGTTACCGGTGATTTTTCAAAGTGCTGCTTCTTTGCTATTTTCAAACTGCCTTCTCTTTACCATCGCGTTCTGCTTCTCCATAAAAGAGCCTCAAAAACGTCACTGCACTTTCATTTTTCCATGTTTTTTGTTATCGCTTTGGAGCAGGTTCCAAAATCAAGAAAATTTCAATAAAAGGGAGTCGCTACGGTTCGTTCTTGTGTTTTGAAATTTAAACGCTCATATTTTTGCAACTTATCGAATGATCTGCTTGAAATTTGGCACAGCTTTGGCGTGTCATTCGTTTTAGAGACTCTACAAATTTGATTGTTACACGAGCTCAAATTAAGGGGGTCCTCCTTCGAAGATTCAACTTCTTTCTTTCAATTTTTCTTTTCCATTCGTAACTCTGGGACATTTGGACGTTTGGCTGGTTTTAAATCTCGACACTCTTCGGAGAAATTTGAATATGCAGCTTAGAGTTTCGTGTCATTCGTTTGAAATTTTTTGAAATATTTGTCAAAGGGCTGCAACGATGAATGGACCAAAAATGAACAATCGAGGTTTAAATTTCACTTGAGCACAAATGTTTTTTTCCTTTTTTTATGTTCTTTCAGTAACAAGGTCTTGTAAACATTCAAATAGAGTGCAAAAGCCCGGAGAAAAAAGCCAATTACACGAGAGATGGATGCATGAAACGTGTGTACAACAAGTTTAATTACTCGAGAGGCTCGGCTCTATGTGACAAGTGTTCTCTCGTCTTTTTCCCTTCATTCTCTCTCTCTCTCTCTCTCTCTCTCTCTCGCCTCTCTCTCTCTTTCCTCTCGCTCATTGTCAAAGAATTTCGTCATCTCTTTGTCTCGTGAGCCTATTAAAAATAAACTGGCTCGTCGTTGTTGGCGACGCAACAAGAGAAAGCGCGCGAGAGAGAGAGAGAGAGAGAGAGAGAGAGAGAGATGAGAGAAAGCTCCGGCAGAAATATGAAGCGAAAGTTTTATGAGGGCTATGTGCAGGAAACTGTGTGAAAGGAGAGTGGAAATGAGAGATGGAAATACAGGCGAAGTGAAAAAATGAGTGTCGGGCGACTTTGTACACAGTTGAATTTTTTCTCTCTCCCCCCTCCCCCTCTCTCTTTCTTTCTCGTTCTCTACACATACAGTTTTTTTTCTATTCAAGCTCCAGAAATACTACGAGATTTCTAGAGACGCGTCGAGTCGAGGCGTTTGGATTTCCGCGAATTAATGCTCGAGAAAGTTGAAATAAAACGTAAAAAATAATTTTTTAAAATAAAATCAAATAAAACACAAGGACACAGCTTTCTGCTTGCATTAAAACGTGGATACATGTTTACAAATTTTGTCAGAGATACGGAAGTTGTACGAGGAATCCCAAACAGAATTAGCGGATATAAATTCACGTCATTTTTGTTGTCGAATTCGAAAAATCGAGTGTGTTTTTAATCAATCGCGTTTGTACATAAATATTACGATTACGACTCCATTAAATTTATGATGCTGAAGTTTGCATCGTTGGAATGCAACGAAATTCTGTTTTTTCTTGAGCTGAACTCGTAATTATTGTTAAATATTTCGTCTGGACAATAAAACGATCCTCCCTTGCCGCCCAAAAACTCAATTGACACGAAAAATTGGGACAATTTTCAAAATTCAATAAATAATTAACAGATTAAATATTTTTCGTCGAATATCAACGTTGCAAACTTCAGAGTCGTTTCAATTTCAAAACTGGAATCGTCTGCGTGTATAAAGAGAGGAAAAAACACACGTAGTTACTTTCGAGAAGTCCTGGAAGACGGAAGAAAGGAGAAATGGCAAGCTCAGCTCTCGGGAAGGGAACGGGGCAACCGGAAAAGTACGAAAAGAAAGAGAAGGAAGTGAAAAAAAGGAAAAAATGCAGCGGCGAGAGGAAGAGGGGAAGGGGTAGTTATGCAACTAGAAATTTCGCATTAAAACAGAGTTTCATTGTACCGGGTGGTGACGTAGGAAGGCACTAATGTGACTTCGATCTTCGTGCTCGAAACTTTCCGGACGACGTACTCTCCCACCGCGAGAATTTTTTTCAGAAAGCCAGACGAAGATCGGAGGTGGCAGGAAGTATGGAAAAAAGTTTGGGCCAAGCTTCGGGACGGGGCAGGTGTATGGAAAAAATGAAAAAAAAAAAAAAAAAAATGTGCTCGGATAAAGAGGGCAGCAGGAGATGAAAAAAAAAAAAAACACAAAAAAAGACAGAAAGAAGAGAATCCATTGAAAAGTTAAGGGAGGAAAAGGAGAAAAAAGTTGCTCGATGATTCATGGAGCTAATATCTTCTCCCTTGACGAACGAGAGTACAAAATATTTAAGGGTTCCAACCCTCGAAAGAAGATAACGAGCCGGAAGTGATGCCCATTATTTGAGCATCTTGGAATAATCGTTAGAATTCGGGGGTTGAAACGAGCTCGATCAATTGCGATCGAGCCCAACGTCTCGCCACGTCCCAAGAGGCCAGTATAAAAAAAATGCTTTAGCTAGGGAATGGTTGCCAGCAGCTGTTATTTCGTTGCACGATTAACTACGTGAGAGGCAAAGTGACTTGGCGAAAAAGTATACCAAGGGATGAAAAGGGCCTGGATCTAGGAGCAAAGTTCAAGGGTGGCTTTTGATCCACCGTACCAAGGGGACGAAAGGTCCTTCATATTTATGAAATTTATATCCGTGTTACCGAATGATCGTTCTTGTGTAGAAAAAACTTTACGACTCGTGAGAAAAGAAAAACAATTTTTTTTCCTTTCGCCGGGTACGAAACTGATGCGACGAATAACGCGCGAGACGATAAAGTGCCATTTGTTGGAAGGATAACAAAATTCTACGGTACACCATCATTTTTATCAAATCCCACAATCCCTCTCGCCGAACTGCTTATTTATCTTCGGGGCTTCCTATGAATAAATATAAATCTCTATTTACATGAGCCTTTGTCTACACAGTGTCCTGGAATCTCAACCAAACCTTGGACATTCGTGCAGATCGTGCAATTCTGAAGAGAAAAGTCCTGAGCCATTTTTCTCCACGACGAACCATTGCAATTATTCATTAATTTATTATTTTCCGTTAAAAAGTTGTCAAAATTTTGTTTTTAGAATTTCTCTCTCTCTCTCTGCGTAGCCTCTGAGTTTCCAACGTAACTTTAGGGACTCCTTGTACACGAGAAACATTTATCAATGATACAAAACGAAGGCGTTGGGCAAACGAGCGTAAACTATGAAAAATGCAAGTTTAAAGATTCGTATGAGAAAATATCGATATAAATATACAAAATATATACGTTCCTTGGAAAAGCTCTGAACCGGAAGCTCGGAATTTTCGTACGAGCTCGAATACTCGGGTAAAGGAGAGGTTAGAGTGTTTTTATGAAAGAATGGGACTCGATGCAAAGAGAAGAGCTTAAATTTGTCTATATGTATGAAAGCACGCAAGAAATACGACGAATGACATTTTCTCTGGGTGCACTCGAGGCAAAATAAAAATAGGAAGGAATAAGAAAAAAACAACGATAAGGGCGAGCAATGGTGCCATTTTTTCAGCTTGCATAAAAGGAAATCACTCGTCTGTGTACATGCCTTTCGTACCCTTTTCAACGTTTTTCACCTTTTATGTATATATCTTTTTATTTGTCACATTTTCAGCTCACTCTGAAAAGCGAATGTTGTATTTTTTTCTAATTTTCTAATTTTTCCAATTTTACGAAACATGATCAATTTATGAAAAATCCAAATCGAAATTTACGTTAACGTCGTTTGATCAGAAAACTTTTCTGAGGTCAAGAAAAAAAAATCGCTCATCCAGCGAGCGTAATGTTTTTTTTTTTGAATATTTTCAATTCTTAATTTTAATTTTTTCAATTATTAAAATTAAAAAGAAAATTGAATTAATTAATATAATTTGTAATTTTTAATTTCAAACGTTTTTTTTTTTAAAAGGAACGACCGCCAACTTTTTTTTTCATGAAAATTCAAGAAAAACGTTTTTACAGCTTGATGATAATTATTATTGTATTTAAAAAAAAAAAAAAAACACTCTCCGAAAATAGAAGGTTCGGCCAATGGTTTATTTTTTCCTTGCGCAAATGTTCAATGAGCTCGTTACCATTTATTGCTCACAATGAGCAAAGCGATTTTATGATTTTTCATTTAGTTAATAAATTCTCATGCAACAACAAGGCATTCAATTAGCGCATTTAGCGAAAACTCATGCGAGCGAATTTGGCAGGAGTGTGCTCAGCGCTTTATGCTGCGATCTCTTTTGTCGAAATTTGCACGAGTATCGGTGAATCGAGGATCGGTCTTCCGGAAAAGCGATTCGAAAGGGCAGGGGGTTAATTCACTTGTATCATCGGGGCCACTTTAATGTTGGCGAGAACAGGCAAGAGAGAGAGAGAGAGAGAGAGAGAGAGAGACTGAGAGAGCGAGAGGGAAAGAGATAGAAGGAGAAAGAGCCAAAATGGTAACGTATACCCAACATTTTATAGGGGATGATTAATTGTGAATTATAAATTGTGCTCGTGCTCAGTGGTAAGCGAGAATCCGAGCAAAAGGTATGTCTATGGGAAACGCTGGTGTATGACTCGATTCCATTGAAACCAAATAATTAATCAGCTCCAAAAATAATAATAAACCAAAAAAAAAATAATTACAGAAAAAAAATGTCCCTGTGACCTGCAACAAACTGAAGAACGTTTTTTCTTATAACGTTTCCGGACAGTCAGAGCTGAAAAATAATTTCGGGTCAAATTGACCCAGTGTGTACAGCAGTGGTAACTTTAGTGTTTTTCCGAGGCTACAATGTTACGGATTTTCTTAATTTTTTTCACACCGAATATTCGATGCTATGGTCCCTAGATATTTTGGTACGAATCCAGGGGGTTGAAGGGTCGAATTAACAATCGATTTATGTATCTATATATCCAGCCAGAGAGAGATTCTGGCAAGGATATAAATTGTTCGATAATTATTCGACTCTATTCGCGGCTGATTCGATCTCTCTTTCTCATCCTCTCGGTAACGATGAAAATTTCAACAGTTTCTCATACCCGAACGATTTTCCATAGGCTCGTCTCGCCATTCTCGATAATTCGTATAAAATATAGCCGATAACGCTTTACGCTTCGAGTCCTCGTGTGCCTTTCCCGGCTGTGTGCTTTCTCTCTCCCTTTTATAAACGCGCGAGGGAGATAAAGAGGCGAAGAGAAAAAGAGAGAGCAAGATATATTCCCTCCGAAATAACGCGAGCACGGCCTTTTAGCGTTAATTTCTGCCGCAGCCACATTATACGATTTCACAAGCCTCGGACTCGTCATTGTGCTTTTTGATCGAATTGCTCAATGCTGCTACGATCTTTGTCAAGCAAAAATACCGCTTCAACAATATTTCGAGCCCTTTTTCATCGCTCACCGAACATCCGCATATCATTTCAATGTATACCGAGAATTATTACGTTCCCTCGAACCTGCGTAACTGCAACACTGCATTATCCTCCCAGACGATTTTCTCTCCGGCCGGAAAACTCGTTAATCGCTGAATCCCAAAGCGCCATTCGACTGTAAATAAATGTTCCTAATTAAAAATTATTATCAGAGTTATTCGCTTGACTGAACAAAAGTTCATTGATTTAAAACTTCATTTTCCCAGACTCTTTTCTTTTCTCACCGCTCCTGCTCGAGCGATAAAACTTTCTCATTGAATTGTGTACGTTCAATTAAACAGACGCCATTCGTTTTGTATCGAGTTACTGCAATAAATAAGCCTTGACGTATTATTTCTCTCTTGCTCTCGACTAAACTTGGTAATTAAAATTGTTTGATATTCGTTATGAAAGGATAAGAAGTTTAGTGAAACTCGATCTTACGGCTGAACCGAGAAAAGCGTAGAGGCCATAATTACGAGAAAAACAAACGATTTTTTCGTCTTTTTTATGAAAACCGTCGAAGGAATTTTGTTTTTTTTATTTATTTATGAATCGTGCTGGGAGTATATTTCAGAAATATCATTGAGGAAATTTATTTTATTCGGATTTATGACTTTAGGGGATGATTTTCTACAACAAAGAACAGTAGGCAATCGCTTGTTAGTTAGAGGCACCAAATTTCTCACTCTACCGGATCTCTTCTAGTAAAATATTTAATTCATCATAGAAAATGACGTCAGGGTTGAATAATATTAAAAAAAAAAAAAAATGTCCTATTTTTTGAGTCTCCTTTTTGGTCAGAGGCAACATTTCATCCCCTGGCAATTTCTACACTCGGTTGAGATCTGTCTCGTTCTTTAATTCCCTTCCCTCATCCGGTTAAGTGAGGAAAACTCAGGCCCGTCCGTGTCGTTGCGGCGCAAAAGACGTAATTCACGCCAATTAACAGTCAGCCGAGTCTACGAAAGTTGTCGGTGATGGCCAAAGTGAGAGAAAGAGAAGCAAAGTGAGGGAGAGCTTTTTCGCAACGTCAACTCGACGTTCTCGTCGAGAGAATTCATCCCTCTCTCAGGCTTTATTCCCATCAACCAACCGCCACCACCCTTTTCCACAGTCCCTCCTCGTTTCGTCTCGCTACACACCGACCTTCTACACAAACTCGTATCTTTCTCTCTTTCCTTAGATTCGAGTTCTTTCACAGATGAAAACTACCCCTGTACGCGAACCTTTTCTACTTCGGACGAATTTACGTGTACTCACACACATATATGTCCCATTCTATAAAACAAAAATAATAACCCAAATGTGGACGAGAATAAATCCAAATTTAATAAATAAAAATGAAAAAAAAATGAAAATTTTGATTAAAAAATTAAAAAATGTTCTCGTTTGTTTTTTTTTTTCGTTGACCTTTGTGTTTTCTGCGGAGTGGCTTAGACTCTCGATAAAATTTCGAGCCAAGTTATTTGGAGACTTTCGAAAAATCTCAAAAGAGAATAAAGCCCATTTTACGAGAATACAAAATTTTTTTTCTTGCCAAACGTATCATCCCCATTTCCCTGATTCGTCGGGGCTCCGGGGGTAGGGGATGAAAGTCTATATCAACTGTGCAGTCCAGGAAAGAGGATATAAATTTCTTGCTGATTCGAAGCTTTTCCGGATTCGGAATCCGAATGGAGTCTAAATCCTTCTCGTTTTTTTTCTCTCTCTCTCTCTCTCACTCTCTTTTTTCCTCCTCAGTCTCTCTCGCTCCCTCTCTGACAAAAAAGTAGGAAAACACTTTGTAATATGGTACGAAAGAGAAAGTTCGACAGCTTTTCTCTCCCTCCCTCTTTTCCATAGTCCCGACCGAGATATTTTATCCAGATATCGCGTCGTTGGTGTACTGGGGCTTGAAAAAAACTACCCTTACGAAAAACGGTGCGAAAAACGTTTTTCCTATCGAATTTAGGAGCGACGATTCCGCCGCGGAGTTAACCGTTCAAAGAAAACCACCCTTGAGCTATTCGCTCCAATAGCTCGTCCATATATTTTTTTTTTCATTCCATAAAAACGAGTTTTACGAGACGTCCGCACCATCTGGAACAAAAAAAAAACATTGCCCTCATTGACAACTAGGGAAAACGCCCTTATCCATCAAATTATGGCTCTCGCTTTTGCATCTTTGTCACTTGTAAATTTTATTCCATCGATTCCATCGGGCAATAATTAAAAAATAAAAAAATAAAAAACCGATTTCGAAAATAAATTGATTCCTTAAAAAAATAGAACTATTGTTTTTTTTTTAATTACTATTATTTTTAATCTGAGAAGAACTCTCGGACCAACTATTTTTATCACATTTTTCTTGATAGATTTTGAGCTTTTTTCATTTCTCTTGATCGAAATTCAATTTTCAATATTTTTAAGGCACTTTCACCGCCGTTTCATTATTTTTTTTTTTCACTTTATCTCACAGTCTCTGGCTTGTCACGTCTACGTGGTGATTCCGTGGGTAAGTAAATTTTCCGGTAGGATAGCTCGAGCCAAGAGAAAAAGTGAATTCAACAAACGAATAGAAAAATAAAATGAGCTGAAGAAAAATAGAAAACACTGAGAAACCCACATCGTCGAGTACTTTTTCTGTGCTGGCAGTCTCCATCACTGCGGTTTAAATGCACGCACCTTTTTCGTTCTCTATTTCCCTCCTCGTAGCTTTTAATTATTTTCCAACGAGATTCGCCACGTGTTCGTATTTCTTTTGTTGTTGTTGTTGTTTTTTTTTTTTTTTTTTTTTAACTCGAAGCATCGTGCCAGAAGTATTCTGCCTTCGAAGTAATCCGGTTGACACGGAATTAATTTTTTTTTTCATGCCTTCCGAGTCCCCCATAGGCTCTCTCGTCCGAACGGACCATCTATTAAAATCTGAGCACCTGTGTGCGTCTCTATATTCTCGAGGATCTCGAGGAACAAGTGAAAAAAATCTCCGGCAAATCCGGAGACTTGTCACTGGCAAAATACGACGCCAACGACTCGGGGATTCTTTTCATTCGGTTCAGAGATTTCAGAGTCTTTGAAAAACGATAAATAAATTGGGTTCCACAGTCTTGACTAGGAAATCGAAAAGCCTCGTTTTTTTTTCTTCAATTTCGATCATTTGTCCTCCATTATTTATACAATAAACAAATTGATCAAATGAAACCTGGAGACGAAAAAAAATGGTGTCATGAATTCCAGAGACGAGACGAACGTGCCAATTAAATATTTTGCAACGTTGAGATTCAACGAATAATTATTTTGTATATTCATTATTTATTGAATTTTTTAAATGATGGAAATTTTACGTGTTGATTGAGTTATTGGGTCGCGAGAGAGAATCGTTTTATTGTCCGGACCGAATATTGAATAACAACTGTGAGCTCTGCTGAAGGAAAAACATAATTTCGTTGCGTTCCAACGATGCAAACTCCAACATCATTAATATTTACTTTTATTTCCTGAATTATTCTCAGTGGTAGGAAATTAGAATATTCGTTTTAAATGAACGTTCGTGATTAATTAAACTGCTTGTAATTGTTAACAAGCAGAGTCTGTAAAAAAAACAGCATGGAATGAATCGTTGCACGAAGTCTATTAAGAAAATAAAGATAATGAAACGAAAAAAGGTGAAAAAATAAACTGGGAGATTTCTCTTCAAACGTAGATTTACGAGTGATTTCTCATTTCTCGTTCTCTGCATATTTCACTGGCATTTACCACCTCCTTTATCTCTCTTTCTCATTCGCACCCTCCTGATTCTTTAGCTGTCACGTCAGAGTATTTACGTTAAAATAAATGTACAAAGAAAAGCTGAGTGAAAGGTGAAAAAATGAGTGACAACGAAATTCAAGAAAAACACTTTACGAAATGTGAGAAAATAAAGGATTGAAAAAGCTGAGTTTCGTAAGGGGTTAGAGAAGCTCTTTGTTATTTCGAGAGGCAAAATTGGCAGTGATGACTTTTTTACGTGCTCTGTAATTGCCAGTGAAGAGTAAATCCAAAAAATGTTAAATACTTCAATTTTTTTGAATCTCACCCTCTCAGAGGGTGGAAGTAGCTCGCCTCCCCCTTTAAGGGTCGTAATTTGGAGCGATTGATATTTCATTCGTTACTTTTAACAATTGTCACAAAATCATCGAGAACGTGATAAGTACGAAGGAGAATTTTGAGTTTTTTCTTCGTTTCATGGAAAATAACGACACGTTTCGAGGGACGCCCTCCGAAGGGGTAGTGGCGGAGTCGTCGGTGTTACGAGAAATTTAATAGAGAACACGACTGGCGTCACTATCGAATTCTGCCGACGAGAGAAACGAAGAGACAAAGGGAAAGAGAACAAGAGAGAAGGCAGGAAGATGAAGAAGGGTGGTTTGGTGAAACGGGGGTGGAATTCTGATTGTATCGTATCCAGCCATGATGATCCAATATGTCGGCCATAACGTTCTACGTAAAGGTAATACGTGCTCGCTCAAGCTTCCAACACTCCCCGCATTGCCTTTCGTCTCTCTCAGTCTCTTCCACCCCTCCTTTCCTTCAGCAGCTTCTACCAAACCCTTGGGAAGCCTCGCACTGTACGTTCTGCTCTGCAGTGCCTCTTTCCACCCCTCTGGGCTCGACATTTCGCTAGATTACGCCAGACTCCTTGATTGAATACATCAGCATTCATCAGGACCAACCCGACGCCGTATTCCTCTCCATTTTTCTCTCGCCCAGCATGGATTCCATTTTAAGGGGTGAGTTTTCGATCGGACCAGTCTTTCCGAACCATCCAAACGAGCATGAGGTCAATACGATCTTTTCTTCGATCCTTCATCGTTTTCCCTTTTTTTTTTTCTATCGACCATTTCGTTCCAAAAGGCAACTTGTGGGAATTAATTTTCCTGGGATGTATAAGATGAGAAAATTGACGAAACCAAATGAAGCGTTTCCCCAATTTTCTGTCACGTTGGGAAGTCCAAAAATATTGTTTTTCCACTTCATTTTCTCTTGATTTTCTTCGACACGAGAACAGCATTCATGCGCAAGGCTAGTTTTCCTACTACTGTCCCAGGCAAAAAAGCGACAGCTCGGCGAAAGGATCATGGGACAAAAAAAGTTTCGGATCTGGACCAGAGCTCCGGAGCTTTCCATTTACTCTTTTTTCTTGTTGTTGTTTTCACCACACATTTGTTCATCCTTGATTGAGGCTGTGAAGCCTTTTTCTTGTTCTTCAATTCCTATCACACTCGAGACGAAAAAAACAGACGTTTCGAAAGTTCTGACACTCGCGTTGCTCCTGGAAAAACCCTTTTTTCCGAGCTTTTAGTCTCGTTCACAAGTTTCCAAGAGTTCGAACAGCTGAGAGCGATCGTATGGCAAGTTCCAGTACAAAATAAATCCTTTCCTTCAATTTTCACTGAAACAATACTGCGTCGAGTATCTCGAAATTAAATTAACAACAACAATGGATTTTTATAAACTTTGTTCTTCGAAACGATCCACACACACAATTCCATAATTTCATTCACGATATACGAAGAAACGAAGCACAAGGAATTGAAAAAAACGAAAAATAATCATACAGATAAAAAATTCTTTTACCGTAAAAAATAATACTTGGAGGACTGAGAGGATGTAATTTTATCGCGTGGATCAAGGAGCAAGTGAATAGAAATTTCAGGTATACACAACGCGTACGCTTCGTGTGGTTATATCGAATTTATATTTAACTATAGGAGAGAGGCCATAGAGAGCAAGAGAACGAGAGAGAGAGAGAGAGAGAGAGAGAGAGAGAGAGATGTAGAGAGAAATGGATAAATATATTTATATATAAAATATATACGTACATATGGCTTCATGAGAACAGGATTGCTGATTGCAGGAATGCCAGAGGGTTTCATAGTCGTATGGACACGAGAGAAAGGCCTTCTGCGATTTTATCTATATACAGACGTCAATGTGTGTACGTGTGCGTGAGACAGCGCAAGAGAGAGAGAGAGAGAGAGAGAGAGAGAGAGAGAGAGAGAGAGAGAGGGAGAGAGAAATGGTTAGAAGGGGTAGTCGAATGTGGAGGACAGTGAGTCGGTTTATTCACCGGTCACGTACAGCTGCATCATTTGCTATGAGTTTCATACCGTCCATAACTCTATGGATCGTTCTTGGTGTACACGAACGTACAGCAATTGCATCTGTAACGTGAAACACGAGGCTATATATGTCAGTGAATGACAGTATAGTTTATACAGTGAAAATCAAAGCCGATAGTTGGTTCGGTGGTATCGGAGGGAAGGTTGAAAACACGATGGCATTTTGTCGAAGATATCACGTCTTAAACCAGCCGTCTATTCATTGAACTTCGCCCCAAGGATCGTGGGATGCCTGGCGTATCGAATTACCCCTTGCTGAGGCGAGAAAGATCGAGTCTCAGTAGTGCAAGTCGGTGTGTAGTCAGACACGACTATACCTTTCATCGTTAAGCTTGTTTCACGTCAAATTAATCCAAAGTAAAGCAGTTTTTTGTCTCTGGGACAAACTTCGAACCTTCCGAATGAAGATTTAAGGGGCTGTGATAATATTTCCTGATGCGATACAGCCTAGTTCTACGATGGTTGCAAAAAAAAAAAAAATCAATGCTTCATCAGCCATCAGTTAATCCTTTTCTTTCGGACCAGATAAATTCATTAATATTGCAGTCTACCGCTTTGGTAATGGCCAGACAATCCCCTCGCTCTGTGCTCGAAAGAAAAAAAAAATAATAATAATAATTCAGCAACAATCGAGACGTTGGAAAATTGCCAGCAGGAGAAAATTCATCCTAGACTTTGGACAAAGGGGTGCAAATCGTTGCAGGCTACATGTACGCATGGTAAATCTATTGGATTCAACGTGACTGGTAGAAAATCGATAAATTAATTCCAGCCCGAGTATTCGGCGTATATCGTGAAAGGGCTTCTGAGTGATAGGTTTATCAGTACGAGAGAGAGAGAGCGAGAGCGAGAGAGAGAGAGAGAGAGAGAGAGAGAGAGAGAGAGAGAGAGAGAGAGAGATAATGTATGCAATATGGATCGGTCCAGCGACCAATAGGGGATGATAACATTGGCGAAAGGTGTTGGTCCTGTGTGCCAAAAAGACCAACGTCAAAACGTTACATCCTCCGAATATAAACGCTTTCGCACCAGCCCACCAAAAACTCTTCCCCTCAACACTTTCACCCTCCAACCCTTATTCCTCTTTCTATACGACCCTTCACCCTCCAACCCTTTTTCCTCCCTCATCGTATTCACTTGAGCGCCCACTCCAACTTTAAAATCCGTTGCACGTTGCGGATAATAGATATCTATCCATATCGCTTTCCCGAAAGGGATTACCCCTGTCCATACCGTCGCTTCCTAAAAGGCAATATACGCACCATATTCATATCGTAGAAAAAAAAAAAAAAATAAAAAAAAATCAACAGATTATGTCATTTATCTCGATATTAACGCAGCGGAATTTCATGAATTTCACAATCAATTCTTTCTAGTTTTCCGGAGACTGAATAATTACGAGAGTCGTTCCATATTGGTCTCAGGGCTTCTTCACCTCTCCTAGACACACTGGGTCATTTTGACCCCGAAAAATATGTTTTTTTCACGCATTCACAAGGACTCAGCAGAGAATTCTCAATTCATAAATTCTGCATGAGCTTTTTTAGGATCGACATGCTTGCAACGTCGTTTATAGCACTTTGGTACACGCTACCATTTTTTTTTTGCTCAAAGGTCAAGCCAATTTTGCGACGTTATCTTCAAAGCTTGTTTCCTTCGTGTTTCCCTTCTCCCGGAGCCTGCACAGCGACATTGTTTTTTCTTCGTTGCTCCCAGGCACGTTGAACATATGCAACGAGTATCCGAAAAAGAATCGAGTTCGAACGACATCACTTTTGGTATTGAAATCCACGTGCTCCGGGTCCTTTTGTTCTCGGGCTCGGAAGACACATCGGTGAAGTTCCGGTCGCTTTAAAAATACACGTTCTGTCGTTTGCTGCTTTAACCTCCCCTCGTCGCTGCGAGTCATCGTGAAATTTAGTTTGCAGTTTTTTTCCTCTCGCCTTCCAAACCAACTTCCTCGGGCGCTTTCGGCTTTATACGTTCCTCCGAACACCCCAGCATCCCGAAACGTCTGTGCTAATACAAAAGTTCCTCTCCAGTCCGTATGGCAGAAAAAAACGATTGGGAAAGCCTCGGTTAGCTCCGATCTATAGGAAAGGGCCACCGGACAATGTGGATAACGCTCCATTTCTTCGGAACATACGTGTGCTTCCAAAAAAAAAAAAACGTGGCAAAGTGAACCGAGCAGATGAGGAAAGAATTATTGAGTTAGCGATGCCAACGAGCTCACCGATAAAACGGCTTTCCTCGAATGCCTTTAACGTAGAAATTTCGAGCCTTTCTGCTTATCGTTGTTTATGAGCTCGAGGCTGACTCGGACGAGTATTGAGGCGGGGTCAGGCCTTCGCGCAGGTTAGTGTCTATGTGTGGAGGCAACTTAGAGACACGATTAAGTGGATAACTCGTTACTAAAGATGAAAAACGTAATGAGTTACTTTACGAGACATTAATTAAGGGCCAATTAATTGAAACGTCGGAAAATTACGAAAAAATCGATTTTCTTTGATCGATTGACTTTTATTCAGTTTCCAGGACCACGAAATACAAAAATGTCTATGGCAATGCAAGAGAATGATAAAATATTGGAAATTATGTGGATAATCGACCTCCTTTTATTTGAGATTCAATTTTTTTAGAGTATGGTCAAGAAAAAATTGTGAAAACGAAAGAAAAATGTGGTTTCGAATGTTCCGGAAGTGGAAAAGCCCTTAAGGACGTTGTATGCTAAATTTTCTATCGATAGAATCTTCCAAATTTGCACCAGACAAAGAGAATAGTGATATCTAACATTTTAATTAATTTTAACAAAAATTCATAACATTTAAAATATATAATTTATAATCCAATAGTTTTTAGACAATTTTAAGAAGTTTCACCACGACATTCGAGGCATCGAGACATTTATTTATAAAAATCACAATTTTCAACTTTAAATATTTCGATTTCTAAATGGTGAAGCCTCTTAAAACTTTGCATACACTTTTATGTAACAATCGAAGAAGCTTTATTTAGTTTTTTAAAAAAATCGACCGTAAAATTTTTTCGAAATTTTGTTTATTACATAACGAATACAGATTACCTCCGACAATCTTGGATTTAGAGTACGTTGTTCTTTAGTCAATGTGTAAAAACTTTTTCTAATGAACTTAGGCTCACAAACCATTTTGTATGTAAGAAAAATTGAAAACACACATTTAGATTTGATCGTCGCCATAGAACGTCCTTAAGCCCACGAAGGAAGGTTTCGTTCCAATAAATATCGTTCACATGCGTACAGGAGTGGGTTAGCCATGTTTTAAGGGGAGTTATCGCTTATAAAAGTGGTTTACGTATGCGAAATGGGTTACACATGTTTAAATGCGGTTTGCGTTTACGTGCAAGTCGGTTAGCAGTATATAACCTCAGGTTAAACATATACAAATATGGGTTAAGGGTATATCGAGAGTGTCTAAGCACGTATGGAGATCCGCAGAAGGTTTGTGTGCGGGAGAAGAGAGCGAAGATACAAACGAGTGGGTAGGAGAGAGAAAAAGATGGAGAGGAGTCTGACGCTGTCGTTTCTTGTTGTTTTTTTTTTTTTTTGTTGTTGTTGGAGGTTCTCTCAACGTACGAGAGCCTGTTTGTCACGACCTGTTTCCCGTTTCACCGGCCATCCCAACTTCGTTTATCCGTTGACGACTTTTTTCTCATCTCTTTTCTTGCCCCCTGTGTCTCTCGTTGCCTTCAGCATCCAAACGCGTATCGTCGTTGACTCGATCCCTTCCTCCTCTCTCGTCTTCATGCTGCTGCCGTATACATATGCATATTATCTCGTTGTCTCTCGTTCTCGTTTCTGCACTTCAATTACGTTACATTCTCCACTCCCTCTCCAATTTTTTCCGACATGATCCTTTTTCTCGTTTCTCTATCGTTCACTTTGTTCCGATACGAAGACAGAAAACGTCACGTACAGGATGCTCACATTTTTCCATCGACGATCCGGCCATGAAATCATCGAAGAGCTTCACTTTTTTTTTATTTTTTTATTTTTTTTTTTAATTTATTCATTAAAAAAGATTGGTCCGACGAAGTTTGAATAAATATTCGACGTTCTCGAGCTCGTCTCCACCGTAAAAATAAACATTTTGTCACTTTTTTTATCTCCACTCATTAACCAAGTTCCAACTGTTTAAACACTGTTGCTAAATGGCAGGCTGAGGCAGCAAAAAACTGCAAACAGGGAATATCCCTATTTTTGCGGAGACTAATATCGTTCAGGAGTTTTAAGAAAATCGCCTTTTATCCCTCGAAATATCCGGCGTCGAACGAGCCTCTGCCTCTTATCTAAACTACCCCTCTCGAATTTTAAAATCACATCAGCAAAACTCATCTCCTAAGAAAAAGGGAACGCGAACGTGAAGACTAAATCGAGGTTGGCGATTTAATCCGGATTTTTGTAATCGATCGAACGATTCCTGGCTACCCTTGGACATTTTTCACCCTCGAATTCGATCGGAAAGCAGAAAATAATATCGTGTAGTGCTTCAGACTTTCCACTGCCCTTATAAGGTCGTTTAGCAAATAAAATAAATAGATAAATGTTTGAGAGTGAAATAGGCAAGTTTTTTACAAAAAGTTTCATTTTTTTTCAAACCCATTTTGTCTTTTTTCGTCACCCTTAAAAATAAGGGATGATCCAGACAGTTTTGGCAAAGCTCGCGGGAAATGCGACAAAAAAAAATAAAAGATACGAATTGTGCAGACACGAGTACGAAATTCCCGAGGGAATTCTTCGAGCCAAATGCTCTCGCGTCCGCGAAGCTAGCTGCGATTTTTCCCAAAGGGTTCAAACTGTACGAGACTCGGACGAGGGGGTAAGTTAGCGAAGGCTTGGTGAACGAGGACGAGATCTGCAGCCAAAAATGCCACGAAATAATATTTATGAGAGAAAAAAGAGAAGATTTCACAGGGAGGGAGAAAAAAGACTGAAAGCAATAGCAGCTCGTCGACCTGGCAGAGAGGGTGGAAAAGATAGAGGGACAGAATCCACCAAACGAACTAAAGTTTTTAACAGACCGTCGAGGCTCGTGTGTTCACTTCATTTTGTCGATACTTTATTGAGAAAAAATGAACAAAGAATAAAATAAAATAAAATGCATTTAAATTTTAATGAAGCCACAAAACTTTTTGCAAATTTTTATCAACTTTCTATCAATTTTCATTTGCACCTGAAAAATGCTTCGATTAATTGCAAATATATGTATGAAAATTTGGACAGAATCACTGCATTCATTCGTCAATGTGTTGGGATAGAAAGAGAGGGCTGTCGATATCGAGTACTCCCTTAAATCCACCCTCTAGCATTTCAGCCCTTCTTAGTCTGGCGAACTATATTTATGTGTCGAGAAAAAGTAGCTACGTATATTTTGACGTTATTCGATATATCCGATACATCATTTGAAAAGGAGTGGAGCTTTCAACCCCCACCCCTCTCATGTGAGGCACATTCGCAGTCAGCAAAGCGTTCTCAAATCCAAGACATTTCGAGCATTCTTATCCATAAATATATAGATTGTATAAATATGTCTATATATACTTTAAAAGCAGTATTTTTCTTACGGCAATATTTCTTCGAACTTGCTTGACTTGCCTCTGCGAAGTTGAACGGACCAGAGGGGCGGACTTTTTTCTTTCTTACCTCATTTTTATTCGCTCAGTATTCCCTCATCCACGACGTCCATTTTGCTTCCTCATAGAGGAACCTATGTGACGGTGAAAATTTTTGTTTTCCAGTTTTCAATGTCAATGTGCTTAAAATTTCTCAAAACATCGATAAATCATATCTAGACAAAATGTCCGGATGTACGTGTGTGTGTATATTCTGACACTGTAAAATTCGAACGTTTGTAACTCGAGAACGGTTTGAGCTACAAGGCTCCCGTTTTGCACAGATATTAATCTATACCAGCTCTTCGTTCTCCGAGAATTTTGTAGGAATTGCTAGAAAAATACGAATTCTGCGGCATTTTGAAATTTTCAAAAAAAGGGTGTAATCGCTCTAACTTTCGCAAATTTCAAGATTTATTATTAATTTTTTTTTTTATAAATAGAGTATCATAATAGGAAGGTTGGTATTGAATTTGGAAAATATCGGTTGAACGGTTTAAATTTTATGGGTTTTCGAATTTAACAAAAATTTTAGTTTTTCGAAAAATCGTTTAATCGCTTCATTTTTTGCAAACGTTTCAAGATATTGTATATAAGTCTGTACTTCCTCTTTTGTTTCTAGAAAATTTGTCCAAATTATATCATTTAAGTGAAAATACAAAAAAAAAAAACGCTGCAAATTCAATTTTGTAAATTGTTTTTTGTTATTCTACTTTGTATAGATATAGGAGCAGGATCGTTAATTATTGTAGAAAAGGCAATTCGTTGGGGGTGATTTTTGTGGCATGCAAGGCTTGGGGAGTCGTCTCCTATTTTTTCTTACCCCTTTTTTCTGTTTCTTCAGCATCCTCTGCGTTTTTTTTTCTCCCTCTCTTGCTCTCTTGCCACCCTTACATTTCCAACCCCCTCGTTTCGGTCTCCTTTGGAAACGAACGAGGTCGGTGTGTCTCCCAACGGTAACAGTCGATACTCGATTTATCGTGCGGCGTTACGCGAGCGGAAGCGCGACCACGGCCGTTTGTCAGGGTCTCCGGCAACTACCCTTACTCCCTCGAACCTTCCGGCCCGACAACAACAACAACAGCAGCGAGCGCCAGAAACAACAACAACAACAACAACAACAACAACAACGACTGTGTCCACTGGAGTAAACGATGTTCATTCGGACAGCGGTTATTCGGAGTGCCGAAAGAGATAAAGAGAGAGAGAAAGAAAGAACGAAACGTAAAAAAGGACGAGAGGGTGGAAGGGGATGGAAAATGGAGAAAAACGAAATAGAAGGAAAGAAACAAGAAGAGAAATGGAATGAAGAGACCGTTTCGAAGTTCTCTTCGAAAAGAAATAAACGGGGTAGCTCGAGCGAAAGTAACAACCCCCTCTTCGCATCTCCATCGAAATATCGACCTGATAACGCTCAATTTATCGTAATCTATGTATACATCAGTCAACCAACATCCCTTGGCCAAGAAAAATATTTCTGGATTATAAAAGTAGTCCCGGTCATTCGTTTCCGGAAGACTGGATCGAGATTACCTCCGTCCAGCCCATCCATAGTATTTTTCTATGTCATACCAAATGAGCATTCTTATTGTCCAGCCATTTAATTCATTGACCAAAGCTATCGATATTTTTCTATTTCTTCGAGCAAACAGAAGCTGTAGCTTTTCCTGCTCTGAGAAATCTAGTGGAAATCTAAAGGGAATTTAAATCGCACCCTCGAGTCGATCAAGCTCAAAAAACAACCCTTCGTATCGTAAAAACGCAGGATACGATCTAGAATTCACGGAATCGAAAATTCGTTTTCTGGAATGGTTGAAAAGACAAAATTCATCATTTAAATAATAAAAATGTAATTATGGAGGCTGGGGAACGAATGAAAAATTTTCAACTGCCTTCAGAAAATTGCTATCAACTTTTTCTCCGCTGTTTTCACCCCCCAAAACTCCTCGCTCGTTTCTTCCGGTTTATATACGAAGGTTGAACCGTATTGGAACTTTGTTGTCTTACAAGAAGATGAGTCGAATCTCTCCCTCTTGGTCGAAGATAAGAGGTCGACCGGGCGAGATTCATCCCCCAAGCCGATTAAACGTTTCAACCCTCCCGAAGCGAAGGATCGTTGACTTTTCTCCTGGATCTCGAGCATTTTCGGATTCTTTTCCCTCCTCCATATATCTTGGTGCACACATACATACCGCGCTAGGGAGTTCGGAGCTCGCCACCCTGGTCCATGAAGAAATGGATAAGGGCGCGGGTCTCTGGTTGGGTTAAGGGGTTTATTTTTTTTGACTCGTAGTCTCTTGCTCCCCTTTCTCGCAGAATCTTGTCTTCTTTCATCCCGGGCATCACCCTCGTGGCTTTTCTCCTTAATCCAACAATTTCCAGCCCCAACACGATCCGGGTCTGGATGACCCGAGGCCAGCAAAGAGCCACTTCCGGTGAAGACGCGCCTATACCGATGAAGATGCAGGCCAAGCTTGAGATGAGAAAATACATGAGAGGACGATGAGGCAAGCGAGAGGACGGAGGAAAGCATCGAACAGCTTTAGGAATGGACAAGGCCAAAGCCAAGCGGGCTCCCGATCACCACCACCTGTCGACCTCGCCCTCCTCTGTTTTTTCCTTTCGCACCAACCCCTATTCTTCTCAATGTTCTTGCCAGCTTGCCTGCTCTTACTTTTCTTTCATTTCTTTCCCTCCCTCAAGCCTGTCGGACAGTTGGAGCTTTTTCGAAAGCTGTAGCAATCCTCCGTGGACAGCGCCTCTGCAATTTCCTAAATCCTACGACATCCAGACTCCTGTTCCTTCGCTTCTTGGCTCTTTTTCCCTCTCCATCTCTCTCTCTCTCTCTCTCTCTCTCTCTCTCTCTGACGTCTGAAGCAAAATGATGTCTAGTTGGGGATGGAAATGGAGCTTTTTTGCTTGTTTCCGTTCTTCAGATATGATCTATCCCGGGTCATTTTGACCCAGGACATAATCCTCGAGAAACCTCGCTTGGACTGGAAGCGTTCCAGCTTGGAACGCTTGGAACTTTTGCTCAGAAAATTAATGAACTTGCAATCAGCTAATTTCAATGTAACGAATAACCTCATAATACTTTCTCGATAATTCGTGATTGGCTCGTTTTCGGATCCTCATCCGGTAACGAGTCGTTAGGAGTCAGTCGTAAGGGAGGATCGTCAGGAAAGTTTCTCTCGTACTTTCCTCTTCCAACCCTTATCTTTTCATCCCCTTAGCGATGTCGTTGGTTTCGATTCAGACTCTTCGTCTCATTCCATTTTCCTTGTGACCTTCGTAACGGCAAGGGCACTATCCGTTTTGCCGGATATTAAAACTATCTGCCGTACTTCCGGTTCAGAAGATCAACCCTCTCGCACGCTCCCCGAAGAATTGACTTCCGGTTATAAAACTTGCTTTTGAGGCTTGCCGCGCGAAACTATACGCCGCGCGTCTTTGCGTGACCTCCTCCCCTTGTTCCCTCCGTCACACTCAAACCTCTATTACATTTAACTCAAAAAGAAAAGTAGAAAAAAATGGTTGAGGGGGTTAAAAGGCTGGAAAGGTCACGAAGGTCATTTCCGTGGGTGTAAAACACAGCCCGTCGAAAAAATTCTCATTTCACGTTCCACAGACTCGATCGATTGTCTGCTTGAGCATGTCATGTCCATCATTTTTTTCTCTGCCTTCGTTCCGCAGCCATATTTAGCCTGAAAGCCTCGTTGTGACCTTGAAGGACACGAATCCTTGGTTACGACGACATTCCGCTGATAAAAAATTGAATTATTTCATTCTCGCACTGTCATCTGCGAATGTGCGGACTCGAGTTTAATTTCGTAAACGTATAAATATACGTTTCGGTCATTACCGTGACAATTAGCCCCCACGGCGTTGACTAAATATTGCGAATCTCCTCTGAAGGGGTTGTTCCGCAGGAAACGAAGCGGAAATAAAAAACAGGGCAAGTACCGAGTCGAAACGTTGATCGGGGGCTGCACAGAAATTAATTAAATCTTTGTGGCGAGGTGACTGAGGACTGTGGGCCTAGTCGACCTAAATAAGAGACTCGGGAGTTCACAAATGAGAGTGCACGGGGCTTGGAAATAAGAAAAATAAAAATACAGCTCCGGTCGCAAAGGCCAACAAGGTTTTAGCACTTTTCTTTCCTCCTTTAATCCACCCTCCTCTCCTCCTCGTTTCGCAACCACCTTGCTCGCTATTCGTCACTCTTCACCCGGAAATTTCGTCGCGTATATTTTTCCAAGCCTCTTCTTTCTTCTCTCGGTACGTTCGTCCATTCCGGTCTTCCGGAAACGCGCATCTGCGCGAGGCTTCTCGGCTCTTCTCGCTGCTGTGCTGACATTTTTATTTGATATTTAATGCTGCCATTTGGAAAAGCAGCGTGTTGCGTAATATAGAGAGGGAAAGAGAGGGAAAAACACTGAGAGGGATGAAGAGCAGGGCTCGCCGGAGAAGGGACGAGTGTGTAGACATCGCTCGTGATACTTTTTCCCCTTTTTTAAGCTTCTTTCTCCTCCTCCCATTCCATTATTCTCTTGTCACAGTGTGCATCCCATCCTGAGGGTAGTTTTCGGTACGTGTGCAACCCCCGCAACGTGCCCGGATGTATAGAAGCAGTTTTACGAGCTTTCCTCTCTCGCCGCCACTCTCCCTCGAATGGTCTCGCATTACCGGCTCTCTTATTCTTTTTTCTCAACCCTCTACAACGTATTACTCTTATTTGCGATATCTCGGATGGCAAAAAGTAAAAAAAAAGTAAAATCGTATGATCGGCAAAGCTTTATTTTTCCAAATTTCATCATTTTATTCGCTTCCGAGACAGACCATCATTTTTTACTGTTCCATTGATTCAGTTGGAGAACCAAAAAAAAATGGAGGGTCTGCCATTTCTTTAATTGTTATCGGAAAAAAAAAAAACTTTGATAGTACTTCCGAATTTTTTCTAGTGATTGATCGAAATACTCGAATTAAACTCGCAATTATATTTTCATTAATTGCAACGGAAAAAATGGTAAAAATAGAAAATTTCTCTGCTCGTTACACCAGGAAGTGGCTTAGTTCACGAAAATATCGATAAAGCAAAAGTTTCACTTGAAAAACGTAAATTTAGCCTGTTTAATGGAATTTCAAAGTTTGCCACATGGAAATTTGTCTCCAAGCTAAATAGCACGTACGAAATAATTGACTAATTGGATAATTATGTTATAGGCAGGATATCTATTCTTCTGAGTTGGATAATGAGAATCAATGACCTCGCCAAAGTTTTAGTTCACTCCACTGGCCACTGTCCAATTTTCCTGCAACCGTGCAATCGTTTCTCTCTCTTCTCTCTCCCTTTCTCTCTTTCCCTCTCTCATTCTCGGTCTCTCTGCGATCGACCGCATAGGGTGACCAGGAGCACCCGCGAAAATCGACAAATTATCAACCCCAGGATGTTATATATCATCGCCCAAGAGCATATATACATATGTATATGCATATAAGTTCTGTGGGATTCTCAACTACGATTACTACCCCCGACCGATGACGTTAAACCATATTATCCCTCTCTCGACTATATCACTTCCTCGTTCGATGTCGATGACCCCCTTCGACCCCTCGCGAGTAGCTTTCCCGCGAGCGCCGAGCCTTCGAGTTATCCATTCAATTTTTCTTCGTTCCTTATAAACCTCGACTTCCTTTCCCACCATCTTCTTTCCTATTCTCAACCTTTTCCAAGCAGCATACTACGAGGAAATTGGCACGAATTTTCCGTCAGCGATGTCGATAATAAAACCCGTTTAAATAATCAATTCAAATGTGTATTTACATGAAATATATTATTATTTAAATAATAATAAAATTTATTATTAAATACATAAATTATTGATTGCAAGAGGCGTACATTGACGTTCCTAAAAATAAATATTTTTGTATCTCGAGATATTTTTCATTCCACCCCCTCCCGAGCCTCCTCTCTTCTCTCTTTCTCACTCTGGCTCGCTAGGCTGGCATCGAATTCATTTCGCGTGCTCGCGAGGATTATCCGGCATCGGGAATTTCGTTATCGTTCACGCCGATCGAATCGACAAATTGCCGGTGGCGGGAACAACCCCCTTTCAACCCTTTACCCCCTTATAACGGAACCTGAGGGTGTTACACATTGGTCCAACAGCATCGTTCTCTCTTTCTCTCGTACACGGACACGCATACACACTCTCTCCATGTATATTTTGCCTCTGTGAATACTCACAGAGCGTGTGTGGTAGTTTGATCGTGAAATTATCGAAATTTCGTAGTGCTCTCGCGTTTTACCACCGTATACTTTACGTGCTCTGCTACACCATTCGATTTGCGTTACCGCAGAGGCTTCTCTTCGTACCGCAACCCCCGCCAACCCCCTTTAAGGGCTCTCTCTCTCTCTCTCTCTCTCTCTCTCGTCCATCGCTCAATTCAACTTTCTTTCTTTTTCCTTCTCTCTCTCTCTCTCTCTCTCGTTCTCTCTCGATCTTTATGCCGGTCATATTACTCGCCGATGGGTATATAACACCCTCGCCACAGGGGATGATATCGGAGGGGGTTGCTCGCGTGCATCCGTGCTCCACGATTTATATATAACTCTATTATCGCTTAAATGTATGGATTCGTATAGCGTGTTTCGTCGAGTTACCAATTTTTCGATCCTCCATATACTTTCTTTATACTCACCCCCTCCCTCTCCTGCATATTTCCGCCCCTTGCTTCCACTCTCGTTTGCCAAAATTGTTCAATGCTTCTTGACGCTTTTTTTTCTTCTTGTTTCTCGAATCATCCTTGTTTTTTGTTTGGTAGAAATTGGAAATGATCCCCGACCATCACTTCTGTCACCTGGCAACTCATTTTCAACCCTTACTAATGAGCCACGCTCCATCACCAATAATTATTTCAACGTAATTCACGAAATATTAATATCCTCCGTACAAAGTGAATGATTTGCCGTGGGCAAGGCTTTTCGCGTCAAAGCCTACATTCCATTATTATTGCTATGTGTACGAATGTATTACTACGCGTGACAAGCAAATCAGACTAATTGCAGGCTTCCATTACTGCTTTCAGTGCGTTTCCACAAACCCCTGGATAATTTAGCGTCCAATTGCTCTCAATTATCACCGTTTGCACTGCACAGCTCTCTTTTTCACTATTCCCTACTCACCCCTTCCAAATCAAACACTGGATCACAAGGTCAAGGCTATTTTTCAATTGGATCAAAACCAATCCCAGCCTCGGACTCGTACACGTAATTCCAAATTTCGAGCACGATTATTTCTACACATTTTCGCTTACCGGAATCGTTCTCTTTCCAAATTTTTCATGTTTTTCCAAATTTTTATCATCTCAAACGCTTTTTTTCCATTTCTTCACATTTTTTCGTCTAATTTCTATACACTTTTTTTTTTTTTAACATTTCGGAAAATTGCCTAGCACTAAATTTCTTTCGGAGGGTTGGACGTGCCATTTTCTAAGACCCCAACCAGACAAACGTAAATGGAAGACTAGTGTCCAACGCAGTAACTCAAGTGGGTCACTAATGAGTTCGTCAACAACACTGTGCCACAAAAAGGGTTACTCTTCCTCAGCAAAAATTCGCTCAACTTTTGGAGCCTCACTCTCGCAGCGCGACATTACACTCGAGCGTAAACTTTTAATTAATAATTACGATGTTTTCGTCGTAATTTTAGAAAGTGAGACAGGGGAACGATATTTTCAGACAAACCGCGAGTTTCATTGCTACATCGTTGTCAATTGCAAAGTCTCAATTATTGAACTTTCGATATATAAATAAATAACAAAAAAAAAATTTCATTGAGTTTTTACTGATGTTCGCGTACCCACGATTCCGAACGGAGTTTAATGGAAATGTTCACCATATGGAGAACGTTCATGACTTTGAAAATTACATATACCAAGTTGATGAAATTTAGCGCTTTAATGTTTTCATACTTTGATCACTAAACCATCGAAAACTGACCCGAAGATGTCCCGGAACGTCGTGGAAGATTTTCATGACAATATGGTACATAAATATTCGTGAAATAAATATTTAAAGTATTTTTAAATAACGATCCGTAAATATGGAATTTCGGAGGGTTAAAAAAGCTGGAAAATTGTTGTGGTTCTAAAGAGCCATTGAAAAATATCTCACAACGGTTTGGTTTGGGGGTTTATTCCATTTTATTAATACTTCTACATATCCGGGCGTTGCTTGGTTAATCCCAGAGGAGGATTATTCGTTAATTCGCTGGCTCTCGATCGTTGCAAATTTAATAGTCGGTGGATCAGTGAAGGGATTCGAACGTGAGTCTCTCTCTAAGTTGCGTTCATAGTTTTGGTCGGTATGGGGGTGCAGGTAACTACACGGGGTGTACCTATGCATGAAAGTGGGGAAGGAAAGCTTCGGGGGATGAAAAGAGGTGGAAGAGGGGGTGGGAGGGTACAGTGGTCGTGGCACACACGAGGCGATAAATAATCCAGGTCGTAAGGGCTTATCAAGCTTATCTTTGCCTGCGGCAGCGACGAGGACAAGAGAGAGAGAGAGAGAGTGAAAGCGCCAAAAGGGTGAGGTCCAACACTCCGAGCAGGCCAGGACGCTTCTTTGTCCGAGCTTCCGGTTTTAGGTACGAAGCTCCGCAACTGCCACCGCCAATGCGGTACGGCAAGGGTGGCTAATGCTTCACCAGAGCTTTGCAACCCTCCGAACACGTGCCCTCTCCTTCTCTCATCACTTTTTAGGAACAAGTCCAAGCCACCCTTTCTCTTTCATATCCGCAAGACTCACCCCGTAAGAAAAAAGCTCTCTTAAATTTTCCAACCAAGTTGGAGGTTTTTGTAAAAATCAGGAGGCTTGGAAAATGAGGAGGAAAGAGTTCCTAACGATTGTTGTTTTTTAGAGTTTTCTGTGATGATCCTGGCGACCGTTTGGACCACGATGACCTTGGATTTTTAATGATCCTGAATAATTGGGAAATCTTTTGGTTAGAACTGCATTAAACGCGGAATTTTAAAACTTGGATCATCAATAACCTTCCTGGAAAATTTGCATTGTCAATTATGATTGGTATCCTGTGTGAAATTATATGGAAATGGTCACTAAATTCGAAGCTTTCAAATGCGAACGATTATGTGCGTAGATAAGCTTTTTATTATGGAAAAATGATTCCCATTTGGAAATGATTGCTAATTATTGCTGAGGCTGCAGGGTTTAGTGTTTTGAAAGGAATAATTTACATTTGTTCCAAGTTCCCACTCGGGGTCTATGTGACCCAGGCTCGATTTCAGCTACGAAAACAAAATTGCAACTTTTTAAACGTCAATAACAGCTGATCCAATGAATAAGTGACTTTGACATCCGGACGATTCGCTTAGTCGAGAATCGTACGATTGTTTAAAAAAAAAATGTCTCGAAAAAAACGGATTTTGATGCGAGTTACGAGCCACCGAAGCGCCTGGGTCAGTTTGACCCACTGTAGGAACTTGCTGATGCGAGAAAGTACTGCAGGCTTCCAGGGTTAAGGGTTTACACACTCTTGGAATTTTGGGGAATCTCATGTCACCGCGCTCACGAAACTTTGGTGAGAATTTGAGTTTCAAGGTCATTCGTCCAAAAGCCACGAAAGTTAATCTTCTCGGTGTCGTTTCACAGAAAATGTTATCGCGTCTGTTGTACGACGACAGATATCCTCCGTGGAATTTGTAAAAAGTTTCATCAGCGAGATGGAAAATTTTGATGGACGAAAAAAAAAATTGATTCCTCGCGGTGTACGAATCGAAAGCACAGGATTTTCTTGTTGTAATTCGAATCGCAGTATATCCAGGCCTGTTAATTTCATTGCTTAATGATACACGTGCAGTCTGCCAATTGTGTGTCAAGCCGAGAGACAAATATGTCGTTGAACCTCGAAGCTTCAATCGACAAGTTCGCTGGCAGGGCTTGAAAAGCCTGGGGGTTTTGTCGCATTGAATTTCTGTCGTCAACCCTTACTTTTATCTCTCCCTCCCTCCCTCTCTGTCTAATAGAAGTTGGTGGTTCATTGGCCTTTGGGATATTTCGTGAATTCGTCGTTGGTATTTGACACGACAATTCAACGTTACAGGATGAGAACCAAAGGAGAAAAGAGAGAGAGAGAGAGAGAGAGAGAGAGGGAGGAATGAGGAAGAATGACAGATGGGACAAGAGGATTGAGGATTGGAGACGAGAGCAAGGATTTTAATGGTCCAAATGGCTTTATTGGGGCTATTCGAGGGATGAATTTGCATCGTTGGAAGATTCTTTAATGGCGCGACGTTAACTGCCCCATCAAAATGGACATGAACTTTTCCTATAAATCTATCCTCCTCTACAAATAATCTTTTCCAATTTATCAACAATCGTACGAATCAAATAAAAATAACCAACGGTCAATCACAACTTTATCGTGGTCATGTTTCCATTTATTTTTTCCACAAATGCCTCACAATTTATTAACAATATACACTTTGTTTTGTCCTGTTAATTCTTCTTGAATTCTTGCATTTTGGAGGCAACTGTACACTCCGAGTGCCTGCCATCTCCGCAAGGGTGAATCATCCCCCTGCATCTCTCTTAAATGTACTACGAAACTTCTCTCTCCCTCCCTCTCTCTCTCTTTCAGTGACTCTTCCATTTCTTGGGCTCTACAGCACGTCGACCGCACGCTCCCGTTAAATCGTTTCAACTCCCTTCGGAAGTGTAGCTGCAGTTTCGAGGAGAGACTCACTCGCGTCTCTTTCTCACTCGCGTCTCAATCTTTCTTCTTTTGCATAAATATATCCATGTGCGTATTAAATATGCATGTGTACGTATCTACGTGTAACTGGCGCATACTTTGGCTCAAGACTTCCGGCGCATTCGCTATCTCTCCATCCCCTTTCCACCCCGACTCACCCTTGCGGTGTCATTCAACCCCCCGATCTCACTGCAGCTGTGCAACTGCATGCACTCTGCTCTCCTCTGGGAACGATCTTTCCCAAGCCCGATTTTGTCGAAGCCTCCCATGCCACCAAACTTTACGACCCTTCTCGTTCTCACCCTGATGCTCGTACGAATAACTAAACAAATTATTGAATCGCCCTCTTGCCAATCCGGAAATTGTTGCTGTTTAATTTTTAACTCACTGTTTCATTTTATTTTTCATTTCTCTTGTTAAATTTATCATAAAGAAAAGAAAGTCCAGGATTTCTTCGTGTTTATTGAGTCACTGAGAAAATAAATTTGTTCAATCAACAAATTTCAATTTGTTCGCTACAATTTTGTTTATTCTAAAAAAAGTAATGTTGCGGTGAACGCATGTGTAGTTGAGGCAATAACTTGGGTAGTCAAAACAATCAATTTATCCTGATGCAGTCGTTCAGTCGCTTCAACACCCTTAGTCGTTTATTGCAACCAAATCAAGTCGTTTGAACAACAAAATCGAACTCTGGTTGACTAAATGTTTCATTGATTTGAGAGATTAAGAAAAAAAAATAGCGTGCGTTCCGTTTAACAAAACTTTCAGTTGTACAAACTGAATCATTAGTTTGATCAACTTTTGGGTTGTTGAGTGGACCAACTGTGGGTTGGAAGTTATGAGTTGTTTATTTTTGGGCAGTTTAAGTAACTGAATTGTTTTTTAAAATGAACAAAATATTTTTTTCGCCCTCCGTGACTGCGGAATTCGTTGATTCAACACAAATTTTGTTGTATCAACAAATTTCTTTTCTCAGTGTGCTGTCAATTATTTTCGAGCTTTTCACATTTGAAATTATTGTTTTTTTTTTCTAACTGAGCAGATCGAAGGCAATGAACCGAGGTCAAATATTTCGTGTATATCTTGATTTTTTATTATGTACATTTATATATACGAGAGGGTTGAAAGGTTTCAACTGGCCTCTCAATCCTGAGCTAGAATTGCCTGCGCAAGACGTGCATCCGGTCGTACAGAGAGAGCTCAAGATCAGAGTTCTTCTTATTTTTTTGTGCAATGCTCCGGCACTCAGTGAGGAGACTGTATGAACCTGGGGGATTTGAGTTTACGCGTGAAATAGGGCCACCTCGTAAAAGCTCATCGTAAAAATTGCCCGAAGCGCGCCATATCGTGCTAAAAGTACCAAGTTGATACCAAATTGACAACGTAAAATATCGATTGGTACAGGCCAAGTGTCGAGAATATTATCGAGATAAATAAAAATGGGATGAGACGTTGCCGTTGGCAAAATAAATAAAAAATCATAATTCTCAGGAAATCGTTTTTATTATTCGATCGTTCGCGCTTTCGTAAACGAAAAAGAGAAAACAAAAAAATATGAAAAAATGGAGAAAACAAAACGAGCAATTTTGATAAAACGTGATTTGCGGAAAATTTATGGGGAAGAAAAATATTGGACGAGCGACTAATTACGGATTAGTACAGGACCGGAAAAATAATTACTAATGCAATAAAATGAAATGGTCCAGTCGAATGAAATGAGTTATTTGAAGCGTATGAAACATAAAAGTACGAATTTAACGATGTGCAAACGACTGATAACCCAGAATTTTACAAACGCATGTTGCCAGTATCGCACAAAAAAAAAAAGAAAAAAGAATTCAGGCAGAGGGAAATTTTTTGAAGCGCGAACTGACGAACTTGGAGAACCGTCCAGTTTACTCTCTGTGGGATTTGTATTCCTCTTTGGAAATAAATAAATAAACATCCCTCAATGTTCCGTGACGATATTTGCCGTAACACAAAGCCAGCCAAGTCCATCAGTCTGATAAAAATAAATACACATACGCATATCGATGGCAAAATAGCGCGTCGCGAAAAAATGAACAAAAAGTCGCCAGAGAGAGCCTGAGGGACGGAAAAGAGAGAGGAACAGATAAATGAAAAATATACACGCGTGCATGAGAGCGAACCGTGCCTAGACATCTCTCTGCTGTGAGCCAGGTCGATGCACAAAAGCATTTTACTCTTGGACGAGTGAACAGAACAAAATCGTACACCTCGTGTGTTTTAGTGCTCGGGGATGGTGGGAGCTCGAGGGAGAAGGGACGATATTTTTTTGTCATTTACCAGGAGGTAGTTTTCGTTCTTTGTCCCAGTGTCAACAAAAACACGTAATTCACATGGTTTAACGCATAAAAATAGCTACCTTCTCATTTTGTTAGTCGAAACTTTATGAAACTGTAAAATCCAACAAATTGATTTTCCCAATAAATTTGTCAATTTTTATCATTTTTTTATGCGCACATTTTTATTTCCATCGTTTTTGCGAGCCCTTCGAACGAGACCGAGAGAAACTCGTTTTTTTTTTTTTCAATTTATGAATTTTTGACTCGATTTTGTAGTCGAGAAATTGAAAATTTCCATGAATCGTAGTTGAAAAAAATCTGGGTCAAAATGACCCAGTGTGTTATGGAACAGTGAGTAGCATCGAATAAAAAAATAACCTCGTGAACATCTTCAAAGGTTTATACAGAAGCTGAAAAAAAATGTTTGTCAATTCCCTTTTTTCATACGTTTTCATAAATATCCGTTCGAACATTTTTATTTATTTCGATACGATTTTCATTCTTTTTCCTTTCGCGAGTTTGCTCATTCTTCGAACGTCGTTGTTTTCTGCTCACGTAAATTTTTATTTATTTTGCTCGTTGGTTCGTAATGTTTTTTGTGTCTCGTACTCGACGAGCTGTGTTGCGTCGTTTTTTTTTTTTTATTCTTTAGTTTATTCCAACTCCCTCGACGCTTTCGGTGCTCTAAATAAAGCTCTCTACGTCAATTGCTCGTGTGTTACAGTTAAATACCTGAGGGAAGTGACGCCGTACTTCAGGAAAGCCTCGATCATCCAGGAGGTCGGATGGGAACTACAACGGGGATTTTTGAGTGCAACACCACCACCACCGAAATCACCGCCTCGGGCAGACACACGTTATCTGCCCTTGCAGCTATGCAGACTTACGAGAGCGCATCACTCCTCCGATCCCGGTGAGTGAAGCAGACAAAAATTATTAAATTTCATTAAATTTATATTTGTTGTTCTTTGTATCAAAGAATGAAAATTAATTTACTTATTAAAAAATACTCTGAATAATGACAGCTCAATATTCTTGATCAAAACAAAAGAGAAATATTTCGTAATAAATTGACGAAAAGTTTAAAGAGAAAAATGATTAAGTCGGGCTCTTTGAAACTTTTCGAAATATTCCATTTTTCATGAGTTCATTACTAAATAAATGAATGAAGAAAAAAAACGAGGAGCTGGCAAATTGAAAATAGAGAATGACATGAATTTTTTCATTCTTCTTACTCGGAATAAAGTGCAACGAGATATCGAATTATAGAGGTCTTGCGAGAGCTAAGAAAAGCAATCGGAGACGTGCTGTATCTAGCTCGTATCTTTAGCTTCCTGACTCGAGAGAAAAAATAAACTAAAAGGAACAAAACACTCGAGCCCTTCGCTCGGTTCGTCTCGATTCGCCGAGATACGACGAGGTTCTTTCGCTGTTTCTTGCGCAGTAAAATACCTCACGTGCATTTATCCAGCCTTGTCATATTATTTAAGTCAACATTCCAGCGTATTAGAGATCGTAGGAACAGATGGAGGTCTTTGGAAAAATATTCAGTATCGTATTCCGCGATATTACGTTGTGTTTATAAACAGACGGTGTCTCTGGCTTGCTGTAACAGCCAGCGATATACATTACACGTTATGGAATATCGGAAATATTATCCACTCGATAATATGAAACGAGAAAACGACAAAAAAAAAAAAAAAATACACGCCCACGCACAAGCTTGTGAGGCATAGCAATAAAAAGTAAATTACAAAGAAACGATGGAACTCGATCGAAGGCAATGGAAGATGTTTTGTCCTTCAAATAAGTAAAAAAAAAAAAAAATTGTGATAATATTTACAATCATTTTTCTATCCCAATAAATCTCTCGTTCCAAAATGAAATCCTCGTTGTTCGTAACGTTTCCAGAGAATTACTTTTCTTTCCAATAAAAATTGTATCATACCAAACGTTTGATTAAATTCTTAACTTTCATAAATGAAGTAGAGTTTGGCTGGTCTGACCAGCCACTGGCCGTGACTACTTGACTGCGAACTGTAAACCAAACTTTCGTGAATGAGCTGCTCTCTGCGAGAAAGATGAAACAAATATATCCAACTGAATTACGAATTTCACTGTTACGATTGTTATTCATCGAATAACCGAGTTATTTATTCAAAAATTAATTAAGGGCTTACGTGCAAAAGTAGAAAATCGGGAAAAATGAAAATTGGAAATGCTTCGTTAAAATGAAGTTTCTGTAAGAGGGAAAATTTTTGACGTCTGACATTGATAAAAAATGATACCTCATGCTATATTAAGGAGGGGGGAGGCGATTCCGGAATTTATTTTTTAACAATTTCGTTTTTTTTAATATTTCAAAATAAAAATGCAATAATTCTTTTGTTTTGTTTTTTTTTTGCCTTCCCCCTCTCCGAAATAACATGTGGGAGCATTTTCTATTGACAATTTATTGATAAAAAAAGTTTAGGCCACTTTTTGGGAAAAGTGGTGATTGCAAATATTTATCGAAATATCTTCCGAAACGAAATATTTAATAATATTTATTCTTTGGAACATTTCGAGTCAAAGTGACGAAACGAACCGTCATATTTAGCGCGATTACAATGTTTCTGCTTTTGCATTCCTGTTTCACTCGAATAAAGCGGAATGGGCAAATAAACAGAATCGAGTAATGTTGTTCGTTACCATTCTCTTTGCTATATTTAAATACAGACAGACGGACTAACGGACGTACACAAATATAAGGTTGACTAGAAGTGAGTATATACAAACTTATACGGTTATATAAATCCATTTCTCTCAGTTGTACACATCTGGTCTCGCTTTCGCTTTTCTCCTGGATGTACTCGTCGAGGATGCGAGAGAGTTAAATTAGTTTCCTAGGGAGCAAAAGCTGCCGCTTGTTTTCAGGGCTAACCCGTATAATTCGTGAACGGCTCCATCAGCCTGTTGTCGTGGGAGAATCGGAGCAAAAGAGAGCGCGATAGGTAGAAACGAGCTGTATAGCTTTCTCTCCAGTTATCCACCCAGAAAGTCCATCCGCTCTCTCTCTCTCTCTCGCTCTCGACGCACCTACAACAACCTTTGCGATCACCTTCTCACCACGAAACTTTCACACTCGTACGATTTTCAGGCTGGCTGGCTGGCTAGCCAAAGGACGTAACTCTCATAACTTTAGTATCAAATTTCGCAACCCAAGCCCTTTTGCTTCTCGATTCCCTTTAAATACACGTAGATATTTATTTGTGTGTTGTGCATGTATGGCTGTTTATATATTATCCTTCCCTAGACTCCTCCGGAGTTCTGTTCCTCGCCACTCGCCGGCTCTGGTTCGCAAACTCCGCGAGTTGCAGTTTGCGAAGTTAATTACTGTCGGATAATTGCACCTATGCCACGTCCGTCTGATTAATGAGAACCGCCAGTAGAGACTCTCGAGCTACAACCTCCGCTCTTTCTCTTTGCCTCACTCTCGGCCATTTTCACCTTCTCGCACATGTCTCAATATGAATTCAAAATGGACTAGAATGTCTGAGAGATGTATGAAAACATCGGGAGAAACGAAAAAGTTACGTAGAGGAAGAAAAAAAAAAATCGATCAGTAGTAACAGTCAGTGTATGGTCAGACATCTCGTTCTTTTTACTTTCTGGCATCTCGCGACGTTGTTTCTAGCATCAGTTTTCATAATTATCGCATGGACAATATGTGAACCAATTTAGATTATCATTAAGGGGCTTCGTAGGTGTTTTTTTTTCTTGTACGTTCTGCTTTGGCAACAGTGTCGAAAATAATATTAAATTCGTGACATTAAAGTGGAACTACGGAGCTTAATTATGAAGGAGAGTGCTCGTTACAGCCTATAATTTTTAAGTGCACCCAAGCGAGGAGAGCCTGGAGCAAAGTGTTGAATTAAAATGGGGCTGATCGTTATACTTTGCTTGCGTATGGGCCTCCAGGATTTGCGAGCACACGTATGAATGTGGTGAAAATTGGTTGGCTCAAGGGATGGAGTAAGGGATGGAACGGGAGATATCGTACGCGTGGATCTCGTTATTGCCATTACAAACGGTGCTGTGCGTGCGTTCGCTCGTTTAACGCGTTTCGCAAATGCAAGACTAACCAACACACAACACGTCTCATGGTTGCGATTAACCCGGAGGGTGAATCCAAGTGCCAAATGGAAAAGTTGAATCCTTTAGGGTTCAATTCCTTTTTCAGCCCCTTTATCGAGACCGTAATTGTGGCCTCGTTCATTTTATTGAGAGGCACAAAAAAAATCGTTATTCGTTTTTTTTTCCATGTCGAGGTTCATTAAGGGCTCACGCACATTTGGAAGTTCTAATTCTAACAATTTTTTTCATACATTTCGTGGTCATGGTCACATAATTCGTGGCGCATTTTTTATTTTTTCAAAAAAATTTTGATTCTCTGAAAATTTCATCGGCACAAGGTCGAAAAGGGTTTGAACAGTTTAGCTGGTTCGGTCGTCGTGCTCCATTGGCCATCTGGGGGAACTAAAAATCAAGAGTGTTTGCAAAATTGTTTCCAGCGAACGCCACAAGTCGTGGTCGTCCAACAATGTGTCACTCATTTTTTGTACACGCATAACCTCGTAGAACGAGGAAACTGTGACGTGTCGTTCGTTCCGCTTGGGGGGTTGAGCCTCCAATCCTCCGGCACAGCTTTTTGTCCGATGTCGGTTCAACGAAATTGAAAAATAACAAACAACAAAAACAACTTTACCTGGCGTGTACCTGCCCGTACCAGTTGTACATCAGCAACGTAATAATTTTCAAACAGGCAAAAGGAAATTATATGAATTAAAACGTCGAGTGGAACAATGATAGAGAAAAGGACGAAAAAAAAAATAAAAAAAAACAAAAACAGGTTGTCGAGGCTTGAAAATGGAATGATTGAAATGGGAGCGTGTCAGAGACCCAGAAAAGGAACTAATTAAATAAATAAGTTATTGCATTGAATTCTCCATTCTCCCCGATCAAAACTCTGTCTCTCCGTTCATTTATTATTATTTTCATCCCTATTATTAGAGACATTCTTAGACTTGGCCACTTTCCCTCGAAAAATTTCATTCAAAATTATAAAAGTTTCGATTTTTTCTTATCATTAAAAAAAAAAAAATGCCGAAATCCAGTTGTTGTTGTTTTTTTTTCTTTCTCAAAGCTCAGTGGGGTTGCAATTCTGCTTAACCAAAAATCAAGTCGCCGAGTCTCCTGTTCCAGGATCATAACGAGCCTTTGAGTGCAATGTTTTGTTTTTTTTTTCTTATATTTTTCCACGAGGCTGATACCCGAGTGATTTGCAATTATAAAGAGCTCGTAGCGAGAGGAGGCTCCTGAATGTATGCGACTACAGGAGGCTTTATTGTTCGGATGAGAGAGTGCATTTTTTAGGCTCTTTTATGGTGGGCTGAACAGGGACTTTGTTCAGAATGTAGGATGCGTCGACGAGGGCTGGTTCGTCCCTCGACGCTCTGGTTGAACAAAAAACCGAGTGGGGTGCCACCAGGAGGGATGACAAAAAAAGAAGAAAGGAAAAAAAAGAGAGGGAATGAATACTTCGATGGATTATTAATTGATGTTTGGTCTCTCGTGTGTACGTCGAAAGGGAAGGAAGAGAAGAATCAGCCTTGCAGCCACAAGACAGCTTGTTCTGTCCGCAGGGCTTATTTATGAGGAAATAGGGGATGAAACGTTTCTCTGTGAAAAATACGTTTTAGTTACTTCCGGTTTAACGATCGAAAAAGCTGAAATTTCTGGCTCTCTCACTCTTTTTTTTATTTCCTCGATTTTAGCTCGAAGAAAAGTAGCAAATTTTCACCTTTAGCTCTGTTTCCTTTTGGTACCTTGCTAAATTCTCCTCGATCTTTCATCCCTCTCTAACCTTCTCGACGAAAGTCGATTTGCAAGTTTGCTCGCTTTGCGCGCTGCTTTTCGTTCGCTTTTACTGAGCTTTCACCTCGTCACTCAAACTTTCTATCTTTCCTCGTGTTCTGCTTGATATACATGCACAAGGAACTAGCGAAACATGCTTGATACACATTCGTAGACATGGCAAAAGGATTTTTCATATTAACTCAGTCTCCGTCTCTCTCCCTCTGGCCTCATCCCCTCTTTCTCCGTTTTTGTGTAACGTAGATCTAGTCGCCTGATTGAACGTGCATCTTTCCTAACTTTCGTTAATTATTTCGTAAGTAAATTTGATGGGAAAGTTGACGAAAATATTGGATGGGAGTGGGAGGCCCATTCGAGATGTAAACGACTCGTCTGGCAGGTCGAAAAGTACAGGTTTTCGGTGACTTTTGAGTTTTCCAAAAAATAAATATTCAACCAACTCGATCCAAGTTCTCTTGAACTATTTTTTTTGCCTCAGCAATGATCAAAGGATCGAGAAAACATCGATCACACATCGTTGAAAAGATTGCACTTCAAAGTGCCCCTTAAATAAAACTAATGGAATGGAAATGACAAATAACGAGTAAACTTCTGACAGGGATGCTTCGGAATCGTTTGATTTTATTGTAACATTATTTTGCTACTCGGATGCATCGAGTCTCGAGATGAAAAAAAAAAAAAACGACGTCTGCGAGGTTTCTGAACGAACGTATAGAAACTTATGGGTACGAGAGACATCTTTATGTAGTTTGGTATAGCCGAGTAAAGTGGACGAAGACGACGACGACGAGGAACTCTTGTGGCTTCTCATCTATTCCTTTTCCCTACTCGTTCTCTTCTTCTTCTTCTTACTCTTCTATTTTACTTCGTTTATGCGATAACTTTTGTCGCGGCTTTGATCGATACACACGAGGGTATACACGCTATTGATGTCGATATATATGCTAACACGGCTATACAGTGATGAATATACAGCGAACTGGCAACGGTATCAGTTTCAACGTTCGGAGATTGGAATTCTTGGTAGAATCGACATATCGGAAGGCTCGATCCGAGAGAGAATCTTGAAGGGATGGAAAAGCCAAGAAGAAGAATAAAAGGGAGAAGAAGAAGAAGAAGAAGAAGAAGAAGAAGTGGAATAAGAAGAAAAAGGAGAGTCTTTTGGGAGTTTGAGCCCCAATCCGAGAGCAGGAACGGTCTTCCATTCGCGAACATCGCGATATCTCATGGGAGGACTCTAGCGCATCAGGCTGAGCCTCCACCACGAGGCTGGCAAGAAAGAGAGATTGGTATACATATGAGGATTGAAGGAATGAAACGTCGTGGGATAGAGAAAGTACGAATCGGCTTGAAGTAAGAAAGGGAGAGTCGAAAGCTGTGTTTCGTCGAGGACGTGACAAGCACACTAACTTTAGACTCGGGAGGCGCGGGAGTGCTGATGGCTCTAGTAGCAAGTGCAGAGAGTGAGAGAGAAATGGACAGATCGCGTGAAGGAGTTCTGTCTCGTGCCCATTTCCTTCTCAGCCTCAATCTCTCTCTCTCTCTCTCTCTCTCTCTTCCACGCTTTATGCGCTTGCTCCCGTTCCCTTCGGTGCTCGCAAGCCCCAAGGAATCCACCTTCGGTTTGCCTCCTGGAATAATTAATTTCTACCAGCGATTCCCATAGATACCTCCCTTCTATGGAGCTCGCTGTTTTCGCACCATATATCCGAATGTTGGTATTGCGGCGTCCTGCCGAATGCGCAGAATTTCAACGGGTGTTGCTCACCGTTCTATATCCTGATTCAGAAAGCTGCGTGGGTCCACAGTTCGCACAAGAGTATGCACATGGTTAGCGGATATTTGCGGTACGATATTCGTTGACGTGGAAGGACATTATTGACGCGAACCAGTAGTTCATACCTTTTTGGAGATCACGATATGTTCTACCGGACGGTTCCAATGCCCCGGGTCATTCGTATGAAGGGACTGCAATGTTTGAGATCACAAATTACGGTCTAACGGAATCACCAGAATCTGTCAACATTCGAACGGTTGAGCAAAAATGACATCCGTGTCAAATAATCAACTGGGGAATCAAGTTATTACATCAATCCATTTTGAGCCTGAGATGACATGGAATGATTTTTTTTTATTGAGGATTATAAACGAATGGCAATTTGATTTATCAGTTTGAAGTCATTGTAGCTGGAGGTTGGGAGTACGTTAAGGTCAGTTGTGCATGGAAGTGAAAAGTATTGACTGGAGGTCACGGATAAGCGAGGTTAGTGGCCAAGTCTCGGCTGGAGCTTGGCAATTAGGTCCATAGAGGTAGATGAAGATTCGTGGCCGCGTTGCTGCACCGGGAAATCCGGTCGGCTGCCTTGATGCCAGGATAGACGAGGGTACATCGAACATAGATTTTGTAGAGCGTGCGGGATGACGATAGCGTTGGTGGAGGGATATGAATGTGCGGGTCAAAGGGGAAACGAACTGAGCCGGGGTGGCGAGAAATGCTGGTGGCTGTCGTGGTGAGTTTAGGCAGCCCAGAGGATGGGCAAGGTGAAACAGCGGCAAGGGGCGTCCTAATGTCGCCCTATTGTCCCGCAATGCGCTCCCACAGTGGCCACTGGACGTATATGGGCAGACGGACCGACGGACGTACGTATACCGCGGATCCGAAACCTTGTTAACTCCCCGGAAACTGTTAACAGCGGCACGTTCGATCGAGCCAGCACCTGTTTCTATATCCTCCCTCATAGCCGACCGCTTGAAACCCCACAGAGAATATAGAACACTCATCTCACTCGCTTCCACATTCGCCGCTCCCCACCGCTCCCCATATCTATGCGTCCCTCGTCTCATTCTGCATCACTGGAATCATGATCCTCGATCCATTCCAATCCTCTCTGGTGTGTTTCACACTGGTAGAGTCATCGTTCAGAGGCTATTCCAAACCCGGACAAGAGTCTAATGGCCCGAGAGGAGGTTTCCATGATGGTGCTGATGTTGCTGGTGAGTCAAAACTACTGGACGTATACCATCACCCAATTCACCCTATCTGGGCTACCCAGCCACGACAATGTTGGACATTTAGGATTTCGCGTTCGGTATGTGTTCGACTCTCCGTCATCCAACAACAAACCATTCGATCGGAATAAGGAGATTTCATTCACCTGCCTCTCTCTGACCTTCCGATACGAATTTTAAGTGGCATTTGATAACATTTTCACAGATCCATTGACACAGCTAACTGGGACTAATCAAAGAGAACTCCAAATTGGAAAATATGGTAATGGCTTCTTTTGATTGGCTAACTTTCGCCATTGCTGATAGACAGCCAGGCCGTACGTATAAATCGAACTGGAAACAATGGTGTACCACCGTTCGAGGTGCTGTCCAATTCGATCTGTACAAACACGTCACACCGCCCTGGGTGGTTGGAGAATACATTCGGTTGATGTTTCATTCCCACGTCAGATAGAACCTTCAGCTACAAGAACGCTACGCATCCATGGGCTACTTCGCCTCAATAGTAGCAGCTTCAAGCTTTGACGCTTCATCCGTCATCAAGAACAAAAGCTTCCCCTGGCACTAATTCCCGAGGAATCCTCATGAAACTTGGTACACGTACTCTTCGAGCCTCAACATGAAAACGCTTGTAGCTTCCAATTGATTCCAATCATAATCCAAGTTGGCGGAATCAAAATGACGACTCCGTACCATCAAGATTGATCCAACCCTCATGTGAATTGGCAGTCAACGGCTTTTTGCCCACTGCCATCTCCAGCTGCGCTTCCTCCTTAGGTTCCTTTGCAACTTATGGAAGGAATGATGATCGGATGGTGTCTTTTGATCCAACAACTGCCGTTGTCCATATCCCATATGGACTTGCCCATAGAATCAGTTGATCCGGAGATGTAGTGATCCGATCACCGCAGCATCGAACGAATCCGTCACGCTGCTGGCCTCTGTGCTCTTGTCTGACTGATGCCCGGCTCACGTGTGCTAGCGAAAGAGAGAGCTGAGAGCCTTCTCTTTCGTATAGTCTCGCGCAGAACATCTATACTCCGACAGTGCCGAGGCTGAGGGTAGGATTGAAATCCACAGTTGTCGCTGCTCTGTGCGTTGCGCATTCTCGTGTTCATGCCAGTTCGAGTTTGTTTGCTGTTGCACAGAGGAATGGAGAGACCAATCCACATCTACATATAGTATATCGGAGTGATGAACGAAGTGGACGGAGAGTAACTGTCCATAGGAATGATAGAGAAAGTGAACGAGTGAATCAGGGCGTGAGTCTCGGTTATAGGGAGAATGCGGAACGAACGTGAAACCTGCGCGTTCAGCGGATTCTGCTCACATCCAGTCTGTATACATATATGAAAACATAGTGGACGCACAATTCCCTATATTTCCTATTTACTACGGGCTCTTCAATCACAGATGCTCACTGCTGTCAATCAAATCGCAAATTTCAATCCAGTTGATTCACGAAATCTTTATCCTCATGAGACGTATGCCTGGTGCCACTTGAATGATTCAAGTTCTGCGAAGTAGCAATGCTTCTTGTTTACTCTGCTTTAGAAAACTGTCAATTAATAAGTTCTTGAGAGTTTGGAACGATTATTTGGCGGATTTGGGGTAAAATGGAACCCCAGAATCAATGATCATTATTTTTATATTATCTGGATCTGGCGACGTGATGATTTGACGCTGCATGAGGATTACGTATCTAACGCAATTTACGTTAAATATTCATACATACGTTTACTCTTCTCCAAGCTTTGTGGGGATCCGTAGGAATACGTTGGCACAGGGAAGAGAGCGGGGAGAAGGTGCTATGGAGGCTGGGGGATAACGATCGTTAAATCCGTAACGTTGGAGAGGGTCGCGCGCAATCTCGCCTCGCTCCCAGTCTCCCTCTCTCTCTCTCTCTCTCTCTCTCTAGCTCTCATTTTCCACGGATATAATATGGCCATCTAGATATATATATTCATACACGTATATGGTCATCTACTTGTGCGCCATCTCGACGGCCTAAATACCCATATACGACGACAGGTGCGCATAAGGGTGCCTTAACGACAGGTCTGAGCGCGGCGCTTATACGTGAACGAGGCGTTACCACGATCTTCCATGTCGTTGGCTCATCTTTTATATTTTCAATCTCTGTCGAACGTCACAATATTTTATCCTGACGATCCGGAGACTCGCGGATATTTGATAAAATATCATTTAAGTTGTTTTTATTTTTTATTTCATGGTTTATGGTCTATGTGGTCTCGTAACGAGGCAAATAATTTCATCATCCTAACAGAATTGCCGTGACAATTATGACCGCCTAATTCCTTTTAGTAATTCTGAATATTCGACGAAACAACAGACTGTCCAGAGTTTCCGCAGATCCAATCTTTTCTCGCGCTCTCTTTTCCCACTCTCCTCGATCTCCGCATACTCACCAATCCTCCTGCCTCTTCCGCATGTTTCTCTTCTCCGTTTTGCTTGCTCGCCAATCCCCTGCTCTCCCCCCCCCCCCCCGCCCCTTTCCTCTTCCTCTCGTCCTCTTACGCTCGCCAACTAGTTAGTAGTTGGACAGACAATTTGAAATTACGTGAGCGACCCGGCCCGTCGTGCTGCAAACTCTGGATGAAAAGGAGAACGAGACAGAGACCAGGGCGCGAGAGAGAACTCTGCGGGAAAGGTGTGAACGAGCAAGGAGAGGGAAACGGGAGTCTCAACGTTCGCGAAAATTTCACTCAGTTCTCTCACTCTTCCTCCTCCTCCTCCTCCTCCTCCTCCACCTCCTCTGGCACCCTCTCATTTCTCTTTCTCGCCCTGCTTCATTCTCCATCATCCTCGTCTCTCTCTCTCTCTCTCTCCCTCTCTTTCTTTCTCGGACTCGCTTTCTTCAGTCTAAATTTTACTGTCACGCGTTTTGCCTTCCCGCGGAAAAGTCCAATCGTGTTTTATTCGAACGCGTTTCTCGTAGTCGAGGTGGAGAAATTCTACACAGCAGGACAAAAGAAAATAGCAGTTCCTGGACACGTTACAACAAAGTTGGTGAATTTCTTCTCTGGTCCTTTTTCTTTAACCTCGCTCCCTTCCCCATTTCCATTCTCGTGTATATACGAGCCCCATGCATTACCATTTCTACCTCAGTGTATAGGGAACTCGGTCGGTTGGTAGTATCGTTGAAAATAGCGTTATCTTGACGATAAAGGTAGAGAAAAGTTTGGCCGGATGCATTTGTTCCCAATGCGACGATGTCGCGTCGTACGTCCTCAGAGAAGAAGAAAGAAAGAGATGGAGAGATAGCCCGGAGCCTTGTCTCAGTTCCGTTAGTACGCGAGAGGAACCTCGGACGTTTTTCGAACGAGCAAGAAATGGGAAAAGACATTTATTTACTTTTTTTTCGCTCTTGCCTTCGGAGCGAAAGATTCGACCCTCGTGGACCGTTATCTCTCGCGCGACGAGCCACTCGTTGTGCCTGTGCAAGCGAGTTGATACATCGGAAGAAAGAGAGGGAGAGAGAGAGAGAGAGAGAGAGAGAGAGAGAGAGAGATTGCAAAAGCTTTGCGAGGAGAAAGACACAGCAAGGGCAAAGTGTTGGTAGCTTCGAGAAACTCAAACATTTCGATACTCGTTTCTCGAAATGGTTTTTCATGGAGATACAAACCGATGTATATTTCTACGAGCCTCTAAGATTCTTCTCACCAGAAGGCCCTATCGCATCGATACTCCGGTCCTTAACAAGCAGCAGGGTCAAGCCCTTTTTCTCGTTAACGAACAGTCGATGATGCAACGACTCGAGCACGTAGTCTTTTCTTTTTCTCTTGCACGTTAATTCATTCCTGCGACGAAACGAGCATGACGACCCACTTTTACTGGACTGTTTCGTGTTTCCAAGGCCTCAGTACCCACTGACGATAAATCAAGAGAAATACGCAAGATCGCTGCAGTTTAGTTATTGCACTGGCTCTCTCTCAAAAAATTGGCGAAAACTTGAGCCTCAAGGAAAAATAAAGCTCTGTCGGATTATTCCTTGGATTTCGAAAACGATGTTTCGTCGTTTTGACACTTTGATTACAACAGCCGCTGGCCAGAAGATACTTTATAGCCTTACTCGCAAGCTCCGAGAGCCCTTTATACTTTTATTTACTGATCCATATGGCTGTGGAGAAAGAGAGAACGAGAGGGAGCGAGGGAGTAAGAGGTGAAAGTATCCAAAGTGTCGAGACACGAAAAGCGTTGGTCTCGTGGAACACACAATAGAGATTGGTCGATGCTTCACAGCAGAAGCTTCGCTGTACGACGCGTTTCACGAAGCACTTGAAGAGAGCCCTTTAGAGGGACCGTTGATGGCCAACAAAAGCTTCTCGCTCTTCATCCTCATCCCAATGTCCCCAACCTGGTTCCTCGTGGTCGAAGCTCCGTGTGCTCTACAAAACGGAAACTTCAACGGTTATTAAACGTCAGATAGACACACAAACACACGCAGTGGCCAAATGGAGCAGGGGAGGAAGGTTTGGAAGAGCAAGTGTCTCTTGCTGGATGAGGCAGAGAGACAGGAGGTTCAAAAGAATTTCCGAAGGCCAGATTGCAGGGGAAACAAAAGTTGCTTCGTTCCTCACAATGTACCTGGACCACGTTCTCTTATTTTTCCTCCCTGCGTCCCCCCCCCCGTTTCAGCATCTCTTTCTACTTCGTTTTTCAACTCCTTTTCTCTCATCCTGCGAGCCTCTTTTGCTACAGAGAATACAGAGAGAAGACGCGATGACAATGAGGAAACTTGGACGTTGGACGCGGTGTTCCATTGCTTCTCCGGCGTCCTTCTGTCATGAAAACGCAGGGGGTGCAGCCCTGCAGCTTCGTAAGAGCCCAGCTCTCGGCTTCTATTGTCCAGACTTGTATTATCCTCTCGATACTGTTCTCCCTCAAGTGTTTACCGTTCGTTTCAGCTTGAGCCACATTGACGTCGTTCCTTTTTCATTCTTTCTCATCGTCTTCACGAAGCTTTGTTAATCCACATTCTCTTTCTCGCTAGAGAAACTTCTCATCATCTTATTTAAGGAGGTAAATCTTGCTTAAGGAAAAATACAAAAGACAATCGATTAATCCCTTGTCATTGACGTTCATCAGCTTTGGCGAGCTATCGAGAAATTCAGCTCCTCCTCTTTCCCTGAGAAAATCAATCAGCGTTCCTCCGATGCATTACCGAGGCTGTGCAAATCCATTTGGTCCATTATCTCCACGTGCTCATCAACAGACACAAAGATTTCTTAGCATTAAAACGCCCAGGCTCATTCCTCACTCGTATGTTTTCCAAATTTCTTCTTTTGTCTGCTCTCTTTATTTTCCCTTTTTTTCATCATCTCCCGTGCCTCCGACTCTCGTCTCTTTGTCTCCCTCTCGCTGCTGTCTCTTTTCTCTCTCATGCTTTCTATTATCTGTCTAGCCGATATTCTTGGCTACTTGTTGTTTGGCAAAGCTTCTCTACCATTAGCTGACACCCCTGCGTATAACACGCCCAAGCACAAGGGAGGGATGAAAAAAAAAGAGGGAGGAAAAATCAGCAGACAAGTGAGCGCGAGTCCATGTGAAAAAGGAAAATGAACGAAAGAGATGAGAGTGCTTGTCTACCGACTCTGCCAGCTTTTACGTCCCGAGATACCGTGCAAAGTGTGTAGCAATGTATAAAGATAGGAAAGACTGCCTGGAAATGCAACGTTGATTTTTTTTTGGTTTTTTTTTTTTCTCGAGACGCGGTGGAGGGAGTGAAAACGATTTGTCGATAAAGAGGAATCGTATAATCTTTATCGGCAAAATTATTTGAACAATCCACACTGGGTCATATTGACCCAAGGTCACGATTGGCTTCTTCTTTGTCGATACAATATCCGGCGCAATCTCGCGACTAAATTTTAGCCTCACTTTCCCTTTCACGGAGTATCTCATTCTTCATTTCTTTCCTCAAGCGTTATCCGGTAATTGTGTTTTCCACATTGAGACTCTAAGACGGGAAAGCGTCGCGAGCGTCGCTCCGCATATACCTTCAGGCAAGATAAAACGTTTACAGACTCTCTGTTCTCATTCCCTGCTTCGTTCTTTTTTCTCCGATTGCTGTCCCGTTTCGGTATCAAAGAATCTGGAGAATCCTTTTTCGCTTTCTCTCTCATTTACCATCGCAGCTACTCTATAGCAATGTTCGACCAACTTTTCTCGAAAAAGACGCCAGAGGCACGAGATAGACCAAGTTTTCTACGACCATTGTCAATCGCGGTAGCACTGTGTGGCCTGGGGAATCACGCCAAGAGAAAGACTCCACAAGGAGGATGAAACCTCCTCCTCGATCCGGCTGTCGGAGTGTTTAGAGCCAATTTACATCGCTCGACGCTTCCTCCAGCGGAATAAGAAGAAGCCACGCAGGACGTGGATAGATTTCGTCACATTTTTATTCTCCCATTATTCTCCATTCTCACAAACAACTCAGGCATTTATACACGCGTCTAATGATTCTTCGCTCCCTCGCTGCTCAGCTGACTAGCTCTGAATTTCTTTCGTCGCCGCAGCCAGTAAATTGACGTTGCTATTCGGCGCGATAACCTGGAAACTTGTCAGCCGTTGGCTGCTCTTTATCCGTCCATCATTTTGAGAAAGAGAACCGCGAGAGAGCCTATGGACGAATAATAGAAACTGGTGATAGCGAGAAGTATATATTCATGAGAACGAGCGGTCGAGCACAAAAATGGGACATCGGCGTGGGGAGGGTGAGAAAGAATGACGCGGTGAAGGGTCGAGACAGGAGGCGTATCGTCCGGCAGGCATCGGACTGCGGAAAGGTGGCGTTTTCGAGGAGTCACCCAAAAAAGAAAAGAAAACAGACGTCCAGATGAAAAAGGAATTGGTACGAGGAATAAAGAATGACAGAAACGCGCGGGATGGCGTTGAAACGTACACAATTGGCAATTCTGGAAAGGTGGAGGGCTACCAAGACGACGCGGTCGAGGCGCAAGGTATTCCTTGATTTCTTTCATATCGAGAGTTATTGTTGAGCGTTATTGGCCCTCCCGTTGATACGAGCCAAGTGTGCGAAGACCTCGAGCCATCGACGTACCGATCGATCGAATTCTCACTCCCAAGTTCATTCTTATCCAACTCCTTCCATCGGCAAATCCTTTTTCCAGGAGTATACTAACTTCGACCACTTCGAGAATGATTCGCGATATGGGGTCTTGGTGGTGGAAGCTCCTGAAGGATGTGAGCAGGTCGTACGACCCTTGAAGCCCGTTCCCGAACTCGATTCGTTGCTAGCCATTGTATCGAATACTCGAGGAATGCCTTTCGATCTTGCTAGGGATTGAAAACGAGGAAGCAGGCTCGCTGTGTTCAGAGCTCTCGGAAAGCTTTCTCTCGATCTAATTCACAACGGGGCTTCTCTTACGGAATATTGTCAACAACCGGAGAAACATTCCGTTTCGGTTTTTTAAAGCGGAGGCTGGTGAGCTCTCGACGGAGAGCGAGAGGGTGCAAAAGCTCTTTCGTAATGAACGTTGAACAACGTTCAATTCTGTTAGCCACAAAGTAGCCCGCTAACGTGCAATCTGGCAGTTACGTGTGATCGTCTCTACCAACTGTGTTAGCTCGTGCAGTGGCTTTGAAAGTGAGTTTCGAATGGAGAAGCACGATGAGGACTCTGGCAAGCAAGATTTCATTGATTCAGCACTCGATCGTCGGTGTAACTACGAGTAGGAGGATATGTTGAAATCGTGAAATTAAATAGAAGCAGCGAAGCGTACCAAGAACCTTGTACTCCGGAGCAGAGGCTTTGGGGCTTTCTAC